>CM054134.1:54955684-54993184 GCA_028751875.1 Rapana venosa
TCTCATCTGAAGGACTTTTGGGGAGAGTGGAGTCTGCACTGATGCTAACTCCAGGGGAAAATATCCCCTTGAATGGGAATCGAACCCGGGTTGTCAGATTGCGAGCGCAATGTTCAAAACCACTAGGCAATGTGTGTGTGTGTGTGTGTTTGCGTGCGTGCGTGCGTGCGTGTGTGTGTGTGTTCACACGCCTGGCACTGTGTGTGGACAGGCTTTATATCCGGAACGCAGCCTGCACCTGTCGCTGTGGATGAAGGACGCCCCTCGCTGCACCACCATGCTGCTCTACCTCTTCTTCTACGACGACGTCTTTCTGCCCTTCCTGCACACCACCGTGCCCAGGCACTGGGATGAACAGCTCCAGCAGAATACAAGAGTGAGCCATTTACCGTTGGTTTAGTGTGCATTGGTGTTTCTAGAGGACAAATACAGGCTTGGTGGGATGAACAGCTCTGACAGAATGCAAGAGTGAGCCCATTACCTTTAGTACTGTGCTCTGGTGGTTTAGAATTACAGGCAGTTAGATGTATGGCTCCAACAGAATGGAAGAGTGAGCCATTACCTTTAGTGTAGTGTGCATTGGTGGTCTAGAGGTACAGGCCTGGTGGGATGAACAGCTCCAGCAGAATGCAAGAGTGAGCCATTACCTTTAGTTTAGTGTGCATTGGTGGTCTAGAGGTACAGGCTTGTTGGGATGAACAGCTCCAGCAGAATACAAGAGTGAGGCCATTTACCTCTTTAGTTTAGGTGTGCATTGGTGGTCTAGAGGTACAGGTATGGTGGGATGAATAGCTCCAGCAGAATGCAAGAGTGAGCCCATTACCTCTTTAGTTTAGGTGTGCATTGGTGGTCTAGAGGTACAGGTATGGTGGGATGAACAGCTCCAACAGAATGCAAGAGTGAGCCATTTACCTCTTTAGTTTAGGTGTGCATTGGTGGTCTAGAGGTACAGGTATGGTGGGATGAACAGCTTCAACAGAATGCAAGAGTGAGCCCATTACCTCTTTAGTTTAGGTGTGCATTGGTGGTCTAGAGGTACAGTAGTTGGGATGAACAGCTCCACGAATACAAGTGAGGCCATTTACCTCTTTAGTTTAGGTGTGCATTGGTGGTCTAGAGTACAGGTATGGTGGATGAATGCTCCAGCAGAATGCAAGAGTGAGCCCATTACCTCTTTAGTTTAGGTGTGCATTGGTGGTCTAGAGGTACAGGTATGGTGGGATGAACAGCTTCAACAGAATGCAAGAGTGAGCCGTTACCTTTAGTTTAGTGTGCATTGGTGGCCTAGAGGACAAATACAGGCAGTTGGATGAACGGCTCCAACAGAATGCAAGAGTAAGTCCATGACCTTTAGTTTAGTGTGCATTGGTGGTCTGGTCTAGAGGTACAGGCCTTGGGATGAACAGCTCCAGCAGAATGCAAGAGTGAGCCGTTACCTTTAGTTTAGTGTGCATTGGTAGTCTAGAGGTACAGGTACAGGCCTGGTGGGATGAGCAGCTCTGACAGAATGCAAGAGTGAGCCGTTACCTTTAGTTTAGTGTGCATTGGTGGTCTAGAGGTACAGGCAGTTAAAGGAATGGCTCCAGCAGAATGCAAGAGTGAGCCATTACCTTTAGTACCGTGCATTGGTGGTCTAGAGGTACAGGCTTGGTGGGATGAACAGCTCCAACAGAATGCAAGAGTGAGCCATTTACCTTTGGTTTAGTGTGCATTGGTGGTGTAGAGGTACAGGCTTGGTGGGATGAACAGCTCTGACAGAATGCAAGAGTGAGCCGTTTACCTTTAGTTTAGATGTGCATTGGTGGTCTAGAGGTACAGGTATGGTGGGATGAACAGCTCCAGCAGAATGCAAGAGTGAGCCATTACCTTTTTAGTTTAGTGTGCATTGGTGGTCTAGAGGTACAGGTATGGTGGGATGAACAGCTCCAACAGAATGCAAGAGAGCCGTTACCTTTTTAGTTTAGTGTGCATTGGTGGTCTAGAGGTACAGGCTTGGTGGGATGAACAGCTCCAGCAGAATGCAAGAGTGAGCCGTTACCTTTGGTTTAGTGTGCATTGGTGGCCTAGAGGACAAATACAGGCAGTTGGATGAACAGCTCCAACAGAATGCAAGAGTGAGCCATTACCTTGAGTTTAGTGTGCATTGATGGTCTAGAGGTACAGGCTTGGTGGGATGAACAGCTTCAACAGAATGCAAGAGTGAGCCCATTACCTTTGGTTTAGTGTGCATTGGTGGCCTAGAGGACAAATACAGGCAGTTGGATGAACGGCTCCAACAGAATGCAAGAGTAAGTCCATGACCTTTAGTTTAGTGTGCATTGGTGGTCTGGTCTAGAGGTACAGGCCTTGGGATGAACAGCTCCAGCAGAATGCAAGAGTGAGCCATTACCTTTAGTTTAGTGTGCATTGATGGTTTAGAGGTACAGGCCTCGTGGGATGAACAGCTTCAACAGAATGCAAGAGTGAGCCGTTACCTTTAGTACTGTGCACTGGTGGTCTAGAGGTACAGGCAGTTAGATGAACAGCTCCAACAGAAGGCAAGAGTGAGCCCATTACCTTTAGTTTAGTGTGCATTGGTGGTCTAGAGGTACAGGTATGGTGGGATGAACAGCTTCAACAGAATGCAAGAGTGAGCCATTACCTTTAGTACTGTGCATTGGTGGTCTACTCTAGAGGTACAGGTAGTGGAAGGAACTGTTCCAACAGAAGGCAAGAGTGAGCCGTTACCTTTAGTTTAGTGTGCATTGGTGGTCTAGAGGTTCAGACAGAGGGATGAATGGCTCCAACAGAATGCAAGAGTGAGCCATTACCTTTAGTACTACTTACAGGAGTAAGCCCATTACCTTTAGTTTAGTGTGCATTGGTGGTCTAGAGGTACAGGCTTGGTGGGATGAACAGCTCCAGCAGAATGCAAGAGTGAGCCGTTACCTTTAGTTTAGTGTGCATTGGTGGTCTAGAGGTACAGGCAGTTAGATGAACAGCTCCAACAGAATGCAAGAGTGAGCCGTTACCTTTAGTTTAGTGTGCATTGATGGTTTAGAGGTACATGCCTCGTGGGATGAACAGCTTCAACAGAATGCAAGAGTGAGCCCTTACCTTTAGTTTAGTGTGCATTGGTGGTTTAGAGGTACAGGTAGTGGAAGGAACAGCTCCGACAGAATGCAAGAGTGAGCCGTTACCTTTAGTACTGTGCATTGGTGGTCTAGAGGACAAATACAGGCATTGGGATGAACAGCTCCAGCAGAATGCAAGAGTGAGCCAATACCTTTAGTTTAGTGTACATTGGTGGTCTACTCTAGAGGTACAGACAGGGGGATGAACAGCTCCAGCAGAATGCAAGAGTGAGCCATTACCTTTAGTACTGTGTGCATTGGTGGTCTAGAGGTACGGGTAGTGGAAGGAACAGCTCCAACAGAATGCAAGAGTGAGCTGTTACCTTTAGTTTAGTGTGCATTGGTGGTCTAGAGGACAAATACAGACAGGGGGATGAACAGCTCCAACAGAATGCAAGAGTGAGCCATTACCTTTAGTTTAGTGTGCATTGGTGGTCTAGAGGTACAGACTTGGTGGGATGAACAGCTTCAACAGAAGGCAAGAGTGAGTCGTTACCTTTGGTTTAGTGTGCATTGGTGGTCTAGAGGTACAGGCTTGGTGGGATGAACAGCTCCGACAGAATGCAAGAGTGAGCCGTTACCTTTAGTTCTGTGCATTGGTGGTCTAGAGGTACGGTGGGATGAACAACTCCAACAGAATGCAAGAGTGAGCCGTTACCTTTAGTTCTGTGCATTGGTGGTCTAGAGGTACAGGCTTGGTGGGATGAACAGCTCCAACAGAATGCAAGAGTGAGCCCATTACCTTTAGTAGTGTGCATTGGTGATCTAGAGGTACAGGCAGTTAAATGAATGGCTCCAACAGAATGCAAGAGTATGTACCAGGTTGAATATGCTGAATCACAACAAAGTCAGATGCGCTGGGCCTGACTTGTCAGACGCTTAACAGCAGTGCAATGCATGTTTGTTCATATGAGAGACAGCAGTAGTACACAACAATACGCTGGATTTTCACAGTTTTACACAGTGTACCAGATTAGATATACTGGGGTTTTCTGTTTATGCAGTGTACCAGATTAGAAATGCTGGGGTTTTCTGTTTACACAGTGTACCAGATTAGATATACTGGGGTTTTCTGTTTACACAGTGTACCAGATTAGATATACTGGATTTTCTGTTTACACAGTGTACCAGATTAGATATGCTGAGATTTTCTGTTTACACAGTGTACCAGATTAGATATACTGGATTTTCTGTTTACACAGTGTACCAGATATACTGGATTTTTCTGTTTACACAGTGTACCAGATTAGATATACTGGGGTTTTCTGTTTACACAGTGTACCAGATTAGATACACTGGGGTTTTCTGTTTACACAGTGTACCAGATTAGATACACTGGGGCTTTCTGTTTATACAGTGTACCAGATTAGAAATGCTGGGGTTTTCTGTTTACACAGTGTACCAGGTTAGATATACTGGGTTTTCTGTTTACAGCAGTGTACCAGTTCAGATATGTTGAGATTTTCTGTTTACACAGTGTACCAGATTAGAAATGCTGGGGTTTTCTATTTACACAGTGTACCAGATTAGAAATGCTGGGGTTTTCTGTTTACACAGTGTACCAGATTAGATATACTGGGTTTTCTGTTTACAGTGTACCAGATTAGATATGTTGAGGTTTTCTGTTTACACAGTGTACCAGATTAGATATGCTGGATTTTCTGTTTACAGTGTACCAGATTAGATATACTGGGGTTTTCTGTTTACACAGTATACCAGATTAGAACTGTGAGATTTTCTGTTTACACAGTGTACCAGATTAGATATACTGGGGTTTTCTGTTTACACAGTGTACCAGATTAGATATACTGGATTTTCTGTTTACACAGGATACCAAATTAGATATACTGGATTTTCTGTTTACACAGTGTACCAGATTAGATATACTGGATTTTCTGTTTACACGGTGTACCAGATTAGATATACTGGATTTTCTGTTTACACGGTGTACCAGATAAGATATACTGGATTTTCTGTTTACACAGTGTACCAGATTAGATATACTGGGGTTTTCTGTTTACACAGTGTACCAGATTAGAACTGCTGGGGTTTTCTGTTTATAGTATACCAGATTATATATACTGGATTTTCTGTTTACTTAGTGTACCCGGTTAGATATACTGGGGTTTTCTGTTTACACAGTGTACCAGATTAGATATACTGGGGTTTTCTGTTTACACAGTGTACCAGATTAGATATACTGGGGTTTTCTGCTTACACAGTGTACCAGATTAGATATACTGGGGTTTTCTCTTTACACAGTGTACCATGTTAGATATACTGGATTTTCTGTTTATAGTGTACCAGATTAGATATGCTGAGATTTTCTGTTTACACAGGATACCAGAGTAGATATACTGGATACATTCTGTTTACACAGTGTACCAGATAAGATGTACTGGATTTTCTGTTTACACAGTGTACCAGATTAGATATACTGGGGTTTTCTGTTTACACAGTGTACCAGATTAGAACTGCTGGGGTTTTCTGTTTATAGTATACCAGATTATATATACTGGATTTTCTGTTTACTTAGTGTACCCGGTTAGATATACTGGGGTTTTCTGTTTACACAGTGTACCAGATTAGATATACTGGGGTTTTCTGTTTACACAGTGTACCAGATTAGATATGCTGGATGTTCTGTTTACACAATGTACCAGGTTAGATATACTGGATTTTCTGTTTACACAGTGTACCAGATTAGATATACTGGGGTTTTCTGCTTACACAGTGTACCAGATTAGATATACTGGGGTTTTCTGTTTACACAGTGTACCATGTTAGATATACTGGATTTTCTGTTTATAGTGTACCAGATTAGATATGCTGAGATTTTCTGTTTACACAGGATACCAGAGTAGATATACTGGATACATTCTGTTTACACAGTGTACCAGATTAGATATACTGGGGTTTTCTGTTTACACAGTGTACCAGATTAGATATACTGGGGTTTTCTGTTTACACAGTGTACCAGGCTAAATTAACTGGGATTTTCTGTGTGCACCATGTACTAGAGGGATGGGATAGCTCAGTAGTCGGAGCACTCGCTTTCCCCCAGCCAAGTTAAGCAGCGTCGAGCGTGGTTACCAGTTGGATGGGTGACCGTTTGCGCGCCTTGGCTTCAGTACAGTTCCCCCAGTTCACCCAGCTGTAAATGGGTACCTGCCCTCTTTAGGGTCAGGGAAGGTAAAGCAGCAAGGGAGAGGAGATGGGCGCCGCCCTCAATATGCTGGCCCTAGAGAAGTGAGGTCTCTGACACCTCGCTCCCCTACGACCTTATAGGATGTGGGACTCCTTTACTACTTACTACTACCATGTACTAGATCAGACGCGCTAGACATTCTCACCGTTACTGTTCTCATTGTGAGCCCTGTTTTTCTCTATGCTCTCCTGACGTGGGTTGTGTGCAGTTGCCCAGCCCCACCTGGGCGCAGTTCCTGATGTTCTGGTTCATGATGCTGGCCTTCCCTTACGGCATGATGGGCCTCTTTGCCTGGTCCATGCGCTCCGCCCACACGGTCAGCCACCTGCTGGTCATTGTGGCCTGCGTCTTCCAGACTGTCTTTGAGCTCAGCGTCTACTCCTCTTGCTTCGTGCACGGCCGATGGAGGTGGGTGCGTGCATGGAAGGTTATGTGGTTTGATGGTGAGACGATCAAGATAAAGTAATAAGGGGGTGGTGGTGGGTGGTGGGGGGGGGGGGGGGGGGGGGGGGGGGGGGGGGGGGGGGGGGGCGTCCATCGTCAGTTAGAGCTCGGAGGTTCACTGATGGTGAGATTTTAGCGCATGCTACAGTTTGCCTGCCGTTTTTTATTTATTTATTTATTTTATTGTATTCTTTTATTTTATTCTTTTATTTCAAGGATAATGGAATAAGCCCTCGTGTGCGTTTTTTCATCCAGTCCCTGTGTGTATGCAGTTTTGTCAATTTTGTCATCCGTTCCCACCAGCACACAATGACCTACTCTGAAAAGCAGAACGGGTTTTAACGTGTGCGCAAGATGTTCTGCGTGCATTCACACACGGGACCTCGGTTTATAGTCTCATCCGAAGTACTTTTGGGGAGAGTGGAGTCGGCACTTATGTTAACTCCAGAGGAAAAATCCTCTTGAACGAGATTTGAACCCAGGTCAGTTGATCATGAATACATCACTCTAACCACCAGGCTATTATCCTGTCCCCCCCATTAAGGTAGCTAGCCATATTCTGACTTCAGGAAAAATAATGGAGATGAAAAGCAGTGTGTTTACTAGAAAACATTGTTTAGGTTCATAGCTCTTTTCAGCCCATAGCTGTTGACAGCAGCACTGAACAGAAAAGCTGTTTAGATAGACTCTCTAATAAAACTGATCATTGATGAGAATGGCCATAAAAGTTTGTGAGAAAGAAAAATACCCAAGCCTTTTTGAATGTGGAGTAGAGGAAGCATTCACTTTAATGTCTTACTGTCTTTTTTTTCCCCCCATGTATAGTCTAAACAAAGTGTGGAAAATAAACAACCAAACTATTTTTCTATTTAAGAAGGGTTTTTGTGTGTGTTCCAATTGGTAGTCCACCTGACATATAGACAAAATTTCCCTAGCTCAACAAAAGGCTTATTCTATAACAGAAAGTTGTTGCTTGGGTGTTTTCTCTGTGGCTAACAAGAGCCAAGGTTCTGAAGCAAGCATGATGAGCTCTCGTGTGTGAAACTGTTGACACTTGCCATTAGTTCTCTCTTTAACATCTGAAGAGCATTGTACCACTTGTAGTCACTGCTTTTTGTTTTGCTTTTCTTTTTCTTGTTCCTCCGCTATAGGTTTCAGATTCACCAATGGTGAGAATTTTGCGATGTGACCGTTTTTGCCCACAATTAACTTAGGGTAGCCAACTTCAGGGATGATATCTAAACATGACACCAGTGTGCATGCTGTTCTTTTTGTATATTTTTTTGTGGGGGGGGAGAAAAGTCTAGTGGTTAGAGCATTGCGCTCATGATCTGACGGCCCAGATTCAAACCACCACTGAGGCACCTGTTTGAGGGGATCTTTCCCCTGGAGTTAACATCAGTACCTACCACACTCCCCTGAAAGTCCTTCAGATGTGACTACAAACCGAGGTCCCGTGTGCAAACACTCACAGAACATCTTGCGTATACGTAAAAATCCATTCTTCCGTATGGAAGAGTAGGTCATTGCATGCCAGTAGGAATGAATGACAAAATCTAAAAGGAGCATGCATGCTAGTGGTGTGTTTGAATATCATCCCCGAAGTCTGAATGCGGCTACCTTCATGGTGAACAAAAACAGTTACAATTGCAAAATGTCACCATTGGTGAACCTCAGAGCTCTAGCTGTTCTTACTGGCACGAATGGCCTACACTTTTGAAAGGCAGAACAGGTTTTAACAAATGCACAGGATGTTCTGTGTGTGTTATCAAGACTATTGCTTTTTGAACTGTTCCACAACAGTTCCTTCCCACTCTCCCTCTCAATTATCAGTGTTAATAACATTTGTGAGAATCAAGGCTGTTGAGAGAATTCTCAGATAAGAGGAAAAAATGGGGAAATAATGAAGTGGGGGAGGGGCAAGAGAAGTGGAGAGGGACCAGAAAAGCACAGTAATATAGCATCACACACATCCTAGCTGTCAGCTTCACCCACGTGCAGCTACTCTCAACCTATCCATTCCATCCCAGCCCAGTCCAGCCCATCTGGTACTAGTTATAGCAGGAACTGACTGCTACTTGGTAAAAGGAAGGAAGGGGGGGCGCGTTAATTTTAGCACTATGCCCAGGGACCTTTGAGCGAGTTATGTAGCATTTGCATGCTGTGACCTGATCCAAGCCAATATGGGAGGATGCAAGGAGGGGGAGGAGGTGAAGGAAGGCTTATCCAGTGCTGGAGAACGCGTGGAGGTTGCAAGTTGTGCTGAAGCAGCCAAGTTGACGGGATGTTGCTGTGGAGCTAACATTGATCCTGACTCTATTTCCCCCCCCCCCCGCAAGTTTTGGGAAGAGATGTAACTGAGATCCCATACCCGGACACTGGCACAACATCTTGCACAATGTAAACCGAGGAGGTCCTATATACGAACGCACGCAGAACATCTTGCACACACGTTAAAACCTGTTCCACTTTTTGGAAGAGTAGGCCATTTTGTGCCGGTGGAAATGGATGACAAAATTGACACAACTGCATACACACGGGGACTGGATGTAAAAAAAAGCACATGAGTGCTTAGTCCATTATCCTCAATATAAAAGAATCAAATAAGAAATGAATGAATAAATAGATGAATAAATAAATAGATAAAATGAATAAACAAGGTAAAAAAGCTATTCTGAAATCTTGGAAGAGACCACTTCACAGTTGTTGATTTTGTAATAATGGTAGTGTGTGTGTTTATTCTTTTTTCTTTTATTTCGAGGATAATGAAATAAGCACTCTTATGCTTTTTTACATCCAGTCCTCATGTGTCTGCAGTTTTGTAAATTTTGTCATCCGTTCCCACCAGCACACAATGGCCTACTCTTCCAAAAAGCAGAATGGGTTTTAACATGAGCACAAGATGTTCTGCCTGTGTTCAGACATGAGGCCTCGGTTTATAGTCTCATCAAAAAAACTTTTGGGGAGAGTGGAATCGGCACTGATATTAACTCCAGAAGAAAAATCCTCTTGAACAAGATTCAAACCCGGGTCAGCAGATCACAAATGCATCACCCTAACCACAGGACTATCCCGTTCCCCAGTGTGTATGTGTGTTAGTGTGTGTGCGTGTATCTGTGTTTGTACATGTGTGTGTGTGTGCATGTATGTGTCTGTGTTTGTACATGTGTGTGTATGTGTGCTTTTGAAAAACTGGTTCTGACTATTGAAATTTTTATTTCATAGATTTGGTCTGCAGGGTACCATGTTTGTAATATCTGTTTAAACTATTGATTGTTTGTGATCAGTTGCATAACTGTATAAGAATATGTTGACTGCAAGCGCTTTGATTTGTCTTTGCAAGATAATTTTATAGCGCTATATAAGTTCAGTTTATTATCATTATTAAGCATGCATGCATGCGCACACACAGAATCCCTTCCACAGTTACTGCGTCGCTGTGTGTGTGTGTGTGTGCGACCGACCCTAACAGTCAGTGGCTCGCTGTGTCTCTGCTTTCAGGCTGTGGAAGCAGTTTCTGCGGTCCCATGCTCAGAAGCTCATGGTCCTGGTGGCCATTTTCCTCGTGTGTCACATCCTCGTTCCGAACTTTGTTATATCCATCTTTTTTTATTGCAATTTTTACTTGACGCCTGTGGGACTTTTTAAAACGTTGCTTCACACTATGTTTGGGCTGCCAAACTGATGGCAAGGATAGGTTGTTTGGTTCGTTGGTTGGTTTGGTTAGTTGGTTGGTTTGGTTTGGTTGGTTTGTTGGTTGGTTGGGTTGGTTTTGATTGGTTGGTTTGGTTGGTTGGTTGGTTTGGTTGGTTGGTTGCCTTGCGTGTTGTTTTGAGAGTGTGAGGCTTGCTCTCAACTTGTTGTGGGTTTTTTTTCATGCAGTTGTGATTTTATGTATTTATTTTTAGTCTGTATGTCTCTTTTTTTTTTTTACTCTTTTTGAGTGTGTGTGTGTTTGTAATGTATGTGGGTGTTTGTGTTGTGTGTGTGTTGTGTTTTGTTGTGTTGTGTGTGTATGTGTGCGTGCGTGCGTTTTTTTCAATTTTAGCAAGGATGATATGGTTGTATGTGGAGAGGTAAAATGTCGTTCTGTCTATCATCTTAATCCAATTTGTGCCTGTTGGAGTTATATATTGCAATTACCTTTCATGGTATGATGAACATAATCTGACTGGATTGTACTTAAGCATACATTTCACTCGTTCTGTGTCATTTTATTTTAGAATTCAAGGTAGTGGTGCACGGCAAATAGACATTCTTTATGTTTGTCTGAGATTAACCTAGCGAAGAAAGGGAATCAAATATAAAGCTAAGACCAAAAAAAAGGATTAACTGAGTGAAAATGAGAAATCGAATATAAATGTAAGGCAACAAAATAAGATAACAGACAAATTCGTTGATAAGAGAGAAAATGAAAAACAAACCTAGGTTTTTAAAAAAAAACAACCAACATTTAACTCAGTGAAGAGAGGAAATCATAAAGAAATCTGAGCCTCCCTCCCCCCCCCCCCAAAAAAAAAAAAGAAGATTAATTTAGTGAATAGAGAAAATCAAATATGATCCTGACTAAAGCAACATCCCCCACCACCACCACCACAACCCTCTCAAAAAAAAAAGCCAGTGGACAGAGGAAATCAAATATAAACCTGACTAAAGAAACATCCAACCGCCCCCAAATTATAAAAAAGGAAAAAGAATAGTTCATTGAAGAGAGGAAATCAAATATGAACCTAGCTGTGGCACAAAGATTAACTTCAGTTGAAGGGAAGCAATCAATCAAATATGATCAAGACTAACTCAGTTGAAAAGAAAAAAAAATCAAATATGATCAAGACTAAAGCCAGAAAAAAAAAATGTTGACCTCACTGAAGAGAGGAAAACAAATATGAACCTGACTAAGGCAGAACAAAAACAAAACAAAACCAACAAAACAAAATCCCAACCAGAAGAAATACTGTCCTGCACTTTTGGGTTTGTTTTTTTATTTCCCCTACATTTTCCTTACTATGCCACAGCACAGTTGTTACTAATGTTAGTCCCTATCTCCTTTCATGAAGGATTAAATTAATATCAGTACCTACCAAACTCGTTACATGTAAAGTCAGTACCAGTCAAACAAATCTTACAAAATGAAATTTCATTAGGAATGATGTCTTTGGTTTCAACGTCTTTGTTCAAAGTAGGTGAAAAGACTCACATGCAGGCTTGAGTTGCCCACTGGTTAGAATAAATTATACAAAAAAAGAAAAATGTTTTCTGGTTTTAAGTTATTTGAAATTTTTAGCTCAATAGAGCTACTTGTGAGACGTAGAGGTATTCTAGGTTTGCTTGTAAGATTATTAATATTATCCTCTATGCAGAATGATAACAAAAGTGTAAATCATGTCTTCAGAAGCACCAACGGATCATAGAATGAATTGTTCTTGTTTTATCGAAAGAGAGGTATTGTGTCTAATGCTGGAGCAGTAAGCTTTGCAGTTTTGAGCTTGTTTTGTGTGTGTGTGGGGGGGGGGGGGGGGGTGGAGGGGGACAGGGGGGAGCTCACTAGCTTATACACCGACTTACCGCTTTTTAATGCCTATGAGGTTTTGTTTGAGAAATGTTTACTTTTTGTTTTTGTTTACAGTTAATTGTTTTCCTTGTGTCAAGGATTTCTACAGTGTTATTCTTTTATACATTTATTTCTTTTGAGAGGTAGGTGTGTGCGTGTGTATGTGTGTTTGTTGTTATTGTTTGATTTCTTTTGGCCATTGACTTTCATTGGTTTCTTTGTTTTTTCATTTTTTTTTTTTTTTAGGGGGGGGAGGGTTGGATGGAGGGTTTTGTTCTTTTTTTTCTGCATTCAGGTAATAACTTTTCAATCAGATTAAAAAAGAGAATCATTGTAGGCATCACCCCCTGCCCCCCCCCCCCCCCCCCCCCCCCCCCCCACATTGGAATCCCCACTCCTGATCTCTTTGCATAAGGTCATCAGGTTTTTGAAGGTAACACTTGTATGCCATGGCAGGTTAGCCCACTGCAGCACTTACCATATACCCACCTCCTAACTCTCCCCCACCGTTCGCTGTTGCTGTTTGGAGACTTCCCCTAAACCTGATGAATTCATGACTAGCTTGAAAGCTTCGCCAATACAGGGATAACCATGCACTGTGTCTTTTAATTTGCATTTTAATTATGTCTATAATGTTAGCTCATTTTATGTGTGATAACGTAGGAATGCCCTCTCTGTTCAGTGTATGCTATGTGCGTGCATTTCTTGCTGACTGCGTGTGTGTGTGTGTGTAAGTCATGTGTGTGCCAGTTCGTATGGGAGAGAGTGCGTGAGAGAAGGGGGGATAAAGGTAAAGAGTTCATATCAAGCGGGTTTGATTAATGTGCTTTGCTGTGATTTTGCACATTTTGTTGTTATCTATCGTTTTACTGTAAAGGCCTAGGGATTTTGTATATATATGAAATTAGGCATACATATAACAGCTTTTATTCTTAATCATCCTCAACATCAAGATTTGTCAGAAATGCAAGTAGACAATTTGTGTGAGGGAATTGTATAAGCTGAGGAGAGTGAAAGACTTGAGTCTGTGTGAAAATTGTGTTGAAATTTTAAGAAAGCTTTACTTCTTGCTCATTATTTGATTGACTATGTAACTGAACAGAATATATTGCATCGGATTGGGGTGTTTCTGATAAATGAGTGGGTGTGGTTTTTTGGTTTGGTTTTGTGCATTTGTATGCCGGGAAATTCTGTGTTGTTGTAATTGTGTCTTGTGTTTGGTTTACTTTGGTGGGGGGGGGGGGGGGGTTGCTGTTGTTTGTTTGGGAGTTGTTGTTTTTTGCGGAGTACCATGTTAGGAAAGTGTGACTGAACTCACTCACCAAGTAACCTTCAAGACACGTGGGAAGAGTAGGATAACTAATGACAGCAGCAACAGCAATAACCAGCCTTATGAGGGTTGGGTTTGTTTTGGGTTTTTTTTAGGGTAGGTTGTTTGTTTTAGTTTGGTTGGGTTTGTTTTGTTGGGTGGTTGTTTTTTTATGGGGGTTGTTTATGGGTTTGTGGTTTTTTGTTGTTTTTTTTGGGGGAGGGGGCTTCATTTTCTGTGATTTCTTATGGCTGGTTCTCCCATGCCACTCATCCCAATCACATGAAACACAGTTTTACCAGACTCACGTAACGCCATGTATATTTAGGTTGGTTTTTTTTTTATGCCATTGGGTTTTGTTACTACATATAGATACAACTGACTGTTGATTCACTTTTTAACAAGCCCCAGTATCTTTTTTTGTGTGGCAGGTGTTTTTTTCTGTGTTGGTTTGAAATAAAAGCTTCCGCATAATGAGCACATCGTGCAATTTCTCCAACACTTCGTTCTTTGTGTCTACTTATACAGAGCTCAGTATGAGCTGTGATTAAAGATTGCAGGTTGTGGTTTCATTTTGTGTATCATAAATACTAGAATAATTGTATAATCAGACTCAACAAGAAATGAATATGTTATACTGCACTAAAATTTAATAAGGAACTAATTAGGTAACAGCTAATGAAGAGATCAAAGCCCTGTGAGTTGATTCAGTAAGTAGACACAAAAGAAGGCAACACCAGCCAAGAGAGTTTGTTTGTGGTTGTTGTTGTTGTTGTTTTTGTTTTTTTGGGGGGGGATTTTTTCCTTGGCTAGAACACTGGGGTTCACTGATTGTAAGATTTTGCACATGAAATGATTTTTTACCCACTGAAAGGTAGCCGCACTCCGCTTCTCTACTCTAGCTGAGAAATGAAAGCGAAAGGAAATATTTGGTGCTTAACTTGGAGGTCTGGAAAAACCACCCCTGTCTAGAAAGCAGGAGCTTCCAGTTCAAAACTCTGCTTTTCCCCACACCCAGTAGTTCTGAAGTGTTGAACAGTGCGTTAACATTTCAGATCAGATAATAACAACGGAGTTCTCGTGTGCAACATGCTTTTAGTGTACGCGCTTATTAAATCTGCTGTAACGCAAAATTGTACCATGCAAAGTTGGAAGAAAAGGCGGGAAAAATCTAAACAGTCGGAATCGGCACTGTAGCAGGATGCTCTCTGGAAGGTCATCCAGCCCAAAAGTGTTATGCAAAGTAATCTGCCATTGTTGTAAAGACTATACAGTACATTACAGTGTGATACGATATTATACAATACTAAGTGATGGTTTGTATCCAGGCGATATACCCGTAACCAATTTTTGGGCTAAATTTCATCTGGGAAAGACTGCTTCTATTATGTGGTCTGTGGACACGATTTCTTTTTCTGTTTTATTTCTTGCTTGTAACGCTGACAGTTGCTTTTGTGTATGTATGAAAGTGTGTACATATGTGTCAAATTGTTTCCAAGGATGGAATGATATAGTCGGATGTGGATATTTTGTGTTAGTGGCTGTTTTCTTCATTATGGTGATACTTGAACCATAGAATTACTGTGTACATTCAATTGAGTGGGTTTGGTTTTTTTCCACTTGAATGAAAGTGTGTATGTGTGTCTCAAATTGTTTCCAAGTATGCAATGATGTTGTTAGGTGCGTGGACAGTTTGTGTTTGGGGCTGTTTTCTTCATTATGGTAATATTCAAAACATAATTATGTGTACATTCATTTGAGCTGGTGTTACCTTTTTTTTTTTTTTTCAACTTGAATGTGTGTGTGTGTGTGTTTCTCTGTGTGTGTGTGTGTGTGTGTTGTGTGTGTGTGTGTGTGTGTTGTGTGTGTGTGTTGGAAAGGTGTTTGTAAATACACCAGCAATGGCTACCTGTATATAAAACAAGAGCAGTATCATTTTGCTTTGTTACTATGAAAAACATTTGCTTTTTTTTGTTTGAAAGACAAATCTATGAAAAGACAGAAAAACAAAAGTGTGAAAACACAGAAAAATAATGAAAAGAAAACATCATAAATAAATAAAAATAAGAATAAAAATTTTAAAAAAATAATAAATCACTTATGCTCAATTTTGGGGGTGATTATGAAAGATGTGTGCCTAATGGAATGATTATTTGACTTTCCTTAACTATCTAATTGCAGATTTCTATTTTTACAAGAGTACCACTTGTAAATACTTGTATACTTTTGTTTTGCTTATACATACATAAAGTGTCCAAATGCTTGCACACCCACCACACACCACCACACACACACTCACAGTAGTTAACACATACACATGCACACACACACACATGCACACACCCACGCACACACACGCACACTAAATGGCAGAAACACTGCTTGATTAGTGAGATATGTTATATATAGGGATAAACGCATATCTTAACATTTTTCTTCTTTTGTTCGGTTTTTTGCATCTTTGTCTATGTTTCCCGCTCAACAGCTGAAAAGTGCCAGCCCAGTTGTAAGTCCCCTGTACCAGCAAACAAAAATGTCAGCTATTACTGTGGGTATTGTTCTTATCTTCTGGTCTTATCTTCCGTTACAATTTAGAATTCGACCTTCTGCAGCATTGCGTCTTTTCTGTTGTAAAAAAGGGTAAACTGCAGAAAATAATAATCTGAGCATAATGTTATTTTTCTATCTTTGGTTAACCTCTTGGAACTAGTTAAGAGGACATTTATGGCCACACAAAACTTGTAATTCGTGATCATGTAGATCTAGTGTGTGAATCTTGGAACAGAAGGTCCCGGAGAAAGAGAGAGAGTGTGTGTGTGTTTTTATTTATTTTTAATTTATGTGTTCTTTTATATCGAAGATAATGGAATAAGCACTCGTGTGCTTTTTTGCATCCAGTTCTTGTGTGTATGCGGTTCTGTACATTTTGTCATCTGTTCACACCGGTACACTATGGCCTACTCTTTTGAAAAGTGGAACAGGATTTAAGGTGTGCGCGAGATGTTCTGCGTAAGTTCCAATGGGGCCTTTTCCAGAGGAAAAATACCCTTGTGTATGTGTGTGTGTTTGTGTGTGCGTGCTGCTTCCTAGTCTACATACACACTTGAAAGTCAAGCTCTAAGATAATGTGGCCAGTATAATAACATGTAAAATTCTTCTGTGGGGAAAAAGCATTAAGATATGTGACAGAGTTGGAAGGGGGAAAAAGTATACTAAGTTCTGTCTTATTCTTCTTCATTTTGTTTTCCTAGTGTGTGTCTGAATTTGACTCAATGGCTTGATCAATAAAGGCTGGTGATTTTTTCAGTGTGTGTGTATGTGTGTGTACTGAAATTGTATGTATTAGAATAAAAGTCCAAGTTTTGCAAAATATGATTGGGCAATATATGAAATCTTTCATCAACAGGATTTGCATCAACTTTCATAACAGAAGATGACCAGGAAGGGAGAGATCCTCAGTCTAACGCATTGGCACTAATGCCAAATGAAAACCAGAAATAAAAGCCATGGCCAATGGGGATTTAAAGTTCAAAGCTGCTCTGTGTGGCTGTTCTTAGGGCTGTGATGTTGAAGGCAAACTGCTGATAAAACTTACCACACCTTCGATGTAATCTACAAACTTTGTGAACAGCCCTTGCAATGTTGAATAATCACAATACTTGCACAGGATGCCCAGACTGGCTTTTGCTTAAACTAAATAATTTTATTTAGAAAACCTTTTTTTTCCTACGGGTAGCCCACTATAGGGTAACCAACTCTCTGAGAACACTTCCCTGTGATGCAATTCTGTATGGAGCACCTACATGCGGGGCAGAGTATTTTGTTTTGTTTTAAATGTCCAGTTTTCCTTCCTACAGAGAATCCAAACTTTCCCACACCACCAGTTAGCCAGACACATGTTGTTTTCATTATGACCTAGCAGGTCAGTGAGCGGATCATATTTCACTCTATAATCAGCTTCCAAAGACAAAACCCATGTGGAAACAAAGAGACTGTGGGGCCACAGGATTCTTGCTCTGTGTGTGTGTTTGCGTGACAGGCGGACCGAGTTCCTGAATAGCCAAGTGGTTTTACCTTCAAGCAATTTGCACTTATTACTCAGCAGAACTGGTACCTCAGAACGACGTTAAGTGTAAATGAAGTAATCAATGTGCTCAATACAATGCTTGTTGCAAGTACACCAATAGCCATTTTTATGGGGTTTGGTCGGGTCAACTTCTCGCTCATTACTAATGCAGAAATATATAATGCAACCTAATAGTATTCTTTGGTACAAGATATTGAATTTATGTACCCCGAACTGCCAGTTTGCAAACAACCAAAGAGTTCTGACAGAACGAACAAAAAAAAAGGAAAGTGCTAAAAATGTTAATGTTGGCAACATTTGTGCAAATGTTCTGGGAAAGAGGGGTTCTCTCCCTTAACGTAGGGATAGTGTCTGAGAATGGCCTATGGCTTGTATAGCTGTTTTGCATCATATTCTACACAATACTGCGATGACAATTTATAAAACCCAGAAGCTGATTATTGTTATTATTTACATCTCAAAGGACTGTAGCCATCATTATAATTATGAGCAGGGAAGGTCACCCCTACCTTTTTCTTGGTGGTGAATCAAAAATATTATTTCCCCTGCTTTGACTGCTGCTCTATCCTGAGTAGGCTGACTAGCCTACAAGTAGAGTGATGAACCTTTGTCTCCTCCACACTGATAATCAATTCAGCCAAGATAAAAGTCAGTTTCTTCTTCGTCGTCGTCGTCGAACACTCAGACAGCAACTACTGTCTGTCAACACTAGACAACCAATTTTGCAGTCCTGATTTCCTCCGATAAGACCCACCCATATCCATGTGTTGCCTCTGACTTTGTAGTCCTCATGCAAAAATAAGAAAAAAAAATCATTCTTTTTTAATTTTTTATTTTACACACAGTTCTCCATCTAGCTACATAACATGATTTAAAGGACAGCAACTGAGCAGTTCTCTCCAACACTTGTTAGTGGGAAGAGTTAATTCCCTGACTCATAGTCATAGTGAGACAGCATCCAACTTTTGATCACTGACGTTAATTACTCCACAGGAACCCCTTCTCACCATCGTCAAGAAGAAAAAGCTGACATGGTTCGGCCACGTCACCCGCCACAACACTCTGCCCAAAACAGTACTGCAGGGAACACTCGAAGGTGGCAGAAAGAGGGGAAGACAGAACAAGTCATGGATGGACAACATCAGAGAATGGACCAGGATGAATGACTCGGCACTACTGCGCAGAGCCGAGGACCGAGATGGATGGAGGAGGCTTACCACGGCATCGTCTTTGGTGTCTCCCCCACGACCGCCAAGGTCACGGGTCTGATGATGATGATGATGATGTTAATTACTGCTCAGATCTATCTGTTCAAGACTTTTTCCCCCTGCAGATCTCAAGTTCGGACGCACACATAATTATTAATGTAACTATCATGTTGGTCAATTTTTGGCCATTCCTGGGTTAGAGCTCCAAGATTCCACCACTAGGTGAGATTTTGTGTATGGGACCGCTTTTACCTCTGATCCACACCATCAAGGAACTCTACTCAAAGGCCACCAGTGCAGTACTCGTACAGGGCACGGTAGGGGAATGGTTCCGTACCTCAGTTGGGGTCCGACAGGGATGTCTGCTGTTAACATTTTCCTCGAACGCATCATGACTGACGCCTTGGAAGACCACACAGGCACAGTCAGCATTGGAGGGCGAACAATCACCAACCTCAGGTTTGCCGATGACATTGACGGTCTGGCAGGAAATGAAGAGGAACTGGCCAACCTAGTGAAGCAACTGGACGAAATATCCTCACGATACGGCATGGAAATCAGCGCCGAGAAAAACAAGCTCATGTCAAACAGTGCCCAGCCAATCACCACCAAGATCACCCTCAGCGGAAAAGAACTGGAGACAGTTGACCATTTCAAGTACCTTGGAGCCATCATAAGTGAGGAGGGATCGAAGACCGAAATCCTAGCAAGAGCGGCACAAACAGCAGCAGCAATGGCAAGACTGAAGACCATATGGAGAGACAGAAACATCCCTCTCGGAACCAAGGTAAAGTTACTAAACGCGCTAGTCACCTCAATCATGCTTTACGCATGTGAGGCATGGACACTGAACGCAGACCTACAAAGGAGGATCCAAGCAGTAGAAATGAGATGCCTCAGAAGGCTCCTTGGCATCTCATACAAGGACCATGTCACCAACAATGAAGTCCGCAGAATGATCACTCAACAGGTGCGGGACTATGAAGACCTACTGACCACGGCGAAAAAGAGGAAGCTCAGATGGTATGGGCACGTAACACGCTCAGAAGGACTTGCAAAGACCATCCTGCAAGGAACAGTCCAGGGGAAGAGAAGACAGGGCAGACAGAGGAGAAAGTGGGCCGACGACATCCGTGATTGGACAGGGGAGGACTTCAGTGTCACCCAGGCACTCGCCCACGACCGCGCTAAGTGGAGCCAGCTGGTCCACCGTTCGTCCACCATGCAGCGCCCCTACGACCCTGGCGGGTTACGGGACCAGTGAACAGTGAGTGAGTGAAGGACGCCGAAGTCTGATTTGGGGAATGCTATCTAAACACATGGGGAGGGGGGCTTTTTATTTATTTTGTTGTTGTTATTTTATCACCAATTCCCTCTGCCACGAAATAACCTACTCTTTCGAAAGTCTACTCTTCTGAAAAGGTGTAATGGGAGTTTAACATATGCATATGTTCGTACACGCTGCCTCGGTTTTATACTCTTATCCAAAGGACTTTTGACTTGTGGGGGAGTGGAGTCAGTACTGATCTTAACCCCATGACAAAATTCCCTAAAACGGGCGCCTCCATGTGTTGGCTCGATCTGGGGCAGTCAGATCACCAGCGCAATACTCTAAACACCAGGCAATGTCGCCACCCCATAATGTTGAAAGTCCATCCATTATTTTAGTCTAGAACAGTGGGAGAGCTAAGGGCTGATGGATGGATGACACAAACATACCCAGCATGCATCCTACAGTCTGACGAAGGATGAGCTCCACCAGGCTCAGTTAATTGTGTCCACGACACACTGCATTGAAAAAACCTGCATGCTGGTGCAGTTTCCCTAACGACTTTTCAACGACTAAAGAGAACGGGGACGGGATAACTCAGTTGTTCAATCACACGCTTTCCCCAGCTAAGGTTAAGCAGCATTGAGCGTGGTTACCACTTGGACGGGTGACCATTTGCGTGCCTTGGCTTCAGTACAGTTCCCCCTGTTCACCCAGCTGTAATTGGGTACCTGTCTCTTTAAGGTCAGGGAAGGTAAAGCAGCGAGGGAGAGGAGATGGGCGCCCCACTCAATATGCTGGCCCCTTGAGAAGCTTGAGGTCTCAGATGTCTCACTCCCCTACGACCACATGGGTAGGTTGTGGGACACTTTTACCTTTTTTTTAGGGGAAAAATAAAAACAAAATGATTAATTCAGATCTCTGTGTGTGTGTGTCGCTGTGTTTTTATATTATCTGGTAGTTATTTTGGTAATTATACAAACAGCGTGCCCTTTATGTGTCAGCTACTCCACAAATCTAAAGTTATTTCAAGCTGCTGGAAACTGATGTAAACCAACAGTAAATGATTTTGTGTCTTAGACAGGGGAGAACACAAACAATAAAGAAACAGGAGGACTTGTTCGTTTCTTTCTTTGTGTGTTGGTTTTGTTGTTGTTTTGGGGGTTTTACTTGTTTTTTTGTGGTTTTGTTAAGTTGGTTTGGTTTGGGGTGGTTTTTTGGTTGTTTTTTTAGGGGGGGGGGTATTTTTTTGTTTGGGTTTTTGTGCTCTTTTTGTTTTAACTTGTTTGTTTTTATGTTGTTGTTTTGGTTGTTTTGGTTTGGTTTTTTTTGTTCTTTTCTTTCTTCTTTTTTTTTTTTTTTTTTTGGGGGGGGGGGGGGGGGGTGTTAAAGAGGGGGTAAAGAAAAGAATGGAGGCCAAAGGTGAAAAACGAAGTGCACTTAATTTGTGTCAGCGTCTGAGCTTAAAATAACATCTGACGAGATTTTTGGCCTTGCATTGCAAGAACCCTATATATAGACGCACCTCCTCTCTCTCTCTCTCTCTCCTCTCTTCTCTCTCTCTCTGTGGTGTGGGGGCCAAGGTGCCTGATAGGCCGACGGGGAGGGAGAGGTGGGGGAAGGGGAGAGGGCCTAGATTGAGAAATGGTGCAGTGGGTGCCCACATGTGATCAGAAGTTGGGAGAGGAGGAGGAGTCATTTCTAAAATGATTATTAAATTATTATTAAATGACAGCTACTGTAAATTGTGTAATGGTGACTGCACAAAATCTCTCTCTCCTCTCTCTCATAATTTATTATAAGTGATTGAGCTGTGCATATCATGTGAGCGCCTACAAACGCAAATTTTTACTAGTATCAGTCTTCTTAGCATCTTATCATTTGCATATCTTATTAGCATTAAAAATTACATTAAGCATCAATCTGCACTGATTAATATAACAGATGTGTCTCTTCGTTTTTCACTTGGAATGCCCTTTAGTTAGAAAGTTATACATTCACAAGAAATCATGCTTTGGCTACACATCGGTATTAGAAATTCGCACTATTCCTTCTGTTTTTCCATTATGACTCTTATATTAATACCGCACGTAGACCTACTAAGGCATCCACAGAAATGAAAACCACTTTTTTGTGAAAGACTAGCCTCCGATTCAAAACTCATGTGATTGGTAGGTTTGAATTTTTTTTCATTTTTCAACAGACACTGTCCCCCCTATATATCACCCACACACAAACCCAGGCGCGAGCACACACACACACACACGCACGGCGTATGCACACACACACACACACACACACACACACACTCACACACATACACACACACCAATGTAGGAATACAATGTTGTAAAAAAAAAAAAAAAAAAGCACCAACCAACAACATAATTATGAACTTATTATTTACGCCTGCACGCACTCGCGCACTCACACACGCACGCACACGCCCATACACACGCACCAATAATATATGAACACAATTTTATAAAGACTTTGACTAGTAAACACACACATACACACACGCACCATAATGACCATTGACTAGTAAAGACATAAACTTGCACACACACACACACACACACACACACACACACACACACACCAATTTAAAAATAATTGAAACCAAAAGTAAGATACAGGAGTATTTATTTCATGACCACATACCTCCCCCCCCCCCCCCCCCCTACACACACACACTTGACAGTCGGAGGTATAACAGAGAATGTAAAACTGTTGGTCGGTGCTGTTTTGAATTTAGAATTCGAATGACCACTGGAACAAAAGAATTTCTTTTTTATTTGTTTTACGGCGTCCTGAAGGCAACAACTGAAATTCCGAAGACATAGCATGGCAAGGATCAGCCAAGATGGCAGTCGGCACAAGCTGCTGATCGCAGTACGACTTGAGATCTTTTTGTTCTTCTCCAATTATTTTTGAGCAGATTCTAACAATTCTCCGAAGACTATTCTTGTTTTTAACACTAAGGTTGTTGTACCAACAGATGAAAGCAAAACTTAGAACACTCTCTATGTAGGACTTGTAGAACAAAGAAAGAATCTTTTTGTCAACAAAAAACGAGTTCAGCTTCCTTAGAAAATACATGCGTTGTTGTCCCTTTTTTGACGATATCGTCAGTGTTAGCATCCCAGTTTAATTTGGATTTAAAAAAAAAGTTCCCAGATACTTGTACTTCGAAACGTTTTCAACTTCTTGATTATGCATGATAATATGTTCAGAAGTGTGACCCGATCTTCTGAAATCGATAGGAAAATCTTTAGTTTTAGAAACATTTAGCTCCAGATACGCCTCATCACACCAATTGACAAATCGGTGAGGGCTGGACCATGGTTTTGGACAGATCCAGATAACAGAGAGACAATAGAGCACTGTCATCGGTAAATTTTACAAGAAATTTGCATAGCTGCTTCTGCAATCATCTGTGTATAGACTGTACAGAAGTGGCGAGAGAACGCAACCATGTGGAGAACCCGTACAGGAAATTCTAACCAATGCTGTGGTCTGTTAGTTAAAAATCCAGTCAGCCAACGAACAAGTCGATAGTCTTACGTCAAATTTTGAAAGTATTTTGTGAACAAGAACATGCCCAGGGTTAAGGCTGTAGGAACACAAGCAATCTTCATTAAAATTTTGATGATCATTTCCAACTTTCTCGTGGTGACTACCTGGTATTGCTCTATGTCATCAGTCTCAAAAACAAAGTGCATCTTTTTCATACTTTAAAAAATCTGTGAAAATCACAACAACAACAAAATTTCGGACTCGCACTCTATACTCTACATGACCCATAAGCTAATTCCGAAGTGTAACCTTTAGGAAATCAAGCACAAAACTACCCCCCCCCCCCCCCCCCCCCCCCCCCAAAAAAAAAAAATCCCAAGGAACCAGCCAACAAGATCAAGACAAACAACTTGGATTCCAAAAACATAAAGCCATTTTGAAGCACAGCGTACGTGCACATCCACATGCACTTAACCCCTTTACAATCTAAACTGATGTTTGGCCAGACTAACTTAATTAGTCTGGGAGACACATTCATTAAATAAAATCCAACCCTGTCTAGTATTTGTGGACTGAATTTTTAGATCAAGTACTTGAGTCGCTGGACAAAATACACGGGGAAAAAAAAAAAAGGTAGGGGGGGGGGGGGGGGGGGTTTTGGGAAAAGGGGGGGGGGGGGGGGGGGGGGGGGGGGGGGGGGGGGGGGGGGGGGGGGGGGGGGGGGGTTTGTTTTTAAAGATGTCAGATTTGACGTTTGCTTTAGGAAAGGTGGTTAAATCCCAAATAACGCTGCTGGATAAAAAACAATTTCCCGTTGGTGTTTTTTTTTTTTAAAACCCCGTTTTGGGGTTGGTTTTTAAAAAAAAAAATTAAAAAAACCCTAGGCTTTTAAGCCTATAAAATTTTCGGAAGTTATCAAATCTCTCTATTCTCAATTCATTTATGAACATTTCTTTTCTATTAGTTTTGATTTTTCCCCAGAATTGATGTGTTATGGGGGCGCTAAAATCTAATGCAAATAAGCCCCCATCCCCCCCCCCCCCCTCCCCCGAGAGCCTGAATTTTAAAACGGGGTTTTTTTTTTTCAGAGTGGAATACCTGCATACCATACAAAAGCAAAAAAAATGTACTTTTTTATTTTAACCCCCCTGATGAAGAAAAGGCTGAATTTAACGGGAGAAATTTTTGATGTAAATGGAATACCATGGGATTACAACCATAAGTACAACAACAAAAAAAACTACTTTTTATTGTAACCCTCCCGCGTGGGGGTGCGGGGGCCCGTCAGTATAAATAAAATCCCCCACCTTCTGAAAATTCGTATAGGGATTTCCTCTTTTTTATCCCTCTTTCTTTTTTCCTTGTTCCTTTTCCCCCTTCACCCCCCTTTTTCTATTTTTTTGCCTTTATGGTCCATTTTCCTGCCGTTTTTCCCCCCCAAAAGACACGACAAAAATTCTCTTCCCTCCCCAAAATCCGATGGGGTTGGGCTGACTTGTTAGAGGCTTAACTGCAGCCCAAGCATTTTTGCTCATATGACAAACAACAATAGTTGCCGTCTGAGCGTTCGATGAAAACGAAGAAGAAGAATGCATTGTAGGTGACAACCCTTAATATGGCCTCTGTGGTCGGCGGGGCTATATAAACAATAGGATTGGATTGGATTGGATTAGTCCGTCCTGTCAGCATGGCATCAAAGCATCAGCTGAGCTATGTTGCTTGAATACCAGAAGCGCCAGAGCATAAAGAACTTTTGGAGACAGTGCCAGAGTACCCTACCTGGCTCATTCATTTATTTGACAGGGCCTCGGGAGTTTCTGTCTGAGCGTTTGACAAAGGAGAGGAAGATTCAATTATTTTATTCTTATTCTTTTATTTCGAAAATAATGGAATAAGCACTCATGTGCTTTTTTTCCCATCCAGTCCCCGTGTAGTGTATGCGTTTTTTTGGGTAAATTTTGTCATCCGTTCCCACCGGTTCATAACCGTCTAAAAGGTAATGATAATGATGTTCCCATAACCAATGTGGTCGTAGGGGAGCGAGGCATCAGACCTCAGCTTCTCCAGGGGCCAGCATATTGAGGACGGCGCCCATCCCCTCCCCCTCGCTGTTTTTACCTTCCCTGACCATCAGGTATCCATTCCCAATAGTCTACTCTTCTGAAAAGCAGCACAGATTTTTAACATGTGCGCAAGATGCTCTGCGTGTGTTCGCACAGGGGACCTTGGTATAATAGTCTCATCCGAACGACTTTCTTTCTCTCTATTCTTTTCTTATTCTTTTCTTATTCCCTTGCTTGGTTGCCAGCAAGACGCATTACTCAGCAGCTCTTGTAAATATTACTGTTTCTGTGTATATCAGAGTCAGTATGCCAGTTGAAGGATTCCCAACCACTCTAGAATGTCTTTTGAATGCTGTGTTACGTGACAATACCGTGTCATCCTTCAAAATCGACGGCAGAGGCAGTCAAACTACGGTCGTTTTGCGACTGACTACAAACACTTCGGTTCATCACCCTGATACAGCAGACAGCAGTGTTACCTATCGACGAAAGTGCCCGTCACAGGTCAGCAGAGACAGAAGGAGGGCTGAAACTTACAGAGCAGACCATGAGAAGAAGGCAAGTGTTTCATCTCCTTCAGGACTCTTCATGCCAACACCACCTAGTCTCTGTTATGTTGCTGACCAGAAGACACCTTCCCCTGCTGTGACTGACTTTTCCCCTTTTGTGCCATGCACTTCCTCTGCGCCACTTTCAGGTGACAATCAGCAAGGTAAAACACAAATAAACATACCATCATGTGACATGGATAAACAGACAGTAACAATCAGTTCTGATATAGAAACAGTCTGTGACATTGATGAGGAAATGTCGTGCAAGTGGGAGGGCTCCGAAGATGTGGAGCAGAGGGGTGGGAGTGTGCCAGACCTTGTGGGGAATCATTCTGATGTAGACTGTAGATTGTAAAAATGATTCTGAACATTCAAGGAGCAATACTGAGTCCCAGAACACAGGTGCAAAATCAGAACTGACTTACAGTAATGTCTTGAAATGCTTTGAACGATTTAATGACAACATAAATAAACAAATGGATCATGTCAGTCATGAGCTGAAAGAAATTGTAGCCATTACTAAAACTTGTTCGAGTGGAACTCCATTTAAAGATATGTCATAGCTGCTCTGTTGCTCTCCCAGTCCATTGCATATCCATAGTGTGAGTGAAAGCACTGAGACATTGTAAAACATGAATTTGTTCCATGATGTGGATACCATGCCATGCTCATTATTTCAAATGTTTTGAATATGTCATGTGTTGAAATGTTTTCTTTTTTTCACTGCCCCCTCCCCACTGTCCCCATGTGAATGGGCTTACAGGAGCCTACCACATTAAACCATTTTCAAGTTTCAAGTTTCAAGCTTCAAGTTTCTTATTCTTTTATTCGAGGATAATGGAATAAGCATTCATTTGTTTTTTACATCTAGTCCCCGTGCGTATGCAGGTTTTAAAAAATTTTTTGTCATTTTCCCACCGGCACACAATGGCCTACTCTTCCAAGAAACGGAACGGGTTTTAACGTGTGCGCAAGATGTTCTGCCTGCGTTCGCACACGGGACCTCGGTTTATAGTCTCATCCAAAAGACTTTTGGGGAGAGTGGAGTCGGCACTGATGTTAACTCCAGAGGAAAAAATCCACTTGAAGGAGATTCGAACCCGGTTCAGCAGATCACGAAAACATCGCTCTAACCACCAGGCTATTCCGTCCCCCACATTCCGGGGGAGTGGAGTCGGCACTGATGTTGTTAAGTTCATTTTTCATTTCATTTTACCACGTCACGAGATTTCTCTGCGTGAATTTCGGGCTGCTCTCCCCGGGGAGAGCGTGTCGCCACAAGAGCAGCGCCACCTTTTGGGGTTTTTTTTGTTTGTCTACAACTGTATTTGTTTCCCTATCAGAGTGGCTTTTTTTCTAAGAATTCTGCCAGGGACTACTCTCTTGATGCCGTGGGTTCTTTTACGTGCGCTGAATAATTTTTGTGTAACACACGCCACCTCGGTTTATCGTCTCATCCGAAAGACTAGCGCCCAGACCACCACTCATGGTCTAAAATGGATGGGGAGAAAAGTTTCCGGCCCAAACGGGATTCGAACCACCGCCACTTCCGACCCGGACTTTTCGCATTCTAGACAGACGCGTTACCTCTAGACCACCGATCCAATGCTCAGGGGGTAGGTAAATTCCCTCTCAGTGGGACGAGCTAAGAACTGAAGAAAGAAAGAAAGAAAGGAAGGAAGGAAGGAAGAGTGCAGCATGACTTAGGAAGACCATGTCACTATGAGTTGGATCCAAAAATAACTTACCTTGGCTCTTGTCCAGAGTTACATGGCTAAGCTGTAACCATTGTGCAATGGCGACTAGCTTGTTCGGTCATTTTCCTTTTATTTTGTTTTTCTTTCGTTTTTTCTGATTGAACAAGGGCTAGGGGAGAGGGGGGGTGGGGGGGGGGGGGGGGGGGGGGGGGGGGGGGGGTGTTAGGGGTAAAGGGCAAAGGTGGAATATGTGAGGGGTGGGGGGTGGCATAAGAGAGGGTTTAGTTTTCTTGTGTTTTTTGTAGCTAGCTGGACTAAGTGTGCATAGCAGGTAAGCCTACACAGGGGGGTTACGTTTGACATGATGCAAGACTGACACACCTTATTCTTTTACGTGTGTGTGTGTGTTGTTGTGTGTGTGTGTGAGAGAGTGGAGTGTAGTGAGTGAGTGAATGGTGAAGTGTGTGTAGGGCCTACATATGCGCGGGCGTGCGTGTGTGTGTGTGTGTTGTGTGTGTTTGGTGTTGTGAGTGATGCTGGTGATAAGATGAGAGAGAGAGAGAGAGAGAGAGAGAGAAGAGAGATGAGAAATGAGAGAGGTAGGGAGAGAGAGACTTGTGATGTGTTGGTGTGAGAGAGGTAGAGGAAGGACTCTGTGGTGTTTTGTGTGTGTGTGAGTGATGTGTGCGTGAGAGAGAGGAGGAGAGAGAGAGGGAGAGATGAGAGAGGAGAGAGAGAAGAGAGAGAGAGACTCATGTGTGTGGTGAGAGTGGGTGACTCTGTGTGTGGAGGGTGTGTGTGTGTGTGTGTGTGTGTGTGTGTGTGGTGTGTGGAGAGAGAGAGAGGAGAGAGAGAGAGAGAGAGAGAGAGAGAGAGAGAGGAGAGAGAGAGGAGAGGTGGGTGTGTGAGTGAGAGAGAGAGAGAGAGAGAGAGAGAGAGAGAGAGAGAGGACCTGGTGGTGTGCTGGTGTGAGGAGAGAGAGAGATAGGTGTGGTGTGTGTGTGTGTGTGGTGTGTGTGTTGGGTGGTGTGTGTGTGGGTGTGGTGTGTGTGTGTGTTGTGTGTGTGTGTGGTGTTGTGTGTGTGTATGATGCCTCGAGAATAGATAGTTGCTGGAACACCTAGCTCCTAAGATCATGAACATTCTTGAAGCTGGAATACCGCTACCTTACTAATGGGGGTGGGGGTGGGGGGCGGGAAGGAGAACAGCCGCATACGCAAAAAATCCCACCCTTGATGAATCTGGGAGTTCCAGCTGAGGAACTAAAAGAAAAACAAAGAATTAATTTTTTTTATTAGAAAGATCATGGACACGTCAACATTGCAACATACCTATATAAAAAAAACCAAGCTGTCCTAGCATTATTTTGATTATCCACAGACCTGTAACAAACGTACCTACCTACCACACCTAATAATGTTATCACTGAATTTGTTGGTGACTAGGCTTAAAGATCGATAAAAGACATTTTCGTGTGGGGTTCTTTTTTTTCTTTGTTTTTCTTTTTTTTACGTGCTTCTTGAGGACCGAAAAAAGAAGACCAAAAAAATCAACAATTAAAAAAAAAAAAAGAAAGTACGTATATATATATAATATATATATATATATAATAATATATATATATATATATAATATATATTATTATATATATATATATATCACCAACCAACGTCACATCGACGTGGGGGTCTAAAAATAACACCAGGGAGCATTACCTTGCTGAATTTCTATTTGGGGGCTCACAGGGGTCATTCTCAGGGCGAATTTTCGTACATTAAAATTTTCATTCTATTTATGGTACCTGGTGTCTAAAGTGAACAGACATTTTGTTAACCCTGAAGTACATTTCCTTACAAGTTAGCTGTCTGTACTTTATGGGGTTGATGTTAGATAGGTGTTTTTTTGTGGAGTTCGTGTTTTAAAGTGTCTCTCTCTCCCATCATAAGAATTGAAAAAAATTACAAAATTGCCTACACACAAGGACTGGATAAAATAAAAATAAAAAAGCACATGAGTGCTTATTCCATTATCCTCCAAATAAAAGAATATCTCTCTCTGCATTTTATTTTTTATTTTATTTTATATTTTATTCTTTTACATCGAGGATAATGGAATAAGCACTCATGTGCTTTTTTTTACATCCAGTCCCCGTGTGTATGCGGTTTTGTAAATTTTGTCATCCGTTCCCACCGGCACACAATGGCCTACTCTTACGAAAAGCGGAACAGGATTTAACGTGTGCGCAAGATGTTCTGCGCAAGATGTTCTGCGTGCGTTCGCACACGGGGCCTCGGTTTATAGTCTCATCCGAAAGACTTTTGGGGAGAGTGGAGTCTGCACTGATGTTAACTTCAGGGAAAATATCCCCTTGAAATGGGATTCGAACCCGGGTCATCAGATTGCGAGCGCAATGTTCTAACCACTAGGCTATCCCGTCCCCGGGTGGTGTGTGTGTGTGTGTGTGTTCCTACTGGCAGATTCACACTTTTTTCTCCTTCAATCGCATACGACATCATCATTCCACTATTATCTCATCACCAAAAACAAACACAACAACAACAATCTGTATCCCTTCCCACAAGAGCAAAACTACAAAAAGATGGATGACATCAGCCTGATTGCTCTTGCCATGACTGATGGTCTAGCCTGTTTGTTTACTGGGTGTTTGTGTAGACAGATATCCTCCACGTCCTGTTTGTTTCATCAATCTTATTTTTGCTTTCACACTTGGGGAGGGGGAGGGGGGAGAGGAGAGTGGGCAGGCAGGGGTGATGGGGGTGGAGTGGGGGGTGGGGTGAGTAATCATTGCTTTTTCAGAGGATATAGCAAAGCCTCTTGGAATGAGAAAAAAAAATCATGTGTGACTGCATTGCTATTACTGGCATAATTATGTATTAAGCTGGGAAGCAGTGGGGAGTTTGGTATGGGGTATGCTTGGAATGTCAAGGTCCCATTTTCTGTAGTTTAACCCCCCTGTTGCTTGCTTCTCTTTAGAAAGAAAGCAGTTACAGGCTTCATTGTTCCCCTCCCCACGTCTTAAGTGACCCAGATTGTTAGTTTGATTGGGTTGATCACAAAACCCAAGACCATGTGTGTGTGTGTGTGTGTGTATGTATGTATGTGTGCCCGCGCGCACGCGCATGCGTGTATGCCGAGGAAGGCCAGCGCACATGCTGTGGAACTGATAATTCTCTGCAACCTACAGGAGCACACACACACTATTATTATTATTATTTATTTATTTTATTTTTTAAAATTATTATTATTATTATTATCATTATATAACATAGGTCCATACTGACATACTACAGGGAAGGGCACGGAATGGGCCTTTGTAGGAAGGCACAGACTTCCTCCTCCCTAGGTCACATTTAATGAACATCCCAAGCATACCAAATTCCCCATTGATTCCAGCCTTAATATATATATACACAACACTCTTACTAGGGGTATGGTCAATCCTAAGGAACGGGAGGGGGGCGGGGACAGGGGGGGGGGGGGGGGGGGGGGGGGGGGGAGTGTTGACTTCACTTGCAACGTCCACATTTTTCCTCCCTGTTCAATGGAAAAGTTGAGTTTTGTCTCATAATGATGTACTGTTCACGTATGTCAGTTTCTTAGTGGAAGGAAAACATCTGAAACCCCCCACCACCCAAAAAAAGAAGAAGAAAGGGGTTTTAAAAATAAACAAAAAACAAACAAAAAAACACCAAATAACCCCAAACAACCCCTCCCCCAACTTTTTCCTCTTACAAAAATACATCCCAAAATACCTCCCCCCCCCCCCCCCCCCCCCCCCACCCCCTTGCCTCTTTCCTACTCTCAAGCCACCCATGAAAAAAAGAAAGGAAAGGAACACAAAAGGAATGGTCCAACAACATAGTCACCACTGCCTAGTTAGTAACACCACCATGTACTGGAGGCCCGAGTCCACAGAGTTAGTTTTTCAATCAAGCTCCTTCTCTGTCTCAGTGTCTGTTTTCTGAAGTGGGCATGGTTGGTAGGGGCACACAGAGTAATAATAATAATAATAATAATAATAATGTATGGAATTTATATAGCGCTGAATCTTGTAAAGCAACAAATCAAAGCGCTCAGATGACATTTTTTTTATATCGAGGATAATAATAATAATAATAATAATAATAATAATAAATGGAACTTATATATGAGTAGTCTCATATGATGCAAGCAAGACACCTAGTTCTTCTTGGTGTGTGTGTGCGTGTGTGTGTGTGTGTGTTGTGTGTGTGTGTGTGTTGCTTCAATATCTGAACACCAATAACTACTCACGTTTTGTTTTGTTGTTGTTTGAATTTACTGGGTTTGTTTGGGTTTGTTGTTTTTTTACTAGTTTGGGGCATTTTTGTTGTTGTTTCTTTTAGGTCGCGACTTGTCAACAATGTAACGTGCGTGTAATTTATTCAAATACTCAGTCACTCTTTTGATACCTGTACCAACCTGTGCCTGCACACATCATTATATCATAGGGATGAGACTATAAACCCAGGTCCCCTGTGCGAATGCATGGAGAACATTTTGGGCACATGTTAAATCCTGTTCCCTTTTTGGAAGAGTAGGCCATTGTGTGCTGGTGGGAAGGGATGACAAACATTTACTAAACTGCACACACATGAGGACTATAGCACAACAGGGCTTATCCAGTTATCCTCAAATAAAAGAAGGGCGAAAATGGTGACGAAAAATCGATAAAAGACAATCTAGCATGTGACTTCATGGCAGCTGCGAACTAAGAGAGTGAACAATCCAACCCCCAAACATCTACACAATGAATGTAAAAAAAAAACCCACCTATATAACAAATATCAAATGGCAACTGATGTCAAAACGACTTGTAGTCCGAAAATAACACCAGGGGCAATAACTTACTGGTATTTCCGGCAACCCTGTATTCCCCAGGACGACTTTTCTTCCATTTGCTGAGAACTATTTTGGGGTCTGGTGTCTAAACTGAAGACATGTTTGGTATCGGTGATGTGCATTTCCTTACCAGTTTGCCTTCTACAGTTTTAGGGGGATGATGGTGGATACTTTTTCTCAAGGGGTTTATGATCTTGTGTGTGTGTGTACATTTGACGTGTGTGTGTGTGTGGTGTGTGTGTGTGTGTGTGTGTGTGTGTGTGTGTATGTTGATGGTGTGTGTGTCATGATGATGATGATGATGTGTGTGTGTACAAATTGTGTGTGTGCATGTACATATTGATGGTGTGTGTAGTGTGTGTACATATTGATGGTGTGTATACATATTTATTTTATTTTTATTTTATTTCATTTTATTCTTTTATATGAGGATAATGGAATAAGCACGTATGTGCTTTTTACATCTAGTCACCGTGTGTATGCGGTTTTGTCAATTCTGTCATCTGTTCCCACCAGGCTAGACAATGTGGCCAAATTCGCATGTCGACAGGCCTATAGCTACCGAGATTTAAAGTGGTCGCAAGATGTTCTACTCCAGGGGGAATATCCCCTGAAGGACTTGAGGGGAGAGTGGAGCTGCAATGATTTAACCCAGGAAAACGTACCCTATGATCGGGAATCAATCGATGGTCGTGCAAGATGGTGGAGGCAAGTGTGTCTACGCTAGTGTACCGTCCCTTTGATGGTGTGTGTACATATGTGATGTGTGTGTGTGTGTGTGTGTGTGGCGGTTGTGTGTGTTGTGCATGGTTACATGTGAGTATGAGTCTCTGCACATAATTATCATCAAAGAGGATATGAATAGGGACACCATAATTATGGCACCCCTGTGTCACAGGATTCTTGTATGTCAGCCTGCTCTAGCAAATACTGTCCATTAAAACTCCATCACCAGCGTTCACTGTGGGTGTGAATCCTGCAGTGTCCCTGGTGGTTTAGCATTTTATAGGCTAGCTTGTGTGTAAGGATAAGATGTTAAAAAGCCACTTGTTTACTCAAGTATCCTCCATAAAAAATTTAATATTCAAGTAGACCTCCTACTCTCCCTGTGTTTTCCTGCTGTTGCTGTTTTGTTGTGTGTGTGTGTGTGTGTGTGTGTTGTGTGTGTGTGTGTGTGTGTGTGTGTGGTGTGTGTGTGTGTGTGTGTGTGTGTGTGTGTTGTGTGTGTGTGTTGTGTTGTAGTGGTGTGTGTGTGTGTGTGTGTGTGGTGGGCACCTGCACATACTGGTCAAATACTCTCATTTTATAGGCTAGCTTGTTTGTAAGGATAAGATGTTAAAAAGCCATCTGTTTACTCAAGTACCCTCAATAAAAAAAAATAATATTCACGTAGAGCCTCTCTCTCTCTCTGTGCCTGCTGTGTGCTGTGTGTGGTGTGTGCGCACACATGCATGAATCTGTGTGCGTGCACCTGCACATAATGGCAGATACTCCATTATTTTTTGTGTGTCTTTTTTTTAGGGGGGGGGGGGGGAGGAGGTTGCATTTATATTATTATTTGATCACCATCTCACCACCAAACAAACAAACAAAACAAAAAAACCCAACCCAATCTGTATCCATTTCCACAAGACTAAAACTAGGAAAGATGGATGACATCAACCTGATTGCTCTTGTGATGACTGATGGTCTTACCTTGTTTGTTTACTGGGTGTGTGTGTCAACAGATATCCTCCATGTCCTGGTTTGTTTCATCAATCTTATTTATACTGTCACACTTATTTTTGGTGGGGATGGGGGAGGGGAAGCAGAAAGGGGGTGTGGGGGTTGAGGGAGGGAGGGAGGGGGAGAGAGGGGAGTAGTAACTGCTTTTTTTTTTTTTTTTTAAAGAGAGGATATAGCTCAGCCTCTTGGAATGAGAAACGTCATTTCCGACTGGTTACTGTTACTAGGAGTATGTTCCAATCCTCTAGAAGTGGGGAAGTGTTGACGTCACCAGTAATACCCTTCTCTCTCTCTCTCTCTCTCTCTCTCTCTCTCTCTCTCTCTCTCTCTCTCTCTCCTCTCTCTCTCTCTCTCTCTCTCTCTCTCTCTCCCCTCTGCTTCTTGTGGAAAGAAAGCTTTCCACTTGCTGTGGTGATAATGTAGAGTTTTGTGTGGATGTAAGTTTTGTGTGGGTTTTTTTTTCAGTAGAAAAGAAAATGAAAATCTTTACATGTTTTCTATGATGGTCATCAAAACTAGTTATCATTGCCAGTGACGTCATCACTACAGGGATTTCAGGAGGATGGAACATATGTCCTGTTGTTGTTTTTATTTCTTTGTTGGTGTTTGTTTGTGTAGGTGTCAAGTCAAGTCAAACTTTTATTTCCAGATGGTACATTGAATAAGCAATACATTTGCTTTTTATTCATCAAGCCATCTATCTAGGAACAAAAAACTTGATCAATATTATCTAACTACATTATTACCATAACCAATAATAATAAGACTAACTCCATAAGAAAAATAGAAATAGAGGAAAAAAAGGAAAGAAAAAACACACACACGCGCGCGCGCGCGCGTACACACTCACACGGTGTGAGTGTGTGTGTGTGTGTGGTGTGTGTGTGTGTGTGTGTGGTGTGTGTGTGTGTGTGTGTTGTGTGTGTGTGTGTGTGTGTTGTGTGTTTATTTTATTTATTATATTTTATTCTAAGCACTTATGTGCTTTTTTACATCTAGTGCCCATGTGTATGCGGATTTGTGAATTCTGTAATCTGTTCCCACCGGCACACAATGGCATACTCTTACGAAAAGCGGAACAGGATTTAACGTGTGCACAAGATGTTCTGCGTGCGTTCGCACACAGGACCTCGGTTTACAGTCTCATCCAAAGGACTTTTGGGGAGAGTGGAGTCTGCACTGATGTTATCTACAGAGGAAAATTTCCCCTTGAACGGGAATCGAACCCGTGTGTGTGTGTGTGTGTGTGTGTGTGTGTGTGTGTGTGTGTGTGTGTGTGTGTGTGTGTGTGTGTGTGTGTTTGGAGAGAGAGAGAGTGCTTGAGTGTGTGTGAGTGAGTGAGTGAGTGATACGTCTGTTATTATGATAGGGATTGTGTGTGTTGTGCGTTTGTCCGTGCGTGTGTGTGCTCTGTGTGTGTTTGTTTGTTTGTGTATTACTAATATGTCTAGGCTACTATACAAATGGACAAGACGGAACAGGACTAGCAAACATTGAGGTCATTCTCCATTTATTCGTATTGTAATAATTATTGTATCAAACTGTAACATAGTATAATTGATACACTGCCTCATGTCGGCTGCTTTGCTTGTTGCTATTCTATCATCACGGGCTAATAACAAAACGGATGAGCTGGAGAGACACTGAGGTTATTCTGAATTATATATTGGGTCATTTCCAAAGTAATGAACACTGCATTGTATCAAGGTGTATTGTATTGTATTGTATTGTTTGGTATCGTATCGCCTCGTAATGCATTGTATGACCTTGTATTCAATTACATTTTACGTCTCTTCACTAAATGTGATATCAAGACACAGGAAGGTCAAAGCAAGGTGAAGGGTGACATCTAGGAGTTGGGTAGGGGGTTAATTTACGAAATATATAATAAGCAAGTATGAAAATGTAAATATTATCTAAATCTTAAGTACAGAATAGTAAAATCCCAATTTCTACCAGAATCTTACCAGTAAACAAAAACAATATTTTAAACTATAACCAACAAGAAATGATAATTATAATCCACAGGAGGATAGTGTCTTTAGAGTCCATAATAATCATAACAATGAACCAATAGGACTTTGTAATAGCGATTTGAAAAAAGATATATCTCAGTAAAAGATCAATGATTATCACCGATGACGATGATGTGTGTGTGTGATGGTGGTGGTGGTGTGTGTGTGTGTGTGTGTGTTTTGTGTGTGTGTGTGTGTGTGTGTGTGTGTGTGTGTGTGTGTTGTGTGTGGATGTGGTGTGGTGTGGATGTGTATGCTATGTTTGTTGTGTGATGTAGTGAGTAGTTTGTGGTGTGTGTTGTGATGTGTAACTGATGGTGTGTGTGTGGTGTGCTGGTTTGCGCGCGCACGGCACCTGTAATGAGTAAGTACACCACACACACTCACAGAGAAAAAAAGAAAGACAGACAGACAGACGGACACTGACATAAACAGACAGGCAGACAACAGAGGCACAGATACAGACAGACACTGACATAAACAGACAGCCAGACAACAGAGGCACAGATACAGACATACAGACAGACAGACAGATACACGGGAAAAACGGGCTAATATCAACACAGGTTGAATGCTGATGATTAAGTGACAAAGGACGAGATGAGATGTTTCTAATGAATCGTGGGGGAAGATCAAATAAAACCTGACAGTAACTATCAGGATTGTTTTATTTTTGTCTGTGCCTATTGTATCTCCTTCTATGTTTTTGTCTGTCTGTCTGGCTGGCTGTCTGGGTTTTTGTCTCTGTCTGTCTGTCTGTGTCTCTGTTTGTCTGTCTGTCTGTCTGTCTATCTGTCTGTCTGTCTGTCTGTCTGTCTCTCTCCTCTTCTCTCTCCTCTCTCTCTCTCTCTCTCTCTCA
>CM054134.1:54998184-55005684 GCA_028751875.1 Rapana venosa
CGAGGGGAGAGGAGATGGGCGCCGCCCTCAATATGCTGGCTGCTGGAGAAGTTGAGGTCTCTGATGCCTCGCTCCCCTTTGACCACATAGGTTATGGGGCACCTTTACCCTTACCTTTAGCTTGAATATTTGATTCAATCGTATTGCTTACAGGTAGGACATCAATACCACCCCCCCTCAACACAACCACACACACACACACACACACACACGCGCGCGCGCGCGCGCGCGGACGAACAGTTCAAACAGGTATACGTCTCTCTCTCTCTCTCTCTCTTCTCTCTCTCTCTCTCTCTCTCTCTCTCTCTCCCACACACAGACACAAGACACACACACACACACACACACACACACACACACAACACACACACGGACGAACAGTTCAAACAGGTATACAGTGTCACACCACCACACAACACACACACACACACACACACACACACACACACACACACACAGCAAAATGGCAAACCGGAGACAGACATACAGCGAAATTCAAAAGACACGTAAGAAGGAAATAAGGACGGAACCAGTCAAACAAAAACAAAAACAAACAAAAAAGAAAGGAAAAGAAGAAAACAGGAAGGAAGGGGGAAAAAACAAGACTAAACAAAAATGAGAAAGAATCAGAAAGGAGGAAAGAGGGGCCGGAACAATTTACTGCATAAAAAGAAAGAAAGCTGTGGTAAAAGAGCTCGGAAGTTGTGTCACGCAAACATAATATTAATTATTATTATTCAGAGAGAGAGGAGAGAGAGTGAGAGAGAGAAGAGAGAGAGAGAGAGAGACAGACAGACAGACAGACAGACAGACAGACAGACAGAGATAGGGACAGAGAATTTGATTTTTTTTCTGATTCAAAGAGGGCAAATAGAATAAGCAGCAATTGCTTTTTTTACATCTAGCCTTCTGACAAGAACCCCCCACCCAAAAAAACTAACAACAACAAAACAACAAAAAACACAACAACAACAACCAAAAACAACAACAACAAACAAACAAAACAAATAAGACCAAACAAACAACAATAAGAAAAAAACAACCAATCAACCAAACAAACAAACCCCAAGACAACAACAAACAAACAAAACAAAACCCTTAGCAGCAACAACAAAATAACCACCCAACAAAGCAACAGAGACAGACAGACATACAGAGAGACAGAGAGAGAGAGAGAGAGAGAGAGAGAGAGAGAGAGAGAGAGAGAGAGAGAGAGAGAGCGAGAGAGAGAGCAGAGAGAGAGAGCGAAGAGAGAAAGACAGAGAGAGAACAGAGAGAGAGAGAGAGAGAGGAGAGAGAGAGAGAGAGAGAGAGAGAGAGAGAGAGAGAGAGAGAGAGAGAGAGAGAGAGAGAGAGAGAAATGGTTGGCTACAAAACGTAAGGACCACCTGTACGCCTAAAGAGTGGATGAATGATTATGAATGAATAAACAAACCCCCCAAAAAATAACATTAAAAGGGAACATGAAACAATTTATAAAAAAAGTAAGTAGACAAAGATGAATCAACCCAACTAATGACGTACAACATTTTACACTACGTACACAAAAACAAAGCGCTATAAAAATAATTATTATTATTATTTTTCTATTCATACAAAACCCCGGCCATTTCAAGCCGTGGAATATTTACTATAAACCTGCTTCTTTTTTTTTTTTCCCCCCCAAAACTTCCTCTCCCCCCCCCCCCCCCACCCCGCCCCACCACCCTGCCTACACCCCCACCCTCTCACCCCCCCCCACCCCCCTCGCCCATCCCCTACCACTCCCTCATTTCAAATCAAAAAAATTTAATCTTTATCGTACCCGCCACCACCCCTTTTTTCCCTGAAATCTCCCCCCCCCCCCCCCCCCCCCCCAAACTGGCCCCCCAACCTCCCTTCCTCCAAAAATTCCCCACCACTTTACTTTTTCCTCTTTTTTCCCTCCTCCCCCCCCCACCCCCCCCCCCCCCCCCCCCCCCCCCCCCCCCGTAAACCCTCTTTCTTAAATCAGCTAGCCGAGCGGCCCCTTTTTTTTGTTTTTTCGTTTGTTTCCTTTGTTTTTTTTTCTTTCTTCCCTTTGTCTTGTCTGGGGCCCAAAAAATTTCTGTGCTTCTCATCAAACTTTTATTCGAGAGAGGGGTTTTTGGGTTTTCAACGGTCGTGTGTAAAGTGGACAAGCTGAGCGAGTTCCCATTTCAAAGAAAAGAAGAAGAAGAAGAAAAAGAAGAAGAAAAAGAGAAGAAGATGATAGATGATGATATGATATGATGAAAAGGAGGGGGAGGAGAAAAAGGAAGAAGAAAAGAAAGAGATGAGATGATGATGATGGAGGAGGAGAGAAAAAGAAGAAGAAGATGATGATGATGGTAGAGATATGAGAGACGCGACGACGGGGAGAAGAAGAAGAAGAAGAAAGAAAAAGAAGAAAAGAAAAGAAAAAGAAAAGAAGAAAAAAAAAAGAAGAAAAGTGAGATGATATGATGAGACACGACGACGACACGCGACGACGACATGTGCGACGACGACGACGATATGATAATAAAGGGAAAGGGGGAGAGAAAAAGAAAAAAAGAAAAAGATGATGATGTTTATAGATGAGACGACGACGACGACGACACGATGAAGTGATGATGATGATAGAGAGACGACGATGACATGATGAATGATGAGAAAATGACGAGATGACGACGATGACGATGATGAAAAGGAATGAAAGAACAAAAAAAAATTAAGAAAAAAAAGAATCTAAAAGCCTCCCAGGTTTGGAAACATCCTATAACTGACCCTCCCCTTTCCCTTTCACCACGCAGACTCGATGGGGAACGGGCACATCGCGTGACAGACGTTTCCCAAAAACTTTGGCAATTTCTGATGTCCGTTCAACGCCAAAATCGGAAAATTCGACGAAGCCCCCGGGAATTTAAAAGAACGTTTAATTTTGATTTTTGCATCTCGATTTATGTTTACTTTTTAATTCCTTGTATTGCATTATTTGTTTGTAGTGATGTCACATATTGTGTGACAGACAAAAAACAACAGGTTGCGACAACGCACCAGAACACTTTCGCACACTTAAAAACCCCTTCCACTTTCGGGAAAAGTAGGCCATTGTGGCCGGTGGAACGATGACAAAGTTTACAAAACGCATACACCGGGGACTGATTAAAAAAAAAGCCATACGGCTTTTTCCATTAACCCGAAAAAAAAAAATATATTTTTTTAAAAACAAGAAAGATGTAAAGCGTGTAGTAAACATTTAATATAAATCATTTTTAAAATGCTTTTTTTTTCTTCTTTTAAAACCCTGTTCGCCAGTTAAAAAATCTTTTTCCAGTTAGGGACCAGTACACCACATAACGCACCTACAAAAAGTGACACCACAAGTGACGAGCGATGTATGAAATTGATAAGGCGGGAACCGGAACTTGTCATACTCCTGCAATATGGCGCGCGCCAAGACTCACGCTTATTTTCACTCGATTTTCTCAGGGAAAAATTTGAATTTTGGGCTGTTAACCGTCGAAATCTTCGTAATTTACAGGGCTGGTAGGCGTGGGCAAGAACAAGGGAAATTATTTAGCATAAAATGTTATAATGATAGAATATGTATGTCAATACTGAAAAAAAAGTAGGCAGACAGGGAAGTTTAATTAGAAATCAAAGAGAGAGCAGACAACAAAACAACTGGAGATAAATAGATTAAACAAAAGAATTACCAGTAATTTCCTTTGATAAACAAAGCACTTTCTCTCCTCCCCTTTCCCTTTCAAAAACAAACCCAAAAACTCTTGACGAAAGTGAACACCCCCCACAGATCCCCCCCCCCCCCCCCCCCCCCCCCCCACACACACAAACACACACACCCAACACATTTCCACCCTTCTGCTACGGTTTTTTTTGCAGTCTTTCCCACTTGGCAACAAACCCCCCCCCCCCCCCTCAAAAAAAAAGAAAAGAAAAAAAAGCAGCATTTTTTCAGGTGTAAAACCTGATAAGGGCACAAAACGGGTTTTTTTCTGAACCTATTTCGGGTACCACTTTTAAAAGGAAAAAGAAAAAATCAGTTTTAGAATAAAAACTTCCCAACAAAATTAAGAAACATCCCCCCCCCCCCCCCCCCCCCCCAAGAAAACACTCGCGCGCGCGCGGGTCTTTTCTTCATACAGTGTGCCCTCACGGGGGTGAAAAACACGGGGTTGATTATTGATTTGTAACCAAAATACAAAACTTTTTAATAAAAAGTTGATTAGACACACCCTATTCATCTTCTCTCTCTCCTCCTCTCTCCTCCTCTCCTCCCCACACACACACACACACACACACACAAAACAAAAGCCGCAGAGTCTTTTTTTTAATTTTCATGGAATAAAAAACAAAAAAAAAGAAAAGAAAAACACGCGCGCGCACACAACACAACACATTTTAATGCCATGTACGACGTGTATCACCTCCTCTCATCAAATATATAATATAATATCTAATACAAAACAAAACAACATCATACATACATACATAACTACAAAACAAACAACATTAATTACTATATACATACATACATGTACAAATACATAAATACATACAAACAAAATATAAAATACATACACACACACACATGTTGAACTATTGCGAATTAAAGGATAAAGTCCCTTCTCAGGGCAAGGGGAGGATGAAAAAAAGTATGTCAACACTTATCTGAGACCCTTATCAGTCAATCTCTCTCTCTCTCTCCTCTCTCTCTCTCTCTCTCTCTCTCTCTCCACACACACACACACAGATGCCGCAAGAAGACCAAAAAAACAAAACCAAAATTTAAAAAAACATCACACACCAACACACACACACACACCAAATTCCACCGTGAGTCGGGATAACTGAAATACCGTGACCATGCCAAACACTCTTAGCAATTTAATCCCAAGCCAAGCCTCTTGAAACTGCTAAGGTTGGGTTTTTTTCTCTCCTTCTTCTTCTTCTTCTTTTTTTAAACATTACATGGCTACCGACCCTTTTTTCTAGGAAAACGGGAAGTGTGAGGTCAAGTACAATAGTCTTCAACAAAGCTGTGGGTTTCAAGTGTCGGGGAGGGGATCGGCCAAACTAGGAAATCCCCGAGCAGAGCTCAAGGCTAACGAACATTGCTTGTTGTTTTTGTGTGTTAAGTCCTAAGGCGGGAAAGACGTTGCTGGCTCGTGGCCTAGTATGTCTGCAATGTGTTATGTCAGGCTAACTTAAGCCACCGGTGAATGACCTGGACAGATTAACTGGCAGTAAAAAAAACAAAAAGGTAGGGGGGGGGGGGGGGGGGGCGGGAGGAGGGTGTCCCATAGCCTATAGGCCTAAGATCGTTGGGTAGCGAGGCGTCAGAGACCTCACTTCTCTAGGGGCCAGCATATTGAGGGCGGCGCCCATCTCCTCTCCCTCGCTGCATTACCTTCCCTGACCCTAAAGAGGCAGGTACCCATTTACAGCTAGGTGAACTGGGAGGGCTGGGGGGGGGGGGGGGGGGGGGGACTGTACTGAAGCCAAGGCACCCAAATGGTCACCCATCCAACTGGTAACCACGCTCAACGCTGCTTAACTTGGCTGGGGGAAAGCGAGTGCTCTGACCACTGAAGCTATCCTGTCCCCCAACTGGCAGTGTTATTATGTATGTAATATCCTGTTTGTTGTGTGATGATTAAACTAAACGTGGAGGCCAGCCTTGTTACGTGTTATTTCAAGTTCTTACAAGTACATTACTACACTTCAGATTTTGTTGGGCCCCCTTCTGGAGATTGTTTTGTTCTGTTTGTAGGAAAATTTCTATTGTATTGTGTAAGTCGCGGCAGCTTTCTCTGCGTGAAATCCGGGCTGGCTTTCTCTCCACTGGTAGAGCACGTCGCCACAAGAGCAGCGCCACCCATTATTTTTTTTCTCTTTTCCTGTCTGCATTTGTATTTGTTTCCCTATCAAAGTGGGTTTTATTTTTTCTACAGAATTTGGCCAGGGACAACTGTATCGGTGACGTGGGTTCTTTTACGTGCACTAAATGAGTATTGCACCCGGGACCTAATTTATCGTCTCATCCGAAAGACTACCTCCCAGACCACCCCCACACGGTCTAGTGGATGGGGGAAAGTTTCGAGCACAAAGAGGTTTCGAGCTACCACACACTTAAAATCAGGATTTTTCGCATTCTAGACAGGTGCCTAACCTCTAAGCCACCAATCCACCAACTGATGTCAGTCACAGTCATACAATACAGGCAGTTTTTCTACTTAATTCTGCTCTTCATATGGAATCTATTAGGGATGATAGCAGCACCCAGCGTTGTCATGAAGACATGACTTCGTATTCTGTCCACCCTGTCGTCATACTAGCGAATTGTTTGTTTTGTTTTAGCATAATACTATTTGTTGTTGCTATGCTGTTGATGATTATTGTTCATAAAATATCTATATTATATATATTATATATATATATATATATATATATATATATTATATATATATATATATATATTATATATATATATATTAAGTATAATACTCTATGAAATAAAATTTGTTTAAATAACATGTTAGGTAAACATCAAACATAAAATCGCTTTCATTAGCTAGAACAACAACACGGACATATAATTATTATCAACATCAAACAACGAAAAAAAAACCTACACAAAAACCAAACAAAATGAAATATACAGCTCTGTGTGTGTGCGTGCGCGCGCGCTCGCGCGTATGTGCGTACGTGTCTGTGTGCGTGTGCACGCAACCGCGTGCGTGTGTTGGCGTGCTCGCGCGCGTGTAAGTGCGTGCCGTGTCTGTGTGCGTGTGTGTGTATGTGGTGACAAATGACACAATGGTTATGATGACTGCGCATGATTCAGCGACAATGGCGAGTAATCTGATGACACGACACAGTCATGGGGTCGACAGGCAAGGGGTTATGTGTGTGTGTGAGGGGGGGGGGGGGAGGGTGGGTAGTGTGTGTGTGTGTGTGTGTGTGTGTGCAGGGAGTTACGAAGCAGGTTAGTTTGACATTGATTATACTCGCTGACTTTGCTTGTGAGCATGCCACGTTTATTTACCAATCCTTGTGGGGGGTTTTTTTGGTGTTCTTCTTGGGGAGGGGGGTGAGGTGGGAGTGGAGGAGAGGGGGGGGTGAGGTAGTGGGGGTGGGGGGGGGTGATGATCACATCCTAGCCTTCTGAGTGTGTATCATAGTATTCTATACCATGGGTTTGTTTGGGAAGGGGGGGGGTGGGGGGGGGTGTTACAAACCCTGTCTGTCTCTGTCTTTTTTTTTTGGCTCTCGAGATCTCTTCTCTTTCTCCATGTGTCTTTGTCTGACATTGTTTCTGTCTGTGCCTCTGTCTGTGCTCTGTCTTTCTTTGTGTCTCTGTCTATGTGTGTGTGTGTGTGTGTGTCTCTCTCTCTCTCTGTCTCTTTCTGTTTCTGTATCTGTCTGTCTGTCTGTCTGCAGTTGTGTTAGTATGCGGCTATAAAATTTATTTTCTCACCCTAAACAGTAGACTAT
>CM054134.1:55010684-55033184 GCA_028751875.1 Rapana venosa
AGCCAAAGCGAGAATCAAACCCTATGCAACCGTTTTTAACCTACCATTAAGGTAGCCACATTCCCACTTCGGGGATCAACACCAGCAGTTTAAATGAGTCCTGTGTTCCTATGTTCCAGATGGGCCAGAGGTTGACCCAGACGACGCTGGAGTGATTCTGTGGCAGAAACACTGAAAGCCCATGCATGGATTGTCCCTCCTCCAAGCTACCCGCCTTGCTGCAGACAGACAGTTATAATTATCTCCCCGCGACGCCACGGAGTACAAGCGGAAGGAAAATAGGAAAAGTAAAGTAAGTATTTCTATGTTCGGGGCAAGAGCCACCGCTCATAGTGCTGTTTACCAACCATTTGCTGCCCTTGCCTTTCCTCTTCTGTATATTAAATTATCGAACATTCTAACAAGCAAACTATTGACGCTCAAAGTATACCATACTGACTTCTCTTTTTTTTTTTCCCCCCTATCCCCACCCCACCACCCCCTCCCCCATGACCACACCCTACTACTACTACTCCTACCCTCCCTGCCAACAGTACACTGGCACCATCAACGAGCCGTGGGTTGGCGAAGAGAGAGAGAGAAAAAAGTACAGAGAGATGGGAAGTAGGGGTAGGGGTAGGATGGGGGCGGGGTAGGAAAAGTACCAGTAGGGTAGAGAAGGACAGGAGAGGGCGGGAGAGTTGAGGAGGAGGAGGAAGGGGAAGGGGGAGGAGTGAGGAGGATGGAGACTGTCTGCCTGAGTCTGTGGAACAGTGACCTCATTCCATCGCCCACATCCTGCTGTCACTATCACATGACGTCAGCAGCCGACCCACGGACAGCACGTGCCTGTGACTATATTATTATAGGGCTACACACCATGGTTAGCTTCTGACACCTTTTCCTGCTATTTTCTCCTCTTTTTTTTTTCATTTTCATTTCATTTTCATACCACTTTAATTTACGGCAGATTTCTCTGCGTGAAATTCCGGCTGCTCCCCCCCCCCTCCCCCCCCTACAAGAGCAGCCCCACCCCGAATTTTTGTCCTTGTCTTCAACTGTATTTGTTTCACTATCAGAGTGGAATTTTTTCTACAGAATTTTGCCAGGGACAAATCTCTTGCTGCCTTGGGTTCTTTTGCGTGCGCTAACTAGTTTTGTGCGACACACGGGACATCTGTTTATTGTCTCATCCGAAAGACTAGCACCTAGACCACCACTCATGGTCTAATATATGGGGGAAAAGTTTTGGGCCCAAACGGGGATCGAACCATCGCACACTTCCGACCCGTACTTTTTCACTTTCTAGGTAGGCGCGTTACCTCTAGACCACCGATCCTCCCTTGATCACTCTTGTATTCGTACTGTACGTACCACCATCCACAGAAATAAAAAAAACAACAACACTTTTTTGTGATGGACTAGCCACCTGACTCAAAACTCAGGACAATAGGAGCAAATTTGGTAGGTTTGAACTTTTTATTTTATTTTTTTTTTTTAGCAAACACTGTTGTTTCTCAGTCCTTTGTCGTCTGCTAGCTGCCTCACCACAATAATGATGCAGGAACGGGGTCAAACGCTGTAGGAACACAAGCAATCCTCATTTGATTATCATTTCCCGCTTTTTCATGACTACCTGGTGTTAATCTATGGCCTCAACCCCCCGCCCCCCTCCCCCCCAAAAAAAAAAATCAAAGATACATTGCATTTTTTCATACTTAAAGAAAAAATAAAAATAAAAACCGAAAACTTTTTTTTTCTGACTGACACTCTGGTACAAAGATACTACATCACCCTGCGAGCTAACCGTTATGTGTAACCCCTTATAGTAGTGGTGGAGAGTGAGAGAGAGAGGACTGACTGAGTGAGGGAAGGAGATGGAACTGAAGAGGTAAGGGTAGGGTAAGGGGGAGAAGGGGTGGGGGGGGGGGGGGGGTGTTTGGGGGGGGGGGTAGGTATAGTAGGTCGCAGGCAGGGCGTGTGTGTGTGTGTGTGTGTTGTGTGTGTGTGTGTGCGTGCGTGCGTGTGTGCGTGTGTGTGTGTGTGTGTGGTGGAAAGGCTGGGGAAGAGGAGTGTGGTGGCTGGAAGAATAGAGGGCTTGTATGGATTACTGGCATCATCAGTTTCCATGATGGTGGAACTGGAGTTCTATCCATAGTCCATAGTGGACAGCTGTTCATGAAGCGGATTTTATGTGTGTTTGCGGGTGGGTGGGTTGGTTGTACGCTGGTTGCCATGGGGCGGTATCAATTCTATCTTTTTTTCTTTTGTTTTTTATTCTAAAGGGTTTATTTATTTTATTCTATTTATTTATATCTATACCACTCTAAATCACGGCAGATTTCTCTGTGTGAAATTCGGGTTGCTCTTCCCTCGGGAGAGCGTGTCGCCACAAGAGCAGCGCCACCCTTTTTTTTTTTTTTTTTTTTTACTTTCTCCTGTCTGCAACTGTATTTGTTTCCCTATCAGAGCGGCTTTTTTCTACAGAGTTTTGCCAGGGACAACTCTCTTGACGTAGGTTCTGTTACTGGCGCTAAATAATTATGTGTAACACACGCGACCTCGGTTTATTTATCGTCTCATCCGAAAGACTATCACCCAGACCACCACTCATGGTCTAACCGATTGGTAGGGGGGGGGGGGGGATGGAAGTTTCGTGTCCAAACGGGATTCGAACCACCGCATACTTCCGACCCGGACTTTTCGTTTTCTAGGCAGGCTCGTTACCTCTAGACCACCGTCCACCTGGTTACGAATGTAGGTGTGTGGGAGGGAGTTGGTGCCAGAATTGTTTATTCATTCAGTATACATTCATACATTCTAAGCAGACCACAATACTGCAGGGGAAAAAGCATCAAGCCACAGCCTGTTTTAAGCTACGGGGGTTTTCTGTATCCTTTGAGACCTTCCTCAGCTTTTACCATTTCTTGTTGTTGTTGTTGTTGTTGTTGTTGTTGTTGTTGTTGTTGTTTTCTTCTTCTTCTTCTTCTTCTTCTTCTTCTTCTTCATCTTCTTCATCATCTTCTTCTTTTTCTTCTTCTTCTTCGCCTTCTACTACTACTACTACTATTACTACTATACTACTACTACTACTACTACTACTACTACTACTACTACTACTACTACTACTACTACTACCACCACCACAACCACCACCACTACTACCACCACCACCACCACTACTACATCTACTACTACTACTACATCTTCCCCGTCCTCCTCCTCCTCCTACTACTACCACCACCACCACCACCACCACCACCACCACTACTACTACTACTACTACTACTACTACTACTTCTTCTTCTTCTTCCTCCTCTCCTCCTCCTCCTCCTACTACTACTTCTACACCCACCACCACCACCACTACTACTTCTACTACTACTACTACTACTACCTTTTCTTCTTCCTCCTCCTCCTCCTCCTACTACTACTACTACCACCACCACCACCACCACTACTACTTCTACTACTACTACTACTACTACCTTTTCTTCTTCCTCCTCCTCCTCCCTACTACTACTACTACCACCACCACCACCACATCCACTACTATTACTACTACTACTACTACTACTACTACTGCTACTACTACTACTACTACTGCTGCTGCTACTACTACTACTACTACTACTACCTTTTCTTCTTCCTCCTCCTCCTCCTCCTACTACTACTACTACCACCACCACCACATCCACTACTATTACTACTACTACTACTACTACTACTACTACTACTACTACTACTACTGCTGCTGCTACTACTACTACTACTACTACTACTACTTCCTTTTCTTCTTCTTCCTCCTCCTCCTACTACCACCACCACACCACCACTGCTACTACTACTACTACTACGACCACAACCACCACCACTACTACTACCACTACCACCACTACTACTACTTCTTCCTCCTCCTCCTCCTTCCCCTCCTTCATCTTTTTCTTTAGGATATGAATTGAACCCGCACTCTCTGAGAGATTGTAACGCTATGGCTAACCACACCTTGTGGTCCTATCAGGCTGTGGAAGTGGCTGTTGGAGTCCTTAAGTTAAGAAAGATAATCGTCAGAGTAGTGAGGATCAGGGAGAGGGGGATAACCAGAACACTGGCAGCAGCTTGCTCGTCAACAGACAAAGTTTACAAAGCCGCATGCACACGGGGACTATATGTTAAAAAAAAAAAGCACAACAGTGCTTATTCCTTTATCCTCAAAATAAAAGAATAGAAAAAAAGGGCAGCCTTAACACCGTGAAAAAAACCCTATAAACTGTGTGTAAGCGACAAAATGAAAGTATTTCACCATTACATCCTTTGAATAAGAGGCAAAGCTAAATTATTCCTTTTCCTGTGGTGGAAAGCACATATAATGGATTGTGTGTCTGTAAGAGAGAGAGAGAGAGAGAGAGAGAGAGAAGAGAGAGGAGAGAGAGAGAGAGAGAGAGAGAGAGAGAGAGAGTTCTTTTCTTCTTTTATTTCGAGGATAGTGGAATAAGCACTCATGTGCTTTTTTCATCCAGTCCCCGTGTATATGCAGTTTTGTAAATTTTGTCATCCGTTCCCACCGGCACACAATGGCCTACTCTTCCGAAAAGCGGAACGGGTTTTAACGTGTGCGCAAGATGTTCCGCCTGTGTTCGCACACAGGACCTCGGTTTATAGTCTCATACAAAAGACTTTTGGGGAGAGTGGAGTCGGCACTGATGTTAACTTCAGAGGAAAAATCCTCTTGAACGAGAATCGAACCCGGGTCAGCAGATCACGATACATCACTGTAACCACCAGGAGAGAGAGGAGAGAGAGAGAGAGAGATGAGAGAGAGAGGAGAGAGAGAGGAGAGAGAGAGAAGAGAGAGAGAGAGAGACAGACAGACAGACAGACAGACAGACAGAACAGACAGAGAAAGAGGAGAGAGGGAGGGAGAGAGGGAGGGAGAGAGAGAGAGTGTGTGTGTCACGACTAAACAGCTCTCTCTCTCTCTCTTCCTCTCTCTCTCTCTCTCTCTCGCTCTCTGTCTCTCCTCTCTGAGAATACTAGTATCCACAACAGCTGCCATGGACAAGTTAAGAAGTACCCCACTCCCCTCCCCCCCCCCCCCCCCCCCCGCCCCCCCCCCCCCCCCTCCCCCCTAAAAAAAAAAAGAAAAAAAGAGAGATTAGTTAAGACGAGAAGTGTGGGAGAGGAAATGGACAGAAAAGGTCGAAGGTCAGTGTTGGGGAGGAGAAAGATCTGCTGACATCATGAAACATGACGTAAAAAACCCTTCTCTCCTCCTTCTTCCTTCTAGTCGTCCTGGCCCCTTCTCCTCTAACGTCCTCCCCCCCCCCCACCCCCACCTCCCCCCAAAAAACAAAAAGAAAGAAAGAAAGAATAAATAAATAAATAAATAAATATCTTTTAAAAAAATTCTTCCACCTGAAGGTTCGTACACCTCTTTGACTTTATTAGATGGAGATTGGAGATGGGTGGGGAGGATGGGGTGTGTCTGATGTTTTGTCAGGTCATTGGCCATTGGCATCCGTTTTTATTATACATATATATATATATATATATATATATATATATATATATATATATATTATATATATATATATATAGAGAGAGAGAGAGAGAGAGAGAGAGAGAGAGAGAGAGAGAGAGAGAGAGAGAGAGAGAGAGAGAGAGAATGACAATGACAATGACAAATTCTTTTATTTCGAGGATAATGAATAAGCACCCATGTGCTTTTTTACATCTAGTCCCCACCCCTTAGGGATATATATAAGAGAGAGAGAAGAGATAGAGAGAGAGAAGAGAGAGAGAGAGAGAGACAGACAGACAGACAGACAGACAGAGACAGAGAGACACAGAGAGACACAGAGAGTAGTTATTTTGATTTTGGGGTCTAGCCACCTCACTGTAGGGTTTGCTGTTTTTATATTTTTATTTTTGTTCCTGCACTAGAGCTTCGAGGTTCAGCATATAGTTATAGTAAGATTGTGCGTATGCAACCCTTTTTGCCCACCACCACCACTCAGGTAGTCAGCCGTATGCCGCCTTCAAAGACGATGTCCAAACACTACACGAGCGTGAGGGCGTGTCTGAAAAATCTTGTCATTGGTCCCCACCAGGCACTCAATGGCCTACTCTTCTAAAAAGACGTAAGCATGTATAACATGTGTGCAGAATGTTCTGCGTGCGTTCGCACACGGTACCTCGGTTTATAATCTCATTCGAAGGATTTTCGGGAGAGTAGAGTTAGTACAGGTACGGGATAGCCTAGTGGTTAGAACATTGCGCTCGCAATCTGACGACCCAGGTTCGATTCCCGTTTAAAGAGGATATTTTCCCCTGGAGTTAAATAACATCAGTGCCGACTCCACTCTCCCCAAAAGTCCTTCGGATGAGACTATAAACCGAGGTCCCGTGTGCGAACGCACGCAGAACATCTTGCGCACACGTTAAATCCTGTTCCCGCTTTTCGTAAGAGTAGGCCATTGTGTGCCGGTGGGAGCAGATAACAACATTCACAAAACTGCATACACACGGGGACTTGATGTAAAAAAGCACATGAGTGCTTATTCCATTATCCTCGAAAGAAAATTAATATATATTATATATCTATATATATCTATATCTATATCTCTCTCTCTCTCTCTCTCTCTCTCTCTCTCTCTCTCTCTCTATATATATATATATATATATATATATATATATAAAACTCAAGAAGAAAAATCCCCTCGAATGGGTGCCACGAGTGGCCCAAATCCCCGTGGGACGTCAGATCACCAGTGCAACAACGCTCTAACCACTAGGCTAGGCTACCCTGCCTCCCTCTCTCTCTCTCTCTCTCTCTCTCTCTCTTCTCTCTCTTCCTGTTCCGCTGTTCGTAAGAGTAGGCCATTGTGAGTCGGTGGGAACAGATGACAAATTTACAAAACCGCATACACACGGGGACTGGATGTAACAACAACAAAAAAGCGCATAAGCGCTTATTCCATTATCCTCGATATAAAAGAATTTAAATAAAATAAATAATCACTCCACCCCTCTCTCTCTCTCTCTCTCTCTCTCTCTCTTTTTCTCTTCTCTCTTCTCTCTCTCTCTCTCTCTCTCTCTCTCTCTCTCTCTCTCTCTCTCTCTCTCTCTCTCTCTCTCTCTCTTCTCTCTCTCTCTCTCTCTCTCTCTCTCTCTGTCAACTGAAGGTTCAAAGTGGCCATTTTTCAACCAGGCTGTTTTAAAAAAAATTCTTATGTGTTTATTTCTCTTTATTCCTGAATTTTCTCTTCGTTTTCTCTAGCTCTCTCTCTCTCTCTCTCTCTCTCTCTCTCTCTCTCTCTCTCTCTCTCTCTCTCTCTCTCTCTCTCTCTTCTCTCTCTCTCTCTCTCTCTCTCTCCCTCTTTCTCTCGCTCTCTCCCTCCTCTCTCTCTCTCCCTCTTTCTCTCTCTCTCTCCCTCTTTCTCTCGCTCTCTCGCTCTCTCCCTCTCTCTCTCCCTCTTTCTCTCGCTCTCTCGCTCCTCCCCCTCTCTCTCTCCCCCCTCTCTCTCTCTCTCTCTCTCTCTCTCCTCCCTCTCTCTCTCTCTCTCTCTTCTCTCTCTCTCTCTCTCTCTCTGTGTCTCTCTCTCTCTTTCTCTGCCTCTCTTTCTGCCTACTCTTTTTTCTGTTTCGGAATATGCAGATATATGCGTTTGCGGCTGGGGGTACATGCCTGGAGACATGATGTAGGAGTGACCCTGTATTGCTTGCTTTTATTTTTATTTTATTTTATTTTATTTTGTTCTTTTATATCGAGGATAATAGAACAAGCACTTACCTGCTTTTTTACATCCAGTCCCCGTGTATATGCGGTTTTGTCAATTCTGTCATCTGTTCCCACCGGCACACAATGGCCTACTCTTCCGAAAAGCGAAACAGTATTAAACGTCTGCGCAAGATGTTCTGCGTGCCTTCGCACACGGGGTCTCGGTTTATAGTCTCATCCGAAGGACTTTTGGGGAGAGTGGAGTCGGCACTGATGTTAACTCCAGGGAAAAATATCCCTTTGAACGGGAATCGAAACCGGGTCGTCAGACTGCGAGCGCAATGTTCTAACCACTAGGCTATCCCGTTCCCCCTCTGTGTGTGTGTGTGTGTGTGTGTGTGTGTGTGTGTGTGTGTGTGTGTGTGCGTGCGTGCGTGCGTGCGTGTGTGTGTGTGCGCGCATGTATGTGCGAGTGTCTGCAGGCGTGTGCACGCGCATGTTTGTGTTTAAGCGCTTTGATATGTTGCTTTACAAGATTCAGCGCTATATAAATTCCATACATTATTATTATTATTATTACTACTACTATTGTTGTTATTATTTATTATTATTATTTGCGCGTGTGTGGAACATCTCCAGCTGACATAATGAAACACGACGTCAGCAAACGTTTGCCCTCCTTCCATCCCCCCCCCCCCCCCCCCCTTCACCACCACCCCTCCACCCACCCACCCTCCACCCCACCCTCTCCAAATCTCAAATCTTAGCATAACTCTACGGCTCTGTGACTAGCCAGACAGAGATGGGGAGGGGTGGGGATGCGTGAGGATGGGTGGAGAGGGGTGGGTGGGGTGGGTGGGCAGGATGGGTGTCTGATGCTTTCTCAGGTCACTGACCACTGGCGTCAGTTTTGTAGAGTTGTTGTTGGTGGGTTGTTGTTGTTGTTGTTGTTGTTTTTTAAATGATTGTAGAGCTTAGCTATTGACAGTGGCTGTAAATTTGAAGTGACCATTTTGAGCCATGTCAGGTTTTTTAAAAAAATCACTTGTTTCTTTTACTTTTGAAGAAATTCTTATTTTGCTTTTAGATTCTTTTTTTAAGATTAGAATAAGCGTTCGTGCGGCTTTAAAAAAACCCCTTCATATGACCTGGTATACAATACAAAACAAAACAAAACAATACAATACAGTACAATGCAATCTGTATGCACAATCTACATATCTGTCATGATCTGGCAGACAATGCAATACAATACAATACACTATGTATGCAACACATCACAATATATATTCTCTACTCTATACGGCTCTGTGACTAGCCAGACAGAGATGGGGATGGGTGGGGAGGGGTATACGTATGGGATTTACGTATAGAATATAGAGTGTGCGAACGCATGCAGAACATCTTGCGCACACGTTAAATCCTGTTCCGCTTTCCGAAAGAGTAGGCCATTGTGTGCCAGTAGGAACAGATGACAAAATGTACAAAACCGCATACACACGGAGACTGAATGTAAAAAAGCACATGAGTGCTTATTCCATTATCCTCGATATTTAAAAAAAAAATCTGAGCGCTTTGATTTGTTGCTCTTCAAGATTCAGCGCTTAAAATTCCATAATATAATTTATTTTTTTATATATTATAATATTTTCCCAAATTTAAAATTATTCCCCTTACATAACAATACAATAAATCAAAACAATACATCAATACAATACAATGCAATTAAATCAACCAATCTTAAAAATTTTAAAAAAAATAAAATAATATAATAAATGGAATTAATAGGCTAATCTGTAAAAAACAAACAATCTATAATTTGGGAAAAATTAATACAATCTAATACAACACAATACAATCAATACATACAATACAATACACCAATCGACATAAAATATTTTTTTTATAACCAGCAATCAATACGCAACAATGGTAGGAGGGGGGGGGGGGGGGGGGGGGGGGGGGGGGGGGGGGGGGGGGGGGGGGGGGGGGGGGGGGGGGGGGGGGGGGGGGGGGGGGGGGGGGGGGGGGGGGGAGGGGGGGGGGGGAGGGGGGGGGGGGGGGGGGGGGGGGGGGGGGGGGGAGGGCGGGGGGGGGGGGGGGGGGGGGGGGGGGGGGGGGGGGAGGGGGGGCGGGGGGGGGGGGGGAGAGGGGGGGGGGGGGGGTTTTGTTTGTTTTGGGGGGGGAATAAGAAGGGGGGGGGGGGGGGGGGGAGGGGGGGGGGGGGGGGGGGGGGGGGGGGGGGGGGGGGGGGGGGGGGGGGGGGGGGGGGGGGGGGGGGGGGGGGGGGGAGGGGGGGGGGGGGGGAGAAGCCTGGCAGGGCGCCCCGGGGGGGGGGAGTTTTGGAGGAGGGAGAGGGGGGGGGGGAAAAGGAGGAGAGGGGGAGAGGGGGGAGCCAAAAAAAGGGGGGGGGGGGGGGGGGGGGTATGGGGGTTTTGTTTTAAAAACCACCCAGCGGCAGGGACGGGGAAGAAAAAGGGGGGGGTGGGGGGGGGGGGAGGGAAGATGTGAAGGGGGAGGGGGGAAGGGGGGGGGGGGGGGGGGGGGGGGGAAGGGGGGGCCCCCGGGGGGGGGGGGGGGGGGGGGGGGGGGGGAGGGGGGGGGGGGGGGGGGGGGGGGGGGGGGGGGGGGGGGGGGGGGGGTGGGGGGGGGGGGGGGTGGGGGTTGGAAAGGGGGGGCCCCCCAAGATAATTTTTTTGTGGGGAAAAAGAGGGGAGGGGGGGAAAGGGGAGGGGATGGGAGGGGGGGAGAAGGGGGGGGGGGGGGGGGGGGGGAGGGTGGGGTGGGGGGGGGGTGAGGGGGGGGGGTGGGGGGGGGGGAAAAAAAAATTTCCTTTCCTTTTTTTTTTTTTTTTTTTAAATATAATTTTATTTTATATATATAGAAGAAAAAAAAAGAGAGGAAGAGAGAGGGGAGGAGGGGAGAGAAAAGAGAGAGAGAGACAAAATTACTTTCCACACAAAATTTATATATAATATATATAATATATATATATATATTATTTCATATATACACACACTCATACCACACTCACCCCCCCCCCCCCCCCCCACACACACACACCAAACACACACACCCTCTTTTCCTCTCTGCTCTAAGGAAAGACACACGAGAAAGACACAGACAGAAAACCAAACATGACAAAACGAGATACGACAATCGCCGATGCCCCCAAAAAACTACACACACTATGGGCTAGCATCTCATCTCCATCATGGCCTATTCCTCTTCCCCTCTCTTCTCTCAACACCAACAACACAAGCTGAAGCGGACAGGGACTGGGGAAAGGAAGAAAGGGGAGGAGGGGAGGAGGGGGGGGGGGGGTGCTGGGAAGATGTGGGGGAGGAGGGGAAGAGTGAGGAGGAATGATGGGGATGGAGGGGGCTGTCTGCCGATACTCTGGAACAGTGACCTCATTCCCTTGCCCATTTCCAGTCACGTCATAATATGACGTCAGTGGTCACCCTGCCGACCCCACCCTTACCCTTACCCCCCACCCTCCACATGTTTCTGTGGCAGTGGTAGTGGAAGAGGAAAGGAGTCAGTTGGGGGGAAAACTTGGAGTGGGGTGGGGCTAGGGTGTGTGTAGGAGTGGGGTGGGGTTGGGGTGTGTGTAGGGGTGGGTGGAGGGTGGGGGGGGGGGGAGGGGCGGGGGAGGATGTCAGAAGGGGATGGGGAGTACACGTAGGTACTGTATGAGTCTTTAAGGAGACATGAACAAGGATGTTTTTTTTGTTTCCTGACTACTGCTGCTGCTGCTGCTGCTTCTACTGCTGCTGCTGCTGCTGCTTGCTGCTGCTGCTGCTCTGCTGTCATGCTGCTGCTGCTGCTGACTACTACTGCTGCTGCTGCTGTGCTGCTACTACTACTATAATACTGCTACTGATGTATCTAGGCTGTCTGTGCTAACTATATACTTTACTGCTAACTGCTACTGCTGCTGCTGCTGCTGCTGCTACTACTACACCTTCTTTAGAGTTATCATCATCATCAGCATCAGCATCATTATCTTCTTCTTTTCCTATGTCTTCTATCACTATCATTATCATCATCATCATTATCATCATCATCTTCTTCTTCTTCGTTTTTCTTTCCCTTTGTCTTTGTCATTATTATCATCATCAACAACAACAACAGCATCAGTATCGTCTTCCTTTCCGTTGTCTTCTATCATTATCATCATTTCTTCTTCTCTTTCTTCTTCTTTGTCTTCAAAGTTATCACCATCACCATCATCATCTTTTCCATTGTCTTCTTCTTTCTTCTTTCCTTGATTCTTTTTCTTCTTAATTTTTCTTCTTCTTCTTCTTCTTCTCTTCTTCTTCTTCTTCTTCTTCTCTTCTCTTGATTCTTCTTCTCTTCTTTGATTCTTCTTTGATTCTTCTCTCTTTCTTTGAATTCCTGTTGTGTTGAGTTGTTGTTGTTGTTGTTGTTGTTGTTGTTGTTGTTTTCTTACTTCTTCTATTCTTCTTCTTCTTCTTCTCTTCTTCTTCTTCTTCTTCTTCTTCTGCTTCTTCTCTCTTCTTCTTTTCTTCTTTCTCTATTAAAAGCCTTCTCTTCTTCTTTCTCTTTAAAGCCTTCTTCTTCTTTGAATTTTTCTTCTTTTCTTACTTCTTCTTCTTCTTCTTTCTTCTTCTTCTTCTTCTTCTTCTTCTTCTTCATTTCTTCGCTGTTGTCATCGTTGTCGTCATCTCTTCTTTCTTTTATTCTCTGTGTCTTTTTGACATCAGGTTACTCATGTCACAAACCACAGATCGAAACACATTAAAACAAACGTAACCATCTCTCTGATACTGTCTCAGATTCTCTATGAGTTGTTGTTGTTACATCAGTGCATCATTATACTACATAAGCAAAAAGACAATACAGCAGGAGGAGACAAACGTCAAGCTACAGTTGTTCCTGGCATTATTTCAGACAGGGAACACCTGTCACTTTTTCATCGTGCCTGTAAAAGTCGCTGTTGCACTGGACATGCTTGTGACCGACATGAAGATGGATATCTGGATCCCACAGGAAACAGAAGCGGAAAATGTAACAAGTGAAGTAATGTTTTCGATCTCATAGGTCACGCGCCAGCGCACACACACCGCGCGCACGAACGCAAACAACAAACACACATAGCTAGCTAGCTAAGGTGTTTAGATGATGATGATGATGATGATGATGATGTGATGCTGATGATGATTTGATGATGTAATGAAATTTATATAGCTTCTCTTGCAAAAAATCAGAGCGCTGCATTCAACCGCTCCTCGGATGAGAACTGAAACGGCCCGGTGTGCGAAAACGCATGCAGAACTTTTGCGAACGTTAAATCTGTTCCGCTTTCGAAAGAGTAGGCCATTGTGTGCCGGTGGCAACAAATGAACGAAATGACAAACCGCATACACACGGGGCTCGAGGTAAAAAAAAAAAAAAAAAGCAATGATGTTTATTCCATTATCTCGATTTAAAAAAAAATCTGAGCGCTTTGATTGTTGCTTTAAAATAATCAGCGCTTATAAATCCATACATTATTATTATTATTATTATTAAAAATATTTTAACAATTCAAATTCACACCACCCACCCACCCACACACACACACAACACACACACACCACACACACCACACACACACAGGTTATACATTTCAGCGGGTGATGGAATTTTGGCTGTGAAAGGCAGGGACAGATATGAGATTTAAAATTTAAAAAATTCCTCAATCATTTTTTTTTTTTCAAATTATACATAAATATGTAAATCCTGCACCAACACATACACACACATACTAAAACAAGTACATGTTGCGCACACACCACACACAGGGGGGGGGGGGGCGCGGAATAGCCTAGTGGTTAGAACATTGCGCTCGCAATCTGACGACCCGGGTTCGATTCCCGTTCGAGGGGATATTTTCCCCTGGAGTTAACATCAGTGCAGACTCCACTCTCCCCAAAGTCCTTCGGATGAGACTTTAAGCCGAGGCCCCGTGTGCGAACGCACGCAAAACATCTTGCGCACACGTTAAATCCTGTTCCGTTTTTCGTAAGAGTAGGCCATTGTGTGCCGGTGGGAACAGATGACAGAATTGACAAAACCGCATACACACAAGGACTGGATGTAAAAAACACATAAGTGCTTATTCCATTATCCTCGATATAAAAGAATAAAAATTAAAAATAAAACACACACACACACACATAAAGGCCCTCTCCCTCTGTCCTGATTGAGATTCTCATCACTATCTTTCCTATAAATGAGACACTGACCTTTCTGTTAGCCTCTAGCTATTGCTTCATAATATAATTATGATAGGTCTATGTCGTGCTGTGCTGTGCTGTTTTGTGCTGCGTTGTATTTTGCTGCGCTGTGCTGTGCTGTGTTGTGCTGTGTTGTGTTGTGCTGTTGTCGTGCGTGTGTTTGTACTGTCCTGTGATGTGCTGTGTTGTGTTTTGTAGTGTTGTGCTGTGTTTCGCTGTGCTGTGCTGTGTTGTGTGCTGTGTTGGTGCTGTGTCGTGCTGTGTTGTGCTGTCCTGTGATGTGCTGTGTTGTGCTGTGTTTCGCTGTGCTGAGTTGTGCTGTGTTGTGTCGTGCTGTGTTGTGCTGTGCTGTGCTGCGTTGTGCTGTACTGTGTTGTGTTATGCCTTATGTGCTGTGTTGTGCTGTGCCATGCTGTGTTGTGTTGCGTTAGCTGTGCTGTGTTGTGTTATGCTGTGCTGTGTTGTGCTGTGCTGTGCTGTGTTGTGCTGTGTTGTATTGTGCAGTACTGTGCTGTGATGTGCTGTTCTGCGCCGTACAATGCAAGTATTTCTGTTCGTGTGTTCGTTTTGTCTTGTTTTCTGACGGGATAGCTCAGTGGTCGGAGCACTCGCTTTCCCCCAGTCAAGTTAAGCAGCGTCGAGCGTGGTTACCAGTTGGATGGGTGACCGTTTGCGCGCCTTGGCTTCAGTACAGTTCCCCCAGTTCACCCAGCTGTAAATGGGTACCTGCCCTCTTTAGGGTCAGGGAAGGTAAAGCAGCGAGGGAGAGGAGATGGGCGCCGCCCTCAATATGCAGGCCCTAGAGAAGTGAGGTCTCTGACGCCTCGCTCCCCTACGACCTTATAGGTTATGGGACTCCTTTACTTTTACTTTTGCTTTTGGCTTAGTTCTTGTTCGTTTGATTGTCTCTGTGTGATTATTGTTGTTTGTTTCGGATTGTTTTATTGATGTTCGTTTTGTTTGTTTTTGATTTGTATGTTCTTGGCTTGCTGCTTCATTGTTTGTTTCTTTCTTTCTTTGATTAGACTAGAGGAGGTGGTAGTTGGCAGAAGCGTTAAACAAGTTTTAGTATACTCTCTGCATATTCATATGAAGGTTCTCACACGCATACCAGCACACCAACGTGTTGGGATGGGGGAAAAAAAGGATAAAAGAAACACAATTCATAATTAGCCATCTACGTGGTATAACTCATTAATTATATTGGAACAAAAAGTAGATAAATCAGACATAGCAGATGATACATTTCGCTAAATGGAGTAATAAAAACTGGTTACATTAATGGCTAAACGACAGTGCCATGGGGCCCTAGTTCTGAGTTAATGTGATTCCGGAATGAAGTTTCTTCTTCGTCGTTGTCGACGTCGAACGCTCAGACAGCAACTATTGTTCTCCGTTATATGAGCAAAAATGCGTCACGCTGCCGTTAAGCGCCTGACAAGTCAGGCCCAGCGCATCCGACTTCGGCATAAGGGAGAATTGTTCTCTTTTAAGTCTTTCTGGGGAAATAAAGGCAAGAGAATGGACCAAAAAGGCAGAAAATAGACGGTGACAGGAAGATTCAGGAACATGGCAGAAACAAAGAGAGTGATAGAAAAGAGGACATTTCTGGCAGAGAATTTTCAGAGGGTGGGTATGCTATTTATACTGACATGACAGCTCCCCCCCCCCCCACCCCACACCCCCCGGCATTCCCACAGGGGAAGGAATGAAGTTGACAGTTGATGTTCACTGCACAACCGTCCTGAAACAAAATGAATGAATTATACAGAGCAGAACAACTTCCAGGTCTAACATTGCCATCGCAGCACCACTGGGAAACAAAATTCTCTCTACCTAAAACAGATTTTCTTGCTTAACAGCAGAAAAAGATGCAATCACTCCACAGCAGCCAAAATATGTCTGAATATAACACAGCTGTAGAAGGACTGCAGTCACTTGCAGAGCGTCTATCTGCTCAACGCTCTATATATCTTCTGTGTGCCAGTAAAGTGTCTTCCTTGAAAACAGGCGACCGTGGTGATAAAACGAGAGACATTTTGAGACTGACATGAACTGACACTTCCACTCAACCCCTTTGTGGCACAAGATAGCAAATTTATGTTCAGAGCAAAGTGTATGTTGCGAATGAGCAGAGACAGGAGGAGGGCTGAAGCAAACCCTAACAGAGAGGCAAGGGTTGTGCGATGTGCCCCTGCGGCACTTCTTCCATGACAGTGGAACACTTCCTCCAGACTTTTCCAACACACCAAAACCTGACGGCCAATATCTTGGCCTACTGACCTGCCCGATGAGGAACAAGCTTTTTGGATGGCCACCAGTGTTCCAGGGCATTCGTCAGGGCTTCCAAGGTTGCTGTCTGAGTGTTCCACATCGAGGTAGATCTCCTTCTGGATTATTTCTGCCGGTCTCTTCCACTTTGTGAGATTGTTCTTTTCAATAAAAGAGGGAATCAGTAGTCACAGTCAACTAGTTTTCCTACTCTGCATCCTTCCTCTTGGTACCATTACTTTCAAAGATTCACACAACACTGGAGAATGACAACTGACATGTCAGAGAGTGATGTGTGATGGAGATCATCAAAGCTTAAAAAGGGAACGATTTTTTTAAAAAAATCTAGTAATAACACATTGACTGAACTAGCATCAAAGTATGTTTCTGTTATCTTTGTAGTTCAACGTGTGAAGATAGTTACAAAGTGTGGATTAAAAAAAAAGATCATTACATTCAGTGGGTGTAGTGTCACAAACACTCTTAAGAACATACCTACACCAAAAAATTTGTTTTCAATGGCTGCTTTTCAGAGGGAACTAGGGCAACCCTGGTGTCATTAGCTCATGACGTCATTGTAGTATGATACCTAGATTTAAAACAAAAAAAACCATAAGGATCACATTCTTGTTCAGATATTTTTGTACAAAACGGATGTGTAACAAACATTCCTAAAAATGGAGATGTTCGTATGAAGAGGGTTTTAATTAAACTATTATCCATTTTATTCATGTTCACATCTATATTCACATTCTCTGTCTGTCTGTCTGTCTCCCTCCCTCCCTCTCTCTCTCTCTCTCTCTCTGGTTTCCTTCCCCTCTTTCTCTCCCCCCCCCCCCCCCCCCCTCTCCCCACGTCAAACAGGCGTTTTTACTTACTGTGTCAGTTGCACCAATCACTTATCAAGAAGACATAACAGCTCCTCTCTCTCTCTCTCTCTCTCTCTCTCTCCTCTCTCTCTCTCTCTCTCTCTCTCTCTCCTCTCTCTCCTCTCTCCTCTCTCTCTCTCCTCTCCCTCCCTCCTCTCTCTCTCCCTCCCCCCCCCCTCTCTCTCTCTCTCTCTCTCTCTCTCTCTCTCCTCTCTCCTCTCTCTCTCTCTCTCTCCAGAAATGTCAGTGTAGTACTAAACTCTCTGCCATCACTGCTGACATTATTCAGTCGATGGGAGACAAGGGATACCATGTCTGTGTCACAGAAACGACAAACAGATCATCGCTATTCCACTCAAGATCCGCATTACCAGGCTTTCAGGCCAAAGCTGGAACGATTCTTCGCAAAGCAGATGCAGAGAGAAAAGTTTCCAGAAGGTGTGGGTAACAAGAGTCAATGACCAAGTACAGCCAAGAAGAAAGACAGACAGACAGACAGACAGAAAGAAAGAAAGAAAGAAAGAAAGAAAGAAAGAAAGAAAGAAAAGAAAGAAAGAAAAGAAAGAAAGAAGAAGATATTGTATGACAGTATCGTTTGTCAGTTAAAGGCATTTTTACAGGATGATGCGTTGTTGACATACATTAGTTTCTCAAGGACATTGTTTACTCCTTTTGTTTTCTGTCCTTTGTGCGTGTGTTGTGTTTTCGTGTTTGCGCTCGCGCGCGCGCGCGTGTGTGTATGTGTTTATGTGTGTGTGTGTGTTTGTGTTGCGTGCGTGTGTGTGTGTGCATGTGTGTCTGTGGCGTGCATGTGTGTCTGTGGCGTGCGTGCGTGCGTGTGGGTGTATGTATGTGTGTGTGTGTTTGCACTATTGTAGACGTTTTGTAATCTTTACGCTGACAAAATTAAGTGTATTTAGTTATTCTCACTTGTCTAAGCATGGTTCTAAACACACGCTTTACTCAGAGCTGTTCGTCAAGTCAAATGGTTCTCGTTCCCGAGACAGGTCTCCTCTGCTACTGGTGACCATGTAAGCCAGTACCTCCTGTGCCATAATTATGGGCAGATGGAGCTCATCAGTCTGGGAAGACAGTTCATCTAGGAGAAGGAAAACTCTGATTCAAACTCCTCTGCCTTGCGGCCATACCTACTCATAGGAAAGGCTTCGGGAGTCAACCCTGAGGAAACATCGGGTCCCCAAGGCAGTCTGAGGTTGTATACAGCATGGTTCTGGCAACTCTTGCGACGGCACTAGAATCATGTGTATCAGGCGATTGCCTTTCCATTGGACCATTCCAGCGATGTGGAGTGGGGGGGGGGGGGGGGGGGGGGGGGGGAGGCGGGGGGAGGGGGAGGGGAGGTCCTCTGCATGGGTAACAGCTTGCCCTCCATACTTACCCAGGCTTTGCGCTCTGGAGAGGTCACTATTCCCGTGTCGGACTGACCAGCTATACCAGACGCTGTACCAGAATGAACACCGAGAGCGTAACTCCATGGTCTTACGAGACTGACGGATGCCTGCTGTTAAGTATAATATGGGGTGGTTCGGTGGTCTAAAGGTAACACATCCCATCTAGAGAGCCAGGAGTTGCGAGTTCAATCCTTGTTTGAGCCCGAAATATGAACCCCAGTCACTAGACCTTGAGTGGTGGTGGTCTGGATGCTAGTTTTAGCTAGACGAAGCCTTAAAGCGGAATTCCATGTACCACACACATTTAGTTTACGTAAAGGAATCCACGGCAGCAAGAAAGTTGAATTTGGCAACATGCTGTTGGAAAAAAAAAGCCACCGTCATAGAGAAACAAACGCATGCAGACGGGAAAGAAAAAATGGGTGGCGTTGTTCCTGTGGCGACGCAGTCTCCCTGGGAGCACAGCCTGAATGTTTCGAAATGTTGTGACTGAATGTCGAATACAATACAATACAATGCAACTCAATTCAATACAATGCAATACAATGCATTGCTATACAATGCAATACAATGCAACACAATACAATACAATGGAATATAATACAACACAACCCAATTCAATCCGATCTAATCCCATACAATACAACCCAACCCAACACAATACATTACACAACAGTACACTACAATACAACAGAACAGTACAGTGCTAAGATAGTGCCAGCTCCATGTCCCTCCCTACCATGACCAACTTGCCAGACAAACGATGAAGTGTGGCTATTGTCTGTGTGGCAGGGATCGTGACAGCAACCAGTCACTATATTCTGCTGTTCTTCTGCCTGAAAACCGATCAGACTTTGCACAAGCAGCTGATGCTGTAAGGATCGTGGGAGGAAGGGGATAGTCTTGGTGGTTAGAGTGATACGCATTGCGCTTGTGATCGATTTGCTGACCCCGGGTTCGAATCTCGTTCAAGAGGAATTTTTCCTCTGGAGTTAACACCAGTGCCTAGTCCATTTTCCTTAAAAGTCCTTCGGGTGAGACTATAAATTGAGGTCCCTTGTACCATCAACTACTTCTCCTTTCTTTTACTTTTACATACTGGAACAAAGGGCAAATGAACGCATCTCCTTCCTACTTACTCCCAAGTAACGGACAGAAAAAACGAAGATGGAGAATGTCGCCCTCTCATCAGTGTGCTGCGAATGCTAATGCATCAGAAAGTCTCCTGCAGTGTCAAAGACTGACAGACAACTCCTGCTGTTTAAGACCAGACGATAGAACGACAGACTGTGTGTGTGTGCTCCTGATGGTATCCACTGAATGCAGTCACCGTTTGTCTGGGCTGGTGGTGGCCTCAGCATTGCTATGATTATGACAATGCCCTCCACAGATCTTTCTTTTCTGTTTATGGGGTTTGAAAATGATATATTCTGAAAGTAATTATAACTTGAAGAGGGAGAGAGGAGAGAGGGGAAGGGAGAAAGAGGGAGAAAGAGAGGGGGTAGAGAGAAGGAGAGAGAGAGAGAGGGAGAGAGAAGGAGAGAGGGCGGATGAGGAGGAAGAAGACAGAGAGAGGGGGGTGAGAGAGAGAGAGGGGGGGGGTGAGAGAGAGACACAGAGAGAGAGAGAGAGCCAATAAAAACACAGACAGAAACAGACATGGACACAGACAGCATAAAATCTGTTTCCTTAACTTTCCCCTTGTTTTCCAGTGACTGCATTCAAAATCTCCTCACTTTTAAAATGAAAAACCATCAACTTCTTCTCCTTTCTTTTACTTTTACATACCGGAACAAAGTGCAAAAGAACTCATCGCCTTCCTACTTACTCCTAAGTAACGGACAGAAAAAACGAAGATGGAGAATGTCGCCTTCTCATCAGTGTGCTGTGAATGCTAATGCATCAGAAAGTCTCCTGCAGTGTCAAAGACTGGACAACTCCTGCTGTAAAAGACCAGACGATAGAACGACAGACTGTGTGTGTGTGTGCTCCTGATGGTATCCACCGAATCAAGTCACCGTTTGTCTGGGTTGGTGGCATCAGCATTGCTATATGACAGTACTCTCCATAGATGTACCTTTTATGTCAATGGGGTTTGAGTATCAAACACCCTGAAAGCAATTTGAACTTGAGAGAGAGAGAGGAGGGGGGGAGGAGGAGGAAGGAGACTAGGGGAAGATAAAGAGGGACACAGAGAGAGACAGATGGGGGGGGGGGGGGGGGTAAGAGAGAGAGAGAGACAGAAGAGAGAGGGGGCGGGGGTAAGAGAGAGAGACAGACAGAGAGACAGACAGACAGAGAGAGAGATGGGGGGGGGGGGGGGGGGGGAGCAGGGGTAAGAAGAGAGACAAGAAGAGAGAGACAGACACACACAGAGAGACAGAGAGAGGGTGGGTGGGGAGAGGAGGAGGGAGACTTCAGAGAACAGAAGAGAAGAGAAGAGAAGAGAAAAGAGAGAGAGAGAGAGAGAGAGGAGAGAGATAGAGAGAGAAACAGAGAACCAGAAAGAGAGACAGAAAGACAGATAGAGAGGTGTCACAAGCCGCCATGTAACTATGATGTTGTGGTTGAGCGGGATGTAAGGCTGTAGTTTGTTGTTGCTGTGTTGATCATGCTCTTTATGTTATATTAATGTTGTTCTTTGTTTGATAAATGGACAAACACTATACATCAATTTTTTAAAAAAAGAGAAGAAAGAATGAAAGACAGCTGGAAACGGACAGGTAGACAGACAAAAAGCAAACATTGAAACAACAAATAAAGCAGAAACAACTAGAAACAAGCAGACCGAAAGAGAAACAGAAAACAGAACGAGAGAGAGAGAGAAAAAAAAAAGGAACACAAATAACAACTAGAAACAAACAGATCGAAAAAGAAACAGAAACAGAACGAGAGAGAGAGAGAGAGAGAGAGAGAGAGAGAGAGAGAGAGAGAGAGAGAGAAGAGAGAGAGAGAGAGAGAGAGAGAGAGAGAGAGAGAGAGAGAGAGAGAGAGAAAAGGGGAACAAAATAAGCACAGCGACAGACATCTTATTTTTGTGGTCCTTTAATAAGGGTAAGAAGACCTTCAGCTTGACGGTCAAGCATCCTTTTGTCATTCACCCAATGGACTATATTTGTATAACTGTCAAGAATAAGACAGTTATAACTCTTCGGTAACTTCGGGAGAGGGGACGGGACGGGGGGAGGGGGGGGGGGGGGCAGACCTGCTAGGATGTACCGCTGCCTTCGTTTTAGAGACTGAGCTGTCAATCTGGCAAATACGACATAAAGAAAGGACAACAACAACAACAAAGACAGCAAAAAAAAAAAAGAAAAAAAAGAAAATGAAGGCGTGATAATTATCTCAGTGGTCAGAGCACTCGCTTTTTCCAAGCCAATGTTGAGCAGCATTGAGCGTGTTTTCCTGTACATCATTTCTCCCCCTCTTGATCAACTCCCTTGTTTGCTGTAGGTTTATTTCACGGGAACTGAATCTCTGTTGCATACAGGACTTTGTTTTATCACCTCTTCCAAAAGAATAATAACAACAACAACAACAACAACAATAATAATAATAATACTAATAATAATAATAAATGGAATATATATACCACTATATCTTGTAAAAACAAATCAAAGCGCTTGCATTCGATCAACTCCTACACAAGAAACCAACAATAATTAACAGTTTTCACACACACACACACACACACACACACAGAAGTTATACACTTCGGCAGGATGATGGGGAATGTTGGTCATTAAAGGTAGGGAGAGATAATTATGAGATGAAACAATAGGGGAAAATCTTAGGTTTGAAATAGGTATGTCTTGAGGCTGGATTTAAAAGTGTCGTAGGTACCCAGACCACCACCACCACTACTACTACTACTACTACTTCTTCGACGACGACGACTAGTACTACTACTACTACTACTACAAGAACAACTACTTCTACTACTACTACTACTACAAGAACAACAACAACAACAACTACTACTACTACTACAAGATCTTGTGGAT
>CM054134.1:55040684-55043184 GCA_028751875.1 Rapana venosa
GGGAGGGAGCAGCATTTTGAAGGCGGCCCCCATCTCCTCTCCTCTCCCTCGCTGCTTTCCCTTCTCTGTCCTTAAGGAGGGCAGGTAGACACTTACAGCTGAGTGGACAAGGGGACTGTACTGATGAAGCCAAGGCGGGCAAACGGTCACCCATCCACTTGGTAACTACAACGCTCAATGCTACTTAACCTTAGCTGGAAGGGGAAGGCGAGTGCTCTGGCCACTGAGCTATCCCGTGCTCTTCGGTGGTTTACTGAAAAAATATGTAATAATAAACGCATGCATTCTGTACACGGCGAGTACCATGTTCCACCCGTTCAACTTGCCTAAGAAACACGCCCTGGAATTTAAAAAAAAATTGGGGGGTAGTACGTCAATGACTGCTGAGAGAGAGAGAGACTGAGCGAGAGACTGAGCGAGAGAGACAGACATAGAGACAGAGAGACCGACAGAAAGACAGGCACAGACAAAGAGACAGAGACAACAGAGATATATAGAGAGAGAGATACAGAGACACAGAGAGCCAGATACATACAGATAAATAATAATAATAATAATAAATGGAACTTATATAGCGCTATATCTTGCAAAGACAAATCAAAAACGCATGCATTCGACCTAATCTTACACAGTCATACAACCAATGACAAATAATCAATAAAGATAAAGACAGGACAGAAAAATAGAGACAAGAAGAGAAATCAAACACAAAGAAAGACAGACAGATAGGGAGACAGGCAGACAGAAAAGACAGACAGACAGACAGACAGACAGACAGACAGACAGACAGGCTGACAGACAGGCAGGCAGGCAGGCAGGCAGGAAGACAGACAGGCAGACAGACAGACAGACAGACAGACAGACAGACAGGCTGACAGACAGGTAAACAAACAAGCACAGACGAGTGTACATTCACTAATTAACTTGACCCTTACTTTACAGTATCAAGTTTCTTCGAAAATAACTTTGGTTGAAAGAAAAGCAAACTGAGATAATGAGAGACAGACAGACAGACAGACTGACAAACAGACACACACACACATACAAGCTGAATACAGGTACATACGCTAAAGCACACACACACACATATACACGCACGCACGCACACACACACACAAACACACGCACGCGCACACACACACACACACACACACCACACACACACGCACACACACACACGCACGCACGCACGCATGCAAGCATGAGCTGAATACTGCAGATACGTAAAACAACACACACACACACACACACACACACACACACACACACACCACACACACACACACACACACACACACACACACACACACACACACACACACAGCTGAATACAGGCAGATACGCAAAAGGACACACACACACATACACACACTCACACACACACTCTCTCTCTCTCTCTCTCTCTCTCTCTCTCTCTCTCTCTCTCTCTCTCTCTCTTGTGCGTGCGTGTGCGTGCGCGTACGTGTGTGTGAGAGAGCGAGAGAGAGAGAGAGAGAGAGGAGGGAGAGAGAGAGGAGTTTGTGTGTGTGTGTGTGTGTGTGTGTGGTGAGAGAGAGAGAAGAGAGAGAGAGAGAGAGAGAGAGGAGAGAGAGAGAGAGAGAGAGAGAGAGAGACATGATATGAAAAAGCTCTGTCAGCATTTCAAGGTCTCCCTTTTTCTAATTTTCTTCTCTGATTTAGTCTGCTCACGCATCATCATTTTGATGCATAGTGGTTTTGGGGGTATGTGTTGTGGTTGTCTTTTTCTCTCTCTCCAAAATCAATTATTCATCTTTCAGCTGTTTCCCGGCCCGTTTCTCTGTGCTGTCACTGTTGGCGTCTGAAAAATGCTTTCTTTGTCCTGTTCGGAAATTTTTGGTTTTTGGTTGTTGTTTTTAAAAATATATATTTTTGGTTTAATTTGTTTCTTTTCTTCTATTCTTTGTTTATGCCTGTCTGGCTTCATTCTCTGTCTGTCTTTCTGTCTCTCTCTCTGTCTGACTCTCTCTCTCTGGACTCTCTCTCTTTTTGTCGTTCTTTCTTTACCGCCCTCGCTCTCTCTCACTCTCTCTCTCCTCTCTCTCTCACTATCTCTCTCTCTCTCTCACTCTCTCTCTCCTTCTTCTTCTTCTTTGAATTCTTCCTCTTTGAATTCTTCCTCTTTGAATTCTTCTTCTTCTTCGTCTTCTTCTTCGTCTTCTTCTTCTTCTTCTTCTTCTCTCTTCTTCTTCTTCTTCTTCTTTTCTTCTTCTTTTCAATTCTTCTTCTCAATTCTTCTTCTTCTTCTCAAGTCTTTTTCTTCTCAATTCTTCTTCTTCTTCTTCTCAATTATTTTTCTTCACTGCAAAGCTTTTAAGGTCGTCACGAAATATGAACCAAGTCATCACTATCTGCTTCATTACATATTTCAACCCTTACTTTAATAAGGCGGCAAAAACTTGGTTCTTTGTTTGCTTATATATCATTTTGCTTTGTTCTGTTCTGTTTTGTTTTGTTTTGTTCGATTGTTAGCTCTCGGTTT
>CM054134.1:55048184-55055684 GCA_028751875.1 Rapana venosa
CTTCTTCTTCTTCTTCTTCTTCTTCTTCTTCTTCTTCTTCTTCTTCTTCTTCTTCTTCTTCTTCTTCTTATCATTTTTCCTTTTATGAGGTATCTGCCTTGTTGTTCTTCCTTCAATTTCCTTTTCCTGGGGGAAGAATCGATGTTATGTGTGTGTGTGTGGTGTGTGTGTGTGTGTGTGTGTGTGTGTGTGTTGTGTGTGTGTGTGTGTGTGTGTGTGTGTGTTGTTGTTGTTGTTGTTGTTGTGTATAAAGCTTAGTTTACTCTTTTTTTGTTTGTTTGGTTATGCTGTGTTTCTCTGTCTCTCTCTCTGTCTGTCTATCTGTCTGTCTCTCTCTCTCTCACTCTCTCTCTCTGTTCCCTTCTGTCTCTTGTACTTTTTTTTTATCTCTTTTTTCTGTCTTTCTGTCTGTCTATCTGTCTGTCTGTTCCTCTATGTCGCTGTTCCCGTCTCTGTCTCTGTCTCTCCCTCTCTCTCTCTATCTGCTCTCCCTCTTTTCCTCTCTGTCTGTCTTTTGTCTGTCTGTATATTTATCTATTTCTTTCTGTGTTGTGTGTGTGTGTGTGTATGTTTGTCTCTCTCTCTGTCTCTCTCTGTCTCCCTCTATCTCCCTCTCTCTTTGTCTTCGTCTGTCTGTGTCTGTCTATCTGTTTCTCTGTCTCTGTCTCTCTCCTCCTCCTCCTCGTACTCCTCCTCCTCCTTCCCCCCTTTCCTCTCTTTCTCTCTGTCTGTCTGTATCTCTCTCTCCCTCTCCCCCACTCTCTCCCTCTCTCTTTCTCACCCCTCCCTTTCTCCCTCTCTCCCTCCATCCCTCCTCCTTCAAACAAACAAAAACAAAACCCTACAACACACATAACACATAACCTAAAGCTACCACAGATTTCATTTCTCTTCTTTTTGTGTGTGTTTTTTTGTGTTTTTTATTCCTGACCTAGTCTTCACCTTAAGCCCCTAAACAAAAAGTGTGCTTTTTTGTTTTTCTACGCTACTTTACCAAGCCCACCACCACTACCACCACCACCACCACCATCAGGAGGAAAGAAATCAATATCAGGAAAGAAGTGTATAATTATATGTACTGTCAGAGCCAGGACTAGACACCCACTATACTAGCCTAGCTAGGGCGGACGGGATAGCCTAGTGGTTAGAACATTGCGCTCGCAATCTGACGGCCCGGGTTCCATTCCCGTTCAAGGGGATATTTTCCCCCTGGAGTTAACATCAGTGCAGGACTCCACTCTCCCCCAAAAGTCTTTCGGGTGAGACTATAAACCGAGGCCCCGTGTGCTGCGAACGCACGCAGAACATCTTGCGCACACCTGATCTCGCTTTTCGTAAGAGTAGGCCATTGTGTGCCGGTGGGAAAGGATGGCAAGATTTACAAAACCGCATACACACGGGGACTGGATGTAAAAAACAACCCAGGTGAGTGCTTATTCCATTATCCTCGATATAAAAGAATAAATAAGTAAATAAATAGCTGACCATCAAGCTGTGCTCTTTGGGAATATCAGCACAGTGTATATAGCTGCATAGTGGTGGTGTTTACTGGGGGCGATGTCTTTTTGCACCTAGTCGTGTTTTAATTTAAGAGGCGGTGGTGGCAGGGTGAAAAGTGGGGTGAGGAGCGATGGATGAAGGGTGGGTGTGGGGGGGGGGGCAGGAGAGACTGGGGGTGTAGTGATGGGATGAAGTGCGTGTGATAGGTGTGTGTATGTGTGAGGTGTGTGTGTGTGGAGGCGGAATCTGTGTGTGGTGTGAGTGAGAGAGAGAGAGAGAGTTTGTGTGTATGTGTGTGGTGAGAAAGTGTGTGGTGTGTGTGTGTGTGTGTGTGTGTGTATGTGTGAAGTGTGTGTGTATGTGTGTGTGAGAAGTGTGTGTATGTTGTGTGTGTGAGAATGTATGTGTGTGTGTGTGAGAAAGTGTGTGTGTGTGTGTGTGTGTGTGTGTGTGTGTGTGTGTGTGTGTGTGTGTGTGTGTGTGTGTGTGTGTGTGTGTGTGGAGGCGGGATCTTGTGTGTGAGTGTGTGAGTGAGGAGAGAGAGTTGTGTGTGTGTGTGTGTGTGTGTGTGTGTGTGTGTGTGTGTGGTGTGGTGGTGTGTGTGTGTGTGTGTGTGTGGCGGGGGGGAGGTCTTGTGTGTGTGTGTGTGTGTGTGTGTGGTGTGTGTGTGTGTGTGTGTGTGTGTGTGTTGTGTGTGTTTGTCTGTCCGAACATTAGAACCAAACATTTCTTTGTCCTATATCTCACCTTTCTTCTTTCCTACTTATACTACCACTTTTACTGTTTTGTGTGGTTTTAATTTTGCCTTTATTTTCTTTAAAAAAAACCCACACACACACAAACAAGAAAAAAAGATGTTCTCCCATTATCAAGAGCTAAAGATGAGTTCACATCTCTCAGTGACAAAGTTTGTTGCCGTTTTTATTATTATTAATAATATTATCTTTTTTAGTCTCTTCTCTCGTTGTCTTGGCTCATTTCGTCAAAGTAAGGGGCGAAGAGAGCTGGTGCTGATTGTGCATTACACGGAGTCAAAGGCAATTCTCACGGAGCCTGGGAATCCAATCATTAGCCAGCAGTGTGGGCAGGTGTCCCCTTTAGCACCTGGTTGATGATTACATGGACATCTTAACACACCACGTGAAGGAATCTAGGTCAGAGAAGAGAGACAACAGTCTTAGCCTTCCATTTCTTTGTGTGTGGTGTGTGTGTTGTGTGTGGGGGGGGGGGGTATGTGAGTGTGTGTGTGTGTGTGTTTGTGTGTGGTGTGTGTGTGTGTGTGGGGGGGGATGTGTGAGTGTGTGTTGCTGTTGTTGTTGTTGTCGTAATGTTGTTGTTGTCAATATCTCTAGCTCTGTAAATTTATACTCTCTCTCTCTTTCTCTCTCTCTTATTGTTGGTGTTGTGTGCTTGTCCATCTTTCTGCCTGTGAACTTACCACCAAAAACCCCACCAACTAACATGCTGTCCCTCGGAAATCGGAAGTTGGTGCTTGTTGCGATAACTTTACGATCACTGTGTCATCTGTGAGATAAAAATAAATAATAAAAGAAATCGCAGAGTGGACATTTCTTGTTATGGCTACCGGAAGCTACACGATATAGTTATCACGACGCATGCGATCTCACTGATCACGCAGTTTCGTAAATGCAAAGAAGGAATAAATAATAAATATAATATATATAAATATATATAATATATAACTATAATTTATTATATTATATAATAATATATATATTATAGTATCATCGATTATATATTGTGTTGTGTGTGTGATGGTGTGTGTGATGTGTGTGTGTGTTTGGACTGTGTTTGTTTCTCCGCCAGTCTCTTTCCTTCCTTTCCTTCTCTCTCTGTCCAGTTCTTTTTCAGTCTTTCTCTGTGTTTCTGTCTTTGCCTTTGTTTATCTGTCTGTCTTGACTGTCTGTCTATCTATCTATCTAACTATCTATCTGTCTGTCTGCTGTCTATCTGTCTATGTCTGTCTGTCTGTCGTCCTTCTGTTTTCTCTGTCTCTGTGTGTATCTGTTTATTGCCATCAGGCTTTTTCATAAAGAAGTATATCCAAAAATTACCACACATTGTGCATTCTCCCAACGTTTTCTTTTCATTTCTTTTTCTTTGGCATTGGTTCGTTCGGTTTTTTGTTTTTTTGGTTTTTCTTTCGATCGTTTTGTTTTCATTTTTCTTGCTTATTTGTAAGAGAGAACGTGTCCAGGGTTTTTTTTTCTTTCTATTAGAGGACTTGGACTGAATCTCGGAGAAGAAATCGATAAGGAAAAGAAGAGCTCTCTCTCTCTCTCTCACTACGTCAGAGTCAGGACTGACACAGCCCATAGTTGGCCATCAACAGTTTTGCTGATGGGAACAGCAAGGCTTCCTATGAGCTGCATGCATACATATACATTATACATATATGTATAGTTATTTCACTGGCAAACTGTTTGACAAGTGTGAGTCTTTTTTTGTGCCAGTTTGCCTTTCAAAAGGGCAGTAGGGGAAGGAGGGGAGTAGGGGTGAGGGGGTTGGGGCGGGGTGGGGTGAGGTGGTGGTGGTGGGGGGGGGGAGGGGGTGCGGTGAGGGACTGGAATGTGGATGATAGCAGAGTAGGTAGATGTGGAAGTACTTGTGTGTGTGTGTGTGTGTGTTGTGTGTGTGGTTTTGGTGTGTGTGTGTGTGTTGTGTGTGTGTGTGTGTGTGTGTGTGTGTGTGTGTGTGTGTGGGTGGGTGGTGTGGGGGTGGGTGGGTGGGTGTGTGTGTGTGTGTGGGGGGGGGGGGGGGTGTGGTGTGTGTGGTGTGTGTGTGGGTGTGGTGGTGGGTGGTGGGTGGTGTGGGGGGGGGGGGGGTGTTGTAGTGTGTGTGTGGGGGGGGGGGGGGGGTGTTGTGTGTGTTTGTGTAGTGTGTGTTGTGTTGGTGTGGTGGTGGTGTGGTGTGGTTGTGGGGGGGGGGGTGTTATAGTGGTGTGTGTGGGGGGGGGGGGGGGTATGTGGGGTTTTGTTGTGTTGTTTGTGGTGTGTGGTGTGGTGTGTGTGTGGTGTGTGGGGGGGGGGGGGGGGTGTTATAGTGTGTGTGTGTGGGGGGGGGGTATGTGTGTGTGTTGTGTAGTGGTGTGGTGTGGTGGTGGTGGTGGTGTGTGGTGTGGTGTGGGGGGGGGGGGGGGTGTTATAGTGTGTGTGTGTGGGGGGGGGGGGTATGTTGTGTGTGTTGTGTATGGTGTGTGGTGTGTGGTGGTGGTGGGTGGTGGTGGTGGTGTGTGTGTTGGGGGGGTGGGGGTGGGGTGGGGGGGGTGTGTTTGTGTGTGTGTGGGGGTGGGGATGGGGTATGGTTCTGGAGTCTTTTAGAGTGATGAGAGTGGTTTGTGGTCGGTACTGGTGGTTTGTTGTATTCTCTGTGTTTTCGTGTCTCTGTGTTCTGTGTTTTCTGTTCTGTTGGATGTGATTTGTCTTCGTCTGTGGTGGTCTGTATTGTCTTGTATTGTGTTGTTGTCTATTGTTGTGTTTGTGGTGTGGTTGTCGTCTGGCTGTCGTTCTGTTCTGTCTTCTGATGAGATATGAAGAGAGCGGTTGTGAACGCTGCGACATTTGACCTTCAACGTGCTTTTCATTCCAGACCCCCCCCCCCCCCCCCCCCTCCCCGCCTTCCCTCTCCTTCCCACCATTTCTCTGTGCCTTTTCGTGTCTCTGTCTCTCTGTTTTTTCTGTCTGTCACTGAATGTTACTCTCTGTCTCTTCGTCTGTGTGTCTGTCTAACTCTGTCTTTCAATCTGTGTATGTCTGTCTATCTGTCTGTCTGCCTATCTCTGTGTGTGTCTGTCTCTGTCTCTGTCTGTCTCTGTCTCTGTCCTTCTGATGAGACTATAAACCGAAGCCCCGTGTACGAACGCATGCAGAACATCTTTCGCACACATTAAATCCTGTTCGCTTTTCGTAAGAATAGGCCATTGTGTGCCGGTGGGAACAGATGACAGAATTCACAAAACCGCATACACACGGGGACTGGTTGTAAAAGAGCACATACCTGCTTATTCCGTTATCCTCGATATAAAAGAATAGATTTTAAAAAAAAAATTTGTAGTAACACATTTTCAGCGTCTTTCTTCTCGTTTCTCTCCACTCTCTCTTTGTCTCTGTCTGTCTGTCTGTCTGTCTGTTTGTCTGTGTGTCTGTCTGTCTGTCTGTCTCTCTCCCTCTCTCTCTCTCTCTCTCTCTCTGTTTGCTGAAATTATTATTATTATTATTATTATTATTATTATTATTTTGTTGTTGTTTTCTACGTCCCTCTGTTACAGAGAGACTTTAGTGAAGGCTGCAATCTCATCATTGCCCTCAAAAGACAAGGAAGTCTTTAGTATGGTTAGTTCTCCAGTTTAACGACTTTCCACTAAATAGTAATATCAGACGGGAAAGTATGTGTGTGTGTGTGTGTGTGTGTGTGTGTGTGTGTGTGTGTGTGTGTGTGTGTGTGTGTGTGTGTGTGTGTGTGTGTGTGTTGTGTGTGTGTGTGTGTTTGTTTGTTCGTTTGTTTGTTTTGGGTTTTTTTTAATCGATGATAATGGAATATGCACTAATGTGCTTTTTTACATATAGTCCCCGTGTGTTATCGGTTTTGTAAATTCTGTCATCTGTTCCCACCGGCACACAATGGCCTACTCTTACGAAAAGCGGAACAGGATTTAACGTGTGCGCAAGATGTTATTGTTTGTGTGTTTGTATGTGTGTGTTTGTGTGTGTGTATGCGTGCGTGCGTGTGTGTGTGTTTGTGTATGTGTATTTTCTTTCTATTCTTTTATTTCGAGCAAATTGGAATAAGCACTCACGTGGGTCTCTTTTTTTTTTTTTACATCCAGTCCCGGTGCGAATGTGTTTTTGTCAATTTGTGTCATCTGTTCCCTGCTCTGGCAGATAATGGTCTACTCTTCCAAAAAGCGTAACATGTTTTCACGTGGGCGTAAGATGTTCTGCGTGTGTTCGCACACGGGACTTTGGTTTATAGTATAGTCTCATCTGATGTGTGTGTGTGTGTGTGTGTGTGTGTGTATGCGTGTGTATGTGTTTGTGTGTTTGTACATGCGTGCGTGCGTGAATGCATGCGCGTGCACGCGGCTGAGTGTGTGCGTTTATGTGTGTCTGTGTGTTTTTCTCATGCATACAATAGGTCAGTGGTAATCTTTGACATATGCCGGATTCTTTTTATTGACGATCATGACTTTTCATAAGAAACTTCTTAGAAGGTTTTTTGATCCCATGAAAACAGCCAAGGTTAGAAAACAGTAAGGCACTGAGATCCTTCTCTCTCTCTCTCTCTCTCTCTCTCTCTCTCTCTCTCTCTCTCTCTCTCTCTCTCTCTCTCTCTCTCTCTCTCTCTCTCTCTCTCTCTCTCTCTCTCTCTCTCTCTCTCTCTCTCTCTCTCTCTTCTCTCTTGACTACTTGTATATTTATGGCATTGTATAATGTTTCAGGCTACTTTCTTTGTGTGGTTGGTACCTTTTGAAACTGATGTCAGCATTTCCCCACTCTTGACAATGCGTTTCTGTTTGTTCGTACATGTCATAGTGTTTATATATATATAAATATATATATATATAGATATAGAGAGAGATATATATATATAGATATATATTGCAAAGGATGGAAGATCTTGTATCTTTAATCATATTAGCTCTCCACCTTTCTATTTCTTGAAGTTTCTTTCTTTATTACTCTCTTGCTTTTTTGTGTGTGAGTGATCGATCAAGAGTTCAGAGGTTTGCTCTCTGTCTCTGTCTGTCTCTGTCTGTCTTTCTCTCTCTGTCTGTCTTTCTCTCTCTCTCTCTCTCTCTCTCTCTCTCTCTCTCTCTCTCTCTCTCACACACACACACACACACACACACACACACACACACACACACACACACACACACACACACACACACACACACACACACACCACACTTTTCACTCTTTTATTCGTTTTTTAGCTAAACAAATTTCTTGCCCCTTTCGTCCCATTTCTTTCTTATGT
>CM054134.1:55060684-55063184 GCA_028751875.1 Rapana venosa
AATGGGCTGGATTTTGGTATCAAAAATTTTAAAGAAAACAATTGGTGTTATTTCCTTATATTTACTAAAAACATTTTTTAGTTCAATGACAGCTTTCCTTCCTTTCACAGCTAGATGTCTGGTTCCTTTTTTAACGCTGATCTTAAATGTAAAAGTAAATCCTAGATAGCAATAACTGTTTACTATTTCTAGTTGCTTTCCACTGTAATGCCAATTTTCGTGCTTTCCTAAAAATCCACCTTTCCTGAAAACCATGACTTTTGTTTTATCAATATTTACATTTAAGCTCATCTTACTACAGCATGTTTGTAAAGTATTCAATTGATTTTGGAGACCGCCTGGAGTTGTTGACACCAGCACTACATCATCTGCAAATAACAGAATGAACAGTTCCATAATGTCTGGCAATACCTGGATCCCATGCTTACCCTCTTCATTCACATCGTTTGCTAACTGGTTGATAAAAACTGAAAATAGTGTAGGACTCAAAACACACCCTTGCCTAACCCCAACTGGACAGTCAAACATTTCTGACAACTCATTCTTTGCACGCACACACGACAATTGTGAATTATACATTGCCTTTAGGCAGGCAAAAAACTTTCCTCCAACACCTTGTTCTCTCAAACATTGTAAAAGTTTATTATGTTGCAGAGTCAAAGGCCTTTCTGAAATCGATAAAAGCTGTATATAGCTTTCTTCCTTTCTTACTCTTGCATTTCTGAATAGTTGCCAACAATGTAAAAACATAATCAATTATCGAGTGCTCCTTACGAAAACCTGCTTGATTTTCAGAAATTAAGTCATTCTTTTCTAACCAAGAGTATAACCTTATATTCAATAGAGAGAGAGAATACGAAAACGAATACGAATACGAAATTTTTTTATTTAGGGTAAATGGATAAGCTTACAGCTTCTTTACACCATGCCCTCAGCCCCACCCACCCATTCCCTTTCCCCCAAAGAAAAACGCAAAGGAAAGAGAGAGAGAGAGAGAGAGAGAGAGAGAGAGAGAGAGAGGAGAGAGAGAGAGAGAGAGAGAGAGAGAGAGAGAGAGAGAAATGAACATGGGGAAAAAACCCCTCTTTAGTTTGATCAAAAGAATTTTTAAATATAAACACATCTATATCTTTCAGAAGCACACGCTCAGGATGAAGGTTGACTTCGCTATTATTACAGTGATACATTAAATGCAAAAATTGGCTTCGAATTCTCTAACTAATTACACATGATAGGAAGTAGCAAACTATTGAACCCTAGCGTCAATTAAGCGCTATACGCTTCCCTTTTCTCTCTCTCTCTCTCTCTCTCTCTCTCTCTCCTCTCTCTCTCTCTCTCTCTCTCTCTCTCTCTCTCTCTCTCTCTCTCTCTCTCTCGCTCCCTCTCTCCTCTCTCTCTCTTTTTGTCCATCTGTCTGTCTGTCTGTCTGTCTGCCTGTCTGTCTGTCTGTATGTTTGTCTATCTCTCCCTCTCTCTCGCGCACACACACTAACACACACTAACACACTCGCACACTCACACCACACACACACACACACAAACACACCACACACACACACACACACACACACATCACACATACACACAAACACACAGCAGCAGAAGCAGCCGCAGCAGCAAAACATCCAAGCCTGTTGAAACCTTAATACTTCTCTGTACTTCCTTTTGGAAAAAAAACACACACAAAAAACCCAGACATTATTGAGAGGTTATGGATGAGGAGGATATAGTGTATACTATACTGTTGGTAGCTATGTGTTTGCTTTAAAAATAGAGGTGATATGGAGTAATAATAATGATAATAATGTATGGAATTTATATAGTGCTGAATCTTGTAAAGCAACAAATCAAAGCGCTCAGATGACTTTTTTTTAATATCGAGGATAATAGAATAAGCACTCATGTGCTTTTTACAAAATCCAGTCCCCATGTGTATGCGGTTTTGTAAATTTTATCATCTGTTCCCACCGGTTCACAATGGCCTACTCTTTCGAAAAGCAGAACAGGATTTAACATGTGCGCAAGATATTCTGCATGCGTTCGCACACGAGTAGATACTGTATAATCTCTCTCTTCTCTCTCTCTCTCTCTCTCTCTCTCTCTCTCTCTCTCTCTCTATATATATATATATATATATATATATATATATAACATATACACACACACACACACACACATATATATATATATATATATATATATATATATATATATATATATATATATATATATATATATGTATATATATGTCTATGTATATATTATATATATATATATGTATGTATGTATGTATATATATATATATATAAACATACTGCTTGTAGTAGCTAAATGTTTGTATTAAAAATAGTGATGAGGAGGAGGGAGGGGGGGGGGAGATGTACTGCATACTGCTTGTACCCTATACGTTTGTGCTAAAAATAGGGATGGTGAGAAGATGTACTGAAGACTGCCAGTAGTTAGCTAATTGTATTTGAAATAGCAGTGATGGGGAGGATGC
>CM054134.1:55068184-55083184 GCA_028751875.1 Rapana venosa
CTGCTTGTAGCCAATGTGTTTGTATTAAAAATAGTGAGGAGTATGAACTATACTGCTTGTAGCCTATGTGTTTGTATAAAAAATAATGAGGAGTATGAACTATACTGCTTGTAGCCTATGTGTTTGTATCAAAAATAGTGAGGAGGATATACTGTATACTGCTTGTAGCCTATATCTTTGTGTTGAAAATGGTGGTGTGGAACAGGTACTGTATACTTTACTGCTTCTAGCTATGTGTTTGTAATAAAAGTAGTGATAAGGAGGAGTATGAACTGTATACTGCTTGTAGTTTATGTGTTTGTATTAAAAACAATAGGGGTGATGATGAGGAGGAACTGTATACTGTTTGTATCCTATGTCTCTGTATTAAAAATAGAGGTCATGAGGATGAGATACTGTATACTGTTTGTACGCTATGTCTTTGTACTCAAAATAGTAGTGGCGAGCAGGATGTAGTGTATACAGCTTGTTGTGGTGATATTGTTTACTGCTTGTAGGCTGTGTGTGTGTGTGTGTGTGTGTGTGTGTGTGTGTGTGTGTGTGTGTGTGTGTGTGTGTGTGTGTGTGTGTGTGTGTTAAAAATAGGTGTGATGAGGACGATTACTGTATACTGCTTGTAGCTATGTCTTTGTGCAAAAAGTAGGGGTGATATACTGTATACTGCTTGTAGCTATGTCTTTGTGCAAAAAGTAGGGGTGATATACTGTATACTGCTTGTAGCTATGTCTTTGTGCAAAAAGTAGGGGTGATATACTGTATACTGCTTTTAGCTATGTCTTTGTGCAAAAAGTAGGGGTGATATACTGTATACTGCTTTTAGCTATGTCTTTGTGCAAAAACTAGGGGTGATATTCTGTATACTGTGTGTCTTTGTATTAAAAATAGGGGTGATATATTGTATACTGCATGTCTTTGTATTAAAAATAGGGGTGATATACCGTTACTGCTTGTACCTATGTCTTTGTGCAAAAAATAGGGGTGATATACTGTATACTGCGTGTCTTTGTGCCAAAAATAGGGGTGATATACTGTATACTGCATGTCTTTGTGCAAAATATAGAGGTGATATACTGTATACTGCGTGTCTTTGTGCTAAAATTAGGGGTGATATACTGTATACTGCGTGTCTGTGCTAAAAATAGGGGTGATATACTGTATACTACGTGTCTTTGTGCTAAAATTAGGGGTGATATACTGTATACTGCGTGTCTTTGTGGTAAAAATAGGGGTGATATATTGTATACTGCGTGTCTTTGTGCTAAAAATAGGGGTGATATACTGTATACTGCGTGTCTTTGTATTAAAAATATAGGGTGATGTACTGTATACTGCGTGTCTTTGTATTAAATATAGGGTGACATACTGTATACTGTGTGTCTTTGTATAAAAAAAATTGGGGTGATAAACTGTATACTGCGTGTCTTTGTATTAAAAATATAGGGTGACATACTGTATACTGCGTGTCTTTGTATAAAAAAAATTGGGGTGATATACTGTATACTGCGTGTCTTTGTATAAAAAAAAGGGGTGATATACTATATACTGCGTGTCTTTGTATTAAAGATAGGGGAGATAGACTGTATACTGCGTGTCTTTGTATAAAAAATTGGGGTGATATACTATATACTGCGTGTCTTTGTATTAAAGATAGGGGAGATATACTGTATACTGCGTGTCTTTGTATAAAAAAAATTGGGGTGATATACTGTATACTGCGTGTCTTTGTATTAAAAATAGGGGAGATATACTGTATACTGCGTGTCTTTGTATAAAAAATTTGGGGTGATAAATTATACGGTTTACTGCTCGTCTTTATTTTACAAAATATAGGGGTGATATACTGTATACTGCGTGTCTTTGTAATAAAATAAGGGTGATGAAGACGATGTGGTGTATACTGCTTGCAGCGTTTGTGTTTGCATCAAAAAAATAATATTGCTTGTAGCGTTTGTGTTTGCATTAAAAATATAATATTGCTTGTAGCGTTTGTGTTTGCTTTAAAAACAAGGAGCAACAAAAGATGACTCATTCTTTTCAAGTGCAACATCTGGAATTAGCATCTGAATGCGCTGTTTTTCACTTATGTCTTTCCCTGCAGCCCATAGAATTACCCAGTAACAAATGGGCACACACACACACACACACACACACACACACACACACACACACACATATATATATATATATATATTATATATATATATATATATATATATATATATATATATATATAATATACAGAGAGAGATACATAGATAGATACATAGATAGATACATAGATGGATAATGACAATGACAATAATTTATTAAAAAAAGACCATGACCCCATTTGAAGGGGTATGTATATACATATTTTATTTATTTATTTTATTTTTATTTTTATTTTATTTTATTTTATTTTATACCACTTTAAGTCCCGAGATTTCTCTGCGTGAAATTCGGGCTGCTCTCCCCGGGGAGAGCGCGTCGGCACAAGAGCAGCGCTACCCTTTTTTTTTTTTCTTTTGGTCTGCAACTGTATTTGTTTCCCTATCAGAGTGGCTTTTTTCTAAGAATTTTGCCAGGGACAACTCCCTTGTTGCCGTGGGTTCTTTTACGTGCGCTGAAAATTTTGTGTAACACACGGGACCTCGGTTTATCGTCTCATCCGAAAGACTAGCGCCCAGACCACCACTCATGGTCTAATGGATGGGGAAAAATTTCGGGCCCAAACGGGGTACGAACCGCGCACACACCCGACCCGAACTTTTCGCATTCTAGACAGGCGCGTTACCTCTAGACCACCGATCCACTAGATCCATAGATAGATATATAGATAGATACATAGATGATACATAGATACATACATAGATAGATACGTAGATAGATACGTAGATAGATAGAGACAAAGATAGATACGTACATACATACACCCACACACACGCACAAGCGCTCGCACACACACATTTAAAAAAGATAATTTGTTAGTTTATTTTTAATGGATGGCTTTTATGAGAAACGCAAAGTCATTACTTATTCAACGCACCATCTTGGGAAAAAGATGACTTTCACTTTGAATTTCTCTGGCACGCACACACACACACACACACCACACACACACACACACACACACACACACACACACACAACACAACACACACACACACCACCAAACACGCGCGCGCGCGCGCGCGCACGCGCACAAATCACGCACGCACACACACACGCACACACTCATACACACAATATGTACACACACACACACACACACTTACTCATTCACTCACTCACTCACTCATTCACTCACATGCATATGTAAACATAAACCAAACTCATACATATGCATGTTGTGTTGACGTTGCGAAAAGGAAAAGCAAGCAATCGATGAACAAAATATAAAAAAGTTTTCCATCTGCGTCAGAGGCAGGTCAGAGGAACACTGGCTTCCCATCCACATCATTCTCTGGACAGAATAAGATGTGTGTGTGTGTGTGTGTGTGTGTGTGTGTGTGTGTGTGTGTGTGTGTGTGTGTGTGTGTGTGTGTGTGTGTGTGTGTGTGTACAGTGTGTGTGTGAGAGAGAGAGAGAGAGAGAGAGAGAGAGAGAGAGAGAGAGAGAGAGAGAGAAAGAGAGAGAGAGAGAAAGAGTTGTAGTGTGTGTGTGTGTTGTGTGGTGTGGTGTGGTGTGTGTGTGAGAGAGAGAGAGAGAGAGAGAGAGAGAAGAGAGAGAGGAGAGAGAGGAGAGAGGAGAGAGAGGAGAGAGGAGAGAGAGGAGAGAGGAAAGAGGATGAGAGAGAGAGAGAGAGAGAGTGAGAAGAGAGATAGAGTGAGGAGATGATGGGGAGAGAGAGAAGGAGAGAGAGAGAGAGAGGAGAGAGAAAGAAAAGAGTTAGTGTGTGTGTGTTGTGTGGTTGTGGTGGTGGTGTGTGTGTGTGTGAGAGAGAGAGAGAGAGGAGAGAGAGAGAGGAGAGAGTGAGGAGGAGTGAGTGAGAGAGAGAGAGGAGAGAGTTAATGTGTGTGTTCTTCAAATTAACGTCTATTCACATTAATTGATATGTGTGCCTGTGTGTGTGTGAGAGAGTTAATGTGTGTATGTGTGTGTTGTGTGTGTTGTGGTGTGTGTGTGTGTGTGTGTGAGAGAGAGGAGATGAGGAGAGGAGGAGAGAGAGAGAGAGGAGAGTTAATGTGTGTGTGTGTTGTGTGTGTGTGTATGTAAGTGTGTGTGTGTGTGGGATGGGTGGGTAAGAATGTGTGTGTGTGTCAGGTGTGTGTTTACAGTGTCTTGTGTGTTTGTGAGTGTGTGTGTGTGTGTGTGTGTGTGTGTGTGTGTGTGTGTGTGTGTGTGTGTGTGTGTGTGTGTGTGTGTGTGTGTGTGTTGTGTTGTGTTGTGCTTGCGTGCGTTGTGTGTATGTGGGAAGGGAGGGGGGGACGGTGTGAGTTAGTGTGTGTGTGAGTTTAGTGTGTGTGTGTATTTTCCTTGTGCGTCAGAGGCAGAATATGATGTGTGTTGTGTGAGTTGTGTGTGAGTGTTGTGTGTGGTGTGATGTGTGTGTGTGTGTGTGAGTGTGTGTGTGTGAATGTATGTTGTGTGTGTGGTGTGTGCGTGCGTGGGGGTGTGTGTGTGTGTGCGTGTGTGCGTGCGTTTGGCGTGCTTGCGGGCGTGTGTGTGCTCAGATATCTACCACTTGAAATTCTGTACTAGGAATTCCATCTTTTCTATCCCTCTCTTTGTTTCTGCCTTGTTCCTTTCCTTCCTGTCACCTCCTTCTTGTCTATTTTCTGCCTTCTTTTCGGTCCATTCTCCTGCCTTTTTTTTCTAGAAACTTAAAAGATAACAATTCTCTCTTATTCCGGAGTCGGATGCGCTGGGCCTAACTTGTTAGGAGCTTAACGGCAGCGTGACGTATTTTTCGCTCATATAACAGACAACAAATACTTGCTGTCTGAGTGTTCGACGATGACGACGACGAAGAAGAAGATTAAAACTGTGAAGTTACGTACAGATTAAAACGAAGATTTAGAAACCAATTTCATTCTGTCGTTCCGTGAATCATCACCCTAACCAACCCTAAGGACGGTCACTGCGTTGTCGAGGACACCCATAATCGACACATCAAACACAATGATAAAGAAGTCAAACAAGCTGAATCACCACATGTCCACAAAGCTGAAACTCGTTCCATCTCCCTTGTGTGCCTGCCTGCTGTGGTAAAGAAAAACCAGACTGACGAACGCATCCTTCAAAGATGCACGCTATACAGCGACCCGAGGAAGAATCGTGTGGCCGACTGAGATAAACCCTGCAAACTAAGCTGTACGGCCCACGAGAGGAGCTAGCGAGGACTTGCCATTATTTCTCCCTAACACATCTGACGGTGTAAAAAAAGCGAACGAGAGAAGAAGTCGAATGCGCTGGAGAGTATTCCATTTAAGCACTGGCCTACATTCTTCCAGTTCAGTGTCAAGGAAACTTGGTTTTGTGCTTTCTGTGCTGTTCTGCTCTGCTCATACGCAAAAAGGCAATTCATGACTTTCTATCCAAAAGTTTCAACACTTCAAATTCAGTTTTGTCTTTGGGGATTTTAAATTTTTTTTATTTTATTCTTTTATATTGAAGGGTGCCTGAGGGTGGGGGTAAGGGGGAAGGGGGGATTTTAGTATAAATAGCATCCCCCACCTTCTGGAAATTTTGTGCTAGGAATTCCCATCTTTTCTATCCCTCTCTTTGTTTGTGCCTTGTTCCTTTTCTTCCTGTCACCTACTTCTTGTCTATTTTCTGCCTTCTTGGTCCATTCTCCTGCCCCCCATCCTCCCCACCCCCGAAAGACTTAAAACAAAACAATTCTCTCCCAAACCGAAGTCGGATATGCTGGGCCTGATTTGTCAGGCGCTTAACGGCAGTGCAGCGCATTTCTGCTACTATGCTAGCCAAGAATAGTTGCTCTCTGAGCGTTCGACGACGATGATGAAGATGAAGAAGAAGATATTCACTTATGTCAAGAAATACCTTAACCGATTTTATGCAACATCCAAATTAATGCTAAATGACTGCCCCAAAAGGACAGAATGACAAAGAGGGAAAGCGAAATGGGCAATGATAACAAGTTGTTTTCTAACAGCTAAGTGTAAGGGTGACGTCTTCAACTGCCTCCAAAAAAACAAAGCAGCGAAAATGTCAAGGTTTTACTGTAGAGCTTTTATTACAACCATAACGGAAGACAGAAGATATTGAATCGATATTCCAACATTCTGAGAAATGGTCTCTGAAAAAGATCTTTCACTTCAATGTACACAAAGGAGAGAAGTGAGGGGAACCAATCACTGCAACACTCTCCAATAACAACATTGAATGTTTGTTTGTTTTAGAATCCAAAAGCAGTTTTGGTAAAATAACATACTTGATGATTCGAATTGACAACCAAAAAGTAGATCATTGATATATTTAAAAGTCAGAAGCAGTGAACAAAAAATCCCAAAAGACCCCCCAAAAAACCACCACCACCACCACCAACAACAACAACCCCAAACCAAAACAAAAAAACCTCCTATAAACCTTTAGATTCTGTGACATGCAAATCGTTGATGAGTTTTCTCTGCTCCTTCCCTTCTTTGCTTTTGGTTTTGTTATTGTTGTTGTGGGATTTTTGTTGTTTGTTTACTCAATATCAATAAGCAGCATCGAGCGTGGTTACCAAGTGGATGGGTGACCGTTAGCGCGCCTTGGCTTCAGTACAGTTCCCCCAGTTCATCCAGCTGTAAATGGGTACCTACCCTCTTTAGGGTCAGGGAAGGTAAAGCAGCGAGAGAGAGGAGATGGGCGCCGTCCTCAACATGCTGGCCCTGGAGAAGTGAGGTCACCTTTACCTTTACTCAATATCAATAGTAAACAAACCTGTACTGTGCTTCGTTCAGCCACAGGTCAGTTCAGTCTAAAATAGTGTCCTCCCATCTCCTTCCATCTTCCTCCAATTGCCCTGTGGCGAAGGAAAAAGCTTTATTATTAATGAACTGTTTGATCCCTATCTAGCCCTGCTTGAAAAGTTCAACTGAAACTTAAATTAATGCTCGCTTCCGTAAAACCAAGGAGAGTGAGGAAGTGAGCCTAAAACGCCCGCACGCTGTGTGTATGTGTGTGTGTGTGTGTGTGTGTGTGTGTGTGTGTGTGTGTGGTGTGTGTGTGTGTGTGTGTGAGTGTGTGTGTGTGTGTGTGTGTGTGTGAGTGTGTGTGTGTGTGTGTGTGTGTGTGTGTGTGTGTGTGTGTGTGTGTGTGTAAGTAAGTAAGTAAGGGGAGAGGGCGGGAGAGAGAGAGTGAGTGTGCGTGCATATGTGTGCGCTTGCATGCTCGCCTATTTGCATACATGTGAGACTCTCTGTGTATGTTTTATTTAATTTTTTATTTATTTTATTCTTTTATATCGAGGATGATGGATTAGCACTTGTGTGCTTTTTTTTTTTTATCCAGTCCCCGTGTGTATGCGGTGTTGTCAATTTTGTCATCTGTTCCTATCGGCACACAATGGCCTACTCTTACGAAAAGCAGAACAGGATTTAACGTGTGCGCAAGATGTTCTGCGTGCGTTCGCTCACGGGGCCTCGGTTTATAGTCTCATCCGAAGGACTTTTGGGGATAAGGGAGTCTGCACTGATGTTAAATCCAGGGGAAAATATCCCTTTGAACGAGAATCGAACCCGGGTCGTCAGATTGCGAGCGCAATGTTCTAACTACTAGGATATCCCGTCCCATGTGTGTGTGTGTGTGTGTGTGTGTGTGTGTGTGTGTGTGTGTGTGTGTGTGTGTGTGTGTGTGTTGTGTGTGTGTGTGTGTGTGTGTGTGTGTGTGTGTGTGTGTGTATGTGTGTGTGTATGTACCGATGCTGATGCGATGGAGAAAAAGACATGAACTAATCGTTGTAACCGTGGTTTGTTTAGAGCGCCGCTGAACGCGTGTTGTAAACGGGGCCACGGTTTATCGTTTCAGCCGACAGACTAGCACCCAGACCACCCACTCAAGGTCTTAGTGGATGAACGGGGAAAAGCTCTGGGCACAAATGGGGATTGAACCTGCATTTTTTCCCTTTCTTCTTCTTCATCAAACGCTCAGATAGCAACTGTTGTATTGTCTGTCATAGGAGTGAATATGAGTTGCGCCGCCGTTAAGCACCTGACAAGTCAGGCCCAGCGCATCCGACTTCGGCATGTGTGAGACTTGTTATTGTGTAAGTCTTTCTTGGAGAAAAAAAAAAAGGCAGGAGAGTGGACCAAGAAGGCAGAAAATAGACAAGAAGGGGGTGACAGAAAGAAAGGCAACAAGGCAGAAACAAAGAGAGGGATAGAAAAGAGGGAATTTACTAGCACAGAATTCCCAGAAGGTGGGGATGCTATTTATACTGACAGACCCCCAAGCACCCCCACGGGAGAACTTTCTAGGTATGTGCATTACATCTAGATCACCGATCCATGAATTGTGTCGAATGCAAGCGGAGCCAAAGTAAGTATCACGTCACACATCATCAATGTGACCCAACGGCCGTGCGGGGTCTTCCCTGGTTGGTGGCTTCATAGCGGACACACATTGATGGCTACCCATAGACCTCTGGCACTGAAGTTCCAATGAACAAGCCTGGAGATGACAGGTTGATGAGGTCGGGGTGAGTGGTACGGGAGAAGCAGTACTTGGATATTGATCATTAGAGTGATGCGCATTGCGCTTGTGATCTGCTGACCTGGGCTCGAATCTCGTTCAAAGATTTTTTCCTCTGGAGTTATCAGTGCAGACTCCACTTCGCCCAAAAAGACCTTCGGGTGAGACTATAAACCGAGGTCCCGTGTGCGAACGCACGCAGAACATCTTACGCCCACGTTAAAGCCTGTTCGCTTTTCGGAAGAGTAGGCCATTGTGTGCCGGTGAGTAAAGGTGTCCCATAACCTATGTGGTCGCAGGGGAGTGAGGCACAGAGACCTCAACTTCTCCAGGGGCCAGCATATTGAGGGCGGCGCCCATCTCCTCTCCCTCGCTACTTTACCTTCCCTGACCCTAAAGAGGGCAGGTACCCATTTACAGCTGGGTAGACTGGGCGACTGTATTGAAGCCAAGGCGCGCAAGCGGTCACCCATGCAAGTGGTAACCACGCTCTATGATGCTGAACCTTAGCTAGGGGTAAAGCGAGTGCTCCGACCACTGAGCTATCCCGTCAACATTTGTAAAACTGCATATACACGGGGACTGGATGTAAAAAAGCACACGAGTGCTTATTCCATTGTCTTCGAAATAAAAGAATAAATAAATACCCTTAGACCTCTGGCTATAAAGTTCCAGAGAACAAGCCTGGAATGATGACTGAGTGTGACAAGGTCGGGGTGAGTGTTTTGGGAGAAGCAGTAATTGGAAATCACAGAATGGAAGTCCAGTGTCAAAGTGTTCAATGGCAAACTTGGATGAGAAGGCAGTGTGCAGTTTAGAGGGTGGATCGGTGGTCTCGTGGTAACGCGCCTGCCACGAAAGCGAAAAGTTCGGGCTTCAAGTGTGTGGTAGTTCGATCCCCGTTACTTTGTTCCCCACAACTTTTCCTCCCATGCACTAGACCGCGAGTGGTCGTCTGGGTGGTAGTCTTTTGGATGAGATGATTTTTTAATTTTTAAAATTTTATTTTAATTTTATTCTTTTATATCGAGGATAATGGAATAAGCACTTATGTGTTTTTTTTACATCCAGTCCCCGTGTGTATGCGGTTTTGTACATTGTCATCTGTTCTCACCGGCAGTGGCCTACTCTTACGAAAAGCGGAACAGGATTTTAACGTGTGCGCAAGACGATAAATCGAGGTACCGTGTGCAATATTCTTAATGCACGTTAAAGAACCCACGGCAACAAGAGAATTGTCCCTGGCAAAAAATTCTGTATAAAAAGTCAACCCAATCTGATAGGAAACAAAATACATATGCAGACAGGAAAAGAAAGAAGGAATGGCTGACGCTGATGTTGTGGCGATACGCTCTCCCCGTGGAGAGCAGCCCGAATTTTACGCAGATAAATCTGCTGTGACTTACAGTGGTATACAATACAAGACAAAACAATACAATAAAATACAATATTTAAGAGCCCTGCGTCCTAGTTTTCATTTGAAAATGATATTGCTGTTGTCGTTTTTGACTGAAACTTGAAACTAAAAAGTTCGTAGTAGTAGTCTACCATCTGTGTATGCCCCAAAGCTGGGAAAAACATTTATTTTTTATTTTTGTAGAAAACGGTTTTTCAGTTAATTCATTGAAATAGGATTGTGTTCACCGTGGGTGGCAAATTAAGTTGTTTGGGTTTTCCCCCTCTTCCTTGGTATTTTAAAATTCATTCAGATTCTGTAAGAAGTGGGGGGTTTTCCTTTCATTTCAAAGTTTGTGTTTGAACTTTATTCGCACTGTTTCCATTTGTTCGGTCGTTTGCTTATTTTGTTTAAATTTCATCGTTTACTGATCCAAGACTTGCAAACATTCTTAAGTATTGTTACTAAAAAAAAAATTATTTCAGTTTCTTATTCTATTTAAGTTGATTGTATATTCTTCTTTGGAACAGTTTGATGCAAAATTCAGCATCCACTTAAGTCTTTCACCAGTGAAAGATAAAGGTCAAGGTGACCATAACCTATGTGGACGTAGGGCAGCGAGGCATCAGAGACCTCAGCTTCTCCAGGGGCCGGCATATTGAGAGTGGTGCCCATCTCCTCTCCCTCGCTGTTTTACCTTGCTTGACCCTAAAGAGGGCAGGTACCCATATACAGCTGGGTAAACTGGACTGAAGCCAAGACGCGCAGTCACCCATCCATTTCTTGGTAACCACGCTCGATGCTGATTAACATTGGCAGTATCTTTTACCAAACAAGAAAAGTTGTAGGCATATTCGTTTTCAACAAATACGGCAAGAAGGTATCGATCTCAGGTCATACATTTTTCTAAATACAGAATAAAAACAGAAACAATCATCGAGATCTCGGAAACCGTGCAACTACTTAACATCATGCCTTTCCTAAATACAGAATAAAAGCAAAAACAATCATTAGTAACTCGGAAACCATAATAATAACTTGAGCCGAGAATTCTGAATGAGATGCTGTATATTGTATACTCTATGGACATAAGAGCAAAATAAAACTGGCATGCTTATGCAAACATAAAATGCGCTAGAGGAATCTCATTGCTTGCACCCCCCACAAAAAAATAAAAAAGAAGAAGGCAAACAAGGTATTGCCCAGAATGTCAACATTTGCCCAGAACATGACAGAAACAAAATCGATACTCATAAGTTTCAAGTTCTGAAAAAAAACTGCTATTAAAATAAACAAATAAATAAACCGTTAGTTTTTGTTTTTTTAATCTCCATGACAGAAAACAAAATCGATACTCATAAGTTTCAAGTTCTGAAAAAACCACCCGCTATTAAAATAAACAAATAAAAAAAAAAACACGTTAGTTTTTGTTTTTTAATCTCCATTCATTCACAGGACGAGAAAGATTGAAAATCAGTTTATATTGCAAAACTGACCACTAAATTATACTTGCTAAGAGAAAAACAAACAAACATCATTATTAGATTCTTTAATAGAATTCCGATTCATAAATGGCCAGACTAAATTAGATTTTCTATTTTTGTTAAAAGTGTGTATGTTATTATTTAACTCATTTATTCTTTTATTTATTCTTCCATTTGGAGGATAATGGAATAAACGCTCATATGCTTTTTATTTTGTACATCAAGTCCCCGTGTGTATGCAGCTTTGTAAATGTTGTCATCCGTTCCCACCGGCACACAATGGCCTACACTTCCAAAAAGCGGACGGGTTTTAACGTGTGGGCAAGATGTTCTGCGTGCGTTCGCAAACGGGACCTCGGTTTATAGTCTATTCCGAAGGACTTTTAGGAGGGATGTGTGAGTGTATGAGTTCGCGCTCCTGCGTGCATGTATGTGTGTGCGCGCGTGTGTGTGCGTGCATGCGCGCGCATGTACGTGTGGGAGGGGGTAGTGGGGGATCGGGATAGTGTTGACCTACAAAAAAACGTGATCTCGGGTCTTGTAGTGGCAGGCAATGTAAAAGTTGCAACGCAATTTCAACTACCTCCTACTTCGTCTAATAGAATCTGCTGTAACGCCCGGGCCCCCTCTACTCTCGTCTTACCTCCTCCACCAGTCTCTCTCTCTCTCTGGGTCAGGGTTGAAGCATCTTAACTTTAAACACGATCTGCCTCTTCCCCTGGATTCAGGTTATAGCTATTATGGTAGCGGCACGTGCGGGTCGACACTTGGGTTATATCCTGCGGGAGAACAGCTCAGGTTCCTTAACTTGTACAGTTACTGCGTTTTGAAGACATACTGAACACCTTCGCGCACATTTTCATTTTTGCGCACATATGTGTGTGTGTGTGTGTGTGTGTGTGAGAGAGAGAGAGAGTGAGAGAGAGAGAGAGAGAGAGAGAGAGAGAGAGAGAGAGAGAGAGACAGACAAACAGAGAGACAGCCATAATGATACAAGCGAAATTCTTCAGTGCATACTGTATGCCTTCTTCCTTTCATACGCAGTTTAGCTTTCAAATCGCACGCACAAAAACCACAATTCCAGTATTGTTGATTTTTTAAAATTTTATTTTGGACACATTAGCACAACCTGGTTATCCTTGTTTCAATCATTCATCGTCATCAGGAGCTCTACTGTTGAACAACGCATTGCGGAATCACACCTGATTTTGGAAACTAAACAAATCACTTTTTGTAAAGGCGATCACCCCCACACACAGATGCACACATTCACCCCCACACACAAATGATGATAATCTTTATTTCCATGGGTTACAGATCAACATTTACCCGTTATTTCCTCAGCTGAAAGAATGAACATTTTTCAGTTTCATACCAACATATTTCATAATGAAAGACAATACTTTCCGGCTAACAATAAAGACAAAACAAACCCAAACAATCAATCGTCACTTCACGAATCAGAATTGTTACATCAAAGTACATAGATCCTCAGAGCCTGGTACTGACCTTCACGACCTGGACAGAAACCACACATCCTTTGGTTTAAACAGGGTTTATTCAATATGCGTACACCATAAACAAACATCAACACATACCCATCAGATAAAGCATTCCAACCTTCTGCATTGGTCAAAATCATGCCTGCTGAAGATGAAATCCATCGATGATGCATCTGTCACTACATCTCTGGACACAACCCTTACCAGTGCTGCTTTCTCCTGCTCTCTGGGAAACAAAATTGGAAGGCCTTGTCAAAGGGAATCCACGGGTCTATGTTCTTCTGCACTGCAGCCAGCCTTTAACCCATGGACACCTTTAGCATGCAGGAAAAAATTCCAGTTAGATGAAAACTTTCTTCACGTAGAACCAAAAGTCCACAGCAGGATTCCCCTAAAAATCGTCTGGACTGAACTGATCAACCACAGCAAGATAAAGTTTTAATAAATTGTAATTTAAAAAAACAAACTACGTTAATCCATCCCTTCCAAGCTGAACCCAAACTGTTACAAACCTGATATAAAAACATATAATTTTTACCAGTTGCATTTTCAGTACCATCGATCTGACAACCTTCTCAAGCGGACTAAAAGCCTTCCCAAGGGAACTGAAAACCTTCCCAGACTGACTAAAATCCTTCCGAAGCTGACTGAAAGCTCTAATACGATGACTGAAAAACCTTCCCAAGCTGACTGAAAAAACCCTTTCTTAGCTGACTGAAAGCCTTCCTAAGCTGTTTCCAAGCTGATTGAAACCCACAGGCTGACTGAAAACCATTCAAAGCTGAGTGAAAGCCCTCGTAGGATGATTGAAAGCCTTTGAAGGATGAATGAAAGCCTTCTTAGGATGACTGAAAGCATTCCTAAGCTGACTGAAAACCTTCCTAAACTAACTAGAGACTTTCCCAAAATGTTCTCCAGTGGGCCAGAAACCTTTCCAGTGCAGATAAAAGCCTGCCTACCTACCTCCTTCTCTCTCTGTGCTTGATGCAAGCCTTTTTTTTTCTTTCTTCTTAAAGGAACTCAAATCCTCTCTAGTGATGATGAAACTCAGCACAGCAGTGACAGCCAGATGAAAAAAAACCTTCCTCACAAAGTTGACAAGAACAAAGTTTTTGTTGTTGTGGTTTTTCTTTCCAGAGCAAACGAAGAAGATCTCCGGAGATGGATGAAAACCTTCCTCAGTTGGGATTTTACAGGCCAGTATGGCTGAGAAGTAACATATATGGCCAGCAAAACCCCCAATGAGGAAGTAGGGTATGGAGAGTAGCGAAGGGTCCAGTGCAGTCCCAGGCTTTGCGGTAAGTGGCAGGTGGGATGTCTTTCCAGGTGACCGTCAAGTTATATCATACGTAGCAGCCGTTGTAGACCAATTCAGATTGAAACGTTTGCTGTCCTTTAAAAGGCTTACACTAAGGTCAGACCATGTATATTTTCTCTGTCTCTCTCTCTCTCTCTACCTCTCTCTCTTTACCAATTCCCATTGTAAGGGCTAACAAAAGCTTATGAAAAAAAAAGGATCTGAATCTCTCCTGTAACCATGTGTAGAATCCACGCCTTGATGACTATTTGGGCTCAAATTAATCAAGTTCACAATATATGTTTTGTGCCCAGTCCCCCTCCCACTGTCCCCTTGTGAATGGGCATCTTTGTCATTGTCTCTCTCTTACTCACTCTCTCTCTATTTGATTATAACTATTTTGCGTTTGATTTTTGTTGTTGTTGAGAGCATGATGTAAAGAAACCCTTAGCTTATCCATTTATTCCGAATAAACAATTCAAGTTCGAGTTTTCTCTCTGTCTGCTTGTCTGTCTCTCTCCCGTTCCCCAAATCTGGATTTTGTTGCAAGATATCTATCTATTCTTTTATTTCTTGTTCTTTTATTTTGAGGATAATGGAATAAGCAATCATGCGCTTTTCTTCTTTTTTTGTTGTTGTTGTACTTTCAGTCACCGTGTGCATGCAGTTTTGTAAATGTTGTCATCCAGTCCTACTTGGCAC
>CM054134.1:55088184-55105684 GCA_028751875.1 Rapana venosa
TTTCTTTTAGTGGTCTTTTTATGTTTTCTCTCTTCTCTGCACAGAAGTAGTGTAGTGTAGTGTAGTGTAGTGTAGTGTAATGTAGTGCAGTGTAGTGTAGTGTAGTGTAGTGTAGTAGCATGGTGAAATGTAGTCAATCAATCAATCACATTTATTCAGTTTTTGCAGGCCATAAGACCCATATGAACACAATACGAAAAAGCAACCATGGAGCAGTCGAGGTGATATAATACAGTAAGCACATAGTCTTTGATGCAGGCAGGGAAAGAGCTACATGTTTCTGATCTTTAGACATTCAATTACATAAACTGCCAGTGCAATGTAGTGTAATGTAGTGTAGTGTAGTGTAGTGCAGTGTAGTGTAGTGTAGTGTAGTGTAGTGTAGTGTAGTGTGGTGTAGTGTAGTGTAGAGTATAATAATAATAATATATGGAATTTATATAGCGCTGAATCTTGTAAAACAACAAAACAAATCGATGCGCTTAGTGTAGTGTAGAGTAGTGGAGTGCAGTGTAATGTAGTGCAGTGCAATGTAATATAGTGTAGTGTAGTGTAGTGCAGTGTAATGTAGTGTAGTGTAGTGTGGAGTAGTGTAGTGTGGAGTAGTGTAGTGTAGTGCAGTGCAGTGTAATGTAGTGTAGTGTGGTGCAGTGTGATATAGTGTAGTGTAGTGTAGCGTAGCGTAGCGTAGCGCGGCGCAGTGTAGTGTAGTGCAGTGCAGTGTAATATAGTGAGTGTAGTGTAGTGTAGAGTAGTGTAGTGCAGTGCAACATAGTGTAGTGTAGTGTAGTGTAGTGTAGTGCAGCGTATGAGTTAGCGCAGTGTAGTGTAGTGTAGTGCAGTGTAATATAGTGTAGTGTAGTGTAGTGTATAGTGCAGTGTAACATAGTGTAGTGTAACATCTATGACCGATTCTCAGACCTGATCTGACTGGTTGGGATAAGACAAGCTGAAGAGACGTAAGTGATAAGAACAGATTAAGAAAAATGCCATTCTCTTCATTTAAAAGAATTGACGAGAAGCCTTATAACAAACTGTTTATCAAAAAAAAAAAAATTAGAAGGATTTTGCGAGCGTAAGCACAAACACGCACGGGCGCACGCATGTGTACGCACGCATGCGCGCGCGCGCACAAACACACACTTTGCCTAATATCACTTTGAGTGAAGAGACGTTAAATTAAAGTTAGAAAGAAAAGAAAGAACGAAAGAAAGGAAGAAGGAAAGAAAGAACGCAATCACACATCACAACAACAACACACAACAACAACACATGTGCACACATACATACACGCACAACACAACACACATACACAGATGCACACATGAACGCAGACACCTACACACATACATACCCACCCATAGCACACCAACCTTTTTCACCACTCTCCACTATAAAGCTTACGCTACTAATCCATCTTTGCGGCAAAAACTCGGCCACTCTCCTTCAAAAACCTTTTCACTGACAAACTGCGCAGTAAAATTTTTAACAAAATAACTGCCCCCCCCCCCCCCCCCCCACCTGTTTGTGGGCTTTTGAAATGGTATAGTACATTATTGCTAAATACACAGAAAATCATCGATTGAAATTCTGCTTTTGCCACTCTCTGTTTGTTTGTTTTTAGTAGAAAAAGACAATGTATGATAACAGGCTGGTTCTATTGGAAGATCCACTAATAAGATAAGCGAAATGAATTCAGAGCAAAATTTATTAAATTAACAGCGCAAGCGGGAATATAAAAGACAGAATTGATTGCTCTAACATCTGTTACCTTTTCATTTTTATTGTATTATCTCTCGCATCTCTTTTTTTTTTTTTCCACACCTTGACAGACAAGAAGGGCAGACACACATGCACACAGGGAGAGAGAGAGAGAGAGAGAGAGAGAGAGAGAGAGAGAGAGAGAGAGAGAGAGAGAGGAGAGAGAGGAGGGAGGAAGAGAGAGAGAGGAGGGAGGAAGAGAGAGAGAGAGGAGGGAGGAAGAGAGAGAGAGAGGAGGGAGGAAGGGAGAGAGAGAAGGCGGAGGGGGGGGGGGGGCAGGCACGCATGCACACAGACAGAGACAGACACAGATTGACATACACGCATGCACACAGAGACAGACAGACAGATTGACATACACGCATGCACACAGAGACAGACAGATTGACATACACGCATGCACACAGAGACAGACAGACAGATTGACATACACGCATGCACACAGAGACAGACAGATTGACATACACGCATGCACACAGAGACAGACAGACAGATTGACATACACGCATGCACACAGAGACAGACAGACAGATTGACAGACACGCATGCACACAGAGACAGACACGCATGCTCACAGAGACAGACAGACAGATTGACATACACGCATGCACACAGAGACAGAGACAGATTGACAGACACGCATGCACACAGCGACAGACAGACAAGAGACTTGACAGAGCTCTGTATTATTTCACACACACACACATATATTTTAAAAAAAATTAATTTTATTATTTCACAAATAAAACCAGTTCTGCCAGACCCCCCCCCCCCCCCCCTACCCTCCCCCAACTGACCGCCATTTTGTTCTCACACCGATGATCGTACCTGCTACAGCTTTACACGGAAATACAGCCACAGAACAGTGAAGTTGGTTTATGGGCGAGGTATGGGGGAAAGTGTCCCCTGACTTGCAATGAACGAGATGGAATGGAATACATATTGACACAATCATCGCTGTAGGCAGAGGAAATTTGCATTTTTCTCGCAGGGACCGCTGACACAGATAATGACTGTCCACTGGTCTCTTTAGGTGTCGGTGGGTCCGAAAGTTAACGAGCAAGCTTGATAGAATAATTATTATAATGATTTGTAGGGTGTGTAGTGTGTGTATTGCTCGGGCCGTCCCATTGCATTTTGTATAACCTGCAATCTTCTTGTCTGATTTTAGAATTTTAATGATATATAATTAATTTTATAAATATATATATTATATATAATATATATAAAAAAATACATATACAGTGGTCAGTTTAACAGAAGGATCGTAATTATGCAATGCACGGATCCTTTTCTTATACAAGGATTACTTGTAGTCCAAGGACCATTTGTATTGCTAAATTCCTTTCTAAACATAGGGATTATCGGTAACGCAAAGATAATTTGTATCGAAAGGACCATTAATTTGTCATACAAGGATCATTTGTAACGCAAAGGTATTTGTAACGAAAGGTTAACGTAGCCTAAGGGTTGTTTGCAACCCAGGGATCATTAATTTGTAACCCATGGATTATTAGCAACGCAAGGATCATTTGTAATGCACAGATTATTTGTAACGCAAAGATCCCTTGCAACACAAGAACCTTTTAAAGGCAGAGATTGTTCGTAACACGAGGATCACTTGTAACCACAGAAAGTTTGTAATGCAAAGATTATTAACTTTGTAACACAAGTAAGCATCCTTTGTAACACAAGTAAGGATCCTTTATGACACAAGTAAGCATCCTTTGCGACACAAGTAAGCATCCTTTGTAACACAAGCAAGCATCCATTGTAACACAAGCAAGCATCCTTTGTGACACAAGCAAGCATCCTTTGTGACACAAGCAAGCATCCTTTGTAACACAAGCAAGTATCCTTTGTGACACAAGCAAACATCCTTTGTGACACAAGCAAGCATCCTTTGTAACACAAGTAAGCAGCCTTTGTAACACAAACAAGCAGCCTTTGTGACACAAGCAAGCAGCCTTTGTGACACAAGCAAGCAGCCTTTGTAACACAAGCATCCTTTGTAACACAAGTAAGCAGCCTTTGTAACACAAGCAAGCATCCTTTGTGACACAAGCAAGCAGCCTTTGTGACACAAGCAAGCATCCTTTGTGACACAAGCAAGCATCCTTTGTGACACAAACAAGCATCCTTTGTGTACTTTTCTCTGCTCATGATCTGATGATTGAACGTGCTGAAAAATCCGTGTGTGTGAGTGTACCCACGCTGACACATAACACACTCACGAACTCTTGCTGGCGCATCTTTAGCAACACTAACGTGTTTCTGTCTCTGTCTCACAAAACACACAAATGAGATTTTACCGGTTTAAACGCCCTTGTTTTCCTCTCTATCCGGAGAAAAAAAAAGAAAAAGAAAAACGACAGAAAGGATCTACAGAAACTGCGCAGTAACTGCAGGACAAAAAAAAAGCAACAAAAAAAAACAACAAAGAAAGGTGCAGCCTATAGTCCAATCCCCCCTCTTTAAGCTTTCTCGCTGTACCAAGCTTTGGAGAACTTAGAGGCGTCTAGATAGCTGATCCAGCCACCTACGGGTTTTCCCCCCTGATTTCCCCTATTATTGCACAATCTCTCTCTCTCTCTCTCTCTCTCTCTCTCTCTCTCACTCATACACACACTCACAAACATACACTCTCTCATTCTTTATTTAAGTGTGTGTGTGTGTGTACGCGTGCGCGCACGCGTGTATGAGTATGTGTGTGCGTGTGTATGTATATGTGTGTAATTTGTATTTTTAATGTATTGTCTTATAGATTTTCCTCTTTTCACTGGTTTAATTTATTGGTAAAGGTTGCAATAATGTGATATTTCAATATAATCATTAAGAAATGTGTCCTTAGATAGATGGCTTGATGGAAAAAAAAAAAAGCAAATGCATTGCTTATTCAATGCACCATCTGGAAATAAAAATTTGACTTGACTTGACTCTCTCTTTCCCTCCCTCTCTCTCATACACACACACGCGCGCGCACACACACACACACTTTCTCTCTCTCTCTCTCTCTCAACACACACACACACACTTTCTCTCTCTTCCTTCTCTCTCCTCACACACACAACACATCACACACACTTTCTCTCTCTCACACATGCACACACACACACTCTCTCTCTCTCTCTTGAGATTAACGTTCAGGTCAGTTACGGATTATGTATTGTTAAATATACACTTACCTTTTTAAATCATGTTGTTGTTGTAGTAAGTCTCTCTCTCTCTCTCTCTCTCTCTCTCTCTCTCTCTCTCTCTCTCTCTCTCTCTCTCTCTCTCTCTCTTGACATTAACGTTCAGGTCAGTTAGAGTTAGGGATTATGTATTGTTAAATATACACTTATCTTTTTAAATCACGTCGTTGTTGTAGTAGAGTTTTTTCCCTTGCTTTGCTGATCAGTCCATAATCAGGGCAAGGGCCGAATTTTAAAAAAAGGTATGCATATACTTATTCTGTTACCCTTGAAAATAAATTACAGATTCATTCACTGTTGTGTTGTGTGTGTGTGTGTGTGTGTGGTGTTGTTGTCGTGTGTGTGTGTTGTGCGCGTGTGTTTGCTGGTTGTAGGAAAATCTCACTGGCTAGAGTGGGGAGAGAGAAAATCCAAGCAATACACGTTGCCATAAGAAAAGATAAGGATGAAACTGACGAATCAATATTTCCTTAATCCATTAAATTTATCAATTCATCAAGTGCAGAAGGGAGATCATGCATGAACAGGAATCAGACCTGGGTGAAGGGTGTTGTAGCCGGGTGCCTGCGTGCGTGCGTGTCTGTGTGTGTGTGTGTGCGAGTGTCTGTGTGTGCGAGAGAGAGAGAGAGACAGAAGGGGAGGGAGGGAGAGAGACAGAGAGGACAGAGAAAGACAGAGGGAAAAGAGGAGAGACGAGGAGGGGGAGAGACAGACAGAGACAGAGGAGAAGAGAGAGGGAGGAGCGACAGACAGACAGACAGAAGAGAGAGGGGGAGGGAGAGAGAGACAGATAGAGAGAGATGGTAGGAAGAAGAAGAGAGAGAGAGAAGAACGATTGGGGGGTCGGGGGGAGAGAGAGAGAGAGAGAGGAGGGGGAGTCAGACGATCAGGGCGCGAGATGTCTGGGCACACCGACACAAGGCCCTGTTTGCAACCGACCCTGAAACTACCACTTCTGGCAATTGATACTGTGGAAGGTCAGGTCGGAGGGGGTGCCAGAAATAAGGTTCCCTCCTTCAGCAGTGCCTGTGTCCTTTGCAATAGTGTCAACAACGATTATTCCACCCCCCCCCCAAAAAATCAACCAGCACACACACACAAATAATAACAGCCACCCCCCTACCCCTTTCTCTCTCTCAGTCACACACACGCGCGCGCGCGCACGCGCACACACACACACACACACACACGCATACACACACACCACATGCACCCACAAAACGCAACAAGGCATTCTGCTAAGAAAACAGTTTCGTGGGACTATATAATCCTTACTGCTTTTAGTAACCAGATAGGGGGATTGACGTGTGTGTGTGTGTGTGTGTGTGTGTGTGTGTGTGTGTGTCTGTGTCTGTGTGTGAGTGTGTGTATGTGCGTGCGCGCGTGTGTGTAAGAGAGAGAGTATGTATTAGTGTGTGTGTGGACACGAGTACACTCGCGCACGCGCGTGCGTATATACGAGCGTGCGTCTTGCGTGTGTGAGTGCGTTTGTGCATACGCGCATGTGTGTGTGTTGGTATGTGCGCGGGCGCGTGTGAGTGTGTGCATGCTTGCCTACACGCACGTGCGTGTCTACGTGTGCTCACCGCAGTATGTCTGTATGTACAGGTGTCGGGGAGGGGGGGCTAGGTTGAGGGAGGGAGGGAGGGAGGGAGGTAGACAGGCAGCCAGATTTAGCTACACACTCTGGTATGATAACCACGCGGCGTCACAGAGCAGGGGCCCCAATTAACGTCAATTACAGAGAAGTTTACAGGCAGCATGAAAGGCCTTTGCTCCACACCAGGACAGTCAGTGTGTGGCTGCATGCACAGGAGAGAGAGAGAGAGAGAGAGAGAGAGAGAGAGAGAGAGAGAGTGAGAGAGAAGGAAAACAGGAGCCCGTCAGGGTTATATATATATAAGCTCTTGTCTCCTTCTGCGCCAAATCTGCAATCAGAGCACCTCGTAGTTGCTTCTCGTTCGAATAGGTGGGCTCTTTTGCATTTTACTGACAGTGGGGTGGTGGGATGGGGACGGAGGGTGGGTTGGGGGGGGAGTGAGAATGAGAGGGCAGGGGTAGGTGGGAAGTGGGGTGGCGGAGAGGGGATGAGAGAGAAAGGTTGAGTATATAATTATGTAGTAGACAAAACAACTTGGTGTATCGTATTGAGACTGAGAGAGAGAGAGAGAGAGAGAGAGAGAGAGAGAGAGAGAGAGAGAGAGAGAGACAAAAGACAGACAGACAGACAGACAGAGCATGGCACTGACAAACTCACAATTTATCAGCAACAGTATGCACTGACAAACTCAAATTTAATATCATTCAGGAGAGAGAGAGAGAGAAAGAGAGAGAGAGAGAGAGAGAGAGAGGAGAGAGAGAGAGAGAGAGAGACTTACAAGGTTTGAGATGCTTCTCCAAACCTTATGAAAAGACAGCCTAAAAAAAAAAGACCGAAAAACCCCACAAGAAACAAACAATAAAGGAAGAGAAATTGAAAAAAAAAAGAAAGAAAGGCAAAAGCCAGTTTAGCAGACATGGCGAAGAAAAACACGCGTATCACTTACAAACTGCTGTACCAATGAAAACAAAAAAGACTACCACCCACATCTTTAAAAAACCCAAACCGACCCCACACACACAAATACCCCCCATAAACAACAAAGACTGCTGAAACTTGCTTCAACAAAGACTACCATCAGCATGCACTTGCGTTTTAAGAACACACGCGCACACACACACACACCCTAAAAACCCCAACCTAGCTAACCAAACAATGTAATCCCTAATATGATATTATCACCTTACAATACAATATTATCGACTTTTGAAAAAGGAGTGTGTGTGTGTGTGTGTCATTTACGGCTTTGCACGAACTTGTACGAACACGAGACGGCTTTTTAGGGTAATGATATAATACATGGGAACGTGGAACAGAGACCCACACTTCACGCCACCGTGATAACCCGCCCACGAAAGATTAGGGCCACCATCACATGGCTGGCCTAGCCTGTGCCGGCTTACACCTTTTGGGCCTTTTTCTTTTCTTTGGTAAAGGATGAAATCGTCTTTTTGACAGATAACCTGGAGAAAGAGAGAGAGAGAGAGAGAGAGAGAGAGAGAAAGTGTGTGTGTGTGTGTGTGTGTGTGTGTATAAACTATATGTATGTGTGTATATGTGTGTGTGTGTGTGTGTGTGTGTGTATGTGCATATGTGCGTGCAAAGTACAGATTCGGGATCATTAAGAGTTTGAACAGGCTTGTACAGGAAATTGCTTGCTTTGACTTTTCCACCTTAGATTTTGGAGAGAAAAAAATGCAAGGAAAAGAATATGAAAACAGTGCATGTGTGTGAGAAAGAGAGAGAGAGAGAGAGAGAGAGAGAGAGAGAGAGAGAGAGAGAGAGAGAGAGAGAGAGAGAGTGTATTGAATCTCTAGAGCTGTGTAGCAATTTTGTAGACCAATTTCCCCTTCCCACACCCACCTGTCCTCCACACTTAACACACACACACCGAAGCACCACCTCCTTAATGTCAAGCCAGAAACCCATAAATGTCCCTTTTTGCACTCCACGCCTACACCAAACCTGGGTCCATAATACACTCACACTTTTTTATGTTTTATTTATTCTTTTATATCGAGGATAATGGAAAAAGCACCCATGTGCTTTTTTACATCCAGTCCCCGTGTGTATACAGTTTTGTAAGTTTTGTCATCTGTCCCCACCGGCACACAATGGCCTACCCTTACGAAAAGCGGAACAGGATTTAACGTGTGTGCAAGATGTTCTGTGAGCGTTCGCACGCGGGGCCTCGGTTCATAGTCTCATTCGAAGGACAATTGGGGGGAGAGTGGAGTTTGCACTGATGTTAACTCCAGAGGAAAATATCCCCTTGAACGGGAATCAAACCTGGGTCGTCAGATTGCGAGCGCAATGTTCTAACCACTAGGCTATCCTGTCCGCCCCCCCCCCTTTCAGGGCCCTAGATAGTTTTCTTTTTTCCTTTCTTTCTACCCTCTCACCACCACCACACACAGTACAGTACAGGCCACTAACCCCAAAGTCAGGACATACACAGTTATTGCACATGTACCACGCAGCTGGATGGCGCGGTGGTCTAGAGGTCACGCACCAAGCCTTGAAAGCAATAAGGTGCAGGTTCCATCCCTGTTTGTGCCCAGACTTTTCCCACCCCGTCCACCAGATCAGACCTTGATTAGTGGTCTGGGCGCTAGTCTTATTTTGGATGAGAAGATAAGCCGAGGTTCTGAATTTTCTAGACCAATTTTGCGCCAGTTCTACTATCTCACACCCAGTTGTCCTTCAAACACACACACAGGCACACAGACACAGAGGCGTGCGCACACACACACAGGTATCAACTCCTTAATGTCAATTTTGACCAATTTTGAGCCAGTTCTACTATCCCACACCCACTTGTCCTTCACACACCCCCCCACACACACACAGGCACACACACATTACACACACACACAGGTATCAACTCTTTAATGTCAAGCCAGAAACCCATAAATGTCCCTTTCTGCACTCCACGCCTACACCAAACCTGGGTCCATAACACACTCACACTTTCAGGGCCAGAGATAGCGTTTTTTCCCCTCTCTTTCTACCCATCTCACCACCACCACACATAGTACAGTACAGGCCACTAACCCCAAGGTCAGGACATACACAGTTATTGCACATGTACCAGGCAGCTGGATGGCGCGGTGGTCTAGAGGTCACGCACCAAGCCTTGAAAGCAATAAGGTGCAGGTTCCATCCCTGTTTGTGCCTAAACTTGTCCCACCACCCCATCCAGCCAAATCAGACCTCAAGTGGTAGTCAGGGTGCTAGTCTAATTTCGGATGAGAAGATAAGCTAAGATCCTGTGTGCTACACTTTATTCTTGTTATTAAAAAAAAAAAGAGAAACTCTTTGCTGATTTGCAGGTAAGGTTAGTTGAGGGGAACATAATTATATAGCCATTGCAGGTGTGTGCGTGTGTGTGTGTGAGTGTGTGTATCTGTGTGTGTGTGTGTGTGTGTGTGTGTGTGTGGTGTGCGCGCGCGCGCGCGCGTGCACACGCACTTGTTTCTTGGGCATGAGCCACACGATTTCTTTCTTTGTCTTCCACTGAAGTCAGTCACCTCCATTTCCAAAAGCCTTGTCAAACTTGGGACACACACACACACACACACTCTCCCACACACACTTACACACACACACACTTACTTCCATTACATGACATCAGCTAACTGCCATGCCGCTGGTATATAACCTCACAAACTGAGTACTCCCCGACCTTTTATCTCCCCCCCCAAACTCCCACCTAGACAGTAAGATCGAAATCGTGCCCAGATCAGAAAACTCTGAGCAAGAGTAGTCAGACAATAAATTTCAGCAACAGAAAATAGACTATGCCTGGAGAGAGAGAGAGAGAGAGAGAGAGAGAGGGGGGGGGGGGGGGGGGAGAGAGAGAGAGGCAGAGAGAGAGAGAGGGAGAGAGAGAGGGAGGGAGGGAGGGAGAGAAGGGAGGGAGGGAGAGAGAGAAAAAGATACAGAGAGAGAGACAGAGAGGCACAGAGTGAGAGAGAGAGACAGACAGAGAGTGGAGGAGGAGGAGGAGGTTGCTGGGTACAGACATATTGCAAATCATAAAGCACGTTAAGTGTCTGTCTTTGTACAATAGTACACACTCTCTCTCCCTCTCTGTCTCTCTCAAGACCGATACATTAAATCATTCCGAGTCCCCCCCCCCTCCCACCCCCTTCTCTCTCCCTCCCTCCGTTCACCCCCTCCCCCCCCCACAACCCCCACCTTATCAACAGATTTATGAGCCCCTTGCAGAGGGCAGCCAACACGATAAAAATAAATACCCCCCTCCTTCATTCCTTCAGCCCCTCGTCACGTCACGTCACGTCAGGGTCAATACAGGCAAAGCAAGACACGACCTTCATCACACACACGCACACACCGCCAACCGACTGCACTGTAAAAAGGTAAAGATGTCCCATCACTTATTATAAGGTCGTAGGGGAGCGAGGCAGGCGTCAGATCAGAGACCTCACTTCTCTAGGGGGCCAGCATATTGAGGGTAGCGCCCATCTCCTCTCCCTCGCTGCTTTTTTACCTTCCCTGATCCTTAAAGAGGGCAGGTACCCCTTTACAGCTGGGTGAACTGGGGAACTGTACTGATGCCAAGGCGTGCAAACGTTAAACGGCCACCCATGCAAGTGGTAACCACGCTCGATGCTGCTTAACCTTGACTGGGGGGAAGCGAGTGCTCCGATCACTGACTGAGCTATCCCGTCTGCACTGCACTGTACTGTACTGTACGTAGTACTGTACTGTACTGCACTGTACTGTACTGCACTGCACTGCACTGCACTGTACTGTACTGTACTGTAAGCTGCTTGCACTTCCCTGGTCGTTGTCGTCAGTGGTGGCGGTTTTTCTTTTATCTCATCTTGACAACACTTGGGCGAGGTCGGTCACTCCGTGCCTTTTAGTTTGGAGGCCACCTCGGGGGTCAGGTCCGTTAACAGCTTTGTTTTCCACACAGCTAGCTAGTCACGACCATGGGGGGAGGCTTGACTGCTTGATGGACCAAGGCCATGGATGGGAGAGAAGAAGGCTTCCTCTTTGTCTACTAGTCCTGTGAAAGTTAACGGCCTTCATCACCAACCTAGTGAATTTGAACGAGGGCCAAAAACAACAACACCCCAAACAAACAAAACCCCCGCTGTTGTGCAGTGTGTGTGTGTGTGTGTGTGTGTGTGTGTGTGTGGGTGTATGTGTGTGCATGTGTGTGTGTATGTGTTTGTGTGTGTGTTGTGTTGTGTGTGTGTGGTGTGTTTGTGTGTGTGAGTGTGTGTGTGTTGTGTGTGTGTGTGTGTGTGTGTGTGTGTGTGTTAGCGTGCGTGTGTGTGTATGTGTGTGTGCGCGTGTGTGTGTGTGCGTGCGAGCGTGTGTGCGTGTGCGTGTTGGGGTGGAGGGTACATTGTGGACAGGGTTATCTGTGACGTGTGAAGACCTTTCGATGACTGTACATTTGGGGGTGGGGGTGGGGGTGGGGGTTATATTGCCCCTGTGCGCTGGGTTTTATCTGAGGTTGTGTCAAGACTCTGTTTCGAGGACTGTACATTGGGGGGTGGAGGGTACATTGCCCTGTGCGCTGCTGAGAATGTGTGACGTTGTATTAAGACACTATGAACTTTCGAGGACTCTACATTTTGGGGTGGGGGTGGATGTTGAGATGTGTTTTATATGCTCAGTTATCTTTCCTTTAATCTTATTGTACGAGTACAGTAGTATAATATAACGCTTGAGGTTGGTTGAGCTTTGAATGCGATGGGTGATACTCAGATAACTGAGAAATCTGAAGGTAATCTACAAGCCAGCTCAAAAAAAGTGGGGGATACCTTGAATGGAGCAGAAACATGTACTCTCGTGGTTTTTTTTTGTTTGTTGAAAAAAGCAACTTCGAACAATTTCACTGGAATATGATAATTATAATCTCCTCTCTCTCTCTCTCTCTCTCTCTCCACATAATGAGTGAATAACATACTATCAATATTCAACTGCCTTAGCATCGAAGCATCATGCTGACCACTGTGATTCCACCTGACGATCAGGATTCTGTGTGACAGTCACTACCCATGCGATTCCAATCACGCGAACGAGCCTTCGCCTAAACGATGAGCATTACTAATGGAGAAAACGTGCAAACTATCCGTATTTCTATGACGTCGATTATACGGTTTTCATGACTGATAGTAGCTGCTTTCGATGACGATTACCAATGGAGAACGGGCAAACTACCCGTATTTCTACCACTTTGATTATACAGTTTCCATTATTGATAATAAACACCTGACGATGACGATTACCAACGGAGAAACGGGCAAACTACCCGTATTTCTACCACTTTGATTACACACTTTCCATTATTGATAATAAACACCTGACGACGACGATTACCAACGGGAGAAACGGGCAAACTACCCGTATTTCTACCACGTTGATTATACAGTTTCCATTAATTGATAACAACTGCTGATGCCACACGAAACAGCACAGCCGTATGAGTGAGTGAATCTATTCCTGTCACGGTGGGAGTCATTGAGGACACCACTGTCACCAATGCATGGGCCTTTCCTGGTGCAACTGCTTGCTATGGTGTTAAGTGCGGTAAGGGTAAGGGCACATCCACTGATCATTCCGGCACGTCTCTTCCAAAACGTGCTGTTGAGCAACCGTTCTTCAACAACCATCGTGTTATCACTACCATTTCACGGCCAGTACTTACTCTTACTATAAGTACCAAGCACGACAGATACACTACTCTACAGCAGCTATCACTGCTGTGGTCTGACGCATGACTTTTCAAGGGCACCAGCCTACTGGACAAGGTGAAAGTGGGCTTCTTCTAAATCCTGCAGGTTCTATAAAGTCACAAATCGTGCGTTCGAACCTAAATGGCTTCAATTAGATGAAGGACGGCGATTTCCACACTCCCCCGGGTCGGTCTATGTGCAGATTTGCCTGAGTCTTAATATCTCCTTCGTGTATGTACCGCATACAAAATGGATAATGTCACTTCTCAGCGTATGTACACATACAAAACAGATAATGTCACTTTTCAGTGTATGTACCCATACAAAATAGATAATGTCACTTTTCAGCTGGATGCGAAAATACCCAGCATGCATTTGAGGCTGTGTTAGCGCATTGCGTTATGCAGTTGATCGATAAACTATCTGATCTGTGGAAGGGTTTTGTTTTTTTCGTTCCTCGGCTAGAGTTTTGAGATTCACCAGTGGTGAGATTTTACGTATGCGACCGTTTTTGCCCACCATGAAGGTAGCCGCATTCTGACTTCGGGCGTATGTGTTGAGTGAATTCCAGAGCAGACGTGGTAAGCCCTTTATGGACATTTTTCCAGCTTGCTACACCTCTTTGAAAACAAAACAAAAAATGGATGGAAACCCTTACTGAGACGACAAAAACGTGTGTTGATTTTTGTGTGTGGCTGATACTATTCGTTATTGTTGTTACTTCTTTCGACACAAACTGGATTGCTACTACCACCAATGGAAGGGAAAGGAATTGAACCTAACGTTCCGTCACGCAAATCAGAGACTCAAGCCTCACGCAAATGAGAAACTGAAGTGTAACGCAAATCAGAGATTCCTGCAAATCAAAGACTGAAACGTCACGCAAATCAGAGACTGAAGCGTCACGCAAATCAGACTAAAGATTCACGCAAATCAGAGGCTCAAGCATCACGCAAATCGTGGACTAAAGATTCACGCAAAGCAGAGACTCAAGCATCACACAAATCGTGGACTAAAGATTCACGCAAACCAGAGATTAAAGCGTCACGCAAATCAGAGACTAAAGATTCCTGCAAATCAGAGACTCAAGCATCTGAAACATCACGCAAGTCAGACACTGAAGGATCACACATATCAGAGACTAAACTCAAGATTCAAGCAAATCAGAGACTCAAGCCTCACGCAAATGAGAAACTGAAGCGTCACGCAAATCAGGGACTGACGACTTTAAGTGTTGTTGTGGTTTTTTTTTTATAAAGATAATTGTAATGAAACAGGAATGAATATATTTTTTATTGGTACTACAACTGCCACAATGACTACCGCCACCATGACTGCTGCAAGCGTTTTAACTACTATAGTTTATGTTGCTATTGTTCTTTCCAATGTCACTCATCATACCTCTTAAAAAAAAATTTAAAAAATCCTTTGTAAACTGCTGGCATCGTCACGAACGAAAGGAAAAACTACATCATTTTGCAGGGGGTAAAAAAGACCACCACACCACACTTCCACAAAAGCCCATTCACAAAGTCAATGAATGTGGAAAAAAGGCAGGACAATGGTCCATTTTCCACAGAAGTGATCTGATCCTGCTGATCATGTGTGTTGTCGGTGTATGTGTGACTGTGTGTGTGTGTGTGTGTGTGTGTGTGTGTGTGTGTGTGTGTGTGTGTGTGTGTGTGTGTGTGTGTGTGTGTGTGTGTGCTATTCTGTCAGACGTGGTCTTTCTTGTTGTATCCTGGTTAGCATTATTTATCTGTTGGCATTGTCTGTGTGTGTGTGTGTGGTGTGACTTTGGTGTTTGAAGTCAGTCACGGTGTTGCTGTATCCTGGTTTCTGGCAAAATCATGTCCTAGAAGTGTACACGATCATGCACCAGTCGACACACGCTTCGTTCAGGCGGCTTTATAGAACACACACACACACATACACAAATATATATATATATATATATATATATATATATATATACAGAGAGAGAGAGAGAAAGAAAGAAAGAAAGAGAGAGAGAGAGAGAGAGAGAGAGAGAGAGAGAGAGAGAGAGAGAGAGAGAGAGAGAGAGAGAGAGAGAGAGAGAGAGAGAGAGAGAGAGACTTTTTTTTTTCATGTCTAGGCTAGAGCTCTGGCACTCGCTTTCCCCCAGCCAAGTTAAGCAGCGTCGAGCGTGGTTACCAGTTGGATGGGTGACCGTTTGCGCGCCTTGGCTTCAGTACAGTTCCCCCAGTTCACCCAGCTGTAAATGGGTACCTGTCCTCTTTAGGGTCAGGGAAGGTAAAGCAGCGAGGGAGAGGAGATGGGCGCCGCCCTCAATATGCTGGCCCTAGAGAAGTGAGGTCTCTGACGCCTCGCTCCCCTACGACCTTATAGGTTATGGGACTCCTTTACCTTTACCTTTTTTAGGCTAGAGCTCTGAGGTTCATCAATGGTGAGATTTTTACCGTTTTTGCCCACCATAAAGGTAGCTGCATTCCGACTTAGGGGGAGGTAGGTGTAGGTGTGTGTGTGTGTGTGTGTGTGTGTGTGTGTGTGTGTGTGTGTGCGTGCGTGCGTGAGTGTGCTTTTGTCTGTTTCTGGCAACAGAATAAACCGGTTTTTGAACCATTCCCCACAGCCGCAGCACTTTTCCACATCTCTCTCTCTCACTTCTTCTTCTTCACTATTTCTCACACTTTAATGCATATAGTTTTGTTCCTGGTCTTTTCCCTTTTTTTCTAGGGAAACTCTCTTGTTACGTGGATTCTCTTACCTGCGCTAAATAATAATGTACAACACACGGGACTTCGGTTTTCCCGTCTCATCCGAAAGAAAGCACCCAGACCACCACTCAAGAGAGGGGGGGGGGGGGGGGGGGGGAGGGGAGGGGAAGAGAGTTTCGAGCCCAAACGGGATTCGAACCACCCGCATACTTCCGACCCGGACTTTTCGCTTTCTAGGCAGGCGCGTTACCTCTAGACCACCGATCCACCTTTTCAGTTCGGAGTTGGCAAGCGTGTCTATTAAAAAAGAAAGGTGTGAAAAGAGTAATATTGCTTGAACATACCTGCCCACAATGGATCAAGCAACATGATCGCGATACGCACATCCGTAAAACTCAACAAAATCGGTTTGAATGGACAAGGCCATCTAGAATTACCTGATATAGATACGTTAACTTGATCTGAAAGAAATTAAACACGACCAGGGAACAGACAGCGCTCAGTCTGTAATTTAAAGAGGATTTTTTCGAATTTGAACTTGAAGCTAGAAGGTTTTAGAAATTGTTTTCAGAGCTCACACAACCGAACGATCTGTTTAGTATTATTGACGTACGGGTATCCAAGCGACGCTTACTTGTGTATTCATTTATTTATTCTTTTCTTTCGAGAATAATGGAATAAGCGCTCATGTGCTTTTCTTTATATCCAGTCCCCGTGTGATGCGCTTTTGTAAGTTTTGTCATCTGTTCCCACCGGCACACAATGGCCTACTCTTATGAAAAGCAGAACCAGATTTAATGTGTGCGCAAGATGTTCTGCGTGGGTTTGCACACGGGGTCTCGGTTTATAGTCTCATCCGAAAGAATTTTGGGGAGAGTGGAGTCTGCACTGATGTTAACTCCAGGGGAAAATATTCCCTTGAACAGGAATCGAACCCGGGTCGTCAGATTGCGAACGCAATGTTCTAACCACTAGGCTATCCCGACCTCCTTGATCTTACGAGAAAGGATTAAAACAAACAAACAAACAAACAAAAATTCACAAAGAAGCAGCTTAAAAATGCATGACAATTATTGACTGGGTGTTAAAGCATGCTTGAGACCTTCATTTCACGCTGGCTTAGAATGTATAAGTGCTATAATTATTATGGGCACGCCATGCTCTCTCTCTCTCTCTCTCTTTCACACACACGCACGCACGCACACACACATTATATATATTATACACACACATACACACACAACCAGAGAGATACAGATTGCATGTGTGTGTGTATGTGTGTGTGTGTGGTGTGGAGTGGTGTGTGTGTACACACCACACTACACCACACACACACGCATGCACGCGCACACACACATTATACATATTATGCACATACACACAGATACAGATTGTATGTGTGTGTGTGTGTACGTGTGTGTGTGTGGTGTGGTGTGGTGTGGTATGTGTTGTGTTGTGTTGTGGTGTGGTGTGGTGTGTGTGTGTGTGTGTGTGGTATGTGGTGTGTGTGTACACACCACACTACAC
>CM054134.1:55108184-55120684 GCA_028751875.1 Rapana venosa
GTGTGTGTGTGTGTGTGTGTGTGCATGTCACAATATGCAATACTGATGATCATAAATAATAATGATTGATAGTAATGATAATATTGCTGCTGCTGCTACTACTACTATCACTTCTTCTACCACCACCACCACCACCACTACCACTACTACTACTACTACTACTACTACTACTGCTGCTGCTGCTACTACTACTACTACCACTACCACCACTACTGCTACTACCACCACCACCACCACCACCACCACTACTACTACTACTATTACTACCACCACCACTACTACTACTACTACTACCACCACCACTACTACTACTGCTACAGTTACCACCACCACCCCTACTACTACTATTGCTGCTCCTGCTGCTTCTGATGACAATTATCATGATGATAACAATAATAATAACGTTATTCTATTCAATCACTGACAGTAGAAGAGTGACAACGAACAACTTTTAAGACTGGGAACTCAATAAGAAAAAGACAGACAGACAGACAGACAGACAGACAAACAGACGGAAAAAGAACAACAGAGAAAATATGAAACAAAATACGGACATGAACAAAAACATAAGAGATATGAGCAAACTTCACACAAAATCGTACACAAAATCATGATCCGACTAACTTTAACTTAAAGAAGAAGACGGCGATAACAACGATGGGAACATTGACGATGATGATGATGACGATGATGATGAAAGAGAGGAAGAATGAAGAAGATGGGGTGAGAGTAGAAGAAGGTGAAGAGAAGAAGAGGAAGAGGAGGAGAAAAAGAAGAAGAAGAAGAAGAAGAAACGATAACACACACACACACACACACACACACACACGCAAAGATAGGAAGACATACCGAACGAAAGAGAAAGAAAGAACGAAACCTTGGTTCTTGTAATGTGACCTTAATTTCACCTGTTGAAAGCAGAGCTCAACATTCAACAAACACCCCCACCCCCACCGGCCAAGAGAGAGACAGACAGAGAGAGAGAGAGAGAGAGAGGGGGGGGGGGTGAGAGAGACAGACAGACATACAGACAGACAGACAGACAGGGAGACAGAGAAGCCTGACGTTTTCAGCAACTACCTACACCAATACCTTTGTGTGGCAAAGCATAGGATGACGCCATGTGTACCGCAAATTAATCTGCTATATAACTAGTATTACTTTCGAAGTAAAACATACCCCCACGCAATACTAAAGAAAAAGAATTCAAAACTTTTAGTACACTCTCTGCCATCCTGGAAAGGGCTAGCTGAATAATGCATTGATGATGATAGGGGGCGCAAAACACAAATAAAAAAATATTTTGTTTAAAAACCAAGCAAAAGCAACAACAAAAAAGACAATAAAGTTACGAGCAATGCATGTGTTTAGCACATGGTATCAACGTTAATAATTTTTTTCTTTTATGTTACAGAGACCTTATCATAATGTAATGTTGGGGCTGACCCAAATTCTCCTCTCTCTCTCTCCCCTCTCTCTCTCTCTCTCTCTCTCTCCTCTCTCTCTCTCTCTCTCTATCACACACACACTCCTCCCCCCACCCCCCCAAAAAAAGACTCTTGGATGAGACTATGCACGCAGAACACCTTGCGCACCCGTTAAAACCCGTTCCACTTTTCGGAAGAGTAGGCCACTGTGTGCCGGTGGGAATGGATGGCAAAGTATAAAAAGCTGCATACACACGGAGACTATATGTTAAAAAAACCCCAATGCACATGAGTGCATATTCCATCATCCTCGAAATAAAAGGGAAAAAATGTTCATGCATGTTCATTCTCTGTCTCACTCTCTGTCTGCCTGTCTCTCCCTCGCACACACACACACACACTCACTCTCTCTATCTCACACACACACACACACACACACACACACACACACACACACAGCGAGCGAACAATCACACACGCGAACACGATACTTTCTGTGTAAATCGTTTCGATATCGAGTTTTCCATCTCATGGTCAAATACACACACACACACACACACAAAATCTGGATGGTAGAAAATTCAAACATAAAAGCGAGGGCAATTATGAAGTTGTCTATCATTCAATCTGTCCTTTTGTTGCCACTAAACCGAAGAACAGAATGATGAGCAATGAAAGAAAAAGAGGAAGGGAGAAGTAGGTAGAAAGGGGAGAGAGGGAGGGAGGGACGGGGAGAGACAGACAGAAAGACAGACAGAGACACAGATAGATAGATAAATAGATAGATAGATAGACAGACAGACATACAGACAGATAGAGAAATAGAGAGAGACAGACAGATAGATAGATAGACAGATAGATAGATAGACAGATACATAGATCATAGATACAGATAGATAGAGAGAGGGGGGGAAGCAGAGAGACGGGGAGAGAGAGAGAGAGAGAGAGAGAGAGAGAGAGAGAGAGAGAGAGAGAGAGAGAGAGAGAGAGAGAGAGAGAGAGAGGAGAGAGAGAGAGAGAGAGAGAGAATTTGACTGCCCTAGAAACAATGTGACCACCGAGACAAAAACTAGAAGCGGAAAACTTTCCCTTTTTTTCTATTCCTTCTTGTCAATCCCCTCTGCCCCTTCTTAATTAATCCCCTCTATCCCTTTTTGTTCACATACACACACGTCACCCATCCCCCACCCCACCCCAACACACACAGAGGCCCCCAGCCCCCTCCCTCCCTTTCCCCCAGGCCCCACCCCCCATTACCACCCCTATACGACACCTTGTTTTCAATCTATCATCCATATCAATATTGGAACAGGATATCCGTGAAACATGTTACCATTTTACACCATGAATGTCCTCCCCAGTGGAGGCCAAAAATAAAATAATAAAGGAGAGAGAGAGAGAGGCGTCACACACACACACACACACGCACGCACACATACACACACGCATGCACGCACACACCTGACGGTAACACAACACTGCTTTCAATCACACACACACACACACACACAGACAAACACACTACACATACATCATCTACACACACACTACACTAACACACACACACGACCTGAACTGACGGTAACACTACACTGCTTTCAAGCACACACATACACACACACAAACACACTCACAACACACACACACTCACAAACACACACAACACACACACTGGTCTGTTTGATGTATTGTGTCAGCAGGATTCATCCTGTCGTATCCGGATTTGACACCATTGACTTGATACACCATCTGCCGGCTAGGCTGTAATGTACCTTGCACGTGTATGTTATATGCACGTTCTGTCTGTCTGTCTGTCTGTCTGTCCGTCCGTCTGTCTGTCTGTCTGTCTCTCAGACACAATGGGAAGAGGGGCCCCAGAAATTTTAACAAGTGTGCAGGTAACGTATCTGTTTGCCATTGGCAGCCCAGCTCTCATCTTTTGGCAGGTGACGACGTGCCATTTGGGTTAGGATGAACTTGTCTGTACACAACACAATGTGTTAAGATGAACTTTTCTGTGCACAACACAATGTGTTAAGATGAACTTGTCTGTGCACAACACAATGTGTTGAGATGAACTTGTCTGTGCACAACACAATGTGTTAAGATGAACTTGTCTGTGCACAACACAATGTTAAGATGAACTTGTCTGTACAAAGCACAATGTTAAGATGAACTTGTCTGTACACAACACAATGTGTTAAGATGAACTTGTCTGTACACAACACAATGACTGTGTTAAGATGAACTTGTCTGTACACAGCACAATGTGTCAAGATGAACTTGTCTGTACACAGCACAATGTGTCAAGATGAACTTGTCTGTACACAGCACAATGTGTCAAGATGAACTTGTCTGTACACAGTACAATGTGTCAAGATGAACTTGTCTGTACACAACACAATGACTGTGTTAAGATGAACGTGTCTGTGCACAACACAATGACTGTGTTAAGATGAACTTGTCTGTGCACAACACAATGACTGTGTTAAGATGAACTTGTCTGTACACAATACAATGTGTTAAGATGAACTTGTCTGTGCACAACACAATGACTGTGTTAAGATGAACTTGTCTGTGCACAACATAATGTTAAGACGAACTTGTCTGTACACAACACAATGTGTTAAGTTAGGACGAACTTGTCTGTACACAACACAATGACTGTATTAAGATGAACTTGTCTGTACACAACACAATGTGTTAAGATGAACTTGTCTGTACACAACACAATGACTGTGTTAAGATGAACTTGTCTGTACACAACACAATGACTGTGTTAAGATGAACTTGTCTGTACAAAACACAATGTTAAGATGAACTTGTCTGTACACAACACAATGTGTTAAGATGAACTTGTCTGTACACACAATGACTGTGTTAAGATGAACTTGTCTGTACACAACCCAAGTCATGAACTTGTTTGTACAAGACACATGTCATAAGGTTATAATGAACTTGCCAGTGTCTTCGGATGAACTTGTATGTACAAAACACAAGTCATAAGCTACGATGAACTTTTGACAGTACAAAACAAAAGTCAGTCGGTTAACATTGAACTTTTGTCCATACAAAACACAAGACAGTGTCTCAGGATGTATGATTCAACTTGTCTACAGGCACAAAACTCGAATCAGCGTGTTGAACTTAAGTCTGTACAAAACACAAGATATCGGGCTACAATGACCTTGTCTGCAGGTACAAAACCCCAATCGTTCAGATTACGATGAACTTTTTGTCTGTACAAAACACTAGTCGGTGTACTATAATAAACATGTCTGTACACTACACAGGTCATTGGGTTATGATGAACTTGGTAGTACAAACCTTTTCCTTTATTCATTCTTTACATTAAAAAAAACAACAACAAACCAACAACAACCCAACAACAACAACACCCCAGACTAATTTGGATATCCGATCCTCAACTTCTGAAGCAAGTCTGGAACAGCTCAGCGGAAAGTGCAGAGGAGCTGAATAAATAATTATGAGTGATGCCAGAGGCTGAAGTGCTGGGTACTGTCACTGCTGCACAGAAGTGATGGCACTTCCCACAGGCCTTCCTCATCCATCTGTCAGGCTCCCCCAACACACACGCAGCTGAAAATTCCCATGCCCCACTTCTGTTTAGATAAAAATTTATTGTTGCCGTCTTTCCTGGTTACTTAAGTGTGCTTTTTTATGATAATAAAAATGATCTTCTGATAAAGAGTTGCTATACATTATATAGCATGTGGTCGACTTGTGCGTGGTATATTTTAATTCCCACACTCCCTTCCCCCTTTCTTTAGAAAATAATATAATACTGAAGCAATGCATACGCGAATGCGAGCAAGCACACACGCATGCACGCACGCGCGCGCGCATACACACACACGCACATACATACAACATACATATATACAAACAAACACGTGTGTGTGAAAATGATATTCCAAAACAACACACACGAACGCATGCACACTCACACACACGTGCGTACGTCTGTGTGTGCATGCACGTGTCCGCACGTGCGTATGTGTATGTATATGCTCACGCATACAAACAAAATCAATGTGCCTGTCAGTATTCTAATTGGCCTTCATGGGATGAACAAAGTGTTTTTGATTTGACTTGACTGTTGGCTGACTTCATTTGCAAAAGAATCTTTCAGTCTTACCTCACTTCTTTCTTTTTTCAATACTGTGCAACAATGCCTAGAGTAATTTTTTTTAAACTAAAAAATAAAGACGGCCAACGCTTCAATGTATTAAAAGAAAGCTAATGAAGTACCCAGGACAGTGTGTGTGTGTGTGTGTGTGTGTGTGTGTGTGTGGTAAATGTGGTGCGCGTGCGTGCGTGTATTGTGTGATGTGTGTGTAAGTAAGTATATATGTGTGTGTGTGTGTGTATGTGTGTGGATGGGTGGTCGTGGTGTGTGTGTGCGTGTATGTGTGTGTGTGTGCGCGCGCGCGTGTGTGCGTGTGTGTGTGTGCGCACGCGTGCGTGTGTGTGTGGTGTGGGGGGGGGGGGGGGGGGGAGGGGGGTGTTTTCTAAATGGTTCTTATCTCGAACAGTTAGGTTGAAAACTAGGATACTGTTTGGAAACACTAGAGTGGAAAAAGTGGGTCGGCCTAGCCTGCGACAGTTGCTAAGGGAAACAAAATACATCTTTGTGGTATCGAAAACCAACTCATGAATAATTATGCGAAGAAAACGAAGAGAGAGAGAGAGAGAGAGAGAGAGAGAGAGAGAGAGAGAGAGAGAGAGAGAGAGATTGATTGACTGATCGATGGATTGATTGATTGGTAGGCAGAGAGAGAGGGGGGAGAGAGAGAGAGAGGGGGGGGGGGGGGAGAGTGGGGGAGGGGAGAAGGAGAACCAGAGAGAGAGAAAGAGATTGACTGACTGATTGATTGATTGATTGGTAGGCAGTGAGAGAGCGAGAGAGGGGGAGGGAGAGAGGGAGAAAGAGAGAAGAGAGAGAGAGAGAGAGAGAGAGAGAGAGAGAGAAGAGAGAGAGAGAGAGAGAGAGAGAGAGAGAGTGAGAGATTGAGAGATAGATTAATCGATTGACTGAGAGACAGAGAGTGACATAAGAGACACAGAGAGAGAGAGAGTGAGTGAGGGAGTGAATGAGAGAGAGTGTGTGTGTGCGCTCGCGTGCGTGCGTGTGTGTTTGTGTGTGTGTGTTTGCACGCGCGCGCGCGTGCGTATGTGTACGTGTTTATTTATTCATTCTTTTCCTATTACGGGGATAATGGAATAAGCACTCGTGTGCTTGTTCACATCCTGTTCCCTGGTACATGGTCAGATGTGAGAAAGGCAGGCAGACAGAATCACACACAGAGAGGCAGACAGACAGAAAGAGAGAGGCAGACAGACAGAAAGAGAGAGGCAGACAGACAGAAAGAGAGAGGCAGACAGACAGAAAGAGAGGTAGACAGACAGAAACAGAGAGGCAGACAGACAGAAACAGAGGTAGACAGACAGAAACACAGAGAGGCAGACAGACAAAAAGAGAGAGGCAGACAGACAAACAGAAAGAGAGAGAGGCAGACAGACAGAAACAGAGAGGCAGACAGACAGAAACAGAGGTAGACAGACAGAAAGAGAGAGGCAGACAGACAGAAACACAGAGAGGCAGACAAAGAGAGAGGCAGACAGACAGAAACACAGAGAGGCAGACAGACAGAAAGAGAGAGGCAGACAGACAGAAACACAGAGAGGCAGACAGACAGAAACACAGAGAGGCAGACAGACAGAAAGAGAGAGGCAGACAGACAGAAACACAGAGAGGCAGACAGACAGAAACACAGAGAGGCAGACAGACAGAAACACAGAGAGGCAGACAGAAAGAGAGAGGCAGGCAGACAGAAACACAGAGAGGCAGACAGAAAGAGAGAGGCAGACAGACAGAAACACAGAGAGGCAGACAGACAGAAACAGAGGCAGACAGACAGAAACACAGAGGGCAGACAGACAGAAACAGAGGCAGACAGAAAGAGAGAGGCAGACAGACAGAAACAGGCAGACAGAGAGAAAGAGAGAGGCAGACAGAGAGAAAGAGAGGCAGACAGAAAGACAGACAGAAAGAGAGAGGCAGACAGACAGAAAGACAGAGAGGCAGACAGACAGAAACACAGAGAGGCAGACAGAAAGAGAGAGGCAGACAAACGAAGAGAAAGCTAACAGACAGACACAGCGAAAAAGAAAGGCATATGGACAGACAATGAGAGATACAGACAGATAGATAGGCATACAGACAAAGATAGAAACTGAAAGATGGGCCAGACATAGTCACAAAGACAGAGAGAGAGGGAGGGAGAGAGACAAGAGAGGGAGAGAGACAGACAGAGAGAAGGGGAGAGCGAGAGACAAAGATATAGAGACAGTCAGAGAGAAAGACAGAGACAGAGGCCAAAAGACAGAGAGAAAGGTGGGGAAGAGACAGTGAGAAAGACAGAGGGACAGAGACAGAGGCAGAGACAGATAGACAGACAGAGGGTGACAGACAGAGAGCGATGGGTGTGCACTAGTATTAACCCTGCCGAAACAAGTGCAGCTGTGGTGTAACTAGCTAGCTAGCAAACTAACTAACCAACCTCACTGATGCCAACTCCACGTCAGCTGGCACTGCTGCCAATAAACTGAAGGCAGGCTGACAAATTGGCATGGCACCACACAATCCCCCCCATCCCCTCCCTCCTTTCCACCCAGCTCTTTGGGGTGTCTCTTCGGTCAGCGCCAGTTCACTGTGCTTTTTTCTAAATTTAATTCATTTTTTTAAATTTCTTTCCTTCACACCTGCCTGCCACTCATCATGATGATGATAATAATGATGATGGTAGTGGAGGTGGAGGTGGTAGGAAGTTGGGGGGGGGGGGAGATGGTGATGATAATGGTGGTGGTGGTGGTAATGGTGATGGTAGTGATGATGGTTGTGACTAAAGTGATGGGGACCACGACGATTATGCTGATGATAAGTAAAAAAAATAAAATAAAAATAATTTTTAAAAATATGTATTTGAACCACTAGTGTTATGAATGATAAATACCTAGCATGCACTCTTGAGATGTGGCGAGAGATGGGCTCCGCCATGCTCAACTCGCCTACATAATAATAATAATAATAATAATAATGTATGGAATTTATATAGCGCTGAATCTTGTAAAGCAACAAATCAAAGCGCTCAGATTTTATTTCATACCACTTTAAGTCATGGCAGATTTCTCTCCGTGAAATTCGGGCTGCTCTCCCCGGGGAGAGCGGGAGAACGCGTCGCTACTTAGCGCTGCGCCACCCTTTCCCTTTCACCCTTTTTTTTTTTTTTTCTGCAGCTGTATTTGTTTCCCTATCAGAGTGGCTTTTTTCTAAGAATTTTGCCAGGGACAACTCTCTTGCTACCAGACACATTGTCAGCGCAGTGCTCCTAACAACTCTCAGGAGAAAGTCTGTCCAGTGAAAATTAATGCTCGTGATTGAATGTTACTGCTGCAGGAGAGAGCCCTGCCTATTTTAATACCCCAAAATTTCTTTCCATTACTTTAAAGTCGAGATATAAAACTTACTTTAAAACACTTTATGACAGTTAAGTACCATCAGAAATATAACTATGGAACCAACAAAAAGTTGGCCCACAATATTGTTAAAGAATGCATTCTATATAAGATTTTAGATATGTAAACAGCAATATCAAAAGATAACAGTAACTCACTTTTTTTTCCAATACAAGTTTTAAAAAAAAATCCTGAACCGTTTCCCTTTTCTGCGGATAACACCCTCCGAGTCTTTTCCTGTTGAGTGTAGGTCTGTCCTTGAATTTATTGCAGTTCGTTCGATGGCAAAGGGGACACGCGGAAAGGCTGTAACTAGTCATATCTATAAACCTGTCAAACGTGGCTTCTGTAGAGGAGGGTGGCAAGGCACATCCTTCACCTTCACCTATCCCCTAGTCTAGCAGACCGTTGGAGCACCACTGAAAGATTTTGAAACCAGCTTCCTCCACTCCTCGTGCAGTTTTCAGCTTTGACGTAGCAAATCAATCCACTCAAGGCCAGTCCGCTCTCTAGATGTTGTTGTCTTCTCATCGTTTTCTCTGTCTCTGCCTCTTCATCTCTTCTTTCCTTGTACAAAAGACATCAAAGGGGACGCGATAGCCTGGTGGTTAGAGTGATGCGCTCGTGGATCTATTGACCCGGGTTCGAATCTCGTTCAAGAGGGTTTTTCCTCTGGAGTTAACATCAGTGCCGACCCCACTTCCCCCCAAAAGTCCTTCCGATGAGATTATAAACCGAGGTCTCGTGTGCGAACGCACGCAGAACATCTCGCGCACACGTTAAAACCCGTTCCGCTTTTCGGAAGAGTAGGCCATTGTGTGCCGGTAGGAACGGATGACAAAATTGACAAGACTGCATAATATACACGGGGACTGGATGTAAAAAACCCAACCCCACATAAGTGCTTATTCCATTATCCTCGATTTTTTTTTTAAAGAAAAAAAAGACCGACCAACCAAACAAGCGGTATCAAAAAAAAAACCAAAAAAAACAACTAAACAACCTCTGTCAAAGCCAGCTTCCACTTACTAAACATGAACCCCCCAGAGAACAAAAAACAAACCCAGAAGGGAGTACTACGCTGCAAATCGATCATGCCAGCAAACCATCGTCCCTCCCTCCCTTCATCCATGGATAAGGCCACTTGCCAACTGTTGAAGCCGCGCGCGCCCGGCGCCAACGACTTTTCACCGCCAGAGCACAGCGCCGCACAAAAACTAATGCCAACTCCGACGACAGTGGTCACGAGGGACTGACTTGCAGTGCAGTGAGTGGCCCACTGAAGCCCCGATGCAGACTCCGTGACTGGTGGGTGCGGTGGGGTTGGGGCGAGGGAAGCTCAAGAGAATTGTCATCCAGAACACTGAGGAAGCTGTGGGAAACAAGGTGTTTCTTCGGAAGGGAAGGACAATGCATCTCAAGAGGGGGCAGTTTTCGACGGAAATCGTTTCCACAGTCAGAGAGAGAGAGAGAGAGAGAGAGGGGGGGGGGGGGGGGGGAGGGGGGGGGGGGGGAGGGGGGGGGGGGGAGGGGGGGGGGGGGGGGGGGGGGGGGGGAGGGAGGGGGGGGGGGGTGGGGGGGGAGGGGGGGGAGGGGGGGAGGGGGGAGGGGGAGGGGGGGGGGGGGAGGGAGGGAGTGGGGGGGGGGGGGGAGGGGGGGGGGGGGGGAGGAGGGGGGGGGGGGGGGGGGATGGGGGGGGGGGTGGGGAGGTGGGGGGGGGGAGGGGTGGGGGGAGGGGGGGGAGGGGAGGGGGGGGGGGGGGGGGGGGGAGGGGGGGGAGGGGGGGGGGGGGGGGGGGGGGGGAGGGGAGGGAGGGGGGGGGGGGGGGGGGGGGGGGGGGGGGGGGAGGGGGAAGAGGTTGGGCAGTGGGGGAGTGGGGATGCGAGTGGGGGAGGGGAGGGGGCAGAGGAGGGTGAGGAGAGGGAGGAAGGGGTGGGGGGGGGGGGAAGCGCAGGGTAGGGGGGGGGGAGGAGAGGGAGGTTTTAGCTGGGCGGGGGGATGAAGGAGCGAGGGGGTAGAGAGGGGGGTGTTGAGGGGGGGAGGAAGAATGGTGATTAGTGGGTGGGTAGGTGGGGGGGGAGGGGGGGGGGAGGGGGGGGGGGGGAGGGGGGGGGGGAGGGGGGGGGGGGGGGGGGGAGGGGTGAGGGGGGGGGGGGGGGGGGGGGGGGGGGGGGGGGGGGGGGGGGGGGGGGGGGGGGGGGGGGGGGGGGGGGGGGGGGGGGGGGGGGGGGGGGGGGGGGGGGGGAGGGAAGAGAGGGAGAGGAGGGAGAGGGGAGAGAGGAGGAGAGGGGTGGAGAGAGAGAGGAGGGGATGGGAGAGGAGGGGGGGGGAGGGAGGGAGGAGGGGTGGAGAGAGAGAGAGAGGAGGGGAGAGAGAGAGAAGGAGAGAGAGAGAGAGAGAGAGAGAGAGAGAGAGGAGAGAGAGAATGACAAATTCTTTTATTTCGAGGATAATGAATAAGCACTCATGTGCTTTATTTTTACATCGAGAGAGAGAGAGGAGAGAGAGAGAGAGAGAGAGAGAGAGAGAGAGAGAGAGAGAGACGAGAGTGAGAGATGAGAGAGAGAAGACGAACAGACAGACAGACAGACAGACAGAAACACACACACACAGTGTTATTTTAGTCACAAATTAACGCAATCTATGTACTTCCTTAATTATAAGACAGCCAGATGCGCTGCCAAATAATACAGATTAATGGAACATACTGGAAGAAAGGGCGTTTTCATACACACACACACACACACGCGTACACACACGCACGCACACACACACACACCAGCTGGTTCCCTTATCTTCGCGCCTGGCATCAAAGAAACCCAGCTCTCATTAAGATTGTGTGCTTCATTCTTAGGAGTTCCCACTGGCACGGCTAACACTACATGTGTTTTTATTTTATTTTATTCTTTTATATTTTATTTTTTTATATCGAGGATAATGGAATAAGCACGTATGTGGGTTTTTTTTACATCCAGTTCCCGTGTGTATGCGGTTTTGTAAGTTGCCATCTGTTCCCACCGGCACACAATGGCCTACTCTTACGAAAAGCGGAACAGGATTAAACGTGTGCGCAAGATGTTCTGCGTGTGTTCGCACACGCGGCCTCGGTTTACAGTCTCATCCAAAGGACTTTTGGGGAGAGTTGAGTCTGCACTGATGTTAACTCCAGGGGAAAATATCCCCTTGAACGGGAATTGAACCCGGGTTGTCATATTGCGAGCGCAATGTTCTAACCACTAGGCTATCCCGTCCCCGTGTGTGTGTGTGTGTGTGTGTGTGTGTGTGTGTGTGTGTGTGTGTGTGTGTGTGTGTGTGTGTGTGTGTGTGTGTGTGTGGTGTGTGTAATTCAGAAAATGAGATTGACGTGTAATCTAAAAGAAGAGATCATTCTGAACCAGACACAAACCCCCTAGATTTTAATTATCTTTATTACTTTTTTTTGAGATACACACGTTTTTGAGTCTGCAGGTGATCAGTGACCGCGGCTTAAGCGGCGTTCACTTTAACAGCGGTGCAGCATGAAACTACAGCTGG
>CM054134.1:55130684-55138184 GCA_028751875.1 Rapana venosa
CTCTCTTTTTCTCTCTGTGAGTCACTTCGGAATAGTTTGCGTAAAAATTTGTGATCAAATTCTTTCGCTGTTTAATTTTAAAAAAAAATTTTAAAAAGATAATTTTTATTGTTCACATTCCCCTTTATAAGGGGCTGAGGCCCTTTTGAAAAAAATCATCTCCCCTCTCTCTCTCTCATCTTCCTTTTCCTCTCTCTCTCTTTCCCCATTTGTCCCTAATACCCCAACGCCATCAGTCCCAATCCGCGAGCGCTTTTTGCACGTGGGCCCACCTTGAAACCCGAAAGTAATCCCCTTTTGCGGCCCTTTTTTTTTCTCTTTTTGTGTGTTTTGTGAGGGGGGGGGGGGGGGGGGGGGGGGGTGGGGGGGGATGGGACCCCGTACCTTTGCCTTTTTTTAAAACGCTCTTTCGGGTTTTTTTTTTTGTTTTTTCTTTCTTTCTTCTCCCCCCCCCCCCCCCCCCCCCGCCCCCCCCCCCCCCCCCCCCCCCCGCCCCCCCCCCCCCCCCCCCCCCCCCCCCCCCCCCCTCTCCCCCCCCCCCCCCCCCCCCCCCCCCCCCCCCCCCCCCCCCCCCCCCCCACCCCCCCCCACGAACAAAAAGGTGAACAGGAAAAGCCCTTAAAAATGTGCTGGCTGTGCTGTTATTTGAAGGGGTTGCCCTGGCCGAGTACATCAAAGGGGGGAAAAAAAAAAAGCGGTTGGCCTTAAGGGGCCCTATTTTTATGTCTTAAACTTACGTTTGAAAAAAATAAGTAGTGTAGTGTTTTTTTTTAGAGTGTTTGTGTGGGGGGGAGGGGGGGGGGGGGGGGGGGGGGGGGGGGGCGGGGGCGGGGGGGGAGGGGGGGGTGAGAGTGTGTGTGTGAGATAGAGGGTGGGGTGTGTGTGTTTTTTTTAATTTTTGGGGGGATAATGGTAACGCGCGTGCGCGGTTTCGCGGCGCTTGTGTGTTTTTGTGTGACCCTTTTGTTATTTTGATCCAAAATTGATTTTTTTTCAAGAATGATAATTAGGCACCCAGTGTAGGTTTTGGGTTTTTTTTTTGGGATCTGTTCTGTCCCCGGTGCATGGGTTTAAAAAAAAAAAAATTTATTCCCTTTTTTTCTCTTAGAAAGGCGGAAAAAAGGTGGTTTTTTTTTCGTTTTGTTCATGATGTTTTCCCGCGAGCGTTCCCCCAATAAAACATCCCGGTTTTTTGGAGTCTCAAACGAAAATATCTTTCCGGGGGGAAATTTTGGGGTGCGAGAGAAAGAAAAGAGAAAATTTTTAATACTAACCGCCCCTAAGATATGCACCGTGTGTGTATGTGTGTGCGCGCGCGCTTGTACGTGCGTGCGTGTGTGTGCGCGCGCTCGCGCGTGCTCCACTCCATAACCTGATATCCGGCATCTAAGTTTCTATACGATAATTATAACAGTGACGACCCTTACCTAAGTATACCATCTACCAACACCACTTTGTTCACTGCCATCAGTGCAGTAAGGAATATCATATTATATCCTCGACAAACTGACAAGCCCATATCCCTTTTTGTCGGGGAGAGGGAAGGGGGGGTGCGAGGGGGTGGGGGGTGGGGGGGTGAAGGGTTACTAACTAGGTGTACATTTCCCAATCTTTACATTTTCGCGAAGTTCGTGTTTTTGTCGAGTTGTGACATGTTATTACGGTGTCACATTATGTCATGTCGAGTCACATCTTCCTATACGATTGAATATTATATCGTGTTACTTTCTGCACGTTACATCATGTTGTATCGTTGGGAGTGTTTCTTAGTACATGTTACATCATGTTGTATCGGATGGTATGGTGTCATTCTAATATCGTTTAGTCCATGCAGTCAGAATGGATGGCTAGGAGAGGGTGGGGGTGGTGGTGGTGGTTGGATGAGGAGGGGGGGGGGGGGGGGGCGTCTTTGTGTTAAGATCTTTCCAGTATTGTGTTGTTGTTTTTTTCGACCCTGCTCTTGCTCCCACATTATACACACATGCCCGAGCACGCCGCAACCCCCCCCCCCCCCCCCCCCCCCCCCCCCCCAAACTTTAATGTATTTGTAGTGAAGTACAGGTAAGATAATTATGATGTGCTGTCTTTGTTTCTTTTGCATTGTTCTCTTTCCTTTTGTGTTCATTTCCTCCCCCCCCCCCCCCCCCCTTGCTTTTCTAAAAAAAATTTAAATCAAGCCATACTATTTCTTAAACAATTTGGAAATAAAACTTTGACTTACAGCCCCCACCCCCCTTCCCCACACACATATACACACGTCCACACAAGCATTCTTGATAGCATCAGCAGATATAGACTTCTACACGTATACATAAATTCACCGTGTGACAAATGGCATTCGAAGCGGTCACTTGCATCTATAAACAGACCTTACAGGGCCACGGCAAGGCTCGCCAGGTCACTTCAAGTCTCCGGTCACTGACCTCACCTCACGTCTCTCCCTCTCTGTCCCCCACTGGCCCGCCCTCTCAGGGCCCAACTGCAAGTCCTGCCGATAATGAATGCTTTCACTTAGGCTGCACACCCGCATTAAAAAATCGCACCTTTCCTTCTGTGTGTGTGTGTGTGTGTGTGTGTGTGTGTTGTTTTTTTTGTGTGTGTGTTTTTTTTTTATATGTAACTCTTATATTTATTCGTATTGCACGTACAAAGGTATCCACAGAAATAACAACCACTCTTTTTGTGGGTAAAAGACTAGCCTCTGACTCAAAACTCATGTGATTTTGCACAAATTTTGGTAGGTTTGATTTAAAAAAAAAATGTTTCAACAAACACTGTCCTTTGTGGTCTACTAGTTTCCTTATCCCAATAAGCATGCACGGGGTCAACATTGTAAGAATACAAGCAATCCTCATTTTCATTTTCATTTCCAACTTTCTCGTGACTGTGTCCTCAATCCCCCAAAACAAGTTACACACTACATATTTTTCATACTTGAAAAAAAATCTGTGAAAGTCACCAACAAATTTTTCCGACTGGCACTCTATAGAAAGATACTACATGACCTGCAAGCTGATACCGGCGTGTAACCGTAGGCCTACACTGTCCCTGACTAGACTGGCCTGGCCTAACTTGAACTGGCCTGGCCGGACCACGTTCGTTCGTGGGCTGGCTCAGGTGGCCAGGCTGGCCTTGAGAACTTTTTAAGTCCCGGACCCTCACCTCCAACCAACAGAAGTCGGTCAGACAGACTAAGTTTTGTGTCTTAAGAGTGCTCCATGTATGACTTGGCAAAACCTTCACCAAGGCCACTGAGAAGGAAAGGTTATGTATCTACACACGTAGATAGATAGTTTATAGATGTATGGACATCTTTTGCCTTGTTTATGCACAAATAGTTTATAGATGGACAGTACAGGCACCTTTCTGCCTTGAGTATATACATGAATAGTTTATAGATGGACAGACACCTTTCTGCCTCGAGTATACACGAATAAATGGACAGATGGACAGACACCTTTCTGCCTTGTTTATACACGAATAGTTTATAGATGGACTGACACCTTTCTGCCTTGTGTATACACGAATAGTTTATAGATGGATGGACACCTTTCTGCCTTGTGTATGTATATACGAATAGTTTATAGATGGACAGACACCTTTTGCCTTGTTTTACAGCAGTTAAAAAGAACTGTGAAAAGGAAGACCACATACACATCCATCCTTCCACACACACAGAACATACACACACACAGAACATACACACACACACACACACACACACACACACACATAGCGCAGGAAAAAAAGAACATTAAAAATTCACTTTCGATAAAGCACACTTCCAATCCCCTGTTAATCTTTGCAGCATCAGCAACAGCTGTGACAATAACTGAAAATAATGTGAAAACCAAATGGGATCGATAGCAACAAGTCAACACGCCAATATACTAAGCCTACGTCATGAGCCTACGTCAATTGTGACTTGAGCTTAAACCAAATGGATGCTGATGAAGATTTGCTCTTTTGGGGTTTTTTTCTTAAACAATGATACTATTGATTTAAAGGGCTAAACTGGTTTGTCAGAAAAGTACACGTATGCAAATCGAAATATATTCAAAGAATGTTGTTTTTTTTAATATAAAAGTTTACAGCGTGATTAAGAGAACTCTGCACTATTCTTTCGTTGTCGTTGATTAATTTTATCTTCATGAAGTTTTGCAGGTTTTACAGGCTTTTAGCTAATTGTGTATTATTGTTTCAATGTTTGATTCCAATCTGGACTGGCCAAGACTATCATACAGGGAACAGTACAAGGAGGGAGACGCAGAGGCAGAGAGAGAAAACGATGGGAAGACAACATCAGAGAGTGGACTGGCCTTGAGTTGGAACGATTTGCCACGAAAGAGAGGACCGCGGAAAGTGGAGGAAGCTGGTTGCAAAATCTTCACTGGTGCCTCCACGGGACTACGGGATAGGTGAAGATAAACCGTTTCAATGTGGGCGGTTTTATTTCTTTGCATTAGGGGGTTTAGTAAACTGGTGTCTTTGGGCCCACTTTCCTTCGGGGTTTTTTTTTCGGTGGCAATTTGATGTTCACCCGTTTAGATCTGTTTGAACTTACAACTGATCATTCATTTACACTTCTAACATCCTTAAACTACAACAAAAGATTGTTTAGTATTTTCTCACAAGTTTGATTAAGTGACAAGAATAGCTGTGCGTAACAGATCAAAGTTGAATGATCTGATATAATCCATTCATTGCCTCCACTATCGGTAATTAGTTTCGAGTATTGAAGCAAGTCTTACACAGCTTCTATAATATGGGCTCCGATTTCAGGCAACTAGCTTCACTATGACACTATAAATTTTGTTCACCCTGACTTTGCACCCATTAAGTTGAAAATGGTATTCAAACTGGTCAGACATAAACACGGTTCAGAATAATTATGGACTTGAAGAATTCTCATGCACAGCCCTGCACTGTCTGTCTCAAGACAAAACGGATAACTTGTGACAGATATCTTCAAGGTCTGATTCTCACTGTGATGTTGCCGAGTGTATCTGCAGTTGGCCTGTTTTCATGAGCTGTGGCATGCAATAATACGGGAACGCTAGACGCCATCAGTGTCTGGGCAAATCACACTGCGGTATTCATACGCCTAGATTACTCCACACTCACAACTTGTGGGACATTTTTCACTGACTGCATAAACTTCTTGAAATAAACACACCTTGAGTTATATAGTTGGTTACCTTGCTCTCTTCAAGCATTCTGATGAACAATGCTTGGCTACCCTCGAACTATCCACACAGATGTTTCGTTTCCAGTAACTTCAGTAAGATTCTAACCATTGTAGGATCTTGGATCCAAGTTGACTGTTACTTCCTATAAGCAGTTCAATGGGATGTCACAATTGATCGGTCCAGGAACAAGAGAGGTATGCCCACTTTCATCACAGAAGCTGCAAAGAACGTTACATACTTGGGTTTTTTTTGGTTGGTTGTTTTATTTTTAAACGCATGCTACACAACCGTAATTCTTGTCGCTTCTTTTAAAAGGTTGTCATATTCGCCTGCTACCTTGCATAAGATTAATAGCCTACACCATCCATTGTCTTAATCTGGTTCAGTTGAGAGGTTGTTGTTCTGGTGAGGGGGGGGGGGGGGTTGTTGGGCTAGAGCTCCGAGGCTCACCAAATGTTCGATTTTTGTGTATATGCCATCGAATCCTTCCCCCACCGCCAGCCATCCATTAAGGTAGCCGCATTTCGAGTTCAGAAGAAGTAGGGAGTTTGACTTTCACCAAATCTTGTTCTTGAGATTCTTCATTTCGAGGATATTCACTCACACACTCACACACAGAGATACTTTAAAAAAAAATCTTTATGGCTTCTTACAAGAAAGGCCCAAATCGATGACCCTACCAAAAAAAGGAGAGGGGGGGAGGGGGTGTAGGAGAGTGGTCTGACTTTTCCCTGGTACAGAAACTGTGTGTATTGTTGCCAGTAATTGCCTCTATTCAGAGAACTATCCTGAATCTAAATCACATGCTGCTGACCTTTAGACGTGAAACTGTTTAACTGAGGGACAAAAATGGTTATTGATTTATATCTGGCACCGCATTTTCCTTAGAAACATGTGAGCCTAGTTCTATCTAACAAGATCGAATCGCCAATTATAGGCTGTTGTTTTTCCTCCTTTCTCAAACTACATGTTTTGAGTGGTATATTCTATACTTTCTATCTATCTGTCTATCTATTTGTTTATCTATCTATCTCCTATCTATCTATCTATCTATCTATCTATCTATCTATCTATCTAAGAAGAGAGAGAGAGAGAGAGAGAGAGAGAGAGAGAGAGAGAGAGAGAGAGAGAGAGAGAGAGAGAGACAGCGAGTGAGCGAGAGAGACAAACAGACAGACAGACAAAGAGAGAAAAAGTGAGCAAAGGACAGATGACACTGTAGTATAGAGTCATATCCCCCACCCCCACCCCCATAATTCTGTGAGCAGCCTGAATTTCACAAGCGAAAGTCTTGTTGTGATAAACGAATATAAGAAATAAGTAGATAAATATAATATTATGACAATACACTACTGCAATAATTATATCCCTATCGCCCCTCTCTGTATGTCTGTCTCTCTGTCTGTCTCTCTTTCTCCTCTGTGTGTTGTGTGTGTGTTTGTTGTGTGTGTGTGTTGTTGTGTGTGTGTTGTGTGTGTGTTTGTTGTGTGTGTGTGTGTGAGTGTGTGTGTGTGTGTGTGGTGTGTGTGTGTGTGACTTTTAGCTCTATCTCCTGTGTGTGTGTGTGTGTGTGTGTGTGTTTTTTGCTGTCTCTGTGTGTGTGTGTGTGCTGTGTGTGTGTGTGTGTTGTGTGTGTGTGTGTGTACTTTATAACAAGCCTGTCTGTCTGTCTATCTGTCTATCTCTCCTGTGTGTGTTGTGTGTCTGTCTGTCTGTACTGTATAAACACGCCCACACGCGCAATTCCTCTTTCTTTTCTCCTAACATCACAATGCAGCTAATCCGCCTCTGGCCTGTGCAACACTGGACAATCTATCCAGCGTTTCTGCCACACAGGTTAAAAACTAACAAGAAAAAAGAGAGAGAGAGAAAGAAAGAAAGAAAAAAGCATTCGGCAAGAAGGAAAGACAGAATGTAGTTTAAGAGAGGGTGCCGCCACAGGCACAGCCACATGGAAACAGGCACACAAACATTGGCAGGACCCCCCCCCCCCCCCCCCCCCCCCCCCTTCCCCACCACTCGGATCGATACGACTCGAGTTGTCGACAAACACAACAGTTAAGACAACACTACCCACACACCCACCCACCTACCTGCCTACTTATATATACAGTGCCTACCTACCTACCTACCTACCTACCTACACTGTTGCTACCACACACATACAAATATAGCAGCATCGGTGGAACTCCGCAGTTGCCAACCCAACGGGCAAAACAATGACAATAAAAACGGTTTGAAATGTCGCTCTATTGCTTTTAAACTTGAGACCTCCAGTTTTTTGGACTCCGTGTGTGTGTGTGTGCGTGTG
>CM054134.1:55140684-55153184 GCA_028751875.1 Rapana venosa
TCTTTTTTCTTTTCTTTTCTTGTCCTAGGCCTACAGGTGTCGGTAATTTAACTTCACAGCTGTAACTCGCTGTATGTTGTGTGTGTGTGTGTGGGGGGGGGGGGGGGGGGGGGGGGGGGGGGGGGGGGGGGGGGTGGGGGGGGGGGGGGGGGGGTGCCCGTTTATTCTCATAGTTATTCATCTGTGTAACTTGATGAAACGTCTGAAAGTTGTGTGATACATTTTTTTCTTTTCGTTCCTCATCTAGAGCTCTGAGGCTTACTACCAATGGTGAGATTTTGCATGATGTAACTCTTTCTTGTTGTTTTACCCAGTACGAAGGTAGCTGCATTCCGACTTCGGGGATTATTTTGTGATCTAACTCTCGTGAGTAAGAAGCTTGGTGCCTCATTGTTCGTTCGCAAAGCACAAAGTGTCGCTGCTGGTTTTGCCACAAGGGTGGGAGTGAAAAAAAGAAAGAAAAAGAAAAGAAATAAAAATGGAAAAAAGGCTTTGACTGGATGTTCTTCCCCTGTTGGATTAAATATGGCCTTGCTTCCTTTTTTTCCCGGCAATTGTTTATATTGAATTAAAGGTGTTCAATTAAACCAGATCTGAATAAATTGAACGGTTTCGTGATTATTTATAACTCCTTCTGTCATCATCCATAGTGCCACCCCCCACACACACACACACACACACACAGAGTAGGCCTACCATATGGAAATAATAAAAATACTGATTGTCTCTGATTTTGACTTCAACACAGAGAGAGAGAGAGAGAGAGAGGAGAGGAGAGGAGAGAGAGAGAGATGGAGAGAAGAGAGAGAGTTGGGAGGAGGAGAGAGGGAGGGGGGAGAAGAGTACATCTGAAAATTATAACATACCTTTCTTTTCACTTCACACACAGAGTACCACCTAGGAATTTTTTGTTGTTAAAAATGACTGACTTTGACTACACACACACACACTCACACACACACACTCACACGCGCGCGCACGCGCACCACACACACACACTGTCATCCAAAACCACGTGTAAAAAAGACAGACACTCTCTACTCACCCCATCACCAGTATAGTAAGTAAGTAGTAGACTAATAGGCCGTATCACTGACGGTGGGAACGACCGGTACCGTCCGTACCATACAGGCAAGAACACTTCCTGACGTTTGCTTTAAACTGCATGCTCTGCCCGGTAAGAAAGTGTGGTGGATCCGCGATCTACCAGAGGCTATATCTCCGCTTCACTCCCGCCGTCAGGTCCTAATGAATCAGCCTGCCGATGTCACCCCTACAACACAACATCAACCACAGTTGTGAAAAGAAAAAAAAAATTGCAGGGGAGAGGGGAGGGTGGGGGTGAGGGGTGGGGGAAGGAGGAAAAGAGAGAGAGAGAGAGAGAGAGAAGAAGGGGAAGTGGGGAGGGGGGGGGGGGTGTAGGTGGGCTTAAACACAGTCAGCTTTTTCCGGTTTTTACACATCTTAAAAGCTTGTACCACTTATTTAGAAATGACGTGTGCCTCATAATATGTATGCCGGTCGAGCACTGACACACAGACAGACAGACAGACAGAGAGAGGGAAGAAATGGGTGTTGTGTGTGATGAATAGAACCACAACCACCACCACTACCACTAACCACTAAACTGCTGGGAATAGAAGGGGAGATTGCGCAAACCCGGCTCACTCACTCACACAAGCCTAGTCGCCAAAGCAAACAGGAAACGTCACTCTTAAGTAGAAGCCTAAGCCCCGCCCCCTTCACCTACTACCGGCCAACCAGCACCAAAGGCGGCAAATCAGCGCGGCCTCGTGACCGGGCTTATGAATATGCATGAGGGAGAATTTTTTTTTTTTTTTTTTTGGTAAGCCGTCAACCTTGATCAGTTCACACACTACTAAGGAAGGTGAAGTGTTGCACCATAGTGGGTTTTGGTTTTTTAATACAGGGGGGGGGGGGGGGGGGGGGCCTTTCGTGTGACAACGCTATGGCCACAACAGTTCAACATGTTGCGCTCATATAATACACACTGTATTGTCGCAATGTGTTGTGCTTAAGTGTTGTAATTCAAGTTATTGCCACATGGCACAGTATTAAAATGAATTGTATTTAGAGCATAGGAAGTATTATCACAGCAAAAATCTGCCTAGAATTCAGGCTGCCCCCCACCCCCACCCCTCCTCCCTCACACTCACACACACACACACACACACATTTGCGCTTTAAAAGTGTCACTGTAGCAACGTAGGGTCTTGTGGTGACACCTACCCATTTGAAAAACCTGAGACTGCAAGTTCGATCCCCGTTTGAACATTTCCACCCACCATCCACTAGATCTTTAAGTGGTGGTCTGGGTGCAAGTCTTTTGGATGAGGCAATAAATTAAGTTCGATCCCACGTGAAACGCACATTTCAGTGTACGTAAAAGTACCCAGGGCAACAAGAGTTGTTCCTGGCAAACGTCTGTTCATGTTTTTAAAAAAAGCAATTTTTATGGGGGACAAATGAATACACATTACAGACAAGAAAGGATATTTATTAATATATATAAAGACTGAGTGGCGCTGCTCTTTTTGGCGACGCATTCTTCCCTATGGAGAGCTGTAACACAAACACACACATAGTCACACCACACCTTTCCCCACACAAAAACCAGTTTTGGGGGGAAAATGGTTAAATAGGAATAAGGGTGACAGGAGGTGGTTGGGTGGAAAAGTGTGTGTGGTGTGTGTGTTTGGTTGGGGGGGGGTTTGGTGGTGGGGGGGGGGGGGGGGGTAGGGGTGGAGGCGGTTGAGCTCTGAATGACGAAATGTAATAGCAGAGCAACCGTGAGATGGGGAGGAGAGGAAGGGGAGGGGGAGAGGGGGACCGCATAGCGGCACTCCTTAGTGACTCAAAGGGTAAAGGAATTGGGCGGGGGGGGGAGCGGGTGGCAGAGGAGGGCGAGAACTTAAAAAAAGAACCTTGACTCACGGAGCCCTGAAGAAGAGACCACACCCTCTGACATAATCCATTACTTCTTCTCACACCCCCTTACCGCGCCTCACATGTTAGTTAACTTGACCAGGAATGAGGTGCACACACAAAACACACACACACGGAGGAGAGAGAGAGGAGGAGTGGAGAAGGATGAGAGAGAGAGAGAGGAGAGATGGTGGGAGAGAGAGAAAAAGGGGAGAGAGAGCGTCAACATCAATCAAATACTTTAATTTCGAGGATAATGAATAAGCACTATTGTATGGATTTTTTCATGATACTACAAATATTCAATGGGCCCAATACCCATACATTCAAAAATTTTAAATAAAGAGAGGGAGAGGGGAGGAGAGAGAGAGAGAGAGAGAGCGAGAGAGAGAGAGATGAGAGAGCGAGAAAAGAAGAGGAGAGACGAGAGCGGGGAAGTACAACAAAAACAAAAGGGACAGATAGAAGAAAAAAAATAGGGGGGGGGGGGGGGGGGGGGGCGTAAGGAAGCAAGAAAGAAGAAAGGAAAGAGAAAAAAAAGGACAGAAAGAAAGATAAAGAAACCAGGATGATACAAGAAAAGGGAAAAGAAGCACACAAAAAAGACAGAAACGGGCCGGAGGAAAAGAAAAGGTTGAAAGGAAGAATATGAAGGGAAAAAAAATAACCGATAGGAAAGGAAAGAAAAAGTGAAGAGAAGACCGATCACTAAAAGAATAAAAAAAAACGAAAGAAAGAAAACCAAAAAGGAGAGAAAGAACGAAAGATAAAAAAATAAGAGGGGGAGAGGGGAGAGAGAGAGAAAAGAGAGAGAGAGAGGAGAAGAGAGTGAGAGAGAGGGAGAGAGAGAGAGAGAGAATATAAAGAGAAAAGAATAGAAAAAAAAAAGGGGAAAAAAAGGCAAAGAAATATCAGGGGAAAATAAAGGGAAAGAAAGATAAGCAAGAAAGGGGGGGGGGGGGGGGGAGGGACAAAGCCAGAAAGTTGTACAAAAGAAAGACAGCAATAAAGTAAAGGGGCAAAGAAACGAAAAGAGCAGGACAAATATAAAAAATAAAGCAAAATAACCAAAGAAAATGAAAAAAAAAAAAAAAAACAAACAAAAGAAAAAAAAACACAGAAAAGAAACTCTCTTTTGTCTCTGTGTGTGTGTGTCTCTCTCTCCACACACACACATTCTTTCTCTCATCACACACACACACACACACACTCACTCACTACACATTTCTCTCACGCACACACACACTCACACACCCCTCTCTCCAACACAACTCACTCACCCACACATTCTCTCTTCTCTCTCTCTTCTTTTCTCTCTCTCTCTTCTCACACACACCACAACGCCAACACACTCACTCACTCACTCACTCCTCCACCCCTACACACACAAACGGCACTTATCAGGACTGTGACAGCAGAGACAAACATAACAGGCAGCGGGCAGAAACATTATTCCTGTTATCGCAGAACGGTTTCATCATACCCATCCCACTTAACGACAGACACACTCACTGTACTGAACTGTCCTGTTCTGTACTGTACTGTGTCAGGCTGCAAGATCCGTGTGACTATTACTTACCCAGACCACCAGCTTCATAATCATATGATAGTCATTATTTTGCACACAGGATATCCTAGCATGCGGCACTTTCTAGGACTATTAATACATGACACGATACTGAAATAAATGTCTGTGTTGCCGGTTATTTTGCTCTTTTATTACTAAACTAAAAAAATGATTTGCGGTTTATTACTGAATTAAATCGCTGTTTCTTTTCTTTTTCTCTGTGTGTGTGTGAACGTGTTTATTCTTGCCCCCAGGGTTGGATGTTACAAATTTTTAAAAAGTCGTGTACTTATTCTATTACCCTCAGAAAATAGAATTCCGCGCGCGCGCACATACACATAACCCCCCCCCCACACACACACACACAGAATTTACGTGTTTACTTTTTTCCCCCTGAGGGCTGGATGTAAAAAAATAATTTTATATATAGATATATATATATATATTTATTATATATATATACACACACAATAATATTGTACTTATTCTATTACCCTAAAAAAACACCCTCTCTCTCTCTCTTTACGTGTGACACATTCATGAGATATTAATGTACAAAGACAAGACTGTCAGGTAATAATGTCTAATATTCACCTGTTGCAGATGTACACACTGTGTTTCTAGACTACTTCTAACACAGTGTCCCGGAATTCCCTTCAATATTCCACACTTAGTGATGAACATGGCATGCTCACCACTGACAGAATAATAAATAGTGTATTTGTGCAGCTGTTCGTATTGTGATTCAATAGTCCCCCCTTACAGGGACGGGATAGCTCTGTGGTCAGAGCACTCGCTTTCCCCCAGCCAAGGTTAAGCAGCATTGAGCGTGGTTACCACTTGGATGGGTGACATTTCGCGTGCCTTGGCTTCAGTGCAGTTCCTCCAGTTCACCCAGCTGTAAATAGGTACCTGCCAAAGCAGCGAGGGAGAGGAGATGGGCGCCGCCCTCAATATGCTGGCCCCTAGAGAAGTGAGGTCTCTGACGCCTCGCTACCTTATAGGTTATGGGACACCCATTACCTTTTTTATTCCCTCACACACACACCATACACACACGCACACACACCACCACGCACGCACGCACGCACGTACACACACAACACACACACACACACACACACACACACAACACGTGTGTGTGTGAAGCATTAACACATATGACACGTACGAAAATAAAACTCTTGTAAGTTTGATATTGTCAGACAACATCATTTTAATACACAAAAAATCCTTTGTTCTTATCAGTATGATATGGGTTTTTACATACATGTTCATCTACATAGATCACAATTATCATTACATTTTTACGTTTACACTTATCCCCACCCTCCTACTCCATTCTCCACCTCCCATGAACCTCTGTGTGTGTGTGTGTGTGTGTGTGTGTGTGTGTGTGTGTGTGTGTGTGTGAACGCGCGTGCGTGTGTGTGTGTGTGTGTGTAGCATGTGTGTAACGTGTGTGTGTGTGTGGTGTATGTAAGTGTGTGTGTGTGTGGCTGTGTGATGGTGTGGTGGTGCGTGCGTGCGTGTGTGTGTTCTTACCACTATATCCCTGTAACGTTTTCTTTCATGTAACAGCTGTCTTGCCCTCTGCATATAACTGTACAACGGATGAAGATGGCAATGTTGAAGTAATACTCTGTCTGTCTGTCTGTCTGTCTGTCTGACTCTGTGAAAAACCAGTGCTATAATCTTTATTACAAAAAGTGACAGCTGTGTAAATTACTACAGCTATCGCTATGTTTATTTCTATGTTCTACACACACAGAGAACTACATAATATTATATTACAAGTTCAGTACATAAACAAACAAAAATAATCCGATCAAAATGGCGCAGGATAACTTCACTGTCTTTCTTTTCTGACGAAATGCTTTTGTTCTTTGCATCATGGTGTTTTTATATTTCTCTGAGAGAGAGAGAGAGAGAGAGAGAGGAGAGAGAGAGAGGAGAGATGAGAGAGAGAAGAGATGAGAGAGAGAGATGAGAGAGAGAGGAGAGGAGAGAGAGAGAGTGAGTGAGGAGTGAGAGAGAGAGATCAAATCAAATCAAATCAAATCAAATCTAATTCTTTTATTTCGAGGATAATGAATAAGCACCCGTTTGCTTTTTTTTTTTTTTTTAACATCCATTCCAGAAAGAGACAGAGACAGAAAGAGACAGAGAGAGGGTCAGAGACAGAGACAGAGAGAACTATGTCGCAGAATGAATGAGCAATTATAACGGTATGTTACTGAAGTGGACAGGTAGATAGATCACCACTGATGCAAACATTTCAATTCATTTTGGGTTATTCCTTCTATTTCACAATTATTATTTCTGGCTGAGCATCTATTAGTTATTCATTTATCCGAATTCCATGCCATTTTCTGGAGGAATTTTTTTCCCTAATGTTACTGCGTTCAATCATAATCTTTGGATTTCATTGACATGAATTTTCATATCTTTCTTTTGGTTGTTCTCTAGTTCCAACTGACTTCGTAAGTTTTAGTTTCGTCAATTTCATAGACATTTCATATTAATATTTTTTTGAGTTGACTAATTCCAATTGACTTCATTTTTAGTTTTGTTATTTTCATAGACATTTCATATCAATATCTTTTTTCGTTGACTAGTTCCAACTGACATCATTTTTAGTTAGTTATTTTCATAGACATTTCATATCGATATCTTTTTGCGTTGACTAGTTCCAACTGACTTAATAAATTTTAGTTCAATTAATTTCATTGACATTTAATAAATAATAATAATATATGGAATTTATATAGCGCTGAATCTTGTAAAACAAACAAATCAAAGCGCTTATTTCATATCCTTTTGCCTGTTGTAGTTCCAACTGACTTCATTTTAGTTAAGTTAATTTCATAGACATGTCATATCCTTTTGCTTACTTCTTTTTTTAAAAAGTTTAGTTGACTTCTTGTTATTGAATATCATATTTTCTTTATCGTTTTCCATTACCTAACTTTCATCTGCTTTGTCTTATATGACTATTATTTCATGCTGTTTTATCAAGTTGTTCAGTCACTGCAGAACCAGCAACACTGAAACCTTATTCAGCATATAATGGTAGTTAGAGTGATGCATTGCGCTTGTGATCTGCTGACCCGGGTTCGAATCTCGTATTTTCCTCTGGAGTTAACATCAGTGCCGCCGACTCCACTCCTAAAAGTCCTTCGGATGAGACTATAAACCGATGTCCCGTGTGCGAACGCACGCAGACCATCTTGCGCACACGTTAAAACCTGTTCCGCTTTTCTGAACAGTAGGCCAATTGTGTGCCGGTGGGAACGGATGTCAAAATTGACAAAACCGCATATACGAGGGGACTGGATGTAAAAAAAAAAAAAGGCAAATGAGTGCTTATTCCATTATCGTCGAAATAAAAGAATAAAGTAAATAAATAAAATAATAAAATGAAATAAATATAAAAAGACTCAACAAAAATCCCCACAACGCCTACACCCAATTTTTATCAACTGTTGAGACTTCAGCCCACCACTCTGGCTCCTTTCCAGTTTCTCTCTCTCTCTCTCTCTCTCTCTCTCTCTCTCTCTCTCTCTCTCTCTCTGTATGTCAGTCTGTCTGACTCTGCTTCCGATTCTTTCTCTTTTTTTCCTTTTCCATTTCTTTGTTTCCATCAGACTGGGAGTTAATCTATAATCTGCATCGCTGTTTTTCTACGCTTTGTTTTTCATGTTTTTCATGTCTGTTTCGGCGTCTGAATGCTATCAGCTTGTTTGCAGGCTTTGAAAGATAGTGTAATGCCGTAGTGCAGTAATGCCGTAATGCCGGCCGGCTGGCTGTTAGATCTATGTTCTTGTTCCAGGTTATTTATCTCCGTCTCATACATAATTTCAGAAAGAGGCAGTGAAGAGCAGGGCTGTTTGGAGATGTATGGGGGGGAAAAGTACCAAATTCATGGTGACCAAAAACTGACTTTTGTTTTGAATCTGTTTAGGCCTATGATTATATAGATATATCCACAAGGACATTGTTACAGCATTAACAAGTCTGTAATGAGAGCAACAGCAAACTCAGCGATTATACTTGGGGAACAGGATAGCCTGGTGGTTAGCCTGATGCGCATTCCTTGCGCTGGTGATCTGCTGACCGGGTTCGAATCTCGTTCAAGAGGAGTTTTTAATTATGTATGAGACGGAGATAAATAACCTGGAACAAAAGAACATAGATCTGACAGACAGCCAGCCAGCCGTCATTACGGCATTACGCTATCTTTCAAAGCCTGCAAACAAGCTGATAGCATTCAGACACCGAAACAGACATGAAAAACAAAACGTAGAAAAACAGCGAGGAGTTAACATTAATGGCTACTCCACTCCCCCAAAAGACCTTCAGATGAGTCTATAAATCAAGGTTTGTCTCGCAGGCAGAACATTTTGCACATACATGAAAACCTGTTCCCCTTTTCAGAAGCGCAGGCTATTGTGTGCCATTTGGAAGGGATGACAAAATTGACCAAAATTGCATAGACAGGAGGACTTGATGAGAGAAAAAAAAAGCTCACAAGTGCTTTTTCCATTATCTCGAAATAAAAGAATAAAGTAAATAAATAAAATGAAATAAATTTTTAAAAAGACTAAACAAAAATCCCCACAACGCCTACACACAATTTTTATCAATTGTTAAGACTTCGGCACACCACTCTGGCTCCTTTCCAGTTCTCTCTCTCTCTCTCTCTCTCTCTCTCTCTCTCTCTCTCTCTCTCTCTCTCTCTCCTCTTCTATCTGTATATCAGTCTGTCTGTCTCTGTTTCCGATTCTTTCTCTTTTTTTCCTTTTCCATTTTTTCCCATCAGACTGGGAGTTAATCTATAATCTGCGTCGCTGTTTTTCTACGCTTTGTTTTTCATGTCTGTTTCCATGTCTGTTTCCGCATCTGAATGCTGTCAGCTTGTTTGCAGGCTGTGAAAGATAGCGTAATGCCGTAATGCCGGCTGGCTGGCTGTTAGATCTATGTTCTTGTTCCAGGTTATTTATCTCCATCTCATACATAATTTCAGTAAGAGGCAGTGAAGAGCAGGGCTGTTTGGAGATGTATGGGGGGGAAAAAAACTTGTACAAAATTCATGGTGACAAAAAACTGTGACTTTTGTTTTGAATCTGTGTAGGGCTGTAATTCTGTAGATACATCCACAAGGACATTGTTACAGCATTAATTAGTCTGTAATGAGAGCAACAACACGGTCAGAAGGTTATACTGCACTCTTTTAATGGGAGTACATAATTATCAACAAAAACATAGATGGTGGAAACGAAAACACATAGCAATAATAATAATGATAATAATAATAATAATAATAATAATAATGGCATCATAATAATAATACTATAAGGTCACCGTGATGTAATTATGTTTCTCCTGAGAAAAGCATACCGCAATAAAAAGATTATTGACTTGCAGAAATGTTGTGCATGTGATAGTCGTTATGTTATTGCAGAGATCTTTCAACACCTTCACTGACTTACTCTCTCTCTCTCTCCGTCTGTCTGTCTGTCTGTCTGTCTTGCTGTGTTTCTTTCTCTCTGTGCTTTTGTCTGTTTCTGTTTCTCTTTTTCCATTTTTGTTGGCTCTCTCTCTCACACACACACACACACACAAACACACGCGCGCGCGCGTGTGTACGTGTGTGCGCACGTGCATATGTTTGTATGTTCCTCTCATGTCTCTTCCTCCAAAAGTGAAGGCAACGCACGTTTCTTCGTTTCCGGCTGAACTCATGGTGTCACAGTGATAAGTTAGGCAGTGCATAGGTGATCTAGGTGGCCTAGGTGACCTCTACGAAACTGTTTCTCTGGAGACAGCGAAAAACTGAATAAGTGAGAGATATACAGGCCTACCCTACAGTCTATGCTGGTAGCCAGATGTTAGCAGGTGATCTCGGGTAAACCTTTCTGACTTCATACACACCTACAACTTTCTTTGTCAGCTGGATAAAATGACCTCTCAAGTGACTGTTGTAGTTCTTAATGACTGTGACATATGCGTGAATCCCTTCTGCTTGATCCCCCCCCACCTCCCCCCCCCCCCCCCCCCCCCCCCCCCCCCCCCCCGCCCATTTTCTGTTGTTTGTTTTTGTCTTGATCTCTGTCCGTCTGTCTATTTCTCTGTCTCTCGCTCTCTCTCTCTCTCTCTATCCAAACACACACACACGCACTTGTGTGTGTGTGTGTTGTGTGTGTGTGTGTGTGTGTGTGTGTGTGTGTGTGTGTGTGTGTGTGTGTGTGTTCATAAGTATTGTGAACATTGCAACAACTAGGAATCGATATATAGTTATGACGCTGAAAATGCTCTTCCGATTCAAAAAGCTTTACTTTAACAGGAATATAAAAAACAACAACCAGTAATTGATAAAAAGCGACCAATAGTCAAGTATTGTTTTCACTTAAAAAATTCTTTTTTTTAGATTATCAAACAAATGATAATTATATCAAATAATTATACAAAATGAAATAAACCGAAAATGTGCTCTGACAGACACTTGGGTGGTGTGTTTTTACTTGTCTGCTTTGGTAAACAAAGTGTCTGTGTGTGTTGTATTTTTGCTTTGTGTGTGTTTTGTGTGTGTGTGTGTGTGTGTGTGTGCTTTGTATGGTTTGTGTTGCGTGCGGGTGTTCTTTTTGTATTTTCGCGCGCGCGCGCGCGCACGCGCGCTAGCACGTACGTGCCCGTACGTATTAACCTTTTTTTGTGTGTGTTGTTTTTTGGGTGGGTTTTTTTTTTTTTTTGGGGGGGGGAGGGGGGAAGAAGGCGATAAAAATCACAACAATACCCTACCCTACAACCTGGTGAGATATCGCGGATTGGATTTGAACTGAGCCGGACACAAAAGTAACACACCCATTTACAAAGTAATTCAGACACCAAGTGCGTTGCTGTCACAAGGGACGCTATGGCCCGAGTGGTTAAGACCCGCTCAACTTCAATCCTATGGGTCCATCAAGTCAAGGGTTCGAATCTCGGGGATGGCGTCTGGTGAGTTAATTTAGGGTGGGGATTTTTACGGTCCCCCAGGTCAATTTCAAGGTGCAGACCATCCAGTGCCTTACTTCCTTCCGGGTATATAGACATGCAGAAGATCAAAATATGCACGTTTATTAAAGACCCCCGTTAATTTCATGTCAGCGTTCGGTGGGTTACGGAAACACGAACGTACCAAGCATACATCCCTGAAGTCAGAATGCGGCTACCTTCATAGAAGTTAAAAACGGTGGTATGCGTAAAAATCTAATCATTGGTGAACCTCGTAGCTCTAGCAGAGAAACGAGAGAGAAAAAAAAGAAGAAAGAAGAAGAGAGAAAGAGAGAGAGAGAGAGAAGATGAAGAGAGAGAGTATAGGAGAGAGAAGAGAAAGAGAGAAGAAGAAAAAAGAAGAAAAAAACAAGAAAGGATTAGGTGATGACTTATTACAAAACAACAAAAACCCGAATAAGTAACCAAACTAGAAAATTATACACGCAGTGGGAACGGGATAGCTCTGAGTGGTCAGAGCACTCGCTTTCCCCAAACTAAAGTTAAGCAGCATCAAGCGTGGTTACCACTTGGATGGGTGACCTTTTGCGCGTCTTGGCCTGAGTACAGTCCCCCAGTTCACCCAGCTGTAAATGGGTACCTGCCCTTTTTTTTAGGGTCAGGGAAGGTAAAGCAGCGAGGGAGAGGAGATGGGCGCCGCCCTCAATATGCTGGCCCCTTGAGAATTTGAGATCTCTGATGCCTCACTCCCCTACGACCACATAGGTTATGGGACACCTTTACCTTTACACACGCAGTCAGTATTATGTCAATGATTCTTCTGGCCACTTCAAAGTAAAGAACTTTATATCCACTTGCAGGGGGGAGGGGGGGAGGGGAGGTGTTCAAGTCAAAAATACATCGGAAAGGGTGAGCTGTGTGTTTATTAGTTAGCAATAAATTCTAATGGAGACCTTGATCAAGAGAGAGAAAAGGATGGGGATGGGGGTTG
>CM054134.1:55155684-55158184 GCA_028751875.1 Rapana venosa
CTGTTGTCTGTCGAAAATATGTTGTACGTGCTTCCGTTAAGCGCCTGACAAGTCAGGCCCTGCGCGTCTGATTTCGGCGAGGGAACGATTCGAGCAGAAAAGTGAGCAAAAGATTAAGGATTGAGGAAGAAAGAAAGTGGGACATACACTGACAGTGACAATGGCTCTTATTTTCTAGCGGCAGAGATTTTGGTTTCATAGTCATCTTTCATACTTGCTCTGGTTATGTAATAATATAATTATAAGGTAAACTAAGATAATTTTTTTAAGCCCATGAAATACAATATTTCTAACAATAAATTCACGTACAAAAAAGGCCATTGGATATCGCTGTCATCAATCGAAATTTACAAACATGTATATGGAGATTTTTTTTCTATGAAAACAGCAAAAGGAAAAGAAAATTAAAAGTACATAAAAAGTTGACAACTGGGAGAAGGAAAAAATACCAAGATAGAAGAGAAAAGCCCCAATAAAATAATTCCAATGATCAGCACAAAAGCACACACACACACACACATTTCAATTCAATAACACTGTAGAACCAATATGTGTGTGTGCGCGCACGCGCGCGCGTGTTATGTATGTAAGTGTATGCGTATGTATGTGTGTGCGCGTATGTGAGTGCGCGCGCGTATGTGTGTGTGTCTGTGTGTGTCTGTGTCTGTGTGTGTGAGTGTGTGTGTGTGTGTCTTTGTGCCTACCTACCTGTGTGCATGTGTGTGTGCATGTGTATGTGTGAGCATATTTCTCTGTGTGCATGTGTGTGTGCATGTGTATGTGTGAGCATATTTCTCTGTGTATGCATGCTTGTAGCGGTGTTTGTGTGAGCATGTATGTGCCTGCATGTATGCATGTGTGTGTGTACGCGCGCGCATGCGAGTTCTGTTCTATTCTGTTCTCTTTATTGTCTATCGTCTTTTTTGGTGCGTTTAACTACACTGTCAAGTCTACAATTCATCTGTTTGTTCGCAGGCTTTAATGACAAACACTTTTGATATTGGCAAAAAACCCACCCTCGTTCACAGGGATTTCTCTGTCTGTCTGTCTCGCCTTGGCCAAGTTCCACTGACGGGAAAAAAAGGGAAGGGCTGTCTGTCTAACGGGCTGTCTGTCTGTGTAACGGGCTGTCTGTCTGTGTAACGGGCTGTCTGTCTGTGTAACGGGCTGTCTGTCTGTCTAACGGGCTGTCTGTCTGTCTAACGAGCTGTCTAACGAGCTGTCTGTCTGTCTAACGAGCTGTCTGTCTAACGGGCTGTCTGTCTAACGGGCTGTCTGTCTGTCTAACGGGCTGTCTGTCTGTCTAAAGGGCTGTCTGTCTAACGAGCTGTCTGTCTGTCTAACGAGCTGTCTGTCTAACGGGCTGTCTGTCTAACGAGCTGTCTGTCTAACGAGCTGTCTGTTTAACGGGCTTTCTACCTACTTACCTATCTATCTATCTATCTATCTATCTGTCTGTCTGTCTGTCTGTCTGTCTATCTATCTATCTATCTATATCTATCTATCTGTCTATTACCTGACTTCTAATAATAATAATAATAATAATAATAATGTATGGAGTTTATATAGCGCTGAATCTTGTAAAGCAACAAATCAAAGCGCTCAGATGACTTTTTTTCGAGGATAATGGAATAAGCACTCTTGTGCTTTTTTTTATTTTATTTTACATCCAGTCCACGTGTGTATGCGGTTTTGTAAATTTTGTCATCTGTTCCCACCGGCACACAATGGCCTACTGTTTCGAAATGCGGAACAGGATTTAACGTGTGCGCAAAATGTTCTGCATGCGTTCGCACACAGGGCCTCGGTTTATAGTCTCATCCGAAGGACTTTGACATTCAGTTCGATTTTTTTGTCAACTGGGAAGAAAGGGCGAGGCTGGGAATCGAACCCAGAACCTCACAGTTTACTTGTTGGCAGGCAAACGTCTTAACCATCCTGCCACCTTCCTTCCTTCTCTATTCTATTGCCTGTCTGTCTGTCTACCTACCTACCTACCTTCCTATCTATCTATTACCTGACCTCTCTATTCTATTGTCTATCTATCTATTTATCTATCCATATATCTATCTTTTCGACCTATCCCTCTCTCTCTCTATCTCTCTCATCTATTCTTTCTTTTCTTTTCCCCCCCTAACTTTTGCACTTGTTCATTCTCTCATGCCCATGTAGTTGGTTACAGATAGACACATTAACAGAGGGACACGCTGCACTAGGCGACACAGGAAAGTCTGTCGGCTTAAACAAAGTTTATTCAGTACAGGCAACGTGGCGTAGACAGACAACAGTTTATTCAGTACAGGCAACGTGACATAGACTTGTTTATTCAGTACAGGCAACGTGACGTAGACAGACAACAGTTTATTCAGTACAGGCAACGTGGCGTAGACAGACAACAGTTTATTCAGTACAGGCAACGTGACGTAGACAACAATTAAGGACAGGCAACGTGACGTAGACAGACAACAGTTTATTCAGTACAGGCAACGTGACGTAGACA
>CM054134.1:55163184-55165684 GCA_028751875.1 Rapana venosa
AAACAAACACGCACGCGCACACACACACACAACCACACACACTGTCAAACAATCGTCTCTTCGGCAGACAGTTAAACTGCACGCACACACACATACACACACACACATACACTCACGAACACACACACACACAAATATTCACACGCGCGCACGCACACACACATACACACACATACACTTACACACACACTTGTACCGTGTGATAGCCTAGGACTGTTCATCCCCCACCTCTTACCTCTATTTCCAGTTAGCACCGCCGCCTCCCTCCCCCCCCCCCCCCCCCCCTCCCTCCGCCCCCCTTCCTATTTTATTCTTCCCACCCTGGTGTAAATCCTGTCTTCCCTCCCCTTTTGGGTGGGTTTTTTTTTTTTTGGTGGTGGTGGTGGATGCGGTCGTAGTGTTTTGTTTTTTTAAATGGTGGTGGTGGTGGTTGTGGTGGTAGTGGGTTTTTTTTTTTTTTTTTTTTTTGTGGGGGGGGGGGGGGGGGGGGGGTTGGTTCTGAACCAGATAGATTTATTGTGCCTACACATTTTTTTCCTTTATTTTATTTTATTTTTTTCACTTTTCAGTGGTTCACACACATTCTCTCTGTCTCCCCCCCCCCCCCCCCCCCCCCCCCCCCCCCCCCCCCCCCCCCCCCCCCCCCCCCCCCCCCTCTCTCTCTCTCTCTGAGTGCCGACTCCCTCTCCCAAAAAGTCTTTTGGATGAGACTATAAACCAAGGTCCCGTGTGCGAACGCACGCAGAACATCTAGCGCACACGTTAAAATCCGTTCCGCTTTTCGGAAGAGTAGTCCATCGTGTGCCGGTGAGAAAGGATGACAACATTTACAAAACTGCACACATACGGGAACTTGATTTTTTTTTTTAAAAGCACACGAAAGCTTATTCCATTATCTTTGAAATAAAAGAATAAATAATAAATGATAATAATCTCTCTCCCCCTTTCTCCTACCCCCCCCTCTCTCTCTCTCTATCTCTCTCTCTCTCTCTCTCTCTCTCTCTCTCTCTCTCTCTCTCTCCCCACCCCCCCCCCCCCCCCCCCCCCCTCTCTCTCTCCTCTCTCTCGCTGTAGTTATCATTGTGTGTCTCGAAAGCTGCACCACAAAAGAAAGAAACCGTGGGGGAAAATAAGAAAAGAGGATGATACTGTTGTGCAAAAAAAAAAAAAAGGAAGGGAGAGGGTGTGAGGGTGGGGAAGGGAAGGGGAGGGGATGAGGAGTAGGAGGAAAGAGGGAGTGGGGATGGGGGGGGAGAGGGAGGGGGGAGGAAGAGGGAGTGTTGGTGGTGGGGGGAGGGGAGGGGAGGAGAAGGTTTCTGCTTTTTGTACTGTGTGAAGGTTGATTGAAGACAGATTTTAATGTGGGGGTGGATCGGTGGTGGAGAGGTAGAGGAGAGTTGTGAGTAGGAAGGGAGTGGAGGGAGGTTCTGAACCTTTTGGGACGAACTTTTCCCTTAAGACAGATTTGTGGTGGACTGGCACTGTGCTTTTCGGTGAACATAACCCCTCCGTCCCTCCTCAGACACACACGCCAAGGCAGGTGCGGCATAAGGTAGAACCCCTGCGCAACACACATTCACCGCAGGTAACTCCTGTCAATTCTAAAAAAGTCTCTTCTGTAGGGAAAAATACAGCTGCAGTAAAATAATAAAAAAAGGTGGCCTGCTGTTTGGCGCGTCTGCTCCCCGGGCTGACAGTCCAATTTCCGCTAGATTCCCCGTCTTAGTGGTTCTAAAATACTTATATTAAAATACTTGGCTTTGTTCTTCTTGATTCTCTCACCCACACACACTATGATGATGACCCCAGGCTTTTCCAGGTTGGGACTGTCGTTCTGCATTAATGCACATTCACCTGCATTGGAAACATCCAGAATTCTGTCGTGTAAGTATTGTACTGTCCCTTAATGTTGTCTAGTTCTGTCTACTATCTCTTTTGGTCTGCTCTGTCATTGTGTTCGCTTGCTTTATCTTGTAAGCCTTTGATGCTTCTTCTGTTTCTTGTCTATTGTTTGTTCTGTTTTCTCTTTATTGTATAATAACATTGGTTTTTACATTCCATATTTCTTCTCTACTTTTGTTAGCAGTTGTGGAGATCCTGTGTGTATGGGATGTTTTTTGAATGTGTGTGTTCGAGTTCGCGCGTCGCTCGCTCGTTCAGTATGCTCTACAATCGACGATTTTTCTTTTCTGGGGGAAGCAGTAGGATGTAAATAAAAGTCCGAGTTCTCTCTCTGTCGTCTCTCAGGGTGACTGTATTTGTATGGTTTGTATGTGTGTGTATGTATGTATGTATGTGTGTGTATGCATGATGTAGCATATGGTCGTGTGTGAGTATGTATTATCGATGATGATTTGTCATGATGGGGTATAATGTAATCGATCAGTATGTAGCGAAGGGGAATGTATGTGGAGGTGGAATGGAGTATGTATGAGATGTGGGTGTATGATGAGAGTATGTATGTAGATAGTATGAGATATAGTATCGATGAGTATGTACG
>CM054134.1:55170684-55183184 GCA_028751875.1 Rapana venosa
CCTGTTCTGCCTTTTGGAAGAGTGGACCATAGTGTGCTGGTGGGAATGGACGACAAAACAATTACAAAAAAACGCATGTACACAGGGACTCGATGTAAAAAAAGAAGAAGAAGAAGAAGAAGAAGAAGAAGAAGAAATAATAGAGGGCTTGATTGCTTATTCATTGTCCTCGAAACAAAGGAACTGGAATAAGTAAATAGATAGATGAACAGATGATAGATAGATAGATAGATAGATTAGATATAGATAGATAGATAGACAGAAAGATAGATCATTCTTAGTTCTATATTTTATTATTTCTGTTCCCCCTCCCTCTCTCTATCCAAGATCACCCCACCCACACCGACTTGCAATCCTCTCAAAGCAACAGGGCTATGGCCAATCGCTTGTAGTAGGCTGTAGGTATCCTGAGGTAAGTCATGGTTGAGACTGGAGTCATCATAATAATATTATTATCTGCAGTTTGAACTGTTCTAACTGTCTGGCCTGTGTGACCTTTGTGTGACCCTCTGGCCAATTGCTGAAGTAGGCTGCTTATGGTAATGTGAGGCAAGTTATGGTAGATATTTGAGTCACCATAATTATCTGCAGTGTGAACTGTTCTGTCTGGTTTGTGTAAACTTTGTATGACCCTTAGTTTGCAGTTGTGTGAATGACGTGTTTCTCAGGTTACATACAGGTAATGCAGAGAGGGGGGAAAGAGGCCCAGTTATGTCACTGTGACTTCAGGTGTGTTGACCCCCTACATTTTGTTGTTGATATCCTGTGTCTGGGTTCTGTGTTGATGACACTGTCATGTGAGACAGTGTGTGTGTGTGTATGTGTGTGTGTGTGTGTGTGTGTGTGTGTGTGTGTGTGTGTGTGTGTGTGTGTGTGGTGTGTGTGCAAGAATGTAAGAGAGCAGTGTGTGTTGGTTTGCCTGTGTGTGTGTGTGTTGTGAGTGTATGTGTACGTGTGTGTGGATGTGTGTGTGTGTGAGAGAAGAGATAGAGAGTGTGTTATTTTTTAAAAATTCTTTTATGTCGAGGATAATGTGTGTATGTATGCTGCGTGCATGCGTGCGTGCATGCGTGCACGTGTGTGCACATGTGTGTAGCCTACATCATTGGCTGTGGGTGCTGTGTCTGTGTGCTGTCGTGTGTGTGTGTGTGGTGTTGTGTGTTGGAGTGTGTGTGTTGGTTTTTAATCACTACCAACCTGTTGCACACCTGGGGGTGCAGCAATAATCACGTGTGTATCAGCCACCTTTCCTCATCCCTTTGCCCCACCATACACACTACACTACCTTCAGCCGCACCTTCCATTTTGTACTTTGAATCTTCTTTGCCAAACACTCAGACAGCAGCTCTTCTTGCCTGTCATATGAGTGAAAATGCGTTGTGCTGCCCTTAAGCTTCTGCCAAGCCAGGCCCAGAGCATCCAACTTCAGCGTGGGAGAGAACTGTTATCTTTGAAGTATTTCTGGTGGGGTGCGGGGGAGGGTTGGCAAAAGAATGGACCAGGATGGCAGAAAATAGACAAGAAGGGGGTACACGGCAGAAACAAAGCGAGGATAGAAAAGAGGAAATTACTGGCACAGAATTTCCAGAATGTGGGGATGCTATTTATACTGACAGGCCAACAGGCATCACCATGGGGGAGAGGGGGGGGGGGGGATGTTCTATGTAAATGAGTTCTCAGTGATCTACTGTAAGAATAGAAAATAATGAAGATGTTTTGACCGGTATTGTACTGGATAAAACAAAACAAAAAACCCCAAATAAAACGAAGAAAAACAAATGAATAGTATTATTTGTGTGAGAAAAATTATACCGACCTGAAAAAAAGCTTATCAATCAATACTAATTATCACAATAAACATGGTATCAAAACTCATAGGTAACCTACATGACATCATGTTCTTAAGGTACTATCAATTCAAACTAATACATTATTTCACACAGGAAAACGTTCATGGATTTTGGCATGGTAAAAATCGCTATAGACTCTCTGTCTCTCTCTCAGCCTTTGTCTTCTTTTTCTACACTTCTTTTTTGCTTATAAACACACACACACACACACACACACACACACACACACACAACACATATCCATATTCCTTCCTCATGTTCTCTTCCCATCCTTCTTTCCGGCTTTGTTCTCCCTTTCTTTCCTTCGTCTTTTGTTCTCTTGCCCTCTAATCTTGTTCTTTTTCCTTAATTTTTTTCACTCTTTCTTTAGAAGTATTAGGGTTTAAAAAAAAATTTTCTTTCCTTTCTTCCCATCTTTCTTTCAAGTGATCCATTTTTCTCTTTTTTGGGGGTCCCCTTTCTGCTTCCCTCTCTCGCAAGTCTTCCTCCCATACTAAATCAGTTTTGGTTCTCTCCCCCTTTGTTTATTACCCCTCCCCCTCCCATCACGTTCTGTGCTTCCCATGTGCGAACGTTAACAAAACAACTTGCCCACACATTCAAACCTGTTCTTCCATTTGGAAGAGTAGGCCATAGTGTGCTGGTGGGAACGAACAACAAAAACTTACGAAATCTGCATGCACACAGGGACTGTTGTTAAAAAAATTTTAAAAAGTGAATAACTACTCATTTATCGTTTCCGAAATGTAAAATATGGAATAAATAAACAAATAAATAAATAAATACATACATGAATGAATATAATAAATTAAAAAAGTGAAGAAATAGATAAATGAATAAATACATAAATGAATATAATAAATAAATAAATAAATATATGAATAAATCAACAGAGATAAACAAATAGATAAATAAATAAAAATTACTCTTATTTTTCTATATTTTATTCTTTCTGTTCCCCCTCCCTTTCTGTATCCAAGATCACCACACCCATGCTGACTTGCAATCCCCTCAAAGCAACAGGGCTATCTATGGCCAATCGCTTGTAGTAGGCTGCTTGCGGTAGTAGCTATCCTGAAGCAAGTCATGGTTGACACTGGTATCATCATAATTATTATCTGCAGTTTGAACTGGTCTAACTGTCTGGTCTGTGTGACCTTTGTGTGACCCTCTGGCCAATTGCTGTAGTAGGCTGCTTATGGTAATGTGAGGCAAGTTATGGTAGATATTTGAGTCACCATAATTATCTGCAGTGTGAACTGTTCTGTCTGGTTTGTGTAAACTATGTATGACCCCCAGTCTGCAGTTGTGTGAATGACGTGTTTCTCAGGTTACATACAGGTAAGCAGAGAGGGGGGAAAGAGGCCCAGTTATGTCACTGTGACTTCAGGTGTGTTGACCCCCTACATTTTGTTGTTGATATCCTGTGTCGGGGTTTTCTGTGTTGATGATACTGTCATGTGAGACAGTGTGTGTGTGTGTGCGTGTGTGTGTGTGTGTGTGTGTGTGTATGTGTGTGTGTGCGCGCGCGCGTGTGTGAGTGTGTGTGCAAGAATGTAAGAGAGACAGTGTGTGTTGGTTTGCCTGTGTGTGTGGTGTGTGTGTTTTGAGTGTATGTGTACCTGTGTGTGGATGTGTGTGTGTGAGAGAGAGATAGAGAGTGTGTTATTTTTTAAAATTCTTTTATGTCGAGGATAATGTGTGTATGTATGTGTGCGTGCATGCGTGCGTGCATGCGTGCACGTGTGTGCACATGTGTGTAAGCCTACATGCATGCGTGCGTGCCTGTGTCTGTGTGCGTCCGTGTGTGTGTGTGTGTGTGTGTGTGTGTCTGAGTGTGTGTGTTGGTTTTTAATCACTACCAACCTGTTGCACACCTGGGGGTGCAGCAATAATCACGTGTGTATCAGCCACCTTTCCTCATCCCTTTGCCCCACCATACACACTACACTACCTTCAGCCGCACCTTTCATTTTGTACTTTGAATCTTCTTTGTCAAACACTCAGACAGCAACTCTTCTTGCCTGTCATGTGAGTGAAAATGCGTTGCGCTGCCCTTAAGCTTCTGCTAAGCCAGGCCCAGAGCATCCAACTTCAGCGTGGGAGAGAACTGTTTCTTTGAAGTATTTCTGGGGGGGGGGGGGGGGGGGGGGGGGGGGGGGGGGGGGGGGGGGTGTGGGGGGGGGGGGGGGGGGGGCGGGATTGGCAAAAAAGGACAAGAAGGCAAAAATAGACAAGAAGGGGGTACAGGGCAGAAACAAAGCGAGGATAGAAAAGAGGAAATTACTGGCACAGAATTTCCAGAATGTGGGGATGCTATTTATACTGACAGGCCAACAGGCATCACCATGGGGGAGAGGGGGGGGGATGTTCTATGTAAATGAGTTCTCAGTGATCTACTGTCAGAATAGAAAACAATGAAGATGTTTTGACCGGTATTGTACTGGATAAAACAAAACAAAAAACCCCAATAAAACGAAGAAAAAACAAATGAATAGTATTATTTGTGTGAGAAAAATTATACCCACCTGAAAAAAAGCTTATCAATCAATACTAATTATCACAATAAACATGGTATCAAAACTCATAGGTAACCTACATGACATCATGTTCTTAAGGTACTATCAATTCAAACTAATACATTATTTCACACAGGAAAACGTTCATGGATTTTGGCATGGTAAAAATCGCTATAGACTCTCTGTCTCTCTCTCAGCCTTTGTCTTCTTTTTCTACACTTCTTTTTTGCTTATATAACACACACACACCACACACACACACACACACACACACATATATCCCTCCTCAGTTCTTTCCCATCCTTCTTCCGCTTTTTCCACCTTTCTTTCTTCGTCTTTTGTTCTCTTGCCCTCTAATCTTGTTCTTTTTCCTTAATTTTTTTCACTCTTTCTTTAGAAGTATTAGGGTTTAAAAAAAAATTTCTTTCCTTCTTCCCATCTTTCTTTCAAGTGATCCATTTTTCTCTTTTTTGGGGGTCCCCTTCCTGGTTCCCTCTCTCGCAAGTCTTCCTCCCATACTAAATCAGTTTTGGTTCTCTCCCCCTTTGTTTATTACCCCCCCCCCCTCCCATCACGTTCTGTGCTTCCCATGTGCGAACGTAAACAAAACAACTTGCCCACACATTCAAACCTGTTCTTCCATTTGGAAGAGTAGGCCATAGTGTGCTGGTGGGAACGAACAACAAAAACTTACGAAATCTGCATGCACACAGGGACTGTTGTTAAAAAAATTTTAAAAAGTGAATAACTACTCATTTATCGTTTCCGAAATGTAAAATATGGAATAAATAAACAAATAAATAAATAAATACATACATGAATGAATATAATAAATTAAAAAAGTGAAGAAATAGATAAATGAATAAATACATAAATGAATATAATAAATAAATAAATATATAAATATATGAATAAATCAACAGAGATAAACAAATAGATAAATAAATAAAAATTACTCTTATTTTTCTATATTTTATTCTTTCTGTTCCCCCTCCCTTTCTGTATCCAAGATCACCACACCCACGCTGACTTGCAATCCCCTCAAAGCAACAGGGCTATCTATGGCCAATCGCTTGTAGTAGGCTGCTTGCGGTAGTAGCTATCCTGAAGCAAGTCATGGTTGAGATTGGAGTCATCGTAATTATTATCTGCAGTTTGAACTGTTCTAACTGTCTGGTCTGTGTGACCTTTGTGTGACCCTCTGGCCAATTGCTGTAGTAGGCTGCTTATGGTAATGTGAGGCAAGTTATGGTAGATATTTGAGTCACCATAATTATTATCTGCAGTGTGAACTGTTCTGTCTGGTTTGTGTAAACTTTGTATGACCCTCAGTCTGCAGTTGTGTGAATGACGTGTTTCTCAGGTTACATACAGGTAATGCAGAGAGGGGGCAAGAGGCCGAATTATGTCACCCTGACCTGGGGTGTGTTGAACCCCTACCTTTGTTCTTGTTGTTGTTGTTGATGATATCCTGTGTCTGGGTTTTGTGTTGCTGACGCTGTCGTGCGTGGGGGACAATATGACAGTGTTGTGTGTGTGTGTGTTGTGTTGTGTGTGTGTGTGTTGTGTGTGTGTGTGTGTGTGTGTGTGTGCAAGTATGCAAGAGAGTGTGTTTGTTTGCATGCGTGCGTGTGCGTGTGTGTGTGTGTGTGGTGTGTGTGTGTGTGTGTGTTGTGTGTGTGTGTGCTGGTGCGCGAATTGTGTGTGTGTGTGTGTTGTGTGTGTATATATGTGTGTGCAAGTATGTAAGAGAGAGTGTGTGTTTCTTTGTGTGCATGTGTGTGTGTGTGTGTGTGTGTTGTGTGTGTGTGTGTGTGTGTGTGTGTGTGTGTGTGTGTGTGTGTGTGTGGATGTGTGTTGAGAGAGAGATAGAGAGTGTGCGTGTGTGTGTGTGTGGTGTGTTGTGTGTGTGTGTGTGTGTGTGTGTGTGTGTGTGTGTGTGTGTGTGTGGTGTGTGTGTGTGTGCGCGTGCGTGCGTGCGCGCGCGTGCCTACATCCCTGCATGCATACATGTGTGTGTTGGTTTTTAATCACTACCAACCTGTTGCACACCTGGGGGTGCAGCAATAATCACGTGTGTATCAGCCACCTTTCCTCATCCCTTTGCCCCACCATACACACTACACTACCTTCAGCCGCACCTTCCATTTTGTACTTTGAATCTTCTTTGCCAAACACTCAGACAGCAGCTCTTCTTGCCTGTCATGTGAGTGAAAATGCGTTGTGCTGCCCTTGAGCTTCTGCCAAGCCAGGCCCAGAGCATCCAACTTCAGCGTGGGAGAGAACTGTTATATTTGAAGTCTTTCTGGAAGGGGGGAGGCAAAAGAATGGACCAAGATGGCAGAAAATAGACAAGAAGGAGGTGACAGGAAGAAAAGGACAAAGGCAGAAACAAAAAGAGGAATAGAAAAGATGGAATTCCTGGCACAGAGTTTCCGAAGGTGGGGATGCTGTTTATACTGATAGGCTCCAGGTATTCCCACCGGGAAGGGGGGGGGGCTTTTGAATCAAATTTCATACTTAACCTACTTTATAATACCCCTCCAGAAACAAGGCTATACATTTTTCATGACGGCGTAGGTTGATAACTGCCCTAAGGGATACATTTTTTTTCTGAATACATCCCTTAATTTTGAATTGATGGGTCTCGTGAAAGACCTTTTAATAAAAACACCAGAAAAATTTGAGATGATAATTATTCTGAGGGGTACTATGGGAGATACAAAATTTTTAAAAAACCTAATAAAAGAGAGATTGAGTGTTATAAAGTTCGTACATTCCGAAGTCGGAATGTGGATGCCTTAATGGTGGGTTAATAGGATCGCATATGCAAAATATCTTCACTGATGATCCTCGGAGATCTAGCCCAGTAACTTAAAAAAAAATCTGTCCAGTTCATATGCGAAAATCATTTCCACCTTTACCCCCTCCCCCCCCCCCCCCCCCCCCCCCCCCCCCAACTATTTATCATATCAATGTGGTGTTAAATTCATTGCAAACCTACATGACACTATGTTGGATTACTTTCATGCACACTCACAGTATTATCGACATTGTGAAATGGTCAGATTATGCACAAGTTCTTTCTCTCATCAAATTTTTTCTTTTTATTTCTCCCAGATTTATTCTATCCTTATACTTTCTTTTGGTGGGTTATTTTCTTACTAGTTAATGTTTACTCTTCTTTTGGTGGTCTATTTTCTTTAGATATAAATGTTCTCTCTCTCTAAGTTCACTTGAAATTGTTATTTGCTAGTATCAATGACCTGTCAGTATAAATAGCATATATCCACCTTCTGGAAATTATGTGCAACAAATTCCTGTTTTTCTATCCCTCTCTTTGCTTCTGACTTATTTCTTTTCTTCTCATCACCTCTTTCTTGTCTAATTTCTGCCTTCTTGGTCCATTCTCCTGCCTTTTTTCCAGAAAGACATAACATAACAAGTCTCTCCCACGCCAAAGTCGGATATGCTGGGCCTGCTTAACAACAGCACAAAGCGTTTTTGCTCCAGTGAAAGACAACAGTAGTTACTGTCCGAGCCTTCGAGGAAGAAGAAGAAGAACAACAAGAAGAAGAACAAGAAAAACAAGAACAAGAAGAACAAGAAGAACAAGAAGTATCAATGACAATCCCTATTCAGGGCAAGGGCTAGATGAAAAAAGCACGTTAATAATAATTATTCATCTCTTACTCTTGGGAATAAACATTACCAACACCAAAGATTATCAGTCTTTAATGTTCAGTCTTTGTCTTCCTCTTTCCACTGTTCTTTACTTTTTCTTCATTTTCCCCCTCCTGATTCTGTTCTTTCATTTCTCCTTCATCTTGTTCCTGTTCCCTCCTCCTCTCCGGGTGTTTTTTCGTCTATTTCTTTTCTCTTTTTTTCTCTTGCTGTTAGGCTCTTCTATTTTGTGCCGTTCCTTTTCTTCCTTTCCATCTTTTTCTTTTTTTTTCTATCTGCTTCTTTTCTCTTTTGTCTCACTGTCTCTCTCCCTCTGTCATACGTCTTCTTCCTTTTCCTTCACATTTTTTTGGGCCACCATCCCTTTTGTTGCCCCCCGCCCCCTCCCCCCTGTGTTTAGCATTTCCTTAATTTTTCTTTCTATATTTTCCCCCTTTTCTGTTCCCTATCCTCTGTATTCTGATCAGCACAGGCACTGACTTGCATCCCCTCAAAGCAACAGGGCTATGGCCAATTGCTTGTAGTAGGCTGCTTGTGGTGGTAGGTATCATGAGGCAACTTACGCTTGTCATCATAATTATTATCTGCAGTTTGAACTGTTCTAACTGTCTGGCCTGTGTGACCTCTGTGTGACCCTATGGCCAATTGCTGTAGTAGGCTGTTTATGGTAATATGAGGCAAGTTATGGTAGACGTTTGAGTCATCATAATTATTATCTGCAGTTTGAACTGTTATGTCTGGTTTGTGTGACCTTTGTGTGACCCTATGGCCAATTGCTGTATAGGCTGTTTATGATAATATGAGGCAAGTTTTATGGTAGACGTTTGAGTCATCATAATTATTATCTGCAGTTTGAACTGTTCTGTCTGGTTTGTGTGACCTTTGTGTGACCCTCAGTCTGCAGTTGTTTGAATGACGTGTTTCTCAGGTTACGTACACGTAATGCAGAGAGGGGCAAGAGGCCGTATTATGTCACTGTGACTTTAGGTGTGTGTTTCCACGCTTCTGTTGATACCTTCAGACTGAATTGCACAGGTGATTGTTATCATGTGAGTGTGTGTGTGTGTGTGTGTCTGTCTGTCTGTGTCTCTGTCTGTGTGTGTGTGTCTGTATCTGGTTGTCAATATGTGTGTCTTCCTCCTCCCCCCCTCCCCCCCTTCACAATACATACTATGTTCATCCACACCCTGAACTGAGTTTGTTGATCACCTTTCATGTGCTTATACCTGCTGCATTATTCACTCTTCAAAAACAGAGTTGTACATTTTCTTTACAGTTGGAGGTCAGGAACTGTTACAAGGAATAGATTTATTTGTAATATTTAACCTAATTTTCTTAAATTTATTTACAGCATGATATTCAAGATGACAAGTCCCGAAATTTCATTGTAAGACTACCAAAAAAAAAAAAAGAAGACACTGTATTCTGAGGGGGTATGGTAGGGATGTGGGAGATCAGAAACTGATAGTAAACATTGAGTATCACTTTATTTGTACTGTAAAACCATATCCAACTGAAGATATTTTCACAACAAAATGTATCAATACTTATTGTCATATCAACACGGTGTCCACATAATCCATAGCAAGCTTTCATGGCGTCATGTAAATGATAATATATATCTGTGTTCACATTTATGCTCGATGGAAAAACATCAGAGAATAGACTGGCCTTGAGTGGAACGTCTTGCTACGGAAAGCTGAAAACTCCAAGGAGTGGAGGAAGCTGGTTTCAAAATCATCAGTGGTGCCCCAATGGCCTACTAATAGGTGAAGTGAAGGTGAATGCTCACAAATGCTATATCCTATAGTGAGAAATAATATTTACAGCTTTTGACGCAGTAAGACTTTCATATACAGACATACACTACATTCTCTTTTCTCTCTCTCTGTCTCTCTGTCTCTCTCTTCTGTCTGTCTCTCTCTCTCTCTTTCTATATCTCTCCTCGCCCCCCCCCCCCCCTTTTTTTTTTCTCCTCCATGGGTCTGATTTTTTTTAAATCTCATTTTCCTCCTAATTTTTTTGGGTTATATTCCCATTTGTCCTTTTTTTTCCTCACACATCCACTTTGTCTTTTCCTCTCTCTCTCCTCTCTCTCTCTCTCTCTCTCTCTCTCTCTCTCTCATCCACTTTGTCTGCTTTTTTCCCCCTTTCTTTTTCTTTTTCTCTTGTTCTCAGCCTATCAAGTTTTGTTCTTTACATTTTTTCTCCTTTTCTTCTTTCCCTTTTTTTTATTCTCTCTTCTCTCTCTCTCTCTCTCTCCTCTCTCTCTCTCTCTCTCTCTCTCTCTCTCTCTCTCTGTCGACTCACCTTTTCTCTTTTTATCTCTTCTTGTGTCCTTCCTTCTCCCTTTTTAGTTTTTTGTGTGTTTTTTTTTGTTGGTTCCCTCCTTCTCCTATAAGTCTTCTTCCTTTACCCTCTAATTTGTCCCCCCCCCCCCCCCCCCTCTTTCCCTCTTCCCCCACCCCCGTCCCCCATCACCTCTCTCTACACTTCCCTTATTTTTTCTTTCCATATTTGTCTCTTTTGTTCCCCCTTTCCTCTGTTCGTGCCCCATACACGCAATGACTTGCATCCCTTCAAAGATAATGATTAGAGCCAATTGCTGCATGCAGGCTATTTGTGTGTCGTAGTGCGAAGCACATTATGGTTCGAGATTCATAAAGTTTGTCACTTGACCTGGTGTAAATAAGTAGCTGTCTGACTGTGATCTTTGTCACTTGAACTGTTGTAACTGTCTGACTCTGACTTTTGTCAATTGCTGTCTGACTGTGACCTTTGTCCCTTGAACTGTTGTAACTATCTGACTCTGACTTTTGTCAATTGCCAACTGTCTGACTGTGACCTTTGTCACTTGAACTCTTGTAACTAACTGTCTGACTGTGACCTTTGTCACTTGAACTCTTGTAATTGTCTGACTGTGACCTTTGTCACTTGAACTAGTTGCAACTGTCTGACTGTGACCTTTGTCACTTGAACTGCTGTAACTGTCTCTGACTTTTTACGTCACTTGAACTGTTGTAACCTTGACCTTTGTCACTTTAACTGCTGTAACTGTCTGACTGTGACCTTTGTCACTTGAACTAGTTGTAACTGTTTATACTGTGACCTTTATTACCCTCTGCAGTTCTGTGAATGACGCGTTTTTGTCAGGTGAAAGGTAAGGCGGAGGTAGGGAGGATAGAGGCCGATCATTAAGATGGTGTGTGTGATATGTGATATGATGATGATGTGACACTTTAATATAATATGATGTGATGTGATGATGATGTGTGATTAATAATAAAGGTTTTTATAGCACTGAACTTGTAAGATAAACAAATCAAAATGCACTGCGACCTAATGTGTGTGTGTTCCTTTCTTTTGGATGATAATAATTATATTGTATTGGATTGCAATTTCATGTGTTTATTGCACTGTACTGTCAACATATACATGCACACCTAGTATGGCGCACGTGGGGCATAGTAGTGTGTGTTGATTGTGTAGTGTCACTATGCGGTAGTGCGCTCGTGGGTGTAGTAGGTGTGTGTGTAGTGTGTGTGTAGTTTGTATGTAGTTTGTGTGTGTGTGTGTAGTGTGTGTGTGTGTTTGTGTGTGTGTAGTTTGTGTGTAGTTTTGTGTGGTGTGTATGTGCGGCGGCTAGTGTGTGTGTGTAGTTTGTGTGTGTGTGTTGTGTGTGTGTGTTGTGGGTTGTGTGTGTGTGTGTGTGTGTGTGTGTGTGTGTGTGTGTGTGTGGTGTTGTGTGTGCGCGCGCGCTAGTGCGTGTGTTAAAGTCAAACTTTCAAAGTTAATGTCATATCTTTTTTTAAATTTTCAGACCATACATACCAGCACACAAACGCATTTGCTAGTGATTGTGTGTGGGGGGTTTTCTTTATCAGACCAGCCATCTAAAAGAAAAATTATATACATGAATGATTGAAACACATTAAATAGACTAATCAGGAAAGAAAAAAATAGAATATCCAAAAGGTACATAAAAAGAAGAAGAAATAACCCCAAGAACAAAAAGCGAGGTACTGCAGGAAACAAAAACGTATATAAGATTACAATATCATAGAGTCACAATAACAATCCCCCTTCCTTCTCGTCTGGTGTGTGTGTGTGTGTGTGTGTGTGTGTGTGTGTGTGTGTGTGTGTGTGTGTGTGTGTGTGTGTGTGTTTGTGTGTGCGTGTGTGTGTGCGTGCGTGCGTGCGAGCGCGCGTGCGCGCGCGCGCGCGCAACTTTAGGTCACAGCAGATTTCTCTGCGTGAAGTTCGGGCTGCTCTTCTCAGGGGAAGAGCGCGTCGACGTCGCCACAAGTACAGCGCCACCCATGCTTTTTTCTTTTCCTGTTTGCATGTGTATTTTGTTTCCCTGTCTGAGTGGCCTTTTCTTTTAAACAACATTTATCCAGGTACAACTCTCTACCTGCTGTGGGTTCCTTTTACGTGCACTATATGC
>CM054134.1:55188184-55195684 GCA_028751875.1 Rapana venosa
TTTTTTACATCCAGTCCCCCTGTGTATGCAGTTTTGTCAGTTTTGTCAGCATTCCCACCGGCAAGCACACAAAGGCCTACTCTTCCGAAAAGCGGAACAGGTTTTAACATGTGTACAAGGTGTTCTGCGTGCGTTCGCACACGGGACCTCAGTTTATAGTCTCATCCGAAGGACTTTTGAGGGTAGTCTCATCCGAAGGACTTTTGAGGGGAGTGGAGTCGGCACTGATGTTAACGCTTGGGGAAAATAATTATCCCCTTGAACGGGATTCGAACCCAGATCAGCAGATCACGAGCGCAATGCGCAACACTCTAACCAACCAGGCTCTCCCGTACCTCTTGTTCTGGATTTGCCAAAAAAACAAAACGACTTTCTGTTTCGTCGTCGTCGTCGTCGCTCTGACAGCAACTATTGTTGTCTGTGCATATGAGCGAAAATACCTTGAGCTGCCGTTAAGCACCTGACAGGTCAGGCCCAGCGCATCCGACTTCGGCGTGGGAGAGTATTGTTATCTTTTAAGTCTTTCTGTGCCAAAAAAAAAAAAAAAAGGCAGGGGAATATACCAAGAAGGCAGAAAAAAGACAAGAAGGAGGTGACAGAAAGAAAAAGAACAAGGCAAAAACAAAGAGAGGGACAGAAAAGAGGGAATTTAATTCCTAGCACAGAATTTCCAGAAGGTGGGGGGTGCTGTTTATACTGTTGAGCCCCCAACATCCTCAAGGGGGAGTAAAAACAAAAGCAAGAAAATACACACACACACACACACACATACACACACACACACACAAACACACAACAGATAGATAGATAGATAGATAGATAGATAGATAGATAGATAGATAGATAGATAGATAGATAGATAGATAGATAGATAGATAGATGGGGACGGGATAGCCTAGTGGTTAGACCATTGCGCTCGCAATCTGACGACCCGGGTTCGATTCCCGTTCGAGGGGATATTTTCCCCTGGAGTTCACATCAGTGCAGACTCCACTCTCCCTACAAATCCTTCGGATGAGACTATAAACTGAGGTCCCGTGTGCGAACGCACGCAGAACATCTTGCGCACACATTAAATCCTGTTCCGCTTTTCGTAAGAGTAGGCCATTGTGTGTCGGTGGGAACAGATGACAGAATTCACAAAACCGCATACACACGGGGACTGGATGTAAAAAAGCACATAAGTGCTTATTCCATTATCTTCGATATAAAAGAATAAAATACAATAATTAATTAAATAAACACACACACAAACACACACACACACACACACACACACACACACACACACAACAAACCACAACGATATGATGGATATAATGGCTTTTACGATAATAAACAACATTCATCGAGATGTTGTATAGGCACCAAGTCTTTTTTTTTCTTTTTTTCTTTTTTTTTTTTGGGGGGGGGGGGGGGGGGCGAAGCTGAAAATGTTTAAAACGAATCTGTCTATGAAACCTTTTCTACTTCTGCATAAATTATGAATGTTGACGTTGATCTATGTCTGAAATACCATCGATGACGCCAGAATCTTTTTTTTTTTTTTTTTTTAAAATAATTCTTCCTGTCTGTTGGAAATTATGACAGACAGTGCCTCACCACACCTTACAAGGATGTGACGTCAGGTAAAAAGAAAGGGGCGGGGCTTAGAAAAGCAGCGTAGGGTGGGGGGTGGGGCAGGGGTGAGGAGTGTAAGGGGGGGGGGGGGGGGGGGATTGCTCCTGTTGTGAAGAGATTGATACATAGGATGTTGCTGTGGGGACCATGCCAGATTTACTTTTTTTTTTTTAATGTTTACTTATTCTTTTATATCGAGGATAATGGAATAAGCACTCATGTGCTTTTTTTTTTACATCTAGTCCCCGTGTGTATGCAGTTTTTTATTTTTGCAACCTGCTTCCTCCACTCCCCGCGGTGGCCTACACAATGGCCTACTCTTGATGTCAACGATGCTGCGTTGCCTGTCGCCTCACATTGCATTTCTCTGCCATCATTATTCATGCACGCTCGCTGTTCAGATTTTATTTTCGAGTTGGTGGTTGGGATGACCTATGAACGAACTCTACATCTCGATGTGTGTGTGTGTGTGTGTGTGTGTGTGGTGTGTGTGTGTGTGTGTGTGTGTGTGTGTGTGGTGCGCGCGTGCGCGTGCGCGCGCTTGTCTACGTGTGTGTGTCTGTCTCTCTCTGGTTATTCATGTGTATGTGTGGTGCGTGCGTGCGTGCGTGCGTGCGTGCGTGCGTGCGTGCGGTGCGTGCGTGGTGTGTGTGTGTGTGCAACGCTTGATACAGATTTCGTAATGATTTCTGCAATGTGTTTTTCACACACACACACACATATACATACATATATATATATATATACAGAGATAGACAGACAGACAGATAGATAGATATTGTGCTAAACTGACATCACCACCACATTCCAATGTTACTGACATCATTTTGGCAAAAGACTTCAAAAAGTCAAGAACAGGCAGCTCAACTTTTTGTTTTTCCCTTCACAGTTTTCTTCCAGGTCTCTCTCTCTCTTTCTCTCCCTCCCCCCACCCAAAAAAAAATAATAATAAAAAAATAAATAAAAATAAAATCGCTGCAAAACTTTTCACCCTGTCTCAGTCTGGCGGTTAAGCCACAGTCTACAGCAGCTCAGTAAAATCCCACTATGCCAACACATTTCTGACACTATCCACATTTCAACTCGGCCAACGAAATTGTGACAAGCCCTACAATTTCAACTCAGCCAACAGAATAGGGACACTCCCTTAAATTTCAATTCAGTCAACAGAAATTGTGACAATCCCTAAAATTTCAGCTCAGCCAACAGAATTGGGACAACGCCTAAAATTTCAGCTCAGTCGACAGAATTGGGACAATGCCTAAAATTCCAACTCAGCAGACAGAATTGTGACAATCCCTAAAATTCCAATTCAGCCAACGTAGACAGCATGCAATCTATATATATGAGCTGCTCTGAAGTAGCAATGTGTCGACTGAGGCAGCGGGCAGACCTTCTTGCGAAGTGACAGGCACAGAAGAAAATGCAGGCACTATACGCATCCCACCTGGTAAAGGAACGCAAGAAGAAGAAGAAGAAGAAGAAGAAGAAGAAGAAGAAGGAGGAGGAGGAGGAGGAGGAGGAGGAGGAGGAGGGGGAAGAGGAGGATGATTGATGATGATAATGATGATGATGATGATGATGAGGAAGAGAAGATGATGATGATGACGACGAACGGCGACGATGACGATGATGTGAAAAGAAAGAAAAGAAGAAGAAGAGAAGAAGAACAAGAAAAGAAGAAGAAGAAGAAATTCTTATCATCCCTGCTGAATTCCACCTGTATAATATATTATACTATCTAACTCCAGCCATCATCACCACTTTCTAATCCCCCCTTTAATCACATTATAAATCCTACTTCCCAGTCATCCATTCAGTCGATAGTTCGGGCGATGTTAATCCTGCTCAACCCATAGTTGCTGTTCGCGAATGTCAGGAGGGAAGTAGTGAGGGGAGGTGCAGGAAGGATGAGACAGAGGGAGGTTGGGAAGTGGAGAAGGAGGGAGGGGGTGAGGGAGGAGGGAGGAAGGAAAGAGGAAGAAGGAAGGAAGAAGACGAAAGAGAGGGAAGGAGAAAGAAGAAGAAGGAAGGAAAGAAAGAGAGAGAGAAAGAGAGAAAGGAAAAGAAAGAAGGAAGAAAGAAAGAAGAAGAAAGAAAGAAAGAAAGAGAAGAAGAAGAAAGAAAGAAAGAAAGAGAAGGAGAAGAAAGAAGGAAAGAAAGGAAGGAAGAAGAAGAAAGAGAAAAGAAGAAAGAAAGAAAGGAAGGAAGAAAGGAAGGAAAAGAAAAGGAAGGAAGAAAGAAGAAAAGAAAGAAAGAAGAAAAAAGAAAGAAAGAAAGAAAGAAAAAAGGAAGGAAAGAAAGAAAGGAAAGAAGAAGAAAGAAAAGAAAAGAAAGAAAAAAAGAAAGAAAAGAAGAGAGAAAAGAAAAGAAAGAAGAAAAGAAAGAAAGAAAGAAAAAAGAAAAGGAAAGAAAGAAAGAAGAAAGAAGAAAGAAAAGGAAAGAAAGAAGAAGAAAGAAAAGAAAGAAAGGAAAAGAAAAGGAAAGAAAGAAGAAGAAGAAGAAAGAGAAAAGGAAAGAAAGAAAAGAAAGAAAAGAAGAAAGAAAGAAAAGAAAGAAGGAAGAGAAGGAAGAAAGGAGAAAGGAAAAGAAAAAAAAGAAAAGAAAGAAAGAAGAAAGGAAGGAAAGAAAGGAAGAAGAAGAAGAAAGAAAAAAGAAAGAAAGGAAGGAAGAAAGGAAGGAAAGAAAAGAAAAGAAAAGAAGAAGAAAGAAAGAAAGAAGAAAAAAAGAAAGAAAGAAAAAAAGAAAGAAAGAAAAAGAAAAAAAAGAAAAGAAAGAAAGAAAGAAAGAAAGAAAAAGAAAGAAAGAAAGAAAGAAAGAAAGAAAGGAAGAAAGAAAAGGTGCAGGTGGTTAGTTGGTTGTAGCTCTGCACTCTGGGCTGGCTTCTTGTTTTTCGGTGGGGGGTGGGGGGGGGGGGGGGGGGGGGGGGAGAGGGGGGGTGTTGTATTTTTGTGGGGTTTTGTTGTTGTTTTTACTTTTGGTGGGTTTTTTTCTTTTTGTTCACAGGTTGTGAGGTGTTAACTGTCATCCACTGTGCCAAGTTTCTCTCTGGGCTAAACAGCCACTAGCTGCCAACTTAACTTCTTTTCGCTTCTGATTCAACCTTTTCCCTCTCTCTCTCCCCTCCCCTCTCTCCTTTCCTCTTCCCCTGTCTCCACCCCTCCCCCCCCCACCCCCCCTCTCCTCCTCCTCCTTTTTCGTCGTCCCCGTGTGTGTGTGTGTGTGTGTGTGTGTGTGTGTGTGTGTGTGTGTGTGTGTGTGTGTGTGTGTGTGTGTGTGTGTGTGTGTGTGTGTGTGTGTGTGTTTGGTTGGGGTGGAGGTGGTGGGTGACAAACTGTGGTGTGTGCATGTGTGTGGATACGTGAGGGTTGGGAGGATATGAGAAAAATGGAGAGAGAGAGAGAGAGAGAGAGAGGCGCGCGCGAGCGCGCTCACACACACACTCACACACACACAACACACACACACACACACACACACACACACACAACAGACGATAGACAGACAGAGACAGACAGGCAGGCGGGCAGACAGAGGCAGGCAGGCAGACAGGCAGATAGATAAAGACAGACAGAGACAGAGAAAAAGAGACAGAGGCACACAGACAAACTGACAGACACACACACGCATACACACACCACAACACACACACACACACGCGCGCGCGCGCGCGCATACACACACACACCACAACACACACACCACACACACACACACACAAATGGAGTAGAGAGACACAAAGAGAGAAAAGACAAACAGGAAAGAGACAAAGACACTGCGAGACAGATATAGAGATATCAAGAGGAAGAACCAGTCAGATTCGAAATGTTATATTAACAGCTCCCTAAACAAAACAAAAACGTTGTGAGTTGTTGTTTTTTTTAAAGAAGAAAATAATGAAATACGAAGCAAGGAACAAATACCCTACCAATCCTTGGATACAATTATCGGATTTTACAATCCAGTCGAAAGAATACTTAACATCAGTGCCGACTCCACTTTCCCAAAGTCCTTCGAATGAGATAGCATAAACCGAAGTCCCGTATGCAGACGCACGCAAAACATCTTGCACACGCGTTAAATCCCGTTTTGCCTTTTGAGAGAGAAATACCATTGTCTGCCTTTGGGAACGGATGATAAAATTTTACAAAACCGCACGCACACGGGGTCTGAATGTTAAAAATGCACATGACTGCTTTTTCATCAGTCTCGAAATCAAAGAAATTGAATACATAAATTGCTGGACCTGACTTGTCAGGCAGGGCAACACATTTTCGCTCATATGAAAAGGCAACGATAGTTGTTGTCTGAGCATTCGACGACGACGACAACAACGACGACGACGACGACGACGACGACGAAGAAGAAGAAGAAGAACAAGAACAAAACAGAAAAAAAAGAAAAAAAAGGAAGGAAGGAAAGAAAGAAAGAAAGAAAGAAGGAGGGAGGAGGGAGGGAGGGAGGAGAAGAAGGAAGGAAGGAAGAAGGAAGGAAGGAAGGAAGGAAAGAAAAAACAAAGAAACAAAGAAAGAGCAATAACATAACGAAGAGAAAAAGGAAGGAAAGAAAAGCAAAAAACAACAAACAGAAAAGAAAGAAAAGAAAGAAAGAAAAGAAATAATCAATGAATGAAGAAAGGATGAATGAATGGATGAATGAATACATGAATGAAAAAATTGACTGAAAAAAGGCGGGAAGTAAAAGAACAAATGAAAATGGAAACAATAAATCGAAACAAAGAATCTGAAAAAAAAAAAATGAAGCTACTTGGAAGCCACAAAAATACATTAAAAGCCATGTAGACAAACGAGCATCACTGCAGCTGGTATCCACCTTTAACCCCTGTGAGAATGCCGCGGGCCTATCAGTATCAACAGTATCCTCACCCTCTGGAAACTGTGCTAGCAATTCCCTCTTTTCTATCCCTTCTTTGTTTCTGCCTTGTTCCTTGTTCGTCCTGTCACCCCCTTCTCGTCTATTTTCAGCCTCCTTGATCCATTCTCCTGCAATTTTTTGCCCCAGGAAGACTTAAATGATAATAATTCTGTCTCGTGCAAAAGTCGGATGCGCTGGGCCTGACTTGTTAGGCGCTTAACAGCAGTTTTCGCTCATAATTATGACAGACAATAACAGTGGCTGTCCTGAGCGTTCAAAGAAGAAGAAGGAGGAGGAGGAGGAGGGAGGAGGAGGAGGAGGAGGAGAGGAGGAGGAGGAAGAGGAGGAGGAGGAGGAGGTGAGGGAGGAGGTGGTGGAGGAGGAACGAAGAAGAAGAGAAGACACAACAAGAAGAACAAGAAAGAACAAGAAGAACAAGAAAGAACAAGAAGAAGAAGTGTATGGAATTTACATAGCGCTGAATCTTGTAAAGTAAACTAACAACAACAACAACAACAAGTATCCATCCCTTACTGACCACACACACAAAAGAATCCTTACCTACATATAGTCACCACAATGAAACACACAGTACAGACTAGAGGTTTCAACATCCCGGCTGCAGAGAGAGAACTAAAAAAAGACAGACAGGGAGGGAGGGAGGGAGGGAGAGAGGGAGGGAAATGGTCCTTGGAAAGGCAAGACAAAAAGATGACAGAAACAACAGAACTGAAGAGAAAGGGAAGAAACAAAAGAAAAAAATCAAAAGAGAAGAATATATAAAAGAGGAAATTTCGGACATAGTATTAATGTACAGATAAAAGAAGAGATACTAGTCTACCCATACTGAAAGATCTTCCGGAATTTCCTACTGAGAGGGTATAGAGAACGATGATTGTGTGTATATATATATATATATATATATATATATATATATATATATATATATATATATATATATGTGTGTGTGTGTGTGTGTGGTGTGTGTGTGTGTGTGTGTGTGTG
>CM054134.1:55198184-55210684 GCA_028751875.1 Rapana venosa
ACCATCATCGTCAAAATCATCATCATCATCGACATCAGTTCATCGCCAACACTCTTCACTCTGTCCTCTCACGCCTAGACCTAGACCAATGACAGCAAACAGGACCACTTCACTTCACTTCATTTCACTTCAGTTCTGTTCTGCTTCCCGGTCGCCTCAATCCTTCAGTTTTTGCCTCCTCCTCCTTCCTCCTACATTGTCTGCGCATTATCATGATTATTACCCGCGAAAGAGACACGCAGCGACATCTTTTAGCCTTTGCGCCTAGTGACAACGTCAATGTGCCATACAGCTTGTCGTCGTCACTCGTGCTACCGCGTCTATGTCAACACAATTGTCTGATTTTTTATTTTTTCACGATCGTATTTTTACTTTCCTTACTTTTCCTTACAGGCTACATATCTTCCATTTCATCGATCTCTCTTGAGAAAAAAAAATCTTAGAAGAAACGTGTTTAAAAAAATAAAAAAAAAGCTCCCACCCCTAAATCAAAGACTAATCGGGGTACGTGCAATTTTCAGACCAAGTTATCTGAGAAGAACTACGGGTTGAACGTGCACCCTCCGAAAGTGAAGCGTGTGCCGGGGCTTGACGTAGCTCTAACGACCTGGCACACCACACACTCACTGTGCGAGTGACGGACGATACCACCAGAACAATCGCGGAGAGACGCGCCTAACTGCGAGGTAGACTCCTGCAAGTAATCTCTAACCGTAAGAAGAATAATTATCAGCAATTTCTGTCGTTTGAGAGTGTGACCGACAAGTTGTGTGGCCAGGCAAAAGCGCTTGGGAAAACGGGTCCCGGGCTATAGTCTGTCTAGCGGGCAGCAGCGGTGGTAGCGGATGGTGAGAATTCGCTGTGCCAGCAAGGAAGGATTCGGCCGTCTCCACTGCTGCCTGGCTCGCCCAGTCAGGTGACTTTATGCTTTCCGTGACGTCACGGGACAAGATGGCGGCGGGCAGGAAAAAAGAGAAATTTCCTTGTACAGGGTTTCGTTAGGGGGGGGGGGGGAGGGCCATTGTTTCAATGAATCGTTTCTTGGGAGTCCTTGCGAATCCTTGTTACATGCAGACCTCAAAACGAGACGAGGAAGATAGAAAGAAAAGAAAGAAGGAAGGAAGGAAGGAAGGAAAACTGTGACGAATTGTATTAATTTGTCAAAAGAGCGCGATTCAATAGCTTGGGCGACATTATTTTCCTTCAAAGTCCACCCTCACCCTCAACACCCCCCCCCCCCCCCCCTCCTCTTTCGCCCTCCTTCCACAGCCATCATAATGTCCACTGTTGCTATATCTCTCTGCTGTATGCAATTGTTTTAGGTCTTTGCTCTAAGTACAATAATCAAGCAAACAAGTATCATCACCATCAACCCCCCCCCCCCCCCCCCCCTCCGGGAAAAAAGAGAGAAACAAAGAAAGAAAAGAAGACAAACATAGGAAGAGACAGACGACAAACAGACAAGAAAGAGGGGAAAGACACACAGATGAACACATACATACAGACAAGGACAGACAGACAAGACAGCAGAAAGAAAGAAAGAACGAAAAAATACGAAAGAAAGAAAGAAAGACAGTTCGAAAGAAAAGAAAGAAAGAAAGAAAGACAGAAAGACAGAAAGATAGTCAGTCAGACAGACAGGCAGACAGACAGACAATCTTTATCTTCCAAGGGTAACAAAATAAGCATTTGCACACTTTTTTTCATCCCACAGAAAGAAAGACAGACAGACAGAGATAGATAGTTTAGAGATAGATAGATAGATAGATAGATAGATAAGATAGATAGAAAGAAAGAAAGAAAGACAGACAGACAGAAAGAAAGACAGACAGAAAGAAAGACAGACAGAAAGAAAGAAAGAAAGAAGGAAGGAAGAAAGAAAGAAAGAAAGAAAGAAAGAAAGAAAAGAAAAGAAAGAAAAAGAAAGAAAGAAAGAAAGAAAGAAAGAAAGAAAGAAAGAAAGTGGGTGAGGGAAAAAACCCCTAATTACATTCTCTATGCCAGTTGGTTTCTTATAGCAGCATCATTATCATATATGTCAGCAGACAGGATGATTTTTTTTTTAGTCTTCTGGCTGACATACTGGATGTGTAGTGCTAGGCTACATCATTCACTGCCACCGTTAATACTGAACAACTATTGCTAACCTGACAAACGTTTGACCGCAACTTCCCCACAGACCACACGACCAGTGCTGGACTTTGGTCAATCGCTGACTCAAACCTGTGTATTTAAAAACAAAAGCCACATTATATTATTTGCAAAGATGAAAAAAACCACCCTGAAGACCGCGAAGGATGTGCTCACAATCAAAGTTCACGAATAACGGGACAACAAAATGAGAGAGTTTTGTTATTTTCATCAAGCCGTTGATAGATGTGTTTTGAGAAATGTGTTTAAGATGCTTTGTATTCGAAGGTATAACATTTTTATCAAACTATCCAACGCAGTTTAAACAAATAATTTGCTCACATCCATCATACTTTTCCTTTTTCCTTTTTATTTTGAAAAGCTATTTTCGGTGATGATTTTGGTAGCAGGAAAAAAACCAATCATTTTCCTCTGTCAATTTATCCTCTATCCTCAAAAAGATGGATGACCACGAGGACAGGAAAGGGGAAAAACAAAGGGAAAGGAAAACAAAATCACAATCAGGTCATGATTTTTATTTTTATTTTAAGAAAAGAGGTCCAGAAGAGATGATGAGGAAAAGGTACTACTGTGCAGGTCAAAATGACTCAGCCAGGCCTGCCCTCTGATGGCTTGTCAGAGAGTTTCCTCCCAGGAAAAAAAACAAAAAGGCCATAGCCTTGTTCACAACTTTCCTGATGGTCCTGCTTTTGCCAAAATCTTCTTGTTCTTTGTCGTCGTCGTCGTCGTCGTCGTCGTCGAACGCACAGACAGCAGCTACTGTTGTCTGTCATAGGAGCGAAAGTGTGTTGCCGCTGACGGTAATTAAGCGCCTGACAAGTCAGACCCAGCGCGTGGGACTTGGGTATGGGAGAGAATGGTTATCTTTGAAATATTTCTGGGAAGAAAAAGTGCAGGAAAAGGGACTGAGAAGACAGACAGTAGACCAGGAGGTGGTGTCAGGAAGAAAAAAGAACAAGGCAGAAGCAAAGGGAGGGATAGAAAAGAGGGAATTCCTAGCACAGAAAGTGGGGGATGCTATTTAAACTGACAGACCCCCCCTGGAATCCTCACGGCAGGAATGGATCTTAAAGGCTACATAAGTAATGGCAGTGACAGTGACAGTGATGACAATGTTAATGTCACCGAAAGGAAGAAAGGAGGAGAGAGAGAGAGAGAGAGGAGAGAGGAGAGAGAGAGAGAGAGGAGAGAGAGAGAGAGAGAGGAGAGGAGAGAGAGAGAGAGAGAGAGAGACAGACAGACAGACAGACAGACAGACAGACAGAGGTAGGTCTGAAAAGAATAAAAACAAGCAGATCATGACATGAAGACACAGCCACACAAGCTGACAGACACACAATCCAGTACGCGTACATATTCACATGTCCAGACAGACACAGTAATACCAAAAATAACCCGGTCCGTAACGCGGCATCCAAAAAATACACGACCAACGAAAGTGAATTGTAGCAAAGAAGTGATTATGCATGCAGAGGATTTGAGACTTTGCATTACCTTAGAGAGAGCCTTACAAGACAACCAGCATTTTATCTCTATGAGCTCCCAAACAATGAGCACACATACAGCACCGTGCATTTTTCTTATCAACTAATGGGTCCACCATGGGGATGTCTGGGGCCTATCAGTACAGTTAACATCCCCACCTTCTGGAAATTGTGTACAAGGAATTCCCTCTTTTCTATCCCTCTCTTCGTTTCTGCCTTGTTCTTTTCCTTCCCGTCACCTCCTCCTTCTTGTCTTGTTTTCCGTTTTCATGGTTCATTCTACTGCTTTTCTTTTCCCAGAACGACTTAAACGATACCAATTTTCTCCCATGCCGAAGTCGAACGCGCTGGGTCTGACTTGTCAGGCGCTTAACGGCAGCGCAACACATTTTCGCTCATATATATGCACAGACAACAATAGCCGCTATCTGAGCGTTCAACGACGAATGAAGAAGAAAGTGTTGTCACTCTCTGCCGTTGATACAGAGTACAAAGACAGGATGAATAAAGGGGAATGATGTAAGTAAGGTTCAAAGGTTTATCTTCCTCGTTGGGATTGCTGTCACAAAGAGAATGATCTTACTTTAATCAAACGTCAGTGATGTTATTGCGTATCTAGCCCTGTTATTAATCTCGCAATAATTATTAGGGGTAGGCACAATTCATCTTCTGTGATGATGTCTACACATGACACCAATGTGCATGTGGATTTGTGTGTGTGTGTGTGTGTGTGTGCGTACGTGCGTGTGTGTGTGTTTGTGCGTGTGTGTGTGCGTGTGTGTTTGTGGTGTGTATACGCGCGCGCGCGCGCGCGTGTGTGTGTGTGGTGTGTGTGTGTGTGTGTGTGTGTGTGTGTGTGTGTGTGCGCGCGCGCGCGCGCGTGTGTTGTGTTGTGTTGTGGTGGTGGTGGTGGTGTGTGGGTGTGTGTATTTGTGTGTGTGTGTGTGTGTGTAGAGTGTGTGTGTGTGTGGAGAGTGTGTAGAGATTCATAAGATTTGCAGGTATTTCTTGAAATTTCAATCGTCTTCCATATGTGTAGATTATGTCGTTTAAAGAAATGTGTATACTTAAAAATAGTATTGAGTCATTAATACTGTTTGCTTATCATTATGCGATGAACTCTTGCTTTTCAGATACTGTTAGTATTCATGTTATTTTTGGGTATAGTGCTGTTAGCTTTATTCTCCTGTTCAATTTGTTTGTAATCCTCCATACCCCAAAAGGGGTGAAAGGAATTAAATCTTGAATCTTGAATCTTGAGTGTGTATGTGTGTGTGCTTCACTCTTTCTGGCAAAGAAATAGTCAAATACATATCTCCTGCAACCATAATCAGGTTCCCATACGCAGGCCAGGTTTTACGACATCATCATTCATCATCATCATCATCATTCATCATCATCATCGTCTTCGTCGTCATCATCCTCGTCATCGTTCTCATCATCATTATTCACCATCACCATCATCGTTGTCATCATCATCAATCATCATCATTATTATTCACCTTCATTATTCACCACCATCATCATTATTCTCATCATCATTCACCACCACCACCATCATCATCATCGTCGACGTCATCATCATCATCGTCGACGTCATCATCATCATCATTATTCACCATCGTCACCACCACCACCACCACACCACTATCATCATCATCCTCGTCATCAACCTCTTCATCATCACCATCCTCATGGAACAAACAAATGAAATCAGAAAATGAGGAACGATTGCACAAGAAGAGGATAGCCAGCATGCAGCCAGCCCAAGCTGTCGACGCGCATTTGCAACAAATGTCACCGCTATATATGAACACGTTTATGTCGCGAGCTGTCCCATACAGCCGGACCCATTAATTAGGAAGACAGTAATGGGATAGCCCCAGACTGAAAAAGAAAAAGGTGTTTAAAAAAAATGAAAAGAAAGGAAGGAGGAGGAGAAGGAGGAGGAGAAGGAGGAGGAGGAGGAGGAGAAAAATAACAGAGTCGTGTTGTGTGATGCTAGCATTTTGAGACACTTGCGCGTCTGCTTTTATTGTCTGCCAACTAACGTCGTCAGCAAAAAGTGGAAGAGATTTTTCTTGTTCGTTTGTTTTTCTCTTCTTCTTCTTCCATGTTTCTCTTTCCTTTCGTTTGTTTCTCTCCTTTTCTTATCTTCTCTCTCTTTTTCTCAATCATTTCTAGTATTATTTATCCTCACTTTTTTTTCTTGGTCCTTTCTTGCTGTCTTTCTGTTGTATCGTACGATTATTACTCACGTTAATTCGCTCGTTTATTTAAACAAATCAGCTATTACACGTTGTCTTTCTTTTCTCCTTTCGTCGTTCTTTCTTTCTTTCATCCTTTTGTTTCGTTGCTTTCTTTGCTTGGTTAAGGTTGATTATTGTTGGTTTTATTTGTGTTTGTTTTGTTGTTGTTGTTGGGGGGGGGGGGGGTATTGTTTGCTTGCTTTATTTATTCTTGTTGTTATTGTTGTGAGAGACACAGAGACAGAAGAGAGAGAGAGAGAGAGAGAGAGAGAGAGAGAGAGAGAGAGAGAGAGAGAGAGAGAGAGAGAGAGAGTGAGTGAGTGAGTGAGTGAGTGAGTGTGTGGTGCGTGCCGTGCGTGCGTGCCCGCGTGCGCGCGTGCGTGCGTGTGTGTTGTGTGTGTGTGTGTGTGTGTGTGTGTGTGTGTGTGTGTGTGTGTGTGTACTGTATCTTGTTACATTTATATGTGGGACGGTGGTCTAGAGGTAATGCACCTACCTAGACAGCGAAAAAATCCGGGTTCGAAGTGTGTGGTGGTTCGATCCCCGTTTGTGCCCCAAACTTTTCCCCCATCCACTAGACCGTGAGTGGTGGTGTTGTTGCTAGTCTTTCGGATGAGATGATAAACCGAGGTTCCGTGTGTAACACGCATTTATAGCGCACGTAAAAGAAACCACGGCAACAAGAGAGCTGTCCCTGGCAACCTTCTGTAGAAATAAAGTCACTCTGATAAGGAAAAAAATACATATGAAGACAGGATAATATGATAATAATAATAATAATAATAATAATAATAATAATAATAGGGTGGCGCTGCTCTTGTGGCGTCGCGCTCTCCCCGAGGAGAGCAGCCCGAACTTCATGCAGAGAACTCTGCTGTGACTTGAAGTGGTATACAATAGAATAGAATACAATATAATACAATGCAATGCAATACAATACAATACAACGCAACGCAACGCAATGCAACACAACACACTATACTACACTACACTACACTACAATACAATACAATACAATGCAATGCAACACAATTCAATACATTCAAAACCGAACCAACCTTTTCCACTGTTTTAGCTCAGTATTCATCTAAAAAAAAACAACAACAACAAGAACAAAAAAGGACGATATGACAATGAAGCACACTGCGTAGAAAACCAACACAAAATAACATATGACAAGGAAGTACACGACACGACAATGAGCCCTCTCTGGATGAACATGGACCATACGTCCTGATAAAGTGACATATTATTATTATTATTGTTAGACTCTCTTTTATTAAAAATGTGTGTCCGTTCACAGCAATTGTCACGAACGCTATCTGCTTTATCAAGAAATATTCAGATTGCTTCCGCCAGTTTTTAATTGAACAAAAATATCTGGGAGAGAGGAGAGAGAGAGAGAGAGAGAGAGAGAGAGAGAGAGAGAGAGAGAGAGAGAGAGAGAGAGGGGGGAGGGGGGAGGGAGGGAGGGAGGGAGGGAGGAGAGAGAGAGAGAGAGAGAGAAGAGAGAGAGAGAGGAGAGAGAGAGAGGAGAGAGAGAGAGAGAGAGATGAGATGAAGAGAGAGAGAGAGATGATGTATGATGATGATGATGTAGAGATAAGGGAAGAGGCGGAAGTGAAATGGATGTACTGATGACGGTAGTGGTGATGGAATGGTGAATCAGGATATGTTTTCAGATTTGACACCCCCCCCCCCCCCCCCCCCCCCAAAGTCTGTTAATTTATTACTTTCACGCGTTGCACACACATCAGCACACTCAAAAAATGGACATGAGAGATACTGGAAACTCTTAAGATAATTTCACATTTGAGGTCCAGTGTGTTAAGATTAACAGTTTGGGGCGATTTTTTAAACGATGGAATATGCATAGAAGTTTGATTTTTCGGTTTTGGTTTTGTTTGTTTGTTGTTGCTTACATCCCGATCAACCACACAGGTCATACAAAGCTATTATATAGAACTAAACTTCTTCGTCAAATGTTGTCATATGAGCGAGAATGCGTTGCGCTGCCGTTAAGCGCCTGACAAGTCAGGCCCAGCGCATCCAACTTCGGCGTGAGAGGCAATTGCTATCTTTTAAGTCTTTCTGGAAAAAAAAGGCAGGAGAATGGATCAAAAAGGCAGAAAATAGGCAAGACGGAGGTGACAGGAAGAAAAGAAACAAGGCAGAAGCAAAGAGAGGATAGAAAGAGGAAATTCTTAGCACAGAATTTCTAGAAGATGGAGATGCTATTTATACCGACAAGTCCCATGAATCTTGACAGAGAATAAAAGCGAAATGAATCACAGCATAGACTAATTCATAATTGATAATATTGTTCACTCCTTTTTTTTTTTAAAGCTAAGCAAATCCAAGGTAAACAGTGGAAAAAGTCAGCAGGAGGGAGGGAGGGAGGGAGGGAGGGAGGGAGGGAGAAGAGAGAGAGAGAGAGAGAGAGAGAGAGAGAGAGAGAGAGAGAGAGAGAGAGAGAGAGAGAGAGAGAGAGAGAGAGAGAGAGAGAACTCGACCTCGAACTCGAATGATTTATTCACAAAAAGGCCATTGGCCCATACATGAAGGGGGTTGCCGAACTGCTTAGTATTTTGGTTAAAAAATAAAATAAAATAAACAAACAAACACACACACACAGACAACATGTTACTCTATAACAAAAAGTCAGCTACAAAAATATCACTTAGGATAACATTATCTCTCTTATTCTGAAAGCTCTGCACAAATATAAAGTGAGGCTGCGCACAACCTCAGGATGACTTGATGCCAGGAGTAAACATAGTCTAAATAAATTAGGCTGTCTACTATATTTAACAGGGATGTAGTTCTGCCTAACATCCTCAAAAACTGGACAGCACAACACAAAATGTACTTCATCCTCCGGTGCTTGCTTACATAATGGGCATAGCAGCCTGAGGTCGTCAATATCATGTTCTCTGTATCTGAATTTATGAACATTTATATCTGATACACTAAGTCTAAACTTAGACATAATTCTTTTCAAATGTATATCCATATCAAGCTTTAGATAAGGTTTGACATCATGCGAACTTATAAATTGTCTGTACATTTGAAATCTTTCACTGTTTTGTATATGATCACTCCATTGCTGCCATCGGCAGTCAATCAATCTTTGCCTGAAAGCGTTAATAAACTCTCTACAATTTCCGACTCCTTGATTGAGCCAAACAAATCCAAACCCGAGTTCACACAAACAGGTACGTATTTGTGTTGCCCAGTTGTTTTTCCCTTTGACATCTAGATCATAAAGCATCTTGTAGGATTTAAAAGGTAGCCTGCTCTCATTCATATGCAGAATCTTAATCCAATATCTAATGCATCTTACAGCAGCATTAACAGAGAGAGGGTATCTATTAGTTTCACTATAAACAAGATCATTAGGTGTACGTCTATCTAAGCCTAAAAACTGCTTTAAAGCAAAGAGGTGCACTGATTCACAATGTGTTACAGCTGCATCCAAGCCCCAAATTTCTGAACCATATAACACAGTGGGTTGTATTTGTGCATCAAATATCTTAATGAACAAGTCAAAAGAGTTATTATTCAATATTCGTAGTTTTTTCAACACAAATAACAAGCTTCGTTTACCTCGACTTGCCAGATCTTTACATGCAGTTGTGAAACTAAGCTTAGTAGAAAAACAGATTCCTAAATATTTATATACATTAATCACTGGCATGATATTTCCATTGTACAACCATTTTTCATGAGCACCTTTTCTGAATACAACGATATTACTCTTACTCAGATTAACTTTAAGATCCAACAGAGAGAGAAAGAGAGAGAGAGAGAGAGAGAGAGAGAGAGAGAGAGAGAGAGAGAGAGAGAGAGAGAGAGAGAGAGAGAGACAGACAGACAGACAGACAGACAGACAGAGAGGAGATCTTAAAAAAAGAACAGAAAAAAGAACAGAAAAAAAGTTAATGAAAAACACGAAGGTATATTTGAGTGCGTGCAAAACAAAAACAAACAAAATGGGCAAATAAAAAAAAGCACCCCAGAAAGAAAGAAATAAGTGAAAAAGAAAGAAAGAAAGAAAAAGAAAGAAAGAAAGAAAGAGAGAGAGGAGAGAGAGAGAGAGAGAGAAAGAGAGAGAGAAGGAGAGGAGAGAAAGAGAGAGAGAGAGAGAGAGGAGAGAGAGAGAGAGAGAGAGAGAGAGAGAAGAGAGAGAGAGAGAGAGAGAGAGAGAGAGAGAGAGAGAGAGAGAGAAAGCAAGCAAGCAAGATAGAAAGAAACAAACAAAGAAACAAAGAAAGAAAAAGAAACAAACAAAAAGAAACAAACAAAGAAACACACAAAGAAACAAAGACCAGAAAAAAGAAAGAAAAAAAAAGACCCTTTTGCTAGTTATAAACATTACTGCCCTCCTATTTTCGTCCAGATAGCGCTATTAGCCCTGCACCAGATCTTGTAGTCGATAATGATCAGTTTATGTGCCTTTGTTTTTGTTTTGTTTATTTTTTTTGCTTTTCATCATGGGGCTTTTTTTTGGGGAGGGGGGGGGAGGGAGGGTTATCATGCAAACAGCACGACCCAGGTTGCTGTCACCTGTATTGTTAACGGCTTTTTTTTTTTAATTATGAAACTTCTGTGTTCTCTGCCCCATGCTAATTTTTTTTATAGTGTGATGTGGATGGCAAAGTCTGCAGTCTGTCGTAGTAGTGACCCTGCCAGTCCCCACAATCCTTTTTTCCCTCCTGGAGCTTTTTTACTGGGCTGAGCCACGTCTGGTGTCTCAGAGTGTTGAAGGGAGGACAGGTCTGCGGGACATGGGGGTAGGAAAAGGGGCGTTTGTGGGCCTGTGCCACAGTGGCGTAGGTCAGTGTGGGATATTTTTCAGGCAGTGGAGATGGGACAGGAGCTGGCAGTGTCTTGTACGCAGTCTAAAGATGGCAAAACCTGAGCAGCTCTATCTAGCTCCAAAATGCCATTTTCTCTTCATCTTCTGGCCCGATATTCAGGCGCTGGGGCCGTGCTTTCCTGAAGCTGTTTCTCAGGATTGACCTCGCCTCCCTGTACGACACTGGATGGCCTGGCTGCTCCAAGCTGCTGCCTGCCTTGGGCAGGCGGTCCGTCTCTTCCTTGCCCCCTATACCTCAATAGGAAGGGATCCATTGCAGCAGCACCACCACACTTCTCTAGCTGAGGAGGCTTTACTCTTGCCTAAATTCTCTTGGGATCTGTTATCCCCTCGACAACTGGAGAGTCTGCGGGGGTGGACTTGCAGTCGGTCAGGAACACCGTGTTGGTGGGTAGAGTGTGCTTCTGGTTGAAAGTGTGGACTGCAAGTAGCAGAGCACAGGCCTCGCTCAGCACGGTAGTTTGTGGACAGGGTGCCTGTGGCCAGAGCCTTCCTCATGACTTGCCATCAGGGACTATGACAGAGATCCATGAAACTGTAGGGATTTGTTTGTGTGTAAACCATGTAGATTCAAAGATGCATCGATTGTACGTAACTCTTAATGATGCTGCACTGTTTATACCTGCACCTGAATTAATGTCTCCCAACAATCCTCTCTGTCTGTCTGTCTTTCTGTCTGTCGGTCTCTCTCTTCTCTCTCTCTTTTCTCTCTCTCTCTCTCTCTCTCTCTCTCTCTCTTAATGTGTGTGTGCGCGTGTGTGTGTGTGTGTGTGTGTGTGTGTGTGTGTGTGTGTGTGTGTGCGTGCGTGCGTGCGTGCGTGCGTGCGTGCGTGCGTGTGTGTGTTTCTTTCCATTATCACAATAAATGACAAAATTTACAAAACTGCATACACACGGGGACTAGAAGTAATTTTTAAAAAAAGAAGCACATGAGTGATTATTCCATTATCCTCAAAATAAAAAAGATAAAAATAAATCCTCGAAATAAATAAAATAAATAAATAAACTCTCTCTCCCTCCGTCTCTCTCCATCTGTCTGTCTGTCTCTTTCTCTCTGTGCAATTTACGACTAATCTTCTCTTTTCGCCATTCGTTGCAGAGCATTGTTGAAAGCTATTTTCAGATCGCTCTAACAATGTTCTCTTTATTGTCATTACAGTACAATATTTTTTTGGTTAAGAGGTCGATCATGGGTTATTTTTAGATCGCTCTGTTAATCTATTCTTTCTTGTCACTAAAGTTGGGGTGTTTTTTTAGTTAAGGCGTCATGAGTTATTTTTAGATTACTCTGTCAAACTATTTTTTCTTGTCCCTAAAACATTTTATTCTTTTTTTTAAAAAAGTTAATGGGTCATGAGATATTTTTAGATCACTCTGTCCATGTTTTCTTTCTTGTCACTCAAGTACTTGTTTTTATTTTGTCAAGTGGTCGAGAGTTATTTTTAGATCACTCTGTCAAAACTCTGTCTCTGTCTCCTCCCTCCCTCTCCTCTCTCCCCCCCCCCCCCCCCCCCCCCCCCCCCCCCCCCCCCCCCCCCCCCCCCCCCCCCCCCCCCCCCCCTCTCTCTTCTCTCTTTGTCATTTGAGTTTTATCGATATTCTACGTCTTTGTTGCCACTAAAAGTATTTTTGTTTTCATTGTATTAATCACACTTTAAAACAAAGGAGGGCGTGTTTTTTTTTAATCTATATCAAATTGTCATGGGACTTCAGAACACCAACACTGGACTTGGAGTC
>CM054134.1:55215684-55240684 GCA_028751875.1 Rapana venosa
TGGCTAGATGCCATGAGTAGACAGAATCTAAATAAATTAGACTGCCTACTATACTTTACCGGAATGTAATTTTGTCTTACATCTTCTAATACTGGACAGCACAACACAAAATGCACTTCATCTTCCACTGTTTGCTTACATAATGGGCATAGCAGCCTGAGGTCATCATCATCATGTTCTATATATCTAAATTTATTAACATTTATGTCTGATACACCAAGTCTAAACTTAGACATAATTCTTTTCAAATGTATGTCCATATCAAGCTTTAGGTAAGGTTTGACATCGTGTGAACCTATAAATTGTCTGTACATTTGAAATCTTTCACTGTTTTGTATATGACCACTCCACTGCTGCCAACGGAAGTAAATCAATCTTAGAGAAAGAGAGAGATAGAGAGACAGACAGACAGACAGACAGTGACAAAGACAAAGATTGCGTAAGCTTTCTTTCATTCCAAAAGGGAGGAATGGGTGGGGCTACAATATAGACATAGTCAAATTGGCTACATCATACACTTGAATGACTGGATCTGTAGCAAAGTGAGAGACACGGAGAGAGACACACAGACACAGAGAGAGAGAAAGAGACAGAGTGACAAAGTGACACAGGGAGTGAGAGAGACAGACAGAGGCAGACAGACATATAGACAGACAGAGACAGAACAAGACATAGGAGAGAGAGAGAGAGAGAGAGAGAGAGAGAGAGAGAGAGAGAGAGAGAGAGAGAGAGAGAGAGAGAAGAGAGAGAGAGAGAGAGAGAGAGAAGATACTTTGATTATAAATGCAGAAACTCTTGTCTTATTTTCCTGATATAGTTCACTCCTTATGCTTATGATATTCTGGACGCACGTTAAAACCCCATTCATATTTCGCAGTGTTTAATGTCATGGATGGCACAAGTATGCCCAGCATGCAATCTGAAACTTGGAGAGGAATGTGCTCCACCAGGTTCTTCTTCTTCATCGTCGTCGTCGAATGCTCAGACAGCAACTATTGTTGTCTGTCACATGAGAGAAAATGCGTTGCGCTTCCATTAAGCGCCTGACAAGTCAAGCTCAGCACATCCGACTTCGACATGAGAGAGAATCGCTCGGCGTGGGAGAGAATTAATAACTTTGAAATCTCTCTGGAGGAAGGAGAATGGACCAAGGCAGAAAAGCAGACAAGGAGGTGACAGGAAGAAAATGAACCAGGCAGAAACAAAGAGAGGGATAGAAAAGAGGGTATTCATAGCACTGAATTTCTTTATGCTGAGAGGCCCCCGGCATTTCCATGGAAGACATCAGGTTTAACTTTCCCAGGACGCATCTCGAAAAAAATGTGTGTGCTGGGTGCCAATGACTTCCCTGGAAGTTGAGAGAAGTTAGCACGTCAAATAACTTCTTGTCAGAACATGACCAAAGTATCGTATTTACAAGCAAACAAAACTAAAAGACTATACCCATTCTGAATTTTAACAAAATACTTTCATTGTTTAACATACATCCCCGACGTCAAAAGGCAGCTACCTTAATGGTGGGGGAAAAACAATCGCATACATAAAAAGGGGGAAAAACAATCGCATACATAAAAATAAATCTAGCCGAGAAACAAAAAAGAAAAAAAAGAAATTAACACAGAAGCCAGGACAGAAAACCTTAAAACAAACAACCAATATGAATATAAACCAGCCTATTTAACTCCCCAAACGTAACAACAGTTACCACAAAGCACAACATAAACAACACATACTGCAATAACCAGTCAGTAAAAGGCATAAAAATTCGCGTATGCAGAAGAAAAAACAAAAACGAACAACACAAACAAGCAATACACCCATAACTTAATATGCCCCAACGCATTTTCGCTCATATGAGGGACAACAACAACAGTTGCTGTCTGAGCCTTTGATGAAGAAGAAGAAGAATGCGAAATGTACCACACACACCCATGGGCTGTGTTGTGTACTCCCTTTGCCCCCCCCCCCCCCCCCCCCCCTCTCTTCCCCAACAACAAAAACACCCCCTCCCCCAAAGAAACAAAAACAAAACAAAACCAAAAACTAAACTGAATATTGTGATATATTATATTCCCAGTGGAGCAAAGGGTACATTTAGTGGGATGTTTTATGTCAAAAACAGAATAAACCAAAAGTGCAAAACTTGGTTCTCAGAAGAACAGAGAGATAATAATTTTTTTTTTAAAGAAGTACGGAGAGAGAGAGAGAGAGAGAGAGAGAGAGAGAGAGAGAGAGAGAGAGAGAGAGAGAGAGAGAGAGAGAGAGAGAGAGATACAGATAGACACACAAAGACCGACAGACAGACAGAGAGATGACAGATACAGAGAGACAGACAGGCAGAGAGACAGACAGAGGCAGACAGGGAGAGGGAGGAAAAAATAAACAGAGAGAGAGAGAGAGAGGACACCAAGACTGATAGAGACACGAAAAAGAGAGACAGAGACAGAAAGAGAGAGACAGAGACAGGGAGAAAAAAAGAGGACTGAGAGACAGAAAGGAGAGAGTAGGAGAGAAAGAGACAGAAAGACAAAGAGAGAGACTGGGACAGGGAGCAAAAGAAAGAGCAAGAGAGGGAGGACAATAAGAGAGAGAGAGAATTGAATTGAATTGAATTGAACTAAATGAATAAATTTTATTTAGAGAAGGTAATGGCATAAGCATACATTTTTGGGTTTTTTTTACAACCAGCCCTCTGGGCAAATAAAAACAAAACAAACAACAACAAAACACAACAGTTTTAAAAAAAAACTTCCCAAAGCAACAACAAACAAACTCCACAAAAAAATTATATGAATTAAGATGAAAAGAAATCCATTACATCATCCAAATGCAAGAAACATTTTCTACGCATATCCCTTAATCTTTTACAAAACAAGAGCACAAAATCATATTAGAAATATAGAAAAAAAATTGAATGTAGAGTAGAGCAGAGCAGAGCAGAGCAGAATAGAGTGGAGAGAGACAGATAGATACAGACAGGCATGCAGACAGGCAGAGAGAGACAAACAAAACACAGACAGAAGAGACAGAGACAGATAGACAAGAAGACAACAGATAGACAAGTACACGGACAGATATACCAACAGACAGAGACTGACAGATAGATAGACATGTGAAGAAAATTATTAAATGAAGTCATGGTAAATGATGACTGACAATATGTCACACTAGTCAAAAAAAGAATGTATACATTTTTTTCATAATACAAAATTAGCCAGTCTTTGTGTGATGAGCCTTTCATCAATAAAAAATGTTTTAATGATTTTTCAAGTTTGTCATAGAAGTAGTACTTTTTATAGGATGCTGGCATGCTATTCCAGTATATAATGTTACCACTGTATAATTAATTATAAGGTAGGTAAAGGTAAAGGAGTCCCATAACCTATAAGGTCGTAGGGGAGCGAGGCGTCAGAGACCTCACTTCTCTAGGGCCAGCATATTGAGGGCGGCGCCCATCTCCTCTCCCTCGCTGCTTTACCTTCCCTGACCCTAAAGAGGGCAGCTACCCATTTACAGCTGGGTGAACTGGGGGAACTGTACTGAAGCCAAGGCGCGCAAACGGTCACCCATCCAACTGGTAACCACGCTCCACGCTGCTTAACTTGGCTGGGCTGGGGGAAAGCGAGTGCTCCGACCACTGAGCTATCCCGTCCCTCTAAGACTACATTTGAAAAAAATCTATTCTGGGTTTTGGCACAGTTAAGTTTATGCGAAGGACTACAAGTATTTATTAGAAAACGTTTGGGTGATGCATTACCATATACAAAATCCTATGCACCATTAAAACTTTGTTATATTCCACCTGCAAATCAGATGGCAAAATGCCAACTGATTTATAGTCCACGGAAGTTAATGAATTTGATTTCAGAAGAATAAGTTTAATGGCACGTTTCTAATAGTCTAGTCAGAGGTTTCAATGTATTTGCACTTGCAGAATCCCTCAAGGTTGACGCATGTTCTATAACAGAATCTATTTGCGCTTGGAAAAAACCTGTTTTCTAGTGCTAAGATTAAGGAAATGTTTTACATTTTGGATAACCTTTTGGGATGCAATTTTACTTAAAATGGCGATGTGCTCTTGCCATAAAAGATTATGATCAACAGTGATTCCTGGTACCTTGAGGAAATTAACTTCTTCAAATGTTTTCACCAGAAACATTTATAGGGGACATGGAAGAATTCTGGTTCTGTCGCTTTTGTCTGGTTGTTATGCACATACACTTAGTTTTACTTGGATTAAGGGGCATGTGATTTAGTTCTGCCCCTCTGGTAAGTTGATGTAGTCTTGGAGACTAGATGACAAAATGTTTAATGAATGATTCTCAGCATTCTCATCTGCAAGTAGGTCACAACAAGCATTCTTGCACGAACTCAAACTCAACGATTTATTCTCAAATAGGCCATTGGCCCATACATGAAGAGTGTTGCCGAACTGCTTAGTATTTTGGTGGTGGGATATTGTATAACAAAAAAACAGTTACAAAAATATGACTTAAGATAACAATATCTCTCTCATTCTGAAAGCTTTACACAAATATAAATTGAGGCTGCGCACAACATCAGGATCAATTGACGCCATGAGTAAACAAAGTCTAAATAAATTAGGCTGCCTTCAATATTTTACGGGGATGTAATTCTGCCTGATATCCTCTAGTACTGGACAGCACACCACAAAATGTACTTCGTCCTCCAGAGCTTGCTTACATAATGGACATAGCAGCCTGAGGTCATCAACATCATGTTCACTGCGTCTGAATTTATGAACATTCATATCTAATACACTAAGTCTAAACTTAGGCATAATTGTCTTCAAATGTATATCCATATCAAGTTTTAGATAAGGTTTGACATCATGCGAACTTATCAATTGTCTATACATTTGAAATCTAACAATGCTTTGTATATGATCACTCCATTGCTTCCATCAGCAGTCAATCAATCTTTGCCTGAAAGCGTTAATAAACTCTACAATTTCCGTCACCTTGATTGAGCCAAACAAATCCAAACACGAGTTCAAATAAACAGGTACGTATTTGTGTAGCCCATTTGTTTTTCCCTTTGACATCTAGATCATAAAGCATCTTGTAAGATTTACAAGATAACCTGCTCTCATCCATATGCAGAACCTTAATCCAGTATCTAATGCATCTTACCGCAGCATTAACAGAGAGAGGATATCTATTGGTTTCACTATAAACAAGATCATTGGGTGTACGTCTATGTAAGCCTAAAAACTGCTTTAAAGCAAAGAAGCGCACTGATTCACAATGTATTACTGCTGCGCCCAAACTCCAAATTCCTGCACCACATAACACAGTGGGCTGAATTTGTGCATCAAATATCTTAATGAACAAGTCAAAAGAGTTATCGGTCAATATTCGTAGTTTTCTCAACACAATTAACAAGCTTCGTTTACTTTGACGTAACAGATCTTTACATGCAGCGCAGTTGTGAAACTAAGCTTTGTAGAAAAACAGATTCCTAAAAATTGATACACATTAATCACAGGGGGGGGGAGGAGGAGAGAGAAGAGAGAGAGAGAGAGAGAGAGAGAGAGAGAGAGAGAGAGAGAGAGAGAGGAGAGAGAGAGAGAGAGAGAGAGAGAGAGAGAGAGAGAGAGAGAGGAGTTTAGAAAACACAGACAGTCGAATAGACAAAGAAGAAATGCAGCAGATAGACAGACAGAAAGTCAAGGAATCTGTGTCAAAATAGACGGAGATAATAATAAAGACAGAACAGAAAGAGAACAAACAGAACATAAAGACACGGGGAACACAAAAAAGTAGAAGATGTGGATGGAATGACAGACAGAAAGAACAAAAAACCAGCAGTATTCCAGCCTGACAGAAACTGCATTTTTGGTTCCATAATCTGAGATATATCCCTGGATTATTGAGGAAAAGTAATGGAACAAACAAGAGCAAAAACAAACCCAATAAATAAATAAAATCTCCATCACTTACAAATAATTAATTAAAGATTCAAGTTATGAAAAATAGAGGGAGAATCTAAAGAATTAAGTCTTCCAGTGACAGTATTTGAAGAGGGAGACGAAGACACAGAGAAAACGGTGGGAAGACATCAGAGAGTGCACTGGTCTGGAGTGGAACAACTTGCTACTGAAAGCTGAAAACCGCGAGGAGTGGAGGAAGCTGGTTTCAAAATCTTCAGTGGTGCCCCAACAGTCTACTTATCTACGGAAAAGGTGAATGTGAAGGTGATGTGAGGCATTATTGAACTCTTCGAAATCTGAAAGTTAATGTACAAGTTCTGCAAGAGTTTTTATCGCTGCTTTATTGAGTTTGTTATTTGTTTCTCATTTATTTGTTGGTATGGATGTTTAAATGTTAAAGAACAAAACTGCACTGAATACATTTGTACAGAGATGTAGTAAAATTGTGGGCAGCACACACACACACACACACACACACACACACACACACACACACACACACACACACACACACACACACACACACACACATCTGAGTTACATATGAATGTCGTGTGGAGGGAAGAAAAAAAGAAGAGAAATTGTTTTAGCAAAATACTACGAGTTGCTTTCATCTCAGAAACGTTACAGGTTGTCAAATTTAAAACTCTCCAATGCAAGAACAGTTCCATATCAAAATCAGTATAACAATTAAACAAATAAAGAACATTCAGAGGAGAGAGAGAGAGAGAGAGAGAGAGAGAGAGAGAGAGAGAGAGGAGAGAGAGAGAGGAGAGAGAGAGAGAGAGAGAGAGAGAGAGAGAGAGAGAGAGAGATAGTTTGATGACGATGGTGAAGATGGTGATATGGAATTTTTTAAAAGACATGTGTGCAACTGTTATTCGTATGAAAATGTTGTTTGTACATTGAAACTAGTGTAGATTTTCAAAATTAATGTATTCTTTTTACACAGTTGCTTTTCTGATCTGTGTACTCATAAACCCCTATTCCGAATTGTAAAGTGTATGTGTGTCTTCGATTTTACGTCTGTTCACTCCCAGTGATAGTGTGTGTGTGTGTGTGTGTGTGTGTGTGTGTGTGTGTGTGTGTGTGTGTGTGTGTTGTGTGTGTGTGTGTGTGTGTGTGTGTGTGTGTGTGTGTGTGCGTGTGATTCAGATTCAGATTCAGAATATTTTATTGCCATTTAAGTCAAGTAGACTTATTTGACACAACAACAAAACAAGCAAACATCAGTTATAATCATGTCTTTGGCTCAAATTGATGTACACTAAAGCATGTTGCATTTTACTTCTCATTTTCTCTTTTCTTAAAACATTCATACACATATTTGATATCTGCTTGATAGATATCAACTGTGATTATGTCACTTAATTTATCTATACAAATGTTACGTTTTTTTGTCTTTGGTTGTAATTTTAATAACAAATTGTTTCTGAGTGTGTGTGTGTGTGTGTGTGTGTGTGTGTGTGTGTTGTGTGTGTGTGTGTGTGTGTGTGTGTGTGTGTGGTGTGTGCTGCGCGCGTGTGCGAGCACGCGTACGTGCACGTGAACACGAGTCTTGTAAAATGGGGGTTTGCAAGGAGTGCTTGCGCAATTATGTTGTATAAACACGTGAGGGCATGATGTGTTGATTTTGTATGCTGCTGTAAGATAATATTATGTGATGACATGTTTGCGATCTGTTCTTTTATTCTGATATGTTTAATCCTTTGCTCGTAATGACATGCATTTTACTGGTTTGAGATAATAAAAGTGTTCGTATGCGTTTGCCTTTGGCCTGACCTGTCTGGAGTTTCAGCTGCTGGATGAGCACTCTTCAGAGATCCTGGTGGTGATTGAAGCCTCACCCTCACTGTGGTACCTTAAAGACAGACACTGTTAGTAAAATTGAAAGTGTCTATTGCATTCACAAGAATAATGTAAAATCCCTGTGCTGTGACCTGTCAACGCTGCTTTCGAAAGATGAAGAAAATATGTTAATGTTCTTGCAGACTTTAACAATTTTTGTGTTAAATTACGTAGTATGAATATCTGCCGAAAAAGAATGCATTTACTTTTTTTTTAACTGGATGGTAAAATTCATGATCTTATAACTATTTTTTGCAATGACTCCAATGGTGAAGACCATAACGACAATTCACGTACGTGACAAAAACGGTCAAGACAATACGATAATTTATGCTAAACTAACCGGAATCTTATTGCAAATTTGTTTTCAGTCTACGAGTAAAATCCTCCCTTCCCCCCATCTCATAATCTTAATCTATCCAAATTATCTTTTGTACTTGCAGAAGGTATTCAGTGTAGCCCTCCAAAGATGCTGATGCCCATACAGGTTATCGTAATTGCACCCTACACAGCCCGAGCCGGTCTTGCTCTATAGCGCACTCCCAGAGCTGTTAGTTTCCCACACACTGTCAGAGGCCTGCACAGCTAGCACAAGCAGTAATCAATGTTGTACATACCGCTATGAAGCCAGCATCCAGACAGTGGTTACACTGCTGCTTCTTCACCTTAGAGATACTCAACAGCGCCCTGTTACGATAATTATTTTTATTTTTTTTAATTTCGAGGATAATGGAATGAACACTCATGTGCTTTTCATTTAACATCCAGTTCCCGTGTATTTTCAGTTTTTTGTAAATGTTTGTCATCTGTTCCCACCGGCACACAGTGGCCTTCTCTTACGAAAAGCGGAACAGGTTTTAACGTGTGCGCAAGATGTTCTGCGTGCGTGCGTTGGCACATGGGACCTCGGTTTATAGTCTCGTCCGAAGGACTTTTGGGAGGAGTGGTGTCGGCACTGATGTTGACTCCAACGCCTGTTCTGATAATTATAGCATCATGAAACATCATGAAGCAAGATAGCTTACAAAGCCGTCTAGTGCTTATTTCATTGTCCTCGATGTCAACGAATAAAATAATTAATTAATTAATTAGAACTAAATAAATCTATTCTGACTGGACTAGCGGACTCGTGTTTAGTGACGGAGTGTATAGATCGACAAGAATTCGCAGACCTTCGGCAGTTTTTACGCAAAACTGATGATAAAGATGACAAACTCTTTGTTGATCTGATATCGCAACTTTAGTCACCAAGAAACCAAAGCGCAGAAACCCAGCATGATCCAAGAGACATTTTTGTCGTTATAGGATGAAGATAAGGACTACTATTTTGCTTTAAAATCTCAAAAGTTACATTTGAAAAAACAAAATACAAACTTGGGTGCTAGGCTGTGTATATTCTAGGTCTGTTTCGTAATATGATTTAGAATTCTTCGTCCATTCGCCTGCCTTTTTTTCCAGAAAGACATAAAATAATAATTCTCTCCCACGCCAAAGTCAGATGTGCTGGGCCTGGTTTGTCAGGCGCTTAACGGCAGTGCAACGCATTTTCGCTCATATGACAGACAACAGTAAATGCTGTCTGAGCGTTCCATGACAAAGAAGAAGAAGCAGCGTCCAAAACGCACAGACAACTACAGTGCTGGTCAGATAATTGGAGTGGACAACACACAAAAACCCACTTCAAAATTGCACATTAGAAACTTTACCTAAAAATACCAGGCCAATGTAAACTTTCCAAAGACATTATTTGTATAAAAAAAAAATCATGAGTGTTTGCCAATGCAAGAAGGAAACAACAACAAAAAGCAAAACACACGCACACAGTCACACTCACAGAGATGTTTTTGTTCCTAGAGAGATGGCTTGATGGAAAAAATAGCAAATACATTGCTTATTCAATGTACCATCTGAAATTTTTTTTAAATGATTTGACTTTACACACACACACACACACACACACACACACACACACACACACACACACACACACACACACACACACACACACACACACACCACACCACAACACAACACAACACATCACACCACAACACAACACACCACAACGCAACACACACACACACATACACACACAAACAAACCCAACCTTTGCAATTTCATCAAATCCCTATAGCCTTTATTACATAACAAAATGAACAACAAAAAATACATATAAACTAAACGATGGAAAGATTATACTCCCACTGGAACCAAGTGTGTATTTCACTTGAATGCATCATGCCAAGTGCAGGACACCTTACAGATTCAAAAGTTTGCTCCAGAAGAACGTTAAGTGAAAGAGAGGGAGAATACACAAACTCAAACAGACGGACATATAAACACAAAGTACTTGACAGAAACAAAGATACAGAGAGAGAGAGAGAGAGAGAGAGAGAGAGAGAGAGAGAGAGAGAGAGAGGAGAGAGAGGAGAGAGAGAGAGAGAGAGAGAGGGAGAGAGAGAGAGAGAATCTTTTTATTCTTTTTATTTTGAGGATAATGGAATAAGCACTTATGAGAGAGAGAGAGAGACAGAGACATAGAGACAGACAGACACACACACAGTCAGTTAGACAGAGAGACAGAAAAAGAAGCAGCTTGAGCTGCAGACAGACAGACGGAGGGACAAAGAAGTCGTGTAAAATTAAACCAGAAATATGAAGTAAAGAAGGCAAGACAAGACGAAAAGAAAGTTTATAGATAATAATAATAATCATCATCATCATCATCATCATCATCATCATAATCATAATAAATGGAATTTGTATAGCGCTATATCTTGCGAACACAAATCAGAGCGATTGCATTCAATATATTCTTACAGTCATGCAGCCAATAACTATTAATAGCTTTAAAAAAAATTCAAATGTACGCACCTACACACACACGCACACACTCACTCACACACACACACACACACACACACACACACACACACACACACACACACACACACACACAGGTTATACGCTTTGGCAGGGTAATGGGATTTTGGCTGTTGAAGGCAGGGACAGTTTTGAGATGAAAGAGGAAGGGAAAATTTTAGGTTTGAAATAAATATGTCTTGAGGCTACATTTAAATGTATCATAAGTAGGCTTTTGTCGAAGAGAGAGAGGAAGTTCGTTCCAGATCGACGGACCAGAAATAGAGAAAGAGCGACGACCAACAGTGGACAGAGACAAGGACACTGACAGATAGAAACAGGAAGATATGCATACACAGACAAAGAAACAGTTTACAAATAAGGACATTGAGACACAGACACAGAAAGACGTCCTTAAATAGGCAAACAGTATACATATCAGGACATTAAGACACTGAAGCAGAAAGATGTACATAGGTAGGAAAACAAACAGTTTACACATAAGGACACTGAGACACAGAAACAGGAAGATGTGTAAAGAAAGGAAAACCGTTGACAGATCGGGACATTGAGACATATACACAGGAAGATTTACACAGATAAGAAAGTAAACAGCTTACAGATCAGGGCATTGATACACAGACATAGGAAGATATGCACAGACAGATAAAAGTTTACAGATAAGGACACGGAGCCACAGATACAGGCAGATTTGCATAAATAGGCAAATTAACAGTTTACAGATAAGGACATTGATACACGGACACAGGAAGATTGGAATAGAAAGGCAAATAAACATTTAACGGATATGGACGCTGAGATATAGACACAGGAAGATATGCATATACAGGCAAATAAACAGTTTACAGATATGGACATTGAGACAAAGACACAGGAAGATATGCATCAATAGGCAAATAAACAGTATGCAGATAAGGACATTAACACATAGGAAGATTTTCATACATAGGCAAACAAACAGTTTACAAATCAAGACAGTGAGACAGGGAAACGAAAAGATTTGCATCAATAGGCAAATAAACAGTTTACAAATAAGGACATAGGGAAACAGAGACAGAAAGATGTGCATGAATAGATAAATAAACAGTCTACAGATAAGGATATTGAGACACAGATACAGAAGATTTGCATCAATAGGCAAACAAACAGTGTACACATAAGAGACACAGAAACAGACAGATTTGCATAAACAGGCAAACTGTTTACAGAGAAGGACACTGAGATACAGAGAGAGGAAGGTTTGCATAAACAGGCAAACAGTTTACAAATAAGGACACTGAGACATAGACACAGGAAGATTTGCCTACATAGGCAAATGAACAGTTCAAAGATACGAACAATGAGATACGGGAACAGGAAGATTTGCATACATAGGCAAATAAACAGTTTACAGATCAGGACACTAGGACAAGAAACAGCAAGATTTGCATAGACAAACAAAAAACAGTTTACAGACAAGGACACTGAGACACAGAAACAAAGATGCGCATACAGAGGCAAAGAAACGGTTTGCAGATACGGACATTGAGACACAGACACAAGAAGATTTGCATCAATAAGTAAACAAACAGTTTACATTTAAAGACAATCAGACAAAGAAAGAGAAAGGTGTTCATACATAAGCAAATAAACAGTTTTACAGATAAGGACATTGAGACACAGATACAGAATGATGTGCACAAATTGGCAAACAGTATACATATCAGGAGATTAAGACACATAAACAGGAAGACGGAAACAGAAACAGAAAGATTTGCATAGATAGACAAACAAGCAGTTTACATATAAAGACACTAAGGCACGAACACAGAAAGATATGCATAGACAGGCAAATAAACAGTTTACAGATAAGGACAATGAGACACACAAACAGAAAGATATGCATAGATAGGCAAATAAGCAGTTACAGATCTATAAGGACATTGAGACACACAAACAGGAGAATATGCATAGATAGGCAAATAAGCAGTTACAGATCTATAAGGACATTGTGACAGACAAAACAGGAAGAGATATGCATAGAGAGGCAAAAAAGCAGTTACAGATCTATAAGGACGTTAGAGACACAACAAAACAGGAAGATATCGCATAGTTAGGCAAATAAGAGTTAACAGATCTATAAGGACATTGATGATACAGAGAAAGGTTTGCACAGAAGCTACAAAAAACCCAGAGAGGAAAAACAACAATATTCCAGGAGAGACTGCATAAACAGAGAGGGAAAACAACAATATTCCAGGAGAGACTGCATAGACAAGCAAAGAAACAGAGAGGAAAAACAGCAATATTCCAGGAGAGATGGCAGAGAACGGCAAAGTAACAGAGAAGAAAACCAGCAATGTTCCAGAGAAGATTGCATAGAGAAGTAAAGAAACAGAACAAAAACAACAATGTTCTAAAGAAGATTGCATAGAGAAGTAAAGCAACAGACAGACAGGAAAAACAGCATTGTCCAGAGAAGATTGCATAGAGAAGTAAAAAAGAAACAGAGAAGAAAACCAGCAATGTTCCAGAGAAGACTGCATAGAGAAGTAAAGAAACAGAGAAGAAAACCAGCAATGTTCCAGAGAAGATTGCATAGAGAAGTAAAGAAACAGAGAGGAAAACAAGCAAGGTTCCTGAGAAGATTGCATAGAGAAGTAAAGAAACAGAGAAAAAAACAGCAAGGTTCCAGAGAAGATTGCATAGAAAAGTAAAGAAACAGACAAACAGGAAAAACAGCAATGTTCCAGAGAAGATTGCAGAGAGAAGTAAAGAAACAGAGAGGAAAACAAGCAAGGTTCCAGAGAAGATTGCATAGAGATGTAAAGAAACAGAGAAGAAAACCAGCAATGTTCCAGAGAAGATTGCATAGAGAAGTAAAGAAACAGACAGACAGGAAAACCAGCAATGTTCCAGAGAAGATTGCATAGAGAAGTAAAGAAACAGAGAAGAAAACCAGCAATGTTCCAGAGAAGATTGCATAGAGAAGTAAAGAAACAGAGAAGAAAACCAGCAATGTTCCAGAGAAGATTGCATAGAGAAGTAAAGAAACAGACAGACAGGAAAACTAGCAATGTTCCAGAGAAGATTGCATAGAGAAGTAAAGAAACAGAGAAGAAAACCAGCAATGTTCCAGAGAAGATTGCATAGAGAAGTAAAGAAACAGACAGACAGGAAAACCAGCAATGTTCCAGAGAAGATTGCATAGAGAAGTAAAGAAACAGAGAGGAAAACCAGCAATGTTCCAGAGAAGATTGCATAGAGAAGTAAAGAAACAGAGAAGAAAACCAGCAATGTTCCAGAGAAGATTGCATAGAGAAGTAAAGAAACAGAGAAGAAAACCAGCAATGTTCCAGAGAAGATTGCATAGAGAAGTAAAGTAACAGACAGACAGGAAAAACAGCAAGGTTCCAGAGAAGACTGCATAGAGAAGTAAAGAAACAGACAGACAGGAAAACCAGCAATGTTCCAGAGAAGATTGCATAGAGAAGTAAAGAAACAGAGAAGAAAAACAGCAAAGTTCCAGAGAAGATTGCATAGAGAAGTAAAGATACAGAGAGGAAAAACAGCAAAGTTCCAGGAGAGACTGCATAGACAGGCAAAGAAACAGACAGGAAAAACAGCAAAGTTCCAGGAGAGACTGCATAGACAGGCAAAGAAACAGACAGGAAAAACAGCAAAGTTCCAGGAGAGACTGCATAGACAGGCAAAGAAACAGACAGGAAAAACAGCAAAGTTCCAGGAGAGACTGCATAGACAGGCAAAGAAACAGACAGGAAAAACAGCAAAGTTCCAGGAGAGACTGCATAGACAGGCAAAGAAACAGACAGGAAAAACAGCAAAGTTCCAGGAGAGACTGCATAGACAGGCAAAGAAACAGACAGGAAAAACAGCAATATTCCAGGAGAGATTGTAAAGACAGACAAAGAAACAGACAGGAAAAACAGCAAAGTTCCAGGAGAGACTGCATAGACAGGCAAAGAAACAGACAGGAAAACAGCAATATTCCAGGAGAGACTGCATAGACAGACAAAGAAACAGACAGGAAAAACAGCAATATTCCAGGAGAGACTGTAAAGACAGACAAAGAAACAGAGAGGAAAAACAGCAAAGCTCCAGGAGAGACTGCATAGACAGGCAAAGAAACAGACAGGAAAAACAGCAAAGTTCTAGGATGACCAACAGTGGACAAACGTCTTTCAGTTCTGTGCTTTGAAATAAATTAGCTTCCTCCATAGTTTCAATCTTCGTGTAGGGTAACAAGGACACGCAAAACATCTGGCCGCCCCTATGAAAGCAGCGTGTTTTAAATGGATGGTAAAGTTATGCCATTACGCAATAATGGCAGCCATTACAGAAGCAATTGCGATGGTGGTGGTGGTGGTGGTGGTGGTGGTGGTGGTGGTGGGTGGTGGGTAATGATGATTTATATTTGAATGACGAGATCAATAGCGACATTCATGATGGGGTAGAAAGTCTATCAACTGCTGTATTTGATCCTATTCTAGGTAAGTTTTCAGTTGTTAGTCTCCAAGTCTACAAAATTGATGAGATGCAAATTAGAGAATATAATTGATTTACGTTGAATCGATTTGTCTTAAAAGGAAAAAGTTGATATGCATACAATCTGTCCGCAATATACAGTTTATGCACCTTCTCTTATATAATTATGCCTTTCTTTCTTAATTCTTCTCTTCTCTTTCTTTCCTTATTACCTCTTTTCTTTCATTTCTTTTTTTTAAATTTCAGGGCCTTGTTGTTATTGCTGCTACTGTTGCTGCATCTACTGTTCTTGCTGCTATTACTGCTGCTGTTGCTGCATCTACTGTTCTTGCTGCTATTACTGCTGCTGCTGCTGCTGCTTTTTGGCCCTTGTTTTGGTGGGGTTTGTGTTCTACTTGTTGTTTGATCTACTGCTGGTTTGTTTTGTCTTGTTTCATTTGCTGCATTATCTTCTGTATCTTCCCAGCCCTGCTGCTCCCTTGTGGATCATCCCAATTCTTATCATACACAGTGATGCCCAGAATTGCTCTACGGCCAGCTCAAAGCTCTTCTGTCACACAGTCACAGCCAGCCAAAAATGCACCAGGAAATCTCCCGATTAATAATGTTGGACAGCCATGACACCACCAGCAGCAGCAAGCTGTGGCTACAGAGCTGCTGATAGGACCACCACAAGGATGCTCAGTAGTGTCTGATGTGATGCCGTAGTACCATGATTATACAGAACACAGTTTACAAGACAGTTATAAACGGTAAAGATGTTCCCATAACGTATTTGGTCGTTGGGGAGCAAGTTGTCAGAGACCTCAGCTTCTCCATGGGCCAGCATATTGAGGGTGGCGCCCATCTCTTCACCCTCGCTGCTTTACCCTCCCTGACCCTCAAGGGGGCAGGTACCCATTTACAGCTGGGTGAACAGGGGGACTGTAATGAAGCCAAGGCGCGCAAACAGTCACCCATTCCACTAAGTAACTACGTTCAATGCTGTTTAACCTTAGCTTGAGGAAAGCGAGTGCTCTGACCACTAAGCTATCTCGTCCCCCACACGCCAGTTTTCCTGATTGCCAGAACAGAGTGGTATGAAGTGATCGAACCTTCTGGAACAACGACTTTCACAAGTTTTCTAAGCACTAAATCCCTATGAACATGCAGATCTGGAAGACTTTTTCACGCAAAGGTCAAGAGATAGGCGTGAATGATACATCTAAACAAGTTTTCAGGAAACAATAGTTGACCAGTCTGTATGTATGTTTGTCCGTCGTGTTCAACGATGACCTCCAAAACAGCAGAGGAGGCAGCTGCTGTTTTGGAAACTGGGCAGAAATTTGATTATAGTGGAGATGCCTTGCCCACAGCACATCCCCACTCTCTCGGCCAAGTGGGCATAAGGACAGTCAGCGTTGGAGATGCTCTCCAAAGGCCAACCAGCCCCCAGGGCTGCAGCACATAAGGACTGTGCGAGTCAAGCCTCCTAGTCAGAGAGCCATAGTCGATCACTAAAGACTAAGCTGTAAAGTGGAATTCCATGAGTGGGAAATCCACTGGTCATACAGCCTCTCACTTTGCTGTTGCCCCCAGCGTCAATGGTTTAATCAAGAACTGTGATAAAGCCCAGGCGCTGACGGCGGAAGGCTACATACACACTAAGAGATGCTTTTGTTGTTATTAAATGACGACTGCTGTAACTGGACCCTGAAAACCCCCAACACTGATAACAAGCCTATGGTGAACAAAAGACTTTCTTCTTCCAGCCGGCAGTCTGTTATGCTGTAACTCTTACACCATGACTGCTGTGTGAAAATATGAGTTTGTCTGCAACTGTTCAATAGCTATTATCTTGATAGTTTCCCCGTGGGGGTGCCAGGGGCCTATCAGTATAAAATAGCATCCCAGCCTTCTGGAAATTCTGTGCAAGGAATTCCCTCTTTTCTATCCTTCCCTTTGTTTCTTCTTTGTTCCTTTTCTTCCTGTCACCTCCTTCTCGTCTGTTTTCTGCCTTCTTGGTCCATTCTCCTGCCTTTTTTTTTCCTGAAAAACTTAAAAGATAATTCTCTCCCACGTCAAAGTTGGATGCGCTGGGCCTGACTTGTCAGGCACTTAACAGCAGCGCAATGCATTTTCGCTCACATGACAGACAACAATAGCTGTTTTCTAAGCCTTCGCTGATGAAGAAGAAGAATCAAGATAGCCGGTCATGCTGAGCACAGAAAAATGCCTTTCAAGCAGTCTTGTGAGCATGAGTACTGATTTTTAATACTAACAGTCTTTTAATAGTAACACCAGCCAGGTACGGATGCTCGCTCCATTAGGTTTGCCTTGCTCAGACACACAACATGAAAGGTCCAGCGCAGAACTCTAAGGACTCCTTAGACAGGAAAAGAACGGAAGAATTAGGGAGTAAAACCTATGGTGATATTCCAGCTAGTATGCTGATGACTGCATTGAGAGTATAGGGTATCCACACACATTTCATACATTCAGTTTTTGGCTGGTACTCAGATCACAAGACCTTGAGGCTGGAGTATTTTTGATAATATGTACAGACATTGAAAGTGTACAGCAATTCTTTGATTAAATATTTCATGATTGCATACTAAACAATCTCTACCAAATAAGCCTGCAAGACATTTGACCTGCATAGAAACTGGGCGCTTAATTTCGCCTTAAATGAAAAACAGCCATTTGTGTATAGTTTTAACTAAAACAGCACTACGTTCCAACCACTAAGGGATTCCCAAATTCCCATGCCCAAGGTGTGCCAAAGGATGCTGCTCAAGGATTGCCCCCTTCTCTCTCTTCCCCCCTCCCTCCCCACCCCCAGCCATCAGATGCTTCAACAAATACTGTCTTCCCATTGACCCTTGAACCAGCCATTATCATGCAGTTGTATTCACTCTTTTACCAGTAGTCAGCAAAGCAAACTCACAGTCTGCATAACTTTGATTTGTTGCTTTACAAGATACAGAGCTATATAAGTTCCATAAATTATATTATTATTATTATTCATTATAAACTTACATTCTAAGGTGTAGAATCTTCTGAATGTGGTGCAGTGTTCCTTTCAGACTGTCATATCAGTAAACAGTACATTACTCTGTTTATTCTTCCTCTTAGTTTTTAACAAAATTTTATTTCGTAAAAGCAGTAAAAACAGGAAGTGTCATAGACATAATGTATCCAGTTGTTTCGTGCTACATGCAACCTTCTCTCTGGATTAGGTTTTTATCTAACTAAAATATTCACAAGCTTTTCCAGTAAGTACAGCTTCTTTTTCTTCTTCTTCTTCTTCTTCTTCTTCTTCGAACGCTCAGACAGCAACTATTGTTGTCCGTTATATGAGTGAAAATGCGTCACAGTTTGAAAGATATACCACTGTTCATAAGACATCTTCATTGGTCACTCAAACAAAAGAGCTCTTGTTTTGGGGTGTGTGTTTTTTTCTTCTAAACTTGTAGACCTCCTAGTCTGCTGCAACGACACACCTCAACAGCTTGTATCACATCAACTCTACAAAACTCAATAACCAACTGTGTCTACACCCACTCTTTACATGTTTAAAATATTAAGAGACACTAAAATAAATCAAGTACCTAGCATACATAAACTACTATTAGCTACATCATAAAATGAATGATGATATCAATTTATTTAAGTACCTAGCACACACACATAAACTAGAATAATTACATCCTGAAATGAACAATGATAATAATACACACGACTGCAGCAAAAAACAAAAAAAAAGCCACACCCAAACCCCCAAAAAACCAAAATAAAAGCAACAAAAATCCTCAACACAATGACTGCAGTAAAATGAAAAAAGTCAATTCAAACTGCCAGCAGGCAGCCTGGCCGCACACACCAAAATACAACACAGCATCCGCACCAGCATCCGCACCTGACACAGCCACAACAGAAGTCAGTCAGGGAGGGAGGGAGGGAGGGAGCAGAGGGACGGAGGAAGGGAGGGGGGAGGGAGGGAGGGATATAACTCACGGGGCCAACCTGTCGGCTGGAGACTGGAGACAAAACTGCTTCTCTGTAGAAATGCAGACAGAGAGAGGGTAGTAGGGCAGGGGGTGATGGAAGGGGGAAGGGGAGGGGGGGGGGGATCGGCTCGCCAACCGTTTTCCCCGCCATAGGCATTTTCTGCTCTCCGCCAAACAGATCGATAAAGGAATAGAGACTGGGTAAGGGAAGTAGGGGTTAGAAGGAAGGGTGATGGGTGAGGAGGGGTGGCAGGGTTGGGGCTGGGGTGGGGGTTGTCTGTCGTCACATAATTATGTAGGGCAGTGCGGTAACTCTTCAGCTGCTGAGAGGCAAAGAGCTCTCTTATCTTCAATCTTGTCGTCTGTTTTGTTTTGTTTTGTTGTCATTGGGTTTGGGTTTCGTGAATGTGTGTGTGTGTGTGTGTGGGGGGGGGGGGGGGGGGGGGGGGGGGTTGGTGTGTGTAGTGTGTGTGTGTGTGTGTGTGTGTGTGAGTATGTTGACACTAAACGTTCATGGCGCTAGTCTTGGCTGTAGCTATGCAGCGCTGTCAACAATGACTCCTAGCTTGGGAGGTACACAGTACTATTTGTTTATATCTATACTTGAAAATACAAGATTCAAGATTTAATTCCTTTCACACCTTTTGGGGTATGGAGGATTACAATCAAATTGAACAGGAGAATAAACCTAACAGCAAAACACCCCAAAATAATATGAATACTAACAGTAACTTGAAAAGCAAGAGTTCATCGCATAATGATAAGCAAACAGTATTAATGACTCAATACTATTTTTAAAGTATACACATTTCTTTAAAAGACATAATCTACACATATGAAAGACAATTGAAATTTCAAGAAATACCTACAAATCTTATAAATTCTGAGAGCGACAGAACTTTTCGAGATTTCCATTTCATTAGCCTACAAAAATGATAACTGGACATGGGTTGAAGAAAATGTCGGGGAATAAAATCTTGTCGTAAATGTTTGAAGTGGGGACATTCCATGATAAAATGAAATCCATCCCCTAAAACAGACATATTGCATTTTGAACATATTCTCTCTTCCCTTGGTATATTACAGAAACGTCCAACCTCAATAGGAAGCTTGTGACAGCTACAATGAAACTTCATAAGAGCGTAATCATATACATCTGGTAGACAAGTTATATATTTTTCCATACCAAAATCGATCTTATAGTTTTTATAATAAAGGCATCTACTATTACTCCACAGCTCAATTCTCCATTCATTAACAAAATTACATACAGTACTGTAATCACAAACGAACAACTGGCAATGCAGCATTACAGACAACAATGATTTCACACGTATTTAATAATAATATTAATAATATATGGAATTTATATAGCGCTGAATCTTGTAAAAACAAACAAATCGAAGCGCTTTACACTCAATTTTAAAAAACTCCACCACCACCCCCACCCCAAATGAATCTTGGCCCAGACACATCATCATGAAGTATTTACAAACAATTTTACAATAAAATATTACCATCGATCAAATTTTGCAAGTCTAAGCATACTTTCAGAGAGATTCGGATTCGGATGTTTATTCATTAGGCCATAGCCCATAATGAAGGGGAAAGTGAACAAAAAACCAAATCATCAGAAACATTAAAAACAAACATACAATCAACAATATGATAATCATAATAATGAACTATGATGTTGCAATTTCTCTCAGCTTGAAGGCTTTGTGAAGGAAGTGAGACAAGTTCCAAATATCGTTATGTCTTGCAGAGGACATCAGCAAAGTTAATTTGAACGTGCAAGGCTGTCGAAAATATTTAGGTGAAATAAACTTATCTCTGAGCTCCTTAAGAAATGGACAGCACAGAACTAAATGTAACTCATCATCTTTACCACTTTTACAGAGAGGACATATCAAATCAATGTCATCACAATCTCTATATCGAAAGTGATGAGTGGCTAAACTTGAAATACCCAACCTAAACCTTGTGGTCACTATTTTCAAATGCCTGTCCATATCTGAAATCAAATACAACTTCATCTCTCTCTCTCTCTCTCTCTCTCTCTCTCTCTCTCTCTCTCTCTCTCTCTCTCTCTGAAAGTAATACAATACAATACTTTCAGAGAGAGAGAGAGAGAGAGAGAGGGAGATATATAGATAGATAGATAGATAGATAGATAGATAGATAGATAGATAGATAGATAGATAGATAGATAGATAGATATAAACTTAACACGTTGTTTCCTGTAAGTAAACCTGAAACAAGTTCTAATTAAGTAAACAAACACACATTTTTAACATAAACCAAAAATGAACACAGTACAAGCAAGACACGCAGGGATTTTTAAAAAAAACGGGGAAAAAAAGGATCGAATAATTCCACAAGTGCGCAGAATTGTATACATACAGTATACCATGTACTCGTGACATTGGCGTATACCTTGGTGTGTAGGGGGGGGGGGGGGGGGGGGGAGAACAACCCAAGAGATATGCTAGGCTTGTACGAAAGCAAAATAAACCAAGCGCTACATTGTTTCAAACATTAAGTAGAAAGGATGTGCGGCCAAACTGGCAGTGTGCCACGCCCGCCGTACTGTCTGCCCCTGAAATAAACAGGATATGTATTATCTGGCCCACTGTAGACAATGGCATCCTGAATGCTGCCTTCACACTTTCAGTTAGCAAAACAGGATTTGGCTTAGCAGGCTCAGTACGTAAATGAGGCTCAGAGTAGGTTTCCCCTCACTGTTCTCATTATTCACATTTCACACTCCCTTTTTTTTTCCACACTTAATAGATTTCTTCTTCTTCCTCCTCCTCCCCCTCCTCCTCCTCCTCTTCTTCTTCTTCTTCTTCTTCTTCTTCTTCTTCTTCTTCTTCTTCTTCTTCTTCTTCTTCCTCTTCTTCTTCATCGAACGCTCAGATAGCAACTATTGCTGCCTGTTATATGGGCGAAAATGCGTCACGCTGTCGTTAAGCGCCTGACAAATCAGGAACCAAGTATATCCAACTTCGGCATAAGAGAGAACTGTAACCTTTTAAGTCTTTCTGGAGAAAAGGCTGGAGAATGGACCAAGATGGAAGAAAATAGACCAGAAGGAGGTGACAGGAAGAAAAGGAACAAGGCAGAAACAAAGAGAGTGATAGAAAAGATAAAATTTCTTGCACAGAATGTCCAGAAGGTGGGAATACTGCTTATACTGAGAGGCTCCCGGCATCCCCACGGGATAACTTAATAGATTTGAAAATGTCTTCGTGACTAGTACGCACCTGTCTTCCTTCGGCTACATCTTTTTGTTGTTGTTGTTCTTAATAGATCATTCTTGTTTGTTAAGAACCTTTGCATAACATATGATCAGAGAGTTATTTTGTGCACTTGAATTTTTAGGTTCTGGTTTTGTGGTGTTACCATACAAACAAATAGTGAATGCTGTCAAGTCATTGTTGGGGTTGTTGTTTACTTTCCTTGCTACCTAAAGAGATTTGAAATCGTATCTGTTGTTGTTGTAGTTGTTGTTGCTGTAGCTATTGTTTTTTCTGTTTAAAGTGTTCTTTCGTTGTTTGCTGAATTTTTTTCTCATATAGGTCACATTTTGGTTATTTTCGTAGTGATCAATTAAAAAAAATAGTTGACATGTTTAAAAAAAACCATGTAGAGAGATTCAGAGATACAGCTGACCATCCATCTGTTCACATTATTGTTGTTCTCGTAGTTAGAACATGTTCATAGTTATGTGATCACAAGCTTTCATTGTTGTCCGTTTTTTTTGCTCTTCTTTCGTACTTTCCTCGTTTGTTTTGTTTTGTTGTTTAGTTTGGTAAAACACATTGACAGTCATGTAATGATAAAAACTTTCGTGCTGTGTTTTTGTTCATTTTGCTTTGCTTTCGTACTTTCCTTGTTTTCTTCCTTGTTTGTTTTATTTCCGCGATGCGTCAGTTACTGTATGACTGCTGCTGCTGCTGCTGCTGCTCTTGTTGATGTCATCAATACAGCGATAGCTTGTTCTGTAGCCAGACACCCACCGATGGCTGTCTATGTGAGCTGACAGGAGGCCACCAACTGCTGCGCTAGCGGTGGCGTGGTCACTTAACTCAGTTACACTGGATCTGATACATCAGTCGCAGGACATCACCTATGAAGCTCATCACTCACCATCAAAGCACACTTTCATAGCTTAGTATAGTAGCAGGGCTAGACCGAGAGAGACGCCCACGTTAATCTCAACTTTACACTCTATATTTCCTCAACTGAATTTCCAGATCCCTAAAAGCTCGCATAAGGATTCATCCCTGGCATGAACAAGGAAGAAAACTAACACTGAGCTCACAATGACAATGAAGGAACAGAAGCCACTGAGTCAGAGACAGTTGGCTTCATTGCATGACACTCTGTAGTAATGAGGATACTCACGATGTCGGTCAAGTTCAGCTTGGTTTGAAACTATGTGACACACATCTTCCTATCATCACATTTCCCCAAAATCCATTCTAGGTCCTCAAAATACTTACATCTGCAGCGTTGTTCAAGTTGGTGACACGATTCTAAAAAAAATAAAATGCTGATGCTATCTTCTTTCAAATGAGTTCATGGCAGACTCAATTCTGATTTGAAGCAGTCCTATGATATAAGTTGAACTGAAAATGTCCAGTCAGACATCCCAGTGTACTAGCCACTAAAACACGTTTGCTAGTCATATATTTATTTTAAATCCCCATGTTTTCGCAATAACAGCACTGTCAAAACTAAACACCATCTGGAGAGATAAAAATATCTCACTTATCTCCAAGATCAGACTAATGCGCTCCCTTGTCATATCCATATTTCTGTATGCCTGTGAATCATGGACCCTGACTGCAGATTTGGAGAGAAGAGTACAGGCGGTGGAGATGAGATGCTTTCGGAGACTCCTTGGCATCTCCTACAAAGACCACATAAGCAACGAAAGCGTGCATAACAGAATCCAGCAAATCATTGGACCCTATGAGAACCTTCTAACGATCGTAAAAAAGCGTAAACTTAAATGGTATGGGCATGTCACAAGATCCAAAGGACTTGCAAAGACAATTTTACAAGGCACTGTCCAAGGAGGAAGAAGAAGAGGTAGACCAAGGAAGAGCTGGGAGGATAACAGCGAATGGACAGGCCTAGAACTCAACAAAACCCTGAGAAAGGCAGAACAGAGAGAGGAATGGAGGGAACTGGTTGTTGAGTCTTTGAGGGTGCCCCCACGGTCGTCAGACTACGGGACAGATAGATAGATAGATAGATGTTTTCGCTTTTACTCCACTGATTTCTGTGGGGTTATTTGTTTCGTAGTAAAAAGAAAATTTAACTGACTTAAAAGTGAAAATAACTCGTCTTTGAGAGAGTACACGCAGATAAATGATAAAGAAGCTGAATAAATATGAAAATGAATGATTATGTAAATAGATATTGCATGTCTTTGAGAGAGAGTACACATAGATGAATGATAAAGACAGCTGAATAAATATGAAAATGAATGATTATGTAAAGAAATATTACATGTCTTTGAGAGAGTACACATAGATGAATGATAAAGACAGCTGAATAAATATGAAAATGAATGATTATGTAAAGAAATATCCCATGACTACATGATCAGCAAAAATAACAAAGAAAAACTACACACGTTTCTTTAGCCAAAAAAACAACAAAGCTTTCCAAATCCATAATCATCACAAACAGAGAGAGCAGCCAGCCTCCATCACTGCTGGATTCAGCTCAGCTAAGCCACAGACACAGACACAAGTCAGTGAATAAATAAACTAACTCTCTGGTCCAACCAGTTTATGGAAAGGACGGAGGGAGGGAGGGATGGAGA
>CM054134.1:55245684-55248184 GCA_028751875.1 Rapana venosa
AACTAAAGCACAGCTTTTCAAAATCTGACTCTGAAAGCGGGTAGTAGGTATTGGTGATACCTAAGATTCCAATGTGCAGTATACATGATTGTGCCCTATATACGGGCATTATACACGAGTGTGGTGTGTGAGGGAGCGTGCCGGAAGGGGGGGGGGGGGGGGGGGGTAAAGGAAGAGAGGGGAGAGAGAGAGAGAGAGGAGAGAGAGGTGTGTGTGTGTGTGTGTGTGTGTGTTGTGTGTGTGTGTGTGTGTGTGTGTGTGTGTGTGTGTGTGTGTGGTGTGTGTGTGACCTAATCTCAGAATACACATGCCCCATGACGGAAAACATTCAATCGATAATCATCACATTGGGACTGTGAGAAAAACTAAAGCACAGCTTTTCAAATCTGACTCTGAAAGCGGGTAGTAGGTATTGGTGATACCTAAGATTCCAATGTGCAGTATACATGATTGTGCCCTATATACGGGCATTATACACGAGTGTGGTGTGTGAGGGAGCGTGCCGGAAGGGGGGGGGTGGGGGGGGGGGGGGGGGTAAAGGAGAGAGGGGGAGAGAGAGAGAGAGGAGTGTGTGTGTGTGTGTGTGTGTGTGTGTAAAAGAAAACCAAAGTGTGAGTCTACACAACTGGTTTGTTGTTCACAATGCTTTCATTAATTTTGTAGGCTGATACCTGAGGGATAGTGGTAAAATGATGGAGTGTGTTCAGACATTGCGCTTACAGTTATTATTATTATTATTATTATACCACTTTCAGTCACGGCAGATTTCTCTGCGTTAAATTCGGGCTGCTCTTCCCGGGAAGGGCCCGTCGCCACAAGAGCAGCTCCACCCACTATTTCGTTTTTCGTTTTCTGTCTGCAACTGTATTGGTTTCCCTATCAGAGTGGCATTTTTTTCTACAGAATTTCGCCAGGGACAACTCTCTTGTTGCCGTGGGTTCTTCTACGTGCCCTAAATAATTTTGTGTAGCCCACGGGACCTCGGTTTATCGTCTCATCCAAAAGACTAGCAGCATCCAGACCACCGCTCATGATCTAATAATGGAGGGCGGAGGGGGGGGGGGGGTGGGGGGGGGGGGGTTGGGCCAAAACGGGGATTGAACCACTGCACACTTCCGACCCGGACTTTTGTTTTTTCGCTTTCTAGGCAGGCACGTTACCTCTAGACCAGAGATCCACATTGATTCCAAGAAGAGAAAGATGGTAGGCAGACTGAGTATAGTAGAAAGCCATTGCGCAGAACTAGAAGGCAATCAATTCTGGCTCGGTAGATTTGTGGTCCATATTTTTTTTTCTCTTTAAAAACGCCACAAATGCCTTTATACTGTTAATGAGATTAACTTAACAACGGGGTGGTTGTCGCTGGTTGATGAAATGTAAACCGTTGTTGTAGTAGAGTGGTTTATCAATTAATCACCTGACTCTGTGTGTGTGTGTGTGTGTGTGTGTGTGTTGTGTTGTGTTGTGTTGTGTTGTGTTGTGTTGTGTTGTGTTGTGTTGTGTTGTGTTGTGTTGTGCTGTGTTGTGCTGTGTTCTGAGTGTGTGTGTTTGTTTGTGTGTTGTGTTTTCTCTGTGTGTGTGTGTGTGTGTGTGTGTGTGTGTGTGTGTGTGTGTGTGTGTGTGTGTGTGTGTGTGTGTGTGTGTTGTGCGGTGTTCTGTGTGTGTGTTTAGATGCTTTTTTGCTTTTTTTTCAAGGATCATGGAATAAGCACTCAGAGGCTTTTTCTTTTTACACCCAGTCTCCATGTGCATGCGGTTTTGTAAATTTTGTCATCCGTTCCCTCCTGCGCACAATGGCCAAACATTTCCGAAAGGCGGAACAGGTTTTTAACGTGTGCGCAAAATGTTCTCCGTGCGTTTACACACAAAGCCTCGGTTTATAGTCTCTTCCGAAGGACTTTCGGGGTAGTGTGTGTGTGTGTGTGTGTGTGTGCGTGTGCGCGCGCGTGTGTGTGTGCGCGCGCGCGCGCGTGTGTGTGTGTGTGTTGAGTGTGGAATGGTGGAATGCTTATTATTGTATTGCGGCGACATTCTGACATCGTAGAAGGCTACGTCATCAGACCTAAGTGCGCAGAAGTCTCTATTGAATATTTCGAGAATGATTACTCTGCCAATAGTTCTCGTTAAAACTTTTCGTCTCTAACAATGCTCCTCACATTTATACTAATGGATATGTGTCATTTAGAGAATGTTAATATAATGTAACGTAATGAACGAAATATAGTTTATACATGCGTATACTAGCATACTCGTATGCGTACCGCCGCGCGCGCGCGCGTGTGTGTTGTGTGTGTGTGTGTGTGTGTCGTGCGTGTTGTGTGTGGTGGTGTGTGTGTGTGGTGGTGTGTGTGTGTGTGGGGTGTGGTGTGTGTGTTGTGCGTGGTCGTGGCGTTGCGTGTGTGTGTGGTGCGTGCGTGTGTTTTCATGTGTGTGTATATATATGTGTGTGTGCGCGCGCGCGCGAGTGCGCATGCGTGTGTGTGTGCGCGTGCGTGTGTGT
>CM054134.1:55258184-55263184 GCA_028751875.1 Rapana venosa
GTGTGTGTGTGTGTGTGTGTGTGTGTGTGTGTGTGTGTGTGGTGTGTGTGTGTGTGTGTGTGTGTGTGTGCGGTAGGTGGCGTTCGTGCGTGTGTGGGCGCGCGCGCGTGCTTATGTGCTTTTTTTTCGGGGGGAGGGGGTATGTTGGAGAGGGGGTAGTTTTAATTTTAAAGAATAGACTGAAACTTCTGTGTACTATTGTAACCTTTTTTGAATATAATTTTTGGGTTGTTGCTATCTAGTATTGTACGTCTTTTTGGTCTTTTCCCTTTTGTCTTACTGGTTCGTTTTTGTCCATGTATGTTTTGACAAGGACAGATTGTAAAGCAAGGCATAACACGATCCTTATTCTCTACGTATTGAAGATCTCTCTCTCTCTCTCTCTCTCTCTCTCTCTCTCTCTTCTCTCCTCTCTCTCTCTCTCTCTCTCGCTCTCGATTATTTGTTTTCCCCCTCCCTCCCTTGTTGCTTTTATTTTGCTCTTGGTTTCTTTGCTTTTTTTTTTTTTTGGGGGGGGGGGGGGAGGGTTGGAGGTTGTTTTTGTGGGGTTGCTTTGTTTTATTTTATTTTATTATTTGCTGGTGTTTTTTGTTCTCGTTTTGGAGGTTTTAGTGGGTTTTTCTAAATCGGCAGTAAGTGTCCATGCTTCACAGCTGTACAAGGCAATGGATGTGACGAGTGCCTTGTAGAGTCTGACCTTAGTGTGGGTTCTGATGTTGTGGTTTCTCCACACTTTCGCCAGCTTAGTCATGGAGGAGAGTGCCACAGCAAGTCTGATCTTCACCTCTTGTGTGCTCGTGCCTTCTTTGGTGATGACTGCTCCAAGGTACTTGAAAGTTTCCACCTCCTCTAGTGTCTCGCCACTCATCTTGATGCTGGTGGGAGTGGTCGGTGTGGTACTGTTCACTAGGATCTTGCTCTTTTCCGTGCTGATCTCCATACCGTGGGCATTGGCTGATGTTTCCAGTCTGGTGGTGAGATCCTGGAGTTCTTCTTCACTGCGGCCCATGAGATCAATATCGTCTGCGAATCGAAGATTGCAGACTGGCCTTCCTCCTATTGTGATTGTGGTCTTGAAGCCAAGGAGGGCCTCCTGCATGATGTTCTCCAGGAACACGTTGAAAAGAACGGGGGATAGCGGGCAGCCTTGTCGAACTCCAACTGAAGTCCGGAAGAACTCCCCGATTTCTCCACCCATGAGGACTGCACTGTGGGAGCTGTCATACAGCGCCTGGATGACTTGAATCAGGTCCTCGTCGAAGCTATAGTCTCTCATGACTTGCCACAGAGCTTCTTGCCACACTCGATCGAAGGCCTTCTTGAAGTCAATGAAGTTGTTTTAGAGCTGTAGCTGATGTTGGAGATGCTTCTCTATGAGCATTCTGATGTTGAAGATCTGTTCGACAGTGCTTCGACCTGGTCTGAATCCTGCCTGTTCTTCTGATAGGATTTCTTCTGCTTGTGGTTTCAGTCTGTTCAAGGCAATGCGTAGCATAACTTTGCTTGGATGGCTTATCAGACTGATTGTTCTGTAATTTTGGCACTTCTTCAGGTCTCCCTTCTTTGGAAGTGGAACTATGATGGATTGGGTCCACTGTTCAGGCCACTCTTTGCTGGTCCAGATGCGTTGGCAGATGATTGTTAATGCCTTGATCATCTCTGGGCCTCCGTTCTTGATGAGCTCAGCCGGGATGTTGTCAATCCCTGGTGACTTGCCTCCTTTCAAGGATCTTACTGCTTCTTCTACCTCTTCCTCCAGCACCTGTGTGCTTTCAGGATCTGATGGTCTGGGATCTTGCTCGTGAAGTTTGTTCGGATCAGCCTTCAGCTTGTAGTTGTACAGGTCTCTGCAATATTCTGTCCATCTCTTCATGATAGTGGCGCTCTCTGTAAGGACTGACCCCTCTTTGTCTTCAATAACGGAGGTCTTTGGCTGCTGGGACTTGGTTAGTACCTTGATGGTCTGGTACGCCTCTTTGCTGTCTCCTTTCGCCATTGCCTTCTCAACCTTGGAGCATTGTTCTGACATCCAGTTCCCCATGGCCTCAGTCATCTTCTTCTTGATTGACCTGTTGACTGTTCTATACTCTTCGGCTGTTTCTGGGTTTTTGTTCTTCACTGGCTTTAGCTCCCTACGTTGGTCGCACAGGTCCAGGATATCGTTGGTAACCCACGGTTGGTTCTTTTTCCTCTCTTTCCCATTCGCATTCAAGCCTTTGAGATGAAGTGCCTCAGGCGGATCCTGAACATCACCTACAGAGACCGCAAAACCAATGACTACGTCTGGCAGCAGATCGAGGCAATGGCTGGCAAAAAGAACCATTGCTAGATACAGTCAAACGGAGGAAACTGAAGTGGTTTGGCCACACAACAAGGCATAACAGCCTGTCAAAGACAGTCCTGCAGGGAATGGTGGAAGGAGCAAGGAGGCAGGGACGACCACTCAAAAGCTGGATATCCAACATCAAGGAGTGGACCGGCCTCACTGTACCAAGCCTCCTGAAAACAGCCCAGGACAGAACCATTTGGCGGTCCACTTGCAGCGTCCGTGCGGGTACCCCAACGGTTGTCCCGACCAAGGGATGAGTGAATGAGTGAGTGGGTTTTTTTTCTTCTTTTTACAGTGTGAGTGTATGGGCAATGGGTTTATTTTATTATCATACAATTTATCCCTAAGGGTGGGGAGTGGATTTAAAAGAGCACATGGGTGCTTATTTATTATCCTCGAAATAAAATAAAATTGTCATTGTCATTGCCATTGTTATTCTCTCTCTCTCTCTCTCTCTCTCTCTCTCTCTCTCTCTCTCTCTCTCTCTCTCTCTCTCTCTCTTTCTCTCTCTTGCTTTCTCTAACAATCTGGCAACACGCGAAACGGGAGGATGCATGTATCGGTTTGAACAGATTGTTTATTCAGAGCAAGAAGCACATTGTACACAAATCCATTTTGCATGGAGGAGGAGCAGCACCAGCAGCAAGAAGCAGATGTATCGATGCAGTCTGCACACAGGCTGTTTTTCCCTCCTGTGTATGTAATCCTCTTTAGGGACCATGAATCCGCTATATAGCCTTTCTATGTAGCCAAGTGCTTCTCGCACGCACGCACGCACGTGCATGCACGCACGCGCACGGATGCACACACACACTCTCTCTCTCTCTCTCTCTCTCTCTCTCTCTCTCTCTCTCTCTCACACACACACACACTCTCTCTCTCTCAACACACCCCACACACATAAACAGCACACACACGCAGACACATACACACACATACATAAACCGCGCGCGTGCGCGCGTATGCACGCGCGGGCACACACACACACACACACACACACACATATACATACACACATACCTATACTAATACTTTATTATCTCAGTAACACACACATACACACACACGCGCGCGCGCGCGCGCGCGCACACATACATATATACACTTGTAGGACAGAGAGAAAAAAGACCCAAAAAATAGCTAGACTGACAGACCGATGGATGGATGGATGGATGGATGGATGGATGGATGGGTGGACAGACGGACGGACGGACGGACGGGCAGACAGACAGAGAGACGATATAGATAGATAGATAGATAGATAGATAGATAGATAGATAGATAGATAGATAGATAGACAGACAGTCCAGACAGACAGGCAGATAGACAGACAGACAGACAGTTAGACAGATAGATGGGAAAATGTGTGTGTGAGCGCGTGTGTTTGTGTGTGCGCGCGCGTGCATGCGTGCGATTGCGTTATCCCCCCCCCCCCCCACCCCCTTACAAATAAAGATCAACAAAACAGTCTGTTTTGGCTCAATAATTTGGCAATTGCCTTCCTTGGAGACTTGCTTAATGTTGCGTAATGGCCTCATGTCAATCTCATTTAACTTCATATCTCTCCTCCGCTACCAAAAAAATAATAATGATAATGATAACAATAATAAGCAAACAAACAAAAGTATATCATATGAGACAACGGAAGAGTTGGAGGGATGGGGGAGGGGAGGAGGAGGGCAAGTGGGAGAAGAGGAGAAAGATGGGTAGATAAAAAAAAAAACTGCTTTAAAAAACGAGAGAGAGTGAGTGAGTGAGAGAGATAGAGAGAGTTTGTATTAAGGGAAAGGAACGAGCATATCAACACCCACACACACCCACACATACAGCGAGGGGGGGGGGAGAGGGAGAGAGGGAGGGGGGGGAGAGAGGGAGGGGAGGGAGAGAGAGAGAGAGAGAGAGAGAGAGAGAGAGAGAGAGAGAGAGAGAGAGATTTTGTATTGAGGGAAAATAATAAACCTATCTCAGTCACACTCACACTCAACACACACATACTGGATAGACGTTAAAATGAACACACACACACACACACACACACACACACACACACACACACACACACACACACACACACACACACACACACAGCGAGAGAAAGAGAGAAGAAAAAACTGTTTGTGTGAAAATTACTTCACAAAGTTTTTGTTTGGGGGGAAAACCTCGCCAAAACAGAAGCACTATAAGAACTCATTAAAAAAAAAACCCAAAAAAACAGGATATGTTTTGATAACAGTAGAATCTAACTGAATGCAATATGTATATACCAGTTTAATTGGCGCTTATTGTCTGCGCATTGATACCAAAAAACTATCCATTACTGCTGCTGCTGCTGACTGGATGTTTTTTTCTAAGTTCTTGTATTTTGCTGTCTGAATAAGTACCTATTTAGAAATGTTTCTTTTACTCCGTGTTGCAACCCCGTTTGTGTGATTAAAGAATAACACAAAAAAAATTACCAATATTTTCACAAATCATACTGCTTTGTTTTCTCAGCTCTCTCTCTCTCTCTCTCTCTCTCTCTCTCTCTTTTCTCTCTCTCTCTCTCCCCTCTCTCCCCTCCCCCTCTCTCTCTTTCTCTGCCTGGGCACTGCTTCCCCTCTCCCCACCTCTACTGCCCATCGTCCTTGACCACTACCATTTTTTTTTTTTTTGGGGGGGGTGGTGGTGGTCT
>CM054134.1:55270684-55285684 GCA_028751875.1 Rapana venosa
GTGTGTGTGTTCAATTTAACGTCTGTTCACTCTAAGTGTGTGTGTGTGTGTGTGTGTGTGTGTGTGTGTGTGTGTGTGTGTGTGTGTGTCTGTGTGCGCGCGGCGCGCGTTAATGTGTGTTCCGCGTGCACGAGTACTTGTGTATGTGCGTGCGTGCGCGCGTGTTCGCCTACTTGGACTTTTCTGCTTATGAAAGTCGACTGCTTGATCTCGTGCTAAAAACAACAACAACGACAACAACAACAACAACAAAAGTACAAAGATCAAAGAAAATGTTCTGGTTACAAGAATAATATTTTATTGTTAGCATGTTTGTCCACATAAAGAAACGTGTAACAAACCAGGTCACAAACAACGGGAAGGAAAACAAACTGTATAAAACAATCTCTGCTCTGAAAGAGACTTGATTCATTTTCCACCCAAAAAACCCACTCAATTTTTTTCTGAAACTTACCTGATCACAACAACTAAGGAGACAAACAAATCATCTTTGAAAGGAAAATCATTTTCAAAAACTCATCTATTCAAAATCAGACCGATTAAAACAAACAAACAAGGACATGAAACAAAAACAAGAGCAAAAAATCCAAAAAAAGCAGAGACCCTATCCATTGCGTGGATGTGTGCGGATTGATAACTTAAAGCCAGAAAAAAACACAACTTAGACTGACAATAGAACTTTACTTTATTAGCCCTGGCTATTATGCCAGCGTGTTTTTTGTTGGTTGTTTTTATTTCAATTCGCACAAAATCTTAGAAATACCGCCTACCTGAATGTTCGTAGGAGTTTCGCTAGCAAAAGATCCAATTCAATCATTCGCAATTGCCGGGAGGCCATACATGATATTGCCCAATATAACTGATTATAAAACGCTTCTCTTTTCCTTTTTCTTGGGGGACGGGGGGGTAGGGGTGATTACAATTTCTTGAAAGTCTGACAGAAAAACTTTCATAATATAAGTTTGCAGACAACACGATTTTGTAAGAAAACAACAGAAGAAGCAATTCTGATGGAGGCATAAATCTTCTGCTCAAACAGTTTGCTCCCAAACCGAATAAACGAGAGGAAATTGTCGAAATTAAAGATTACAAGAAGGAAGGTGGCAGGACGGTTACGACGTTTACCTGCCTAACCAGTAAACCGTGAAGTTCGAAGTTCGATTCACGGCTTCCCTGTTCTTCCCATTTGACGGAAAATTCGAACTGAATGTCAAAGTCCGGATAAGACTATAAACCATGTACGAATATATATATAATTATATGAATCTTTGAATTAAAATCATAAATAAATGATGAATTTGAAATCGGTTACCTGCACTTGTTATCTTCCCCCATATTTTACCAAAGTGTTGATTTATTGCTTTACAAGATTCAGAGCTATATAAAATCCATACATTATTATTATTATTAGTGTTGTTGTTGTTGTCATCAGCATCATTACTATCATTATGATGATTATTATTACTATAAGATCCTAGTGGCCACTTCTCTTCAACATATTTTTCCTGTGTCAGCTCTTAAGGTATCTGGCAATGTTTTGGGTTAGGATCGTTATCCAGCTTAGACTGGCCCTTCGGCTATGTACAAACTCTATGATCTCCCTTGTATCTTCTTGAACGGCTTCCCGAACATAAGTAACAAAGATTCAATAGTTGTTCATTTTCTCCTATGTTTGGGGGTTTTTTCTATAACTATTTTGATATTTCCTTCCTGTTTTTGTTTTCATCTTTTGATGGCAGTTTTGGTAGGTAGGCCACAACAAATATCTGTCTATTCTTGTGAGTACGATAGACCCTTCTAATATGATGAAAAAGTGTCTTGCTGTAGGCTAAAGTACCACCAATGGTGAAGGTTAAACCACCTCTAGAATCTGTCAAGACTGAACTGACAATTGAAACTTTTTAGTTTAGGGCAAAATAATCCTTGCTCCTGACACTTTTCAATGGCTATCTACAAAAAGTTTTCCATTGTAATGATTTGTATTCGAATTCTTGAGGAAATGCATATAATGATGATTAATTTGCAACTCTTTGCACTTGCTTACCTACACACAGACGCACACACACACACACACACACACACACACACACCACGCACACACACACACACACACACATACATATATTATGATATATATATTATATATATATATATATATATATATATATATATATATATATATATAATATATATTCGTATGAATTTGAACGAGTGTGAGAAACTACGCCTGCATGCTGCGAACATGTATATGTGTGACGAAACCATATGTCAAACACTGACAAAAGCAGATGCTAATCAACAAAACACATTTTAAAAGAACAAACAAAAATCGAGAAGAGACAGAGGTACACTATCCTGGATTGTCCTTCACTGAAATCAGACGTTGTAGCATTGGTTCTAAAGCAATAATGAAGGAAAGCTATAACATAGCACCACACACATAAAAGTGGAGATCTATATTTGTTCGTGAGGTAAAAATAAAATATGGTTGATCCGATTCCGATTTTAAAACGATACCTTTCTTAGCAATGTGTCAATGGAAACAGTTAATAGTTTTGTTTAATCTCTCAATAATCATTATCTATCTGCGCAGGTGGAGCACATGAATACTAAACTGTCAGGTGTTTGTGGTTGAAGGTATGTGTGTGTGCAGGGGGAGTGTCAAACACAACATTTTCTTTTCAGATGGTACTAGTACACTGAATAAAATGCATTTGCTTTATTTTTTACTAAGCCATCCATCTGAATCTAAAAAAATAAACTCTAAAAAAAATCATAAAATAATATATTATTCAAGTCACACACACACACACACACACACACACACACACACACACAGAGAGAGAGAGAGAGAGAGAGAGAGAGAGAGAGAGAGAGAGAGAGAGAGAGAGAGAGAGAGAGAGAGAGAGAGAGAGAGAGAGAGAGAGATACAAAGCAAGAAGTAAACATGTATCATGCTTCAATATTTGTGGTGTATGTGTTTGTGTGTCTGTGTTAGTGTGTGTGAGACAAACTTATTTCCAGATGGTACATTGAATAAAATGCATAGGCTTTTTTCATGAAGCTATCTATCTATAACTAAAGAAAAGAAAACTCTAAAAAGAAATAGAAATAGACTTTCAAAAGTTATTCACACGCACATACACGCGCGCGAGCGCACGCACGCACGCACACATACCTAACACACACAGGGAGAATCAAAGCAAGAAGTAACGAGGCATTGTTTCAATATCAGTGTGTGTGTGTGTGTGTGTGTGTGTGTGTGTGTGTGTGTGTGTGTGTGTGTGTGTGTGGTTGTGTGCGTGCTTGTGTGTGTGTATGTGTGTGTGTGTGTGTGTGTGTGTGTGTGTGTGTGTGTGTGTGTGTTGTGTGTATGTGTGTGTGTGTGTGTGTGTGTGTGTGTGTGTGTGTGTGTGTGTGGTGTGTGTGTGTGTGTGTGTGTGCTATCGCAACAACTCCACAGAACAGGAAGCGTTCCTGAAGTGTTTAAAGAGTTCACAGATCGTGATATGAGCCATTCTAGTATTGTATGTACACATGTATTGCCCAAACTCCATGCAAGTGGACAGTCACTAATGGTAATACTAATAATGATAATAGTTTACACTTATAAAAGTGTCCGTTCTCGCAATGAGCTCACAGCGTTTTCCACTTCATAACACTACACGCTTACTGATAGTTTTATTGATTACAAAATGGGGGACGGGGGGGGATATGTGTATGCGTGCGTGCGTGTGCGTGTGTGTGTGTGTGTGTGTGTGTGCGCGCGCGGGCGTGTGTGTGCAGTGAATCATATTGTTCACAATGCATGCAATTTTGGTGTGTGCGCGCGTGCGCGTGTGTGTTTTGGGGTTTTTTATGTTTCAGAGTGAAATCGTTTTCTTCGTCCCCCAAGGAATGTTGGAGAAAAGATCTCGTTTTTGTAGGGTTTTAAAAAAATTTTTATTCTACTATTGTGCTTTTTATGTGCACTTGACTATTACCTAACAGCCAGAGTGCCTTTTAAGTCTTTTTTGTTGTTATAAATGCCAGTTGCATTTATACCCCTGCGACTGAGAAAGAGCATGTTCCAATTTAGAGAAATCTCGTCAAAGAATAATCATATGATAATTCTTGTTTTTAAATCACCAGGATTATCTAAATGTGTGATCTTGTAGTTGTGTGGTGAATTTTTCCTATCTCCCCTCCCCTCCCACCCCCCTTATCTTTTGTTTGATGTTGTTTGGTTTTGTTTTGTTTTTCGCTTGTTTATTTTGTTTGTTTATGCTTTGTTGTTGTTTTTTTGGTTGCTTTTGTTTGGGGCGTGGCTTTTATTTTGAGTGGGGGGGGGGGGGGGGGGGGGGTCCTTACTTGAACGTGATGTGTCTCAAAGTCGCGAAATGTGTTATGGGATATAAATCAAAGAAATTGTCCTTTTTTCCCCCCAAAGACATTACTGGTTTGCAAGAAAGTCATCGAAACATGTTTAGCTTTAAAAAGGAGAAGGAGATAAGAAGAAGAAGAAAAAAGGTTACCACCATTCTCTCTTGCATTCGTATGCATTCAAGTTACTTTTCAGTAGGAGATAGCTCTGCCACAACCCGAGGTTGACACTGTCACCTGTGTAGATTAGCAGTGTGTGAATTTGCCACCTCCCAAAATGAAACGAGACAACAACAAAAGGTGTTGAGGAGTGGGTGTCACGAAGAGAGAGAGGAGAGATGAGAGAGAGAGAAGAAGAGGAGAGGAGAGAGAGGAGAGAGAGAGTAGAGAGAGAGAGAGAGGAGAGAGTATGAAAGGGCAGGGGAGTTAGAAGTGGTGACATCACGGAGTACCATCTCGTAAGTTCTGTATGGCGGACATGTTCCCTCCCGCCCTCTCTCCTCTCTCTCCCCCCCCCCCCCCCCCCCCCCCTCTCCCCCCCCCCCCCCCCCCCCCCCCCCCCCCCCGATCACACATAATTATAGCAGCACCCTAGTATACACATCATTCACCACCCACCACACCCACCACCACCACACCACCACCCACACACACCACCACACACCCAACCCACAACACAACAACAACAACAACAACAACAACCTTTATCATCAGTATATTTAGTCTTGCACAATGCACTAGCTTTTGTAAAGAAAACCATATATGGACTCTACAACGTTTCGTTTCACGCTTGCTCGATGACTTTCAAATAATAATTATGGTTTTCTCACTATCATCGCTGTTTTGTTTTAGTTGTTGTTAATGTTTTTGATTTGTGGTTTTTGTCGTGTCTTTGTTTTGTTTCTTTCGGGGTTTGTTTTGATGTTTATTGTTTTTATTCTTGTTTGTTGTTGTTTTGTTGGGGATTTTGTTTGTTGGTTTTGGCTTGTCTTTTTTCTTCTTTTTTTGAGGGGGGGGGGGGGGGGGGGGGGCGGAGGTTGCTGCCTCATCTTCCGTGACGTTCTTGTTCTATTGCGTCCATGTGTCACACATTCCGATCTTTCCGCTCCAACTATGTCATGTCATGCCTATTTTCGACATGGACGGGAAAGCTGTCAGATGGGACTGTATTGTATTGTATTGCATTGTGTGTCTGTATGTGTTTGTGTGTGTCTGTGTGTAACGCGTGCGCATATGCGTGTGTGTGTGTGTGTGTGTGTGTATGCACATCCTGCCTGCATGTACGCATCAGTGTAGCGTAACATTCTGACATGCTTTGATGGTGGAAGTTTCTACTCTCACTGTGAAGTGTTTATTATGAATACCAATGGCTAAACAGACACTGCAAACACACACACACACGCGCGCGCAGGCTCACCCCACAGGACAGAAAAAAACTGAGAGGCGGTAAAGGAGAAAATAGATACTCGATACAACCCTTTTTGTCTAGCTGACTAACACAGGAGCAGGACGACTTGCTACTGATAACAAAGGACCGCGGGGATTGGAGGAAGCTGGTTGCTGCACAATCTTCAGTGATGGCCCCCACGGTCTACGGGACTACGGGATAGGTGATGGTGAAGTAAATACCACAGACATCACATTGAATTTTTCTTCCCAAAGTTAACCAGGGCTGGATTCAGTAATGATGATAGAAGACCCAAAGGGCGGGAGAAGAAGACTTAAGGCTAACCTGAGATTGGCGGTAACGATCTTCTTGTATTAGCTAGTTGTCTGTCACACAACATAAGTCTTTGCCATATCTCTAAAAGATTTTTTTCTAAATACGCACGCACGCTCGCACGCGCGAGCGCACACACACCACACACACACATACAACACACACGCACGCACGCACGCACGCACGCCCACACACACACACAACACAAAACAAAAAAGTTCACCCATGTCGCTTGGCTTCGCTTTTGGCAGGAGAACCTTCGGAATGTCTGCATACCCTCCCCTACCTCCTCCTCTTCCTCCCATTACCTCCCCCCCCCTCCCCCTCTTCCTGTATTCCCTCCTACCTCCCCCCTCCCCCCCCCCCCCCCCCCCCCCCCCCCCCCCCCCCACCTGCCCCTTCCAATTAGATTAATTTCTAGAATGATTTGCAGAATGTCGATTTTTTTAGCTTAAGATATGTTTAGATGATATGCCAGATTCTTCTCTGTGGTGGGGTGGTGTGTGTGTGTTGTGTGGTTGGTGTGTGTGTGTTTAGTGTGTGTGTGTGTTTGAGTGTGTGTGTGTGGTGTGTGTGTGTGTTGTGTGTGTGTGGTGTTGTGTGTGTTGTGTGTGTGTGTGTGTGTGTGTTGTGTTTGTGTGTTGTGTGTGTAGTTTTGAGTGTGTGTGTGTGTGTGTGGTGTGTTGTGTGTGTGTTTGATGTGTTGTGTGTGTGTTTGAGTGTGTGTGTGTGTGTGTGTGTGTGTGTGTGTGTGTGTGTGTGTGTGTGTGTGTGTGTGTTGTGTGTGTGTGTTTGAGGGGGTGTGTGTTGTGTTTGAGTGTGTGTGTTTGTGTTTGAGTGTGTGTGTTGTGTGTGAGTGGATGGATGTGTGGGGTGTGTGTGTGTTGTGTGTGTGTGGTGTGGGTGCGTGGTGTGTGTGTTGATATGTGTGTGTGTGTGAGTGCGTGCGTGTGTTTGAATTGTGTGTTTGAGAGTGTGTGTGTGTTTGATGTGTGTGTGTGTGGTGTTAGAGTGTGTGTGTGTGTGTGTGTGTTTGAGTCTGTCTGTGTCTGTCTGTCTGTCTGTGTCTGTCTGTGTGTCTGTGTCTGTAAACGCTAGCGCACGACTGCGCATGCTTGCTTAATATGTCTATCAGTGCCAAGGCGACACGTGCATACAAAGAATCACAGTTTGGTGTAGCCTACACACCAGAGGACGGCTGTACCTAATCCACGATTACGGTGGCTGGTTTACGGTCTGACGGCCCGGGTACGAACCACCACCGAGACGCCCGTGCAAAGCAACTTTCCCCCTGACATCAGTGCCGACTCCACTCCCCCTGGAAGTCTTTCAGATGAGACAATAAACCGAGGTTCTGTGTGTGTGTGAACGCACGCAGAACAACTTGCGCACACGTTAAAACCTGTAACACCTTTGGGGAAGAGTAGGCTCTTTGTGTGCTGGTGGGAACGGATGAAAAAAAAAATGACAAAACCGCAATCACATAGGGACTGGACGTAAAAGATTTTAAAAAAAGAAACCTATCGGTGCTTATACTAATAACCTCGGAATAACGGACTGAATAACTAAATAAATAATAATAAAAATTATGACGATGGTACCTATGAAGCGCTGAATCACTGAATGTAGTTTGCCACAGTCGACCCATAAATTGTTTTTAATTTTTCCTATCATAGTATGTTGTACTACAGCAATGTCACACTTTAACACCAGTGATATATATATATATATATATATATATATATATATATATATATATATATATATATATATATATATATCCTTTTTCTGTGCTCTTACCTCGACTTTAATTCTGGGTATCATTTCATTTCTGTTTCGGCTGCTCGTTTTCTTGTCTTCGTTTCTTGGATTCAGCAGAACTCCCAATGTTCTCTACTAGTGAGCATTCTTACATGTACAGTCGTTTGTAATCACATGACTCGGGTCGCCACATTCCGTCCTCAGGGATGGTGTCTAAACGTATTCTCAGTGTGCCTGTGTTTTATATTTATGTCATCTACTCCGACAGGCATGTGATGACTTACTCTACTTCCAACGGTGGAAACCTCCCCCCCCCCCCCCCCCCCCCCCCCCCCCCCCCCCCCCCCCCCCCCCCCCCCCCCCCCCACCCTGTTCTTTGGCTAGAGCTCCGAGGTTCACCAATGGTGACATTTTGCGAATGTGACCATTTTTCCTCCACCATTAAGGCAGCCACAGTCGGACTTCTGGGGGAAAACGGTGGGATGAGATTGAGAGTGCGTGCCAAACAGTTTGTCTCAACGTTCACGCACGGGATCTTGGTTTAAAATATCATAGGAAGAGTGTCTGAGTTCACACAAATGTTGGCTCATGAGAAACAAAAATCTCTTCCAACCTAGCAACTGCTAATGGGACTGGAACCTGGGACCCTTGAATCAACTATTACCAGTGCAGCCAAACCGACCCCAGTGTGACGTGTACTTAGTTTGTTCCAACGACTGCACTTGCCACATCAGGGCTGTCCGCATCTTTAAAATGGTCCATACCAACAGCTGCTCTTTGTAAAAGCACAAAAGTTTGGAATAAGTAAATGACAGTTTGGAATCAAAGATCAAACATCATTTTTCTCTTCGAGTTGATACACACTTCGGCTGAAAAATTCCCATCAGCAATTTTCAGTGTGAAAGCACTAGCTTAGAATATCAACCAATGACAATCCAGAGTAAGAAAAAAAATCAAACAATTTTAAAAACCTATTCACTCCGAGTGAATACTCCGATCGATTGGAAAAATGTTGATTCTTTTCGGGAAAACAAAAGACAGTGCCCCCATTAGCAACATTAAGGGAGTTTACATCTTCACAGGCTACCTGGGGAAAATGCTTGTGTCTAATGTCGGTTGACCTTTTAACATTCAAGGGAAAAACGATTAACAGTAAAACGGAATTGTTCCAGAACTCTAGGCAGGACAAAAATAGGTCAGAACTCAGTTTGTCACCGAATCTGGTCTTTTCTGTTCCTTAATAAAGTACTCGGAAGGAAGGGGGGGTCTTTTAAATATTGACAAAGTTGAAAATGTGTTGGTTTGTCACTGTTCTCACTGATCTTGTCAGAGATGTTTAAACTTGGTTTGAACTCAAGGTCTGAGATCCAGTGAGACTAAAGCGGTGGTAGCTGGAAACTTCCATACCATGGCACAGCAAGTCTGACCACCAAAGTGACCCAGCAGCAGTGCAGGACCCTCTGGCTGGTGGCCCTACGGCGTTGGCCTGATATTGTTGGGCTCTCTATGGACTTTCGACCCTGAGGATGCGACTTAACGAATCTGGGTATGGCTGTGGCTGGGAGATTGAAATGGGCAATGTGGGAACAGTAGGACAAGGAACGTCACAAATTATAAAGCCGAAAAGAAAGAAAAAGATAGAAAGAAAGAAAAGAAAAGAAAGTCTTCCCACATTGCACAACCCCAATGTACAAATCTCTCCTTTAGCTGTTCTCATTTTAACCCTTTTTGTTTCTGCTAGACAATCTCAGACAAAATGACGCTGAAGAACAGACATCTTGGAAGAACAGTCCAAAATCTTACATATAAACATTAATATTCTCAACAACAAAAAACCATTTGGTGCTCTTGCTTTCTTAAATCAGACCAGCTTATTTCAATGGAGGGGTGTTTCATGATGGAAGAATCCATGAAAAGTTTAAATATTATATTCACAAATAACCTCACTAGAAAAAACATATTCTACATGTTTTTAACAAACCAATTCCAACCCCAAATACTTTATCATCTCAAAACAGAGAAATTCAGTTAGATCACGAGTAAAAATGATTACACATCTAAAAGGATACAAAAATGAACCACGTACATGCCATCAGAGAGATTACGGCTTATAACATTGAATGGAGCGTTACTTGACATGCAATTAAAGAGTACGCTTTTGCGTGCGATTATGCCTATATATTAAGAGTACGCTTTTGCGTGCGATTATGCCTATATATTAAGAGTACGCTTTTGCGCGCATGTGCACGCGTGTACGTAAGTTATGTTAATTTTTTCTTACTCATTCCTTGTGGTAAAACTGAAAGGTGGAGGGGGGGGGGGGTGGAGGAGGGGGAGGAGACAGTAGATGTCTAGCACCCGACAGAGAAGCTGAACTGATGACGCCGCTGTTTACTACCGGCCAGACAAAATCGATGGGACCTTGCGGGATTCCTGTATAGAGGGGGGGGGGGGGGGGGGGGGGGGGGGGGGGGGGGAAGAAGGAGAAGAAGGGGGAAAGCTTTGTCGCTGAACAGAACAGCCTGAAAATATACTGTGTGGAAGTTGAGGCCATGATTAGTGCCTTCTCTTCTTCTCTGTCTTCTTCATCTGTACCGGTTATTGAGTTGGCTTGTTTGGGTTTTATCTTTTTTTTTCATCAAAACGTGTTTTCAATTTTCAAGCGGCTTGGAGGTCAACACAGCTAGAATAAAATCAGTCTGAATTAATTTGAACGGTTTGTTATCGTCGTCTGTTGTTGTCGATGTTGTTCTTACTGTATTTGTTTAATTTTTTGTATCAGTGCAGCATATATTTCAACATTCACAAAAAGGCTGCTGTTGTTGTTTCTGTGACGTTCCAGCGTTAATATTTCAACGTCTTTTCATTCTCCTCCCGAAACACACAGCCACTCTTAAGTATGCTCTGTTGCATTCTCAGGGTCAGAAAGTCCACAGAAAGGTGTCAATGTTAAAATTGCCGTGAGGCCACCACCCAGAAGAGGCCTTCCATGTTGCTGGGTGGCTTCAGTGCTGTTCAGTAGCGCCTGCTATGATCCACAATAGACAAACCACAGCACTGCTTGGCCCTCTGCTAAAGACACTGATTATCTTACTTCTTATAGTTTCTGGAGGCTTTGACAAGATCTTACCACCACAGGCAAAGGGGGCACCAAAAAATCAGATCATCACCAGCCATACCCATAAGATCCAACGAATCAGAGACATCGTACGTCTTTCTCGGGCTTTCTTTGGTTTAAACATAGTTTATTCAATACGAGTAAATCATAAGCAGACAACAATACAGCAGGGCAAAGGTATCAAGCTACAGCTTATTTTAAGCCCCGTCCCATTTCTTTCCTCCTGTCTTGTATATGGCATCGTGAGGAGTGATTAAGACCATTATACTGATGGTGCTACAGAGCTCCAGCTGAGTATACTACGATGCCGGGCTGTCTGTCCCCAACACATCGTGTTAAAGAATGCCTGGTACTAATCTAGCCTGAGAGACACCGTTAGCCAGAGTAATTTGAGAGGATTACTGAAAATAACAGCCATGAAGTGGATGACACTGGACCATGATTAGATACATCAATATATAATATCCGGTGTTAATCTAGTGTGAGAGGCACCGTTGGTCAAAATAATTAAAGGAACATTCTAGAAATAGCATCCTTGAAGGGAATGCCACTGGACTACGATTAGATAAATAAATAAAATAAACATAAATAAATAAATAATCCACGACATTAATCTAGTCTGAGAGGAACAGTTGGCCACAGCAATTTGAGGAACACCCTAAAAAAAAAATTAGCATTCATGAAGTGGATGACCCTGGACCATGATTAAATCAATTTATAAATTAAATAGATAATCCCCGGCGTTAATCTAGCCTGTGGACCATAAGATCCCCAGCCTTTCCACTGAGGCAAGCCATAGACCCGGCACATTCAATTCTGGGTAGGGGAGCTGCTTGCAGTCCAGTCTCCGTGCCTCGGATGAAATTTGAACCAAGAACTTCCAGCCAGGGACTCACGGACCTATTCTATTCACTGAGCCAGGGTGGCTGGTACCATCATCATTATTTTCTTCTCCACCCCCCGCCCCCAACCCCCACCCCCACCACTGTTATCATTGTCTCTTTTTCATCTTTTACTCCTCCGCCTCCTTCTGTTTCTGATGCTCGAATTTCTCCTTTTTCTTCCACAGTATCATCTCCATCCTCATCATCACCTTCATCTTATTTCATCATGAAGATCTTCATCTTCTTTTTCTCCTTCTTTATCTTCCGCCTCCTCCTCCTTCTTCTTCTTCTTCCTCCTCCTCTTCTACTTATCCTTCTTCTATTTCTTATTTTTCCTCCTCTTCTTCTACTTATCTTTCTTATCCTCCTCATCCTCCCCTTTCTTCTTCTTCGTCCTCTGTGTAAGAAATCTTTACATTTAACCAACTTAATGGGGTGTTTTGTTTTTTTATAAGGCACAGTCATAATGACTCGAAACAAAACGGGAATACATCTAATCTTCTTCTTCCCCCTCTTCTTCTGCTTCTTCTTCTTCTCCCTCCCCCCCCCCCCCCCCCCCCCCCCCCCCCCCCTCCCCCCCCCTCCTCCTCCCTCCTCCCTCTTCCTACCCCTCCCCCTCTCTCCCTCCCCCCCCCCCCCCTTACCCCACCACTCTCCATTCTTCATACCGCTACCTTTCTAGATCCTTCTTTCCACTTATCCTCCTGGCTCTCTGTGTAAGCAATAAAGGCCAAACAACAGTCATAAAGAATAACTCCAGACAAGAGCAGGAGTAGCCTAGCTTACATCCCACAAAGTAGGGCACGCTTTTTAGGCCTGAAATAGAAGCTGCAAATATATATATTTTTTAAAATGTGGTCTTTGATCTGTGTAGTACAGTGGAGAAGCAGACGAAACCTGATGAGACAGCGTTGTCAACAAAAAGCAAACAAGGCATCCTTGAGACTCTAACAGGAAGCAGGAAGACTCAGAACAGCCGGTCTATAATGTACCGATAGGGATCTAGGCATGTAACTCGTGAGTCAGCGAGAGACAGAGAGAGAGATGGGGGGGGGGGGGTGTGGGGGGAAGGGAGAGAGAGGGAGGGGGAGAGGAGAGAGAGATGAGATGAGAGAGAGAGAGAGGAGAGGAGAGAGAGAGGGGATGAAGAGAGAGAGACGAGTGAGGAGGGAGCGAGAGATGGTGTGTGTGTGTGTGAGAGAGAGAGATGATGTGAGTAAGTGTGTGTGTGTGTGTGTGTGTGTGTGTGTGTGTGTGTGTGTGTGGGTGGTGTGTGTGTGTGTGTGTGGTGTGTGTGTGTGTGTGCGTGCGTGAAGGTGTGGTGATAGAGAGAGAGGTGGGGTGAAGAGAGAGAGATGGGATGGAGAAGAGAGAGAGAGGATGGGGGGGGGGGGGGAGAGAGGAGAGGGATGAGAGGGGTGGAGAGAAAGATGGGGATGGAGAGAGAGGAGTGAGAGAGAGAGTGGGGGGGGGGATATTTAACTGTCTTACTCGTATACATGAATTCCCAACCTTTTACGGGAAGAAAAAAAAAGAAATGGGTTGTTAAGCCTCCTGGTTCTTAACTCAACAGGTTGTGAGTTCAAATCTCGGCAGAGCTTGGTGAAGGATTTAACTAAAATCTTCCAGGTCAACTTGTTTGTCTGCAGGCCTGTCATTTACCTTATTCCTCCGTGTGTATACATGTGAAGGATGATGACTGGATGCTTGAATTAATCAGTAACACTGACCACAGGTATACATACATTCATTTCAAGAGACATGGCAGGAATGATAGATAACCAGGTCCTCATAAGAAAAATGGAAACAAAAATATATATACTCATTAATGTAGTAGTAGTAGTAGTAGTAGTAGTAGTAGTAGTAGTAGTAGTAGTAGTAGTAGTAGTAGTAGTAATAGTAGTAGTAGTAGAAGTAGTAAGTAAGTAAGTAAGTAAGTAAGTTAGTTAGTTAGTTAGTTAGTTAGTTAGTTGGTGGTGTTGTTGTTTTTTGTAGTAGTAGCAGCAGCAGCAAAAGTAGTAGTAGTAGTAGTAGTAGTAGTAGCAGCAGCAGCAGCAGCAGCAGCAGCAGCAGCAGCAGCAGTAGTAGTAGTAGTAACAGCCCTGGTTCGAGCCACCACCAAGACGCCCGCTCAAAAGGATTTTCCCCCTGGACAAAGTTTACAAAACGCGTGCGTGTGGACACAGGGACTGGATGTAAAAAGAAAGCACGTGATTGTTTTACTCTTTTATCCTCTAAATAAAAGAATAAGCAGATTTTTCTTAATCTCTCCCTCCCTCCCTCCCCCCCTCTCTCTCTCTCTCTCTCTCTCTCTCTCTCTATCTATCTATCTAATCTATCTATCTATGTATTTATCTATCTTTTCTTTCTATCTATCTATCTCGTTCTTCTTAAAAACGTATGCAACAAACAAACAAACAAACTGAGGCAGAAACTCAAACAAATAGACAGACAGACTCAGACACACCAACAAAACCTTTTTTTAAAAAACATCACAGCAAAACAAAACAAAAACAAAACTAAAGACAAACAGAAACTTTACTGGGTCTAAACATGGCCTTGGAAATCAACCAAGCAAGCAAGCAAGCAAACAAGCAAGCCACCGCCGCTGGAGAAAAAAACATGTCTACATAAACAGTCTCTGATTCAGGTCATCCTGGCAAAGTAATCTGACTAAAATATCTCCCTACATACAACCACCATCACTAGTCTTGCGCAACTCTTATTTTTGCCATGTCTGTGTGTCTGTCTGTCTGTGTCTGTCTGCATGTCTGATTGTCCGTCCTGTGTCTGATTGTTTTTTCTCTGTGTTTTGTCTGATTGCTTGTCTGTCAGTCTGTCTGTGTGTCTATCTCTCTGTGTCTGTCAGTCTGTCTGTCTGTGGCTGTGTCTGTCAGTCTGTCTGTCGTTGTGTCTGTCTGTCTATGTCTGTTGCTGTGTCTGTATTAGTGTCTGTCTGGTCTGTCTGCCTGTATCTGTCGTCTGTCTAAGTCTGTCTGGGTCTCTCTGTCTCTGTCTGCCTGTCTGTGTGTGTGTGTGTCTGTCTGTCTGTCTGTCGACACTGTATATCTCAGCAAAACTTCCATTTTTATTGTGCTCATTTAAAAAACAAACAATACAAAACAAAACAAAATTTAAAAAAAAACAAGAAGGAA
>CM054134.1:55315684-55325684 GCA_028751875.1 Rapana venosa
CGGATACGCAAATATTGACAAGACTGACATTCAGTTTAGATAGTCAGGCAAAAGGTTGGGGAGGTGGGATTGAGGGGTATTTGGAAGGGGGGGGGCGGGGGGGGGGGCGAGTTGCATGTAATAGGACACACACTAAGTGGTAATAAACATAGAAAGAGAGGTATGGGGGATGGGTAATTATGAGGGATATGGTTGGGGATGGATATGGGATGGAGGGGGGTGGATCCACATACGATGGGCGAGAAACCTAAGGGGATGGACATAGTGGGGAGGGGAGGGGGAGGTATGTAGAGCTGGGGGATACTTACGCACAAAATGTGTAGGGGGGGGGGGGGGGGGAGGGAGAGCTAGGAGGATGGATACACATGGGGGTGGGGGAGAGAGCTAGGAGGATGAATACACATGGGGGTGGAGGAGAGAGCTAGGAGGATGGATACATATGGGGGTGGAGGAGAGAGCTAGGAGGATGGATACATATGGGGGGGGGGGGGGAGAGCTAGGAGGATGGATACATTTGGGGGTGGAGGAGAGAGCTAGGAGGATGGATACATATGGGGGTGGGGGAGAGAGCTAGGAGGATGAATACCTATGGGAGTGGAGGAGAGAGCTAGGAGGATGAAATACACATGGGGGGTGGAGGAGGAGCTAGGAGGGATGGATACTATGGGGGTGGAGGAGAGAGCTAGGAGGATGGATACATAATGGGGGTGGAGGAGAGAGCTAGGAGGATGGATACATATTGGGGTGGGGGGAGAGAGTAGGAGGATGGATACATATGGGGGGGGGGGGGAGAGAGCTAGGAGGATGGATACATATGGTGGGGGGGGCGGGAGGAACTAGGAGGACTGGGATTACATATGGGGGTGGGGGAGAGAGAGCTAGGAGGATGGATACATATGGGGGTGGGGGAGAGAGCTAGGAGGATGGATACATATGGGGGGGGGGGGAGAGAGAGCTAGGAGGATGAGATACATATGGGTGTGGGGGGAGAGAGCTAGGAGGATGGATACATATGGGTGTGGGGGGAGGAGAGCTAGGAGGATGGATACATATGGGGGGTGGGGGGAGAGAGCTAGGGGATGGGATACATATGGGGGAGAAGAGAGAGCTAGGAGGATGGATACATATGGGGGTGGGGGAGAGGAGAGCTAGGAGGATGAATACATATGGGGGGGGGGAGAGGCTAGGAGGATGAATACATATGGGGGGGGGGGGAGGAGAGCTAGGAGGATGGATACATATGGGGGGGGGGGGAGAGGAGAGCTAGGAGGATGGATACTATATGGGGGTGGGGGAGAGGCTAGGAGGATGGATACATATGGGGGGTGGGGGAGAGAGCTAGGAGGATGGATACATATGGGGGGGGGGGGGGAGCTAGGAGGATGGTATACATATGGGGGGTGGGGGAGAGAGCTAGGGGATGGATACATATGGGGAGGATGAGAGCTAGGGGATGGATACATTATGGGGGTGGGGGGAGAGAGCTAGGGGATGGATACATATGGAGGTGGGGAGAGAGCTAGGAGGATGGATACATATGGGGGTGGGGGGAGAGCTAGGGGATGGGATACATATGGGGGGGAGAGCTAGGGGGATGGATACATATGGGGGTGGGGGGGGAGAGCTAGGGGATGGGATACATATGGGGGTGGGGAGAGAGCTAGGGGGATGGATACATATGGAGGTGGGGGAGAGAGCTAGGAGGATGGATACATATGGGGGTGGGGAGAGAGCTGGGGAGATGGATACATATGGGGGGAGAGCTAGAGGATGGGATACATATGGGAGGGGGGAGAGAGGCTAGGGGATGGGAAACATAGGGGGGAGAGAGCTAGGAGGATGGATACATATGGGGTGGGGGAGAGAGCTAGGAGGATGGATACATATGGGGGGGAGAGAGCTAGGAGGATGGATATATATGGGGTGGGGGGAGGAGAGCTAGGAGGATGGATACATATGGGAGTGGGGGAGAGGAGCTAGGGGGATGGATACATATGGGAGTGGGGGAGAGCTAGGGGGATGGATACATATGGGAGTGGGGGAGAGCTAGGGGGATGGATACATATGGGGGTGGGGGAAGAGCTAGGAGGATGGATACATATTGGGGTGGGGGGAGAGAGCTAGGAGGATGGATACATATAGGAGTGGGGGAGAGAGTGGAGGATGGTACATATAGGGGTGGGGGGGAGAGAGCTAGGAGGATGGATAACATATGGGGGTGGGGGGAGAGAGCTAGGAGGTGGATACATATGGGGGGTGGGGGAGGGGAGCTAGGAGGATGGATACATATAGGGGTAGGGGGAAGAGGAGCTAGGAGGATGGATACATATGGGGGGGTGGGGGAGAGAGTAGGAGGATGGATACATATGGGGTGGGGGGAGAGAAGCTAGGATGGATACATATGGGGGGTGGGGGAGAGAGCTAGGAGGATGGATACATATAGGGGTAGGGGGAGAGAGAGCTAGGAGGATGGATACATATAGGGGTGGGGGGGAGAGGCTAGGAGGATGGATACATATGGGGGTAGAGAGAGCTAGGAGGATGGATACATATGGGGGGGGGGGAGAGAGCTAGGATGGATACATATGGGAGGTGGGGGAGAGAGCTAGGATGGATACATATAGGGGTGGGGGGAGAGAGCTAGGAGGATGGATACATATGGGGTAGGGGGAGAGAGCTAGGAGGATGGATACATTAGGGGGGGTGGGGGAGAGAGCTAGGAGGATGGATACATATGGGGGGTGGGGAGAGAGCTAGGAGGATGGATACATATGGGGATGGGGGAGAGAGTAGGAGGATGGATACATATGGGGGTGGGGGGAGAGAGCTAGCAGGATGGATACATATGGGGGTGGGGGGAGAGAGAGCTAGGAGGATGGATACATATGGGGGTGGGGGGAGAGAGAGCTAGGAGGATGGATACATATGGGGGTGGGGGAGGAGCTAGGAGGATGGATACATATGGGGGTGGGGGGAGAGAGAGCTAGGGGATGGATACATATGGGGGTGGGGGGGAGAGAGCTAGGGGATGGATACATATGGGGATGGGGGGAGGAGCTAGGGGGATGGATACATATGGGGGTGGGGGGGGGAGAGAGCTAGGAGGATGGATACATATGGGGATGGGGGAGAGAGCTAGGGGGATGGATACATATGGGGGGGGGGGGGGGAGGAGCTAGGAGGATGATACATATGGGGGGGGGAGGAGAGCTAGAAGGATGGATACATATGGGGGTGGGAGGAGAGAGCTAGGAGGATGAATACATATGGGGGGGGGGGGGGGGGGAGAGAGGAGCTAGGAGGATGGATACATATGGGGGTGGGGGGGGAGAGAGCTAGGAGGAGGGAATACATATGGGGGGGGGGGAGAGAGAGGGAGCTAGGAGGATGGTACATATGGGGGTGGGGGGGGAGAGAGAGAGCTAGGAGGATAGATACATATGGGGGGTGGGGGGGTGAGAGAGCTAAGGGGTGGATACATTATGGGGGTGGGGGGGAGAGAGCTAAGGGATGGATACATATGGGGGTGGGGGAGAGAGCTAGGAGGATGGTTTACATAAGGGGGGAGAGAGAGCTAGGAGGATGGATACATATGGGGGTGGGGGAGAGAGCTAGGAGGATGGATACATAAGGGGGGGAGAGAGCTAGGGGATGGATACATATAGGGGTGGGGGAGGAGAGGTAGGGGATGGATACATATGGGGTGGGGGGAGAGCTAGGAGGATGGATAAATATGGGGATGGGGGGGAGAGAGCTAGGGGATGGATACATATGGTGGTGGGTGGGAGAGCTAGGGGATGGATACATATGGTGGTGGGTGGGAGAGCTAGGGGATGGATACATATGGTGGTGGGTGGGAGAGCTAGGGGATGGATACATATGGGTGGGGTGGGGGGGGGAGAGCTAGGGGATGGATACATATGGGGTGGGGGGGAGAGCTAGGGGATGGATACATATGGTGGTGGGTGGGAGAGCTAGGGGATGGATACATATGGTGGTGGGTGGGAGGAGCTAGGGGATGGATACATATGGGGGGTGGGGGGGGAGAGCTTAGGAGGTATGGATACATATGGGGGGGAGGAGAGCTAGGGGGTGGATACATATGGGGGTGGAAGAGAGCTAGGAGGATGGATACATATGGGAGGAGAGAGCTAGGAGGTTGGATACATATGGTGGGGGAGAGAGCTAGGGGGTGGATACATATGGGGGGGGGGGGCGCGGAGAGAGCTAGGGGGATGGATACATATGGGGGGAGGGGGGGGCGGAGAGAGCTAGGGGATGGATACATATGGGGGTGGGGGGGAGAGAGCTAGGGGATGGGATACATATAGTGGTGGGGGAGAGAGCTAGGGGATGGATACATATAGGGGGTGGGGGAAGAGCTAGGGGATGGGATACATATAGGGGTGAGGGGAGAGAGCTAGGGGATGGGATACATATAGGGGGTGGGGGAAAGAGCTAGGGGATGGGATACATATAGGTGGTGGGGGGAGAGGCTAGGGGGATGGGATACATATGGGGGTGGGGGAGGAGAGCTAGGGGATGGGATACATATAGGGGGTGGGGGGAGAGAGCTAGGGGATGGGATATAGGGGGTGGGGGGAGAGGCTAGGGGATGGATACATATAGAGGTGGGGGGAGAGAGCTAGGAGATGGATACATATAGAGGTGGGGGGAGAGAGCTAGGAGGATGGATACATATAGGGGGTGGGGGGGAGGGCTAGGGGATGGATACTATATGGAGGGTGGTGGGAGAGCTAGGAGGATTGATACATATGGGGGAGTAGAGAGTCAGGAGGATAGATACATATGGGGGAGAGAGAGCTAGTGGAATGAGATACATATGGAGGGGGGGGAGAGAGCTAGGGGGATGGGATACATATGGAGGGGGGGAGAGTAGGCTATGGGGAATGGGAGAAGGGAGACAGGAGTTAAGATAAAGTTGGGGGGGGGGGTGTGATTGTCAGGGGTTGAGGGTAGGGGAGATAAGGTCAAAGACTAGACAAAATTCATTATTTCATATAAGAATACTTTAAAAATTCATTATTTCAAGGGCGATTTTTTTTACATCCTGTGTCCTAGGGTGGGGATGGGATGGGGGGGACTCCCCAGCCAATAATCATCATCTGGAACAGGATAATCAAAAACAAAAGAAAAAACAAGTAAACAAATGCAATATCACATTTTTTTTAATTTTAAAAGAATTTCTAAAAAGAAAAAAGGTACTATATCATTTTGTACAGACACACACAAAAAACAGATGAATACCCTGAGGGGAGGGGGGGGTGCGCGCGCGTGTGTGTATGTGAGAGAGAGAGAGAGAGAGATGTGATGGTGATGTTGATGATGATATGACAAATCTTTGTCATCACTGTGATGATGACCATGCATAATGACAATAATGATAATGATGACAAAGGTGGTACTGTCTAGCTTTAGTTCAATGCATATGCTATCATTGTCGTTGATATCATGTTCATTCTCATCTTTTTTATTATCACCAATACTACTGCTGCTCCCACTACTACCACCACCACTACTACTACTACTACTACTACTACTTCTCCTGCTGCTGCTGCTGCTGCTGCTGCTCCTACCTACTACTACTACTACTACTACTACTACTACTACTACTGCTACTACTGCTACTACTACCACTACTACAGCAGTAAAGGTGATTTTGCAAACTTGTGGCAGATGATGGTGGTGGTGGTGGTGGTGGTGGTGGTGGTGGTGGTGATGATGATGATGATGATGATGATGATGATGATAGGATGAAGATGATGATTTCACCCCCAGTAAAACACTAAGCAACAGATTCCTACCCAGGAGACATTTGAAACACCTAATCCCCTTATTCATCCAAGCTGAACGTACTTATGAAGAGCCGAATTCCACTTCTAGAATTTCTAATTTCTTTTTTCTTCTGCTTTCAGTTATCTCACGGAGCTACTGCATCGAGCAGAAAGGATCACCACTCTACCTCATATGAGAGCCACCATGGAATGAGATGTAACATTCTGATCGAGATTAATGGACAAATTCTGGTTTTAAAAAGGAACCCCCAAAAAACCGTACACAAAATCTTGAAATAAAGTATGGCCTGAAAAAAATGACAGTTAAAATACAATTTTTCAATGAATAAATAAACACACATTTTATCATGATACCACTGCTGGAGAGAGAGAGAGAAGAGAGAGAGAGAGAGAGAGGAGAGAGAAGAGAGAGAGAGAGAGAGAGAGAGAGAGAGAGACAGACAGACAGACAGACAGACAGACAGACAGACAGACTGAGACAGACAGACAGACAAAGAGACAAAGAGACAGAGAGACAGAGAACACCTTTTTTCCATTATCATTTCCACTTTTATCTTCTTCATCGTTGTCCCCATCATCATCATCATCATCACTCCTATCACCATCATCATAATCATTATTATTGTCACTGTTATCCATGCCACAAACCCCACCATGACATTTTTCATTATCTTTCTCACATTTGCCCTGTTCATCATTGTCGTCATCAATATCGCAAGACAATTTAGCAACAGCAACAGCCAAGTAAGCCTCAGGGAAAAAAACAATGAACCCATAAATGGGAATGAGCAATTTAAGTAAGTCACCACGTTCAACTCAATAACGAAATAGGCAAATATAAGTGATAAATATAACTACATGTACTATAAAGAATTAAAACCATAAATCATGCCCTGAAAACAGTAAGTCAATCAAACAATTTAACACACAGCCTGATGTAACAGATCTAAAATCGAAACACAAACATCTTCAAAAATGAAAAGATAAACATACATATGATACATTACACTTTTCCTACCAAATCACTGATTTGCTTTTCCCTTTAAAAAAAAATTAGATCTAGCTGATCGATCATCTCCGACGCAGATTCAGTCACATTCATTCATCTATCTACGTCGTAGAATTACAAACCTAACGCCATCGTCTGCACACTGATCAAGGAGACGATCATTTCACAAAATTATTCCTTTCACTGGCAACCAAAGATCGACGAAGATGAAAGCCAGACAACTGCGAAGGAATGCGTTGTTTTACCTAGGAGTTAGCTATGGACATACTTTCATGGAACATTCTCGCAAAGGTGGCCAGCTTACCGATTATTTATTCTCCGCACACTTACATTTTCGCTGCAAAGCCTCCCCCTCTTCCAAATCGCCGGCGCAGACGACAAGTTTGCAGTTCACAGGCTCCCTCGCGCGCGCTGCCAATGACGTCACACAAGGTCAAGTTCCACTGTCATCAAACCCCGCCCTTTGAATATTACGGGGTTTCTTAAAATAGGAGTGTTCTGTCACGATTGTTTGTTTTTTTTAGCCGTTGTTATTGTTGTTGATGACGTTGTGACTGAAATAATATCTCTGTGTAAATTACCTTAGTACAATGGCTCTGAGTCATCACTTAAGTTGAAGAGGTGAGGATGACATAAGAAGTGAATCAATGTTTCTGGGCTATGTCGCTACAACACTTGTCTCCATAGCTTAAACAGACACCGAGACAGACTAACAGACAGACAAAACAGTTTAGTACAGGAATGATACGTTCATTTATTTTTATTTATTCTTTTATATCGAGGATAATGGACCAAAAGCAGCTAGCTAAACAATGTAGTAATAAATAAAAAGGGGCATTGTGGTGTGTGTGTGTGTGTGTGGGTGTGCGGGTGTGTGTGTTGTTGTTTTGTGTGTGTGTTGTTGTGTGTGTGTGTGTGTGTGTGTGTGGTGTGTGTGTGTTGTTGTGTGTGTGTGTGTTGTTTGTTTGTTTTTGTTTTGTTGGGTAGTTCTATTCTTTGTTTGAGTTGTTCTGCTTAATTCGGTTGGGTTTTTTTATATTTTATATTTGGATAATTTTGTTTGTATTTTGTTGAGATTTTGTTGTTGCTGTTGTTTTCGTTATATTATTGCTGGTGTGTTGCTGCTGCTGGGCTGTGCTGCTGCTGTGCTGCTGCTGCTGCTGCTGCTTAGCTGGTACTACCATTACTGCTGCTGCTGCTGCTGCTGCTGCTGCTGCTGCTGCTGCTGCTGCTGCTGCTGCTTTCTCTAATACATCGATTTTTTTTTCTGCTGCTGCGACTTCTGCTACCATTGCTACTTATTGACTTCAACAACAACTACCACTACTACTACTACTACGACGACTATTACTAGTACTACTGCTGCCGCTGCTGCTGCTGCTGCTGCTGCTGCTGATGATGATGATGATGATGATGAATACCTCAACTACTACTTCTACCCCGACGATGACGATGATGATAGCGATGATGACGACGATAGCGACGACGATGACTGGCAACATGTAACCAAAGAGTCTTGTCAATTACCTCCTAAAATAACAAAGATGAAAATGTTAAAGTTGTTCAAAGTGGTTTTTTACCACATTAAGTTTCATCCTCCTAAGACAAAAGCTGAAAATTAATAACAGCAAGCTCTGAGTACACTGCTTTGTTGTTGTTTTTGTTGTTGCTGTTGCTGTTATTGCTGCTGCTGTTGTTGTTGCTGCTGCTGCTGTTGTTGTTGCTGTTGTCGTTGTTGTTGCTACTGCTGCACCTGCTGCTGCTACTGCTGCTGCTGCTGCTGCTGCTGCTGCTGCTGCTGCTGATGATGATGTGATGATGATGATGATGATGGTGGTGGGTGTGGTGGTGGTGGTGGTGCTGCTGCTGCTGCTGCTGCTGCTGCTGCTGCTGCTGCTGCTGATGCTGCATGCTGCTGTGATGATGATGATGATGACCATCGGGGGTCACTGAGACTGTGCACTCTGTCTCACTCACCAATCCTGGGAATCACTATGAGAGAACGCACGGGATAAATACTCTACGCGTATGTCTTTTCAAATACCTCGCCATAAGGCAGCCATACTCCGATTTCTAGGGACCTTTTCCTCCATTACAGGAGGAACTGGTTGTCATGCTTAGAGCATGTCAAGCACATTTATGAGCGTACTTTTTGTAGACTTTTTAAAATAGATGTTGCAAAAGCTTTCAATGCCTTTAACGATGCAGTTTGTTGTTTTTAAATTCGCGGTCTACAGACTGTCCTTTTCTGCATCTAAAAATTAATGATATCATCTTTTCTTTCCGATAGGCAACAACTACTGTCTTTAAATGCATGTGTATCAAATTTTCTGCCAAACAAATATGGTGTTCGACAAGGTTCAATCTTAGGCCCAACATTATTTTCACTGTATTTACACTATCTACCCTTATCCATAAAGCACAATGTGACATATTGGCTGATGAAACACCCTTACATAATCCAAATTCTGATGATCATCAAGTGCCTTATTCTAAACAGAAAAACATTATTCATCTCGTAAAGTGGAAACGCTTAAAACCACGTGTCTCTCCATCTCCAGGAAACTATATTTGTGATAACTACTACCAGACATAAAAGGCAAAACATTGATCAAAAACTGCCAACTCTTTATATTTCTATTGAAAAATAGAAGAAAGTTACAAATCATACAGTTCCAAGAGTAAAGCTCGACAATAATCTAACCTGGTCAAAACATTTAGAATTGTTATCTCCAAAAACAAATGTCGCTACAAAACTATATCAGCTGAGAGAGATTAAACATTTCTTATACATACCGGCGAGAAAACAATTCTTTCAGTCATAAATTCAGTCCATTAAAAACTGTGTCTCTACCCTTTGGGACTCAATAAGCAAACACATTCTTAGACTTTTGCTTAGAATCCATAAACGATCGAGCAGTTAGGTTAATATATGATATGATGATACTTGCTTTGTCGCGTTAAAAGAGCTTTTTCCCCATATCTATATTCTTTGCCGCGCATGTGCTGTTCGACCTTGAGTAAAACATGTTCCATATAATAAAATAGATTTTTAGGTAAAATATCACTCATATCAAACCCTTGACAGTTTTTTGTGTTCTTTTTAATGAAGAAAAATGTATTTCCGCTTTTCAAGTAAAATTGGTCTAGGTCAAAAACTTTGTCAGTTATCAAT
>CM054134.1:55333184-55338184 GCA_028751875.1 Rapana venosa
CTCTCTCTCTCTCTCTCTCCTCTCTCTCCCTCTCTCTCCTCTCTCTCTCGCTCTCTCTCTCTCTCCTCTCTCTCTCTCTCCTCTCTCTCTCTCTCTCTCTTCTCTCTCTCTCTCTCTCTCTCTCTCTCTCTCTCTCTCTCTTTTCTCTCTCTTTCTCAACTCATCTTCTTCTTCGTCGAACGCTCAGACATCAGCTTTTGTTGTTTGTCATATGCGCGGAAATGCGTTTCACTACCGTTAAGCGCCTGGCAAGTCAGCCTAGCACGTCCGACTTGGTCAGAGGAGAGAACTGTTATCTTTTAAGTCTTTCTGGAGAGGAAAAAAAAAGAGGCAGGAGAATGGACCAAGAAGGCAGAAAGTAGACAAGAAGGAAGGTGGTGACAGGAAGAAAAAGGAACAGGCAGAAACAAAGAGAGGGATAGAAAAGAGAGAATTCATAGCACAGAATTTCCAGAAGGTGGGGGGATGCTGTTTATTCTTCTGACCGGCAGACAGAAGAGAAACTCACTTAATTATCTGAACAACGGTGGAGGTACTGGAGTTTGTGTTGCTTTACGTTATTGTAGAGACAAAGACTCAGGAATGTATTCACACTGCACGAACAGATCTTGAAATTAGTCTTGTTAATGGAAAAAGTTAATCGAACGTGGTTAATGTATTCTGTACTAAGTACACATGTACGTGAGCAGGCCTTTATAATGTGTACACAGCTTCTGGTTTCGTGCTGGAGAGAGAGAGAGAGAGAGAGAGAGAGAGAGAGAGAGAGAGAGAACTCGAACTCGAACTCGAACGATTTATTCACAAAAAGGCCATTGGCCCATACATGAAGGGGGTTGCCGAACTGCTTAGTATTTTAGTTTTAAACACACACACACACACACACACACACGCACGCACGCACGCACGCACACACACACACACACACACACAGACCAACATGTTACTGTATACCACAAAGTCAGCTACAAAAATATCACTTAGGATAACATTATCTCTCTTATTCTGAAGGCTTTACACAAATATAAAGTGAGGCTGCGCACAACCTCAGGATGACTTGATGCCAGGAGTAAACAGAGTCTAAATAAATTAGGCTGTCTACTATATTTAACAGGGATGTAGTTCTGCCAAACATCCTCAAATACTGGACAGCACAAGACAAAGTGTACTTCATCCTCCGGAGCTTGCTTACATAATGGGCATAAAAAGCCTGAGGGTCGTCAATATCATGTTCTCTGTATCTAAATTTTATGAACATTTATATCTGATAACCAAGTCTAAACTTAGACATTATTCTTTTAAAATGTATATCCATATTCAAGTTTTAGATAAGGTTTGACATCATGCGAACTTATAAATTGTCTGTACATTTGAAATCTTTCACTGTTTTGTATATGATTACTCCATTGCTGCCATCGGCAGTCAATCAATCTTTTGCCTGAAAGCGTTAATAAACTCTCTACAATTCCGACTCCTTGATTGAGCCAAACAAATCCAAACCCGAGTTCACACAAACAGGTACGTATTTGTGTTGCCCAATTTTTTTTTTCCCTTTGACACTAGATCATAAAGCATCTTGTGGGATTTAAATGGTAGCCTGCTCTCTTTTCATATGCAGAATTTTAATCCATATCTAATGCATCTTACAGCAGCATTAACAAGGAGGGTTCTATTAGTTTCACTATAAACAAGATCATTGGGTGTACTCCTATCTAAGCCTAAAAAAACTGCTTTAAAGCAAAGAGGTTTTATGTTTCACAATGTTTACAGCTGCACCCAAAGCCCCATTTTTCTGCACCATATAACACAGTGGGTTGTATTTGTGCATCAAATATCTTAATGAACAAATCAAAAAAAAGTTATTATTCAATATTCGTAGTTTTTCAACACAAATAACCAAGCTTCGTTTACCCCCGACTTGCCAGATCTTTACATGCAGTTGTGAAACTAAGCTTAGTAGAAAAACAGATTCCTAAATATTTATATAAATTAATCACAGGCATGATATTTCCTTTTGTAAAAAACCAAATTTTTCATGAGCAGCTTAAATATCCACCTTTTCTGAATACAACAATATTACTTTTAACTCAATTAACCTTAAGATCCAGTGCTTTTTTGAAGCACTGTTTAAGCTGTTTAACTGCTTTGTAAACCTACGACTGTTTCAGATAGCGGATAACAACATCAGCAAGCAGAAGAATAAACAACTCTGAGAAATCTTGGGGAACGTGGCACCATGTTTACCATTATTGATGATGTCTCTGGTTAACTCATTGATAAAAACAGAAAACAATAAGGGCTACATACATCACCCTTTTTAAAACACCATGGTACATATATTATGTCAGTCACTTTAGTTCCACATCTTATTCTGCTTCTGACATTCTGATACAGGCTCCCCAAACATCGTAATAGTTTACCCCTTCACACCATTTTTTAGGAGAATAGCCACAACAAGTTCCTGTTAACAAATCAAATGCTTTTTCAAAGTCAATAAATGCTACATAGAGCTTACGGTTATAGAAAAACTGTTTCTGTACAAACGAAAAGCAGAGTAAACATATGATCTATAGTGAGTAACCTCTCTTAAAACCAGCTTGGGTGCTCACCTGAAAATATTTTCTTTCATAACCCATTTTGTAACCATTTGTTATAATAGACTATTTATAAATTTACTATTATGTCGGGTAAGAAAATCCCCGGTAGTTTTTAGGGTTATCAAACATCACCCTTTTTATGCAATTTAGAAATTATAGATTCGGGCCCAGTTATCTGGAAAAAGACCATCATCAAAAATTTTTGTTGAATATTTAGAAGGAAAGCACAATAATTCCCCTCCATATTTAGCAATTCACAATGATTTGATTCAGGACCGGCTGCTTTCTCATCTTTTAATTTTCTAAGTGCCCCAAATATCTCATCTTTAGATTGGACGATCAAAATCGTCCTCAGTTCCATCACTGCCACATCAGTAATCGGGAGTTGGCTAATGAGTCTTTCTCCAAAGGGTTTTGAAATGTTGAAACCATCTGTCAACTGATATACTATTCTTTGGGCTGACTTTTTCTAAATGACGCCTTCTTAACCATTTTTCCAGAACTGGATTTGAGAAGAGATAGATGACATCATATCTGCAAGAAAGGGGCCCTTATTATAACTGTTTCTTTTTTCGTTCAAGCATGCATTTATATTCCCTTCTTGAGACACAGTACAACGTTTTTGTCCTCATTTCTTAATGTTTTTCGGAAAGTCTTCAAAGTTTTCTGACCTTATATTTCATACTTTTACATTCATTATCAAACCAAGTATCATTTGATGGACCTTTATTGATATGTACCTGTTTCTTCATACTTTCAGCACTGGCTTTTATAAACCATTAACAAATCTAAAGCTTCATTAATGTTCTCATCAATCATCTGAAAGGCATTAATAAAAATTTCACACATGTTCACATCCTGGAGATTTTCTTTATAAACTGAGAGTTTGTTTTCATCCCATACAAACTTTTCCATAACAGATGGCTTAACAGTTTCCACACCTGTATTATATACTGGATTAATATATAATTCAACAGGAAGGTGATCGGAATCAGAACGCTCCCCAAAAAAACATACGACATGAGTCAAAAATCTGAGAAAACAAATCATCTGACACTAAAAAATAATCATTAACACTACATCCTCCGTCAGAGATGTATGTATACGTCCTTGTTGGTCACCATTACATACCCATTTAGAATTTGTAAACTAAGAGCAGTGCACATATTCAATAGTAATTTCCATAATTGTTGATAACACAATCTTCAGAAAAACACTGCTGCTGAGAGACATACTTTTACTTTGGACATCTGAACTAAAAGTCTTTTTATACATGCTGACAAGAAAATTTGAGGCCCTGCTGTTAAGTCTCCACTTAGTATTATATCTACTTCATCCAGTGTCACCACAAAATTTTTACTAAACATTCTTCCAACATAAGCAATTCCTTTAAATCATTGTCAAACATGTTATAAAAAGGCAAAACCTTCAGGTGGGATATACACACAGACAAGCAAAACTTTTCTTTCTGTACACAACAGAGATTTGTCACAGAAAAAGTGCAAATATTAGGATATGGAACATCTAAACAATTCCAAAGGTAGTTAACTCATGCCTTATAAACAAAACTAACCCTAGAACGCCTCCCTTGATGGCTAACTTTAATTGCCGACTTTCAGAAGGCCTTATAGCCAGTAAAAACATTTTGGCTGACATTTTCCAGGAATGTTTCGTCAGACATATAAAATCAAAACAAACGCACAAAGATACAAAATCTCTATCAGACAGTTTTGACAACAATCCATTTACGTTCCAAACAAAAATGAAAAATTTTTATTGTTTTTATCTGTATTACCACAATTCAATTGATCCACACCCTAAAGACTGACACTTTCACCAATTACATTGACATGACAAGACACAGCATTCATGCTTTTCAGCAGCAGTTAAAGAAGGCTCTTTAATGGAAGACTGCCTACAACACACATGGTCACTGTGTTAGACCTAGGGCCAAAGTCAGACCTGTCTTTGCTAGCCCTTCACATGGAAATGTGTCACTCCTCACTTCAAACCCCAACTGAGCCCACTTGGCTAAGCCCTATTACATCATGTCTAACTGAGGCTGAGTGCCGGGTCTGTTTACTTTTCCTACCCCCCTGTAAATTGAGACTATGGCAGGGTGATTGTATGGGCCGGCCAACAAGCAATTCCCCTTTTTTTAAGATCATAAGGGTCTCCTTTCGCCATTAATGTCAAAATGATCAAAGACCATTCTCACATTTTTTCCCTCTGCCCTAGCACTCTTCAAGTATGGGCCCCGATTGTGCCTAATACTCTAACAGTTTTGGAAAAATCGTCGTCTAAAAAAAAATCCTTGAACCTTTCAAAGAGTTTTAGCCTTCAATATTCAAGCTTATCTTGATAAAAAACAACACCTGGCAATAATGGGGAGAGAGAGAGAGGAGA
>CM054134.1:55345684-55353184 GCA_028751875.1 Rapana venosa
ACGCACGCACACACACACACACACACACACACACACACAGGGAATAGGATACCCTGGTTGATGGGCGTTGCGCAATGCACTCGTGATCTGCTGACCCGGGTTCGAATCCCGTTCAAGGGGATCTTTTCCCCCTGGAGTTAACATCACTGCCGACTCCATTCCCCCTAAAAGTCCGGATGAGACTACAAACCGAGGTTCCGTGTGGCGAACGCACGCAGAACATCTTGCGCACGCGTTGAAACCTGTTCCACCTTTTGGAAGAGTAGGCCATTGTGTGCTAGTTGGAACGGATGACAACATTTGCAAAACTGCATATACCCGGTCAAAGTCAAAAACACTTCAATCATCCCATAAAGGGCAATTACAATACTGACAGGCAGATTGATACCTATCATAATCCCAAAAGACACAAAAAAAACCCACATTTCATATTGGTTAAAACATTTCAAAAGGACTTCAAATAAAAATGTCACACACACACACCACGCACAACCCCACACACACACACACACACACACACACACACACACGCACACACATACATACACGCACGCACGCACGCACACACATACATACACGCACGCACGCCCCAAAACACATCCCACACACACCAAATGGAAACACAATGTTATAAAAAAAAAACACACACCATTGACTAGAAGATATAAAAACTTAATAGTTAAGCACGCACATACGCAACACGTACACACGCACGTGCGTGCGTGCGCGAACACACCCACACACACCCATACACATATGTATGAATTCAATGTTTTAAAGACCATTGACTAGGAGACAGACTTATTTCACACACACACACACACACACACAAAATATGTTTTGACAGCACTCCTAACAATGACAATCAGGCAAGTAATTCAGAGAAATGTAAAAACTAGGTAGTCAATATCATTGTGAATTCAGAATTTGAATGCTTACTGGCACAAAAGAACTTCTTTTTCTGTTTGTTTTACTGTTGGGGCACTGAAAACAGTGTTCCGAAGGCAACAATTGAAATTCTGGAAACAAAGCATGGGAGGGATTGGCCAAAGTGGCAGTCGCTTTGCGAACAAGCTGCTGATTGCAGAACGACATGAGATCTCTTTGTTCTTCTCCAATTATTTTTTTAGCAGTATCATACAATTCTCTGCAGCCCATTCTTGTTTTTAACATTAAGGTTATTGTACCAACAAATGAAAGCAAAACTTAAAACACTCTCTATGTAAGACTTGTAAAACAAGGAAAGAATCTTTTTGTCTACAAAAAATGAGTTCAGTTTCCTCAGAAAAATACACACGTTGTTGTCCCTTTTTGACAATAGCGTCAGTTTTAACGTCCCAGTTTAACTTGTGGTCTGAATGTAAAAAAAATACAAGAGTGCTTATTCCATTATCCTCGAAATAAAAAACTATTGACACACACACACACACACACACACACACACACACACTATATAATATATATATTATATATATATATTTATATATAATATATAAAATATATATATATATATATATATATCACGAGTGCTTATTCCAGTATCCTCCAAATAAAAGAATATATATTATATATATATATATTTTATATATATACACACACACACACCAGGGTCATAAAATCCTTTCTCTGCAAGCCTAGCAACTTTACTTGTCAGCAGGTGGGATGGGGGGGGGTGTAGAAGCCTGGGTCATAATATCTTTTCTCTGCTGCTAGCCTAGCAACTTTACTTTGTCATGCGTGGGGGGTAGGTGGGGGGGGGGGGGGGGGTGCAGGGTAGGAAGCTAGCAACAGCCACTGATCGATGCCAGCATAAAAGGCTTGCTGAGACAGGCTGTATGTTGTGAAGGGTCTGTCATCGGGTGTCAGTTAAATCTGTACCTGCATGGTGTGCCATGCTAAGGCAACACACAGCTAGGTCGCTGAGGGCCCACTGTGTAGTGTGTGTGTGTGTGTGTGTAAGTGCGTGCGTGCGTGCGTGCGTGCGTGTGTGAATATATGTGTGTGCTTGTGTGTTGTTCTTCAATTTAACGTCTATTCACATTAAGTGATATTAGGCACAAAAAGGCAAACAATTCAAAAAAAAAGGGTTAAGGAAATGTCTAACTACTGTAACTATAATACAATGAAAGAAATGAATTTACTTTATAAATAAATATAGCTGATTAAACTAAAACAGATCAAAAGATACACATCATGTATTCCACGTCAAAAGAACACTGGGGGGAAAAAAGGTAAATTTCGAAAACTATACCATGGTGGGTAGAATACCTATGCTTCAAATCAATAATGACATACTTACTTGTGCTATAGCAAATTACTAACACAGCTCTCTTTCAACAGCAAAGCATTTTCACAGAGAAATGTGTGTATATATGTGTGTGAGTGTGTGTGTGCGTGCGTGTGTGTATGTGTGTGAGTGAGTGTGTGTGTGTTTTGTGCATGTGTGTATGTGTGTGTGTGTGTTTAGGTGCCTCAGACGGCCACAGTGTTTAGGGTCGGATTGGAGGAATGAAGAATAAGCGGTGTGACACTTGCCTTGCCTTTGATCTTTGTGTGCATGTGTGTGGGTGGGAGGGGTAGAGGGGGGAGTGGTGTGTGATGTGTGTGTGTTTGGGGGGGGGGGGGGTTAGGGAGGGAGTGGATGTGTGGTGGTGATGGTGGTGGTGGATGTGGTGGGGGTAGTGGTGTGTGTGTGTGTGTGTGTGTGTGTGTGTGTGTGTGTTGTGTGTGTGTGTGTGTGTGTGTTTTATTTCTATCTTATTTTATTCTTTTATTTCCAGGATTTATTCATTCATTTATTTTGAGGATAATGGAATAAGAACTGATGTGCTTTTTTTGTACATCTAGTCGCTGTGTGCATACAGTTTTGTAAATTTTGCCATCCGTTCTCACTGGTACATAATAGTCTGCTCTTCCGAAAAGCGGAACATGTTTAAACGTGTGCACAAGATGTTGTGCGTGCGTTCGAACAGGGACGTCTGGTGTGTGTGTGTGTGTGTGTGTTTATTTATTTTTTATTTTATTCTTTTATATCGAGGAAATGGAATAAGCACTTATGTGCTTTTTTACATCCAGTCCACGTGTGTGTGTGTGTGTGGTGTGTGTGTGTGTGTGTGTGTGTGTGTGTGTGTGTGTGTGTGTGTGTGTGTGTGTGTGTGTGTGTGTGTGTGTGTGTGTGTGTGTGTGTGTGTGTGTGTGTGTGTGTGTTGCTGAGGATGCTGTTGTTGTGTCTCACGTTCTGTATGAAAAGAAGCCACGCCATCAGGAGCTCTGTCAATGCCAACAAATCAATAGTATTCAAACAAATAAACGGTAAAGTTCCTTTAACATGTTCTACTCTTAGCAATTATTATTATCAGCATGTGGACAAAAAACACGAACAGTCTTAGGTTCAATTCCACCCAACAACATCTCTCTCTTCTCTCATCCTCTCTCTCTCTCTCTCTCTCTCTCTCTCTCTGTCTCTGCTCTCTCTCTCTCTCTCTGTCTCTCTCTCTCTCTTCTGTCTCTCTCTGTCTCTCTGTCTGTCTCTCTGTCTGTCTCTCTGTCTCTGTCTCTGTCCCCTCTCTCTCTCTCTCTCTCTCTCTCTCTCTCTCCTATAAATATCCCTAAGGGCGGGGACTGGATGTAAAAAAAAAAAGCACATGGGTGCTTATTCATTATCCTCGAAATAAAAGAATTTGTCATTGTCAGCGAAATAGCATTTTTTGCAGTCTCGTAATCATTGTTATAAGTATCCACTCCAACTTGATATAATTGTTTCATACGGCCAGGCTGATTTTGTTGGTCTTGTTGTTATTGTTGTTGTTGTTATTGTTGTTGTTGTTGGACATTCTCCAGCTTAGCACTCTGGGGAGTCACCCAGAGTAGTATTCACTCTGTCCCTCATCCATCACACCTGGGAATCAATGTCAGACCGTACCTACACACTGGGTGAGGAAAGTGTGCGTGTATGACTGTTTCCAGATATTTTGCCATGTGGGCTGCTGTATTCTGGTTTCATGATTTTTCTCCTTGAATGGAAGAGTAGTGCTTGTGTTGCTATACTGAGAGTTTGCCAGGGATAAAAGCAATCCCAGCATAAGGACTGAATTCATAATAGCCATATCTATTTAGATGTAGCCCTGGGCGTATTGCTTCTATCGGTAGGTCATTTTTTGTGTTGGTAATGGGGACGGGGGACGGCGTTGACAAAACTGCATGCACAAGGAGACTGGATGTAAAAGAAGGGTACACGAATGCTTATTTGTATTTATCCTCGAACTAGAATAATAATAATGAATGAATGAATGAATGAATGATGATGATGATGATGATGATGATGATGATGATGATGATGATGATGATGATGATGATGATGATGATGATGATGATGATGATAGATAAATACAAGAATATTGATAAGGGTAACTGACGACGCTTTTTGGCCCATTGACGAAGTTTTTGACATGGGCCAGAAACTGAATAGTGAAACTTTGCGCCCGAACATGGCAACTTGGGAGGTTGCTTGTAAGCTTGTTTGTTCTTAAATGAGCTTCTTAATGATTACAAGATAGGTATGTGCTTAATAAGCTGCATAATAATATTCTTCAAAATGAAAACTGGGAACAGAGCCAGTCACAAGCAAGAGAACCATTGTATCACCCGTCAGATATCGTTATAACCAGGAGAGAGAGAGAGAATACAACAAAATTGGAGGATGACAAGGAGAAACAACTAAAAAGAACGTCTTTAAAATATCCATATATTATTGGTTTTAATTCCCTGTTGTGTGTGTGCTCTTGTTGTTGTTGTTGTTGTTGTTGGACGTTCTCTAGCTTTTATTTTTTAAACCTTGAGATTATGGGCTTCAGGGGTAATTGTGAAATAAGCGGATGAAGGATTTAGAGTAAAGGAATGATCTTTAAAACCCTCTTGTTGTTGGATTCTACAGAGCTAAACTGCCTGTAGATTTTGAATTCTTTTTAGGTTTTCTACCTCCATCTGACTTACTTTACTCCTAAGGCAATTGTGTGTGTGCATGACAAGTTATCAAGCTAAAATTTTGTCACAAGCTAGGCATGTCTTTGTACTTGCATTTAAGCGCAAGTTTATGTGTCTAGTCACCAGATGTCTTGTCATTGTCACCTTAATTGTCACCAATCACAGGTAAAAAGATGGTATATACGATAAAACAGCAAATCCTGCATGGATTTGACAATAGTTCAAGCATATTAGTGTCGAATAAGGAAGTGATACCCAGCTGATGTGTTTACCAATAGCTATGTGCAATAGTACTTCAAGGATGTGTCACACAATGTCCCCATAGCACCTGTTGTTTTATGGTATGTCTGGAGGAGACAGAAGTTTTGCTTAACTATTTTTTCTTTTGAAAACAAGTCATATTCAATCAACAGGTGACCCTTATACTCCAGTTCATATCTGCGTGTGCTACCACATGTTTGTTAAGTGTACAGAAGTGTATTATTGTACACGACTGTCACACTGTCACCATTGTCACAGCACAGGTGTGACAAATTCGAAACAACACAGAACTTCTGTAACTCTACAAAATTTTAATGTTGGTAGTCTCTAAAGTAGTCGTAGTGGTGTCACAGGGTCACATCACATCACAAAAAGCACAAATTATGGATGTGTGTGTGGGGGGGCGGGGGTGTACCCATTGCTGTCACCTGTCAACCTTGGCAGAAGGAGACCTATTTTATTTTCCTTCTTGCTATTTTCATTATCAGCATATCTGTTCGTTTCTGCCATTCCAGTTTCAAAGCAAAAGTGTGGTAATAATGAGAAAACAGTCAAAAGGCATCACACTTTCAGGCGTCTATGCCGCGGACCGGCTGGGAGGTCAAATTTCTCCACAGTCAGTGTGTGTAGCACAGGTCAGGAATGTGCCCTGTAGCACGTTATTTTCAGGCTCACTCTTCTCCTTAACTGCAGCATTTCCTTCCTACTCTTCCTCGTAATCGTTTAATATCGGACTAACTTAACAATTCTTGTTCAAATGTTTCTACTTCCAAGACAATAACATTCAATTTATCGTCTCCTAATCAGATGAATCGTCTGCTACGAAAGAAAATAACATTTTTTTTCGCCACGCTGCACCATTGAAATACGTTCCGGTCGCTGGCTGTTATTTCTTCCTTCCCTCCCTACTACACGCATGTTAGTGGTCTAAATTTATCACTGGCATCCTCTGACACCCTCCCTGCATCGCCCCACCAATTTTCACACACATAGTGTGAAAACCACGAGGTCTGTGTGTGATGGAAAAGTACTGCCCACGTGGGCAGCACCAACTGTCGGCTGCGGTCGGATTGGAATCTAGCAGCAGCCTCCGTTACTGTCGGCTGCGGCCGGATCGGGGACAAGAGGGTTAATACGCAAGGGTACAGATTTTAGGCCAAACCTTGCCTTACAACCTGTCCTTCAAAGCATATATTTATCAAAACAATCAGAGAGGGAGGGAGGGAGAGAGAGATTTATTTATTTTTATTTATTTATTCTTTTATATCGAAGATAATGGAATAAGCACGTATGTGCTTTTTTACATCCAGTCCCCGTGTGTATGCGGTTTTGTAAATTCTGTCATCTGTTCCAACCGGAACACAATGGCCCACTCTTACGAAAAGCCCAACAGGATTTAACGTGTGCGCAAGATGTTCTGCGTGCGTTCGCACACGGGGCCTCGGTTTATAGTCTCATCCGAAGGACTTTTGGGGAGAGTGGAGTCGGCACTGATGTTAACTCCAGGGGAAAATATCCCCCTTGAACGGGAATCGAACCCGGGTCGTCAGATTGCTAGCGCAATGCTCTGACCACTAGGCTATCCCGTCCCCGAGAGAGAGAGAGAGAGAGAGAGAGAGAGAGAGAGAGAGAGAGAGAGAGAGAGAGAGAGAGAGAGAGAGAGAGAGAGAGAGAGAGAAATTAAAACCAAAGATAGACAGACAGACAAATAGACAGGACAGACAGACTGACAGACACACAGAGAGTAAGACAGAAATGTATTGATTGGGTCTCTGATCCCCTGTCAATAGAGGTTAACACGTGTGTTCACAGCGCAGCGCGAATATTATACAGAACTCCCTACATACATGATTATATTATGTATGTTGGTGTCTGTCTATACCACTCAGAGAGAGAGAAAGAGAGAGAGAGAGAGAGAGAGAGAGAGAGAGAGAGAGAGAGAGAGAGAACTCCCTAGATAATGATGTACATTGGTGTCTACAACTCAGAGAGTGAGAGAGCGAGAGAGAGAGAGTGTGTGTGTGTGAGAGAGAGAGAGAGAGAGAGAGAGAGAGAGAGAGAGAGTCAATACAAGTCAAGTCAAGTCAAAAACCACTTTAATCACCCCATGAAGGGCAGTTACAATACTGACAGGCTACATTGATGCATATCATAATCTCCAAAGACACAAGAAAGCTTCATTTCATATTGGTTTAAACATTCCAAGATAACTTCAAATAAAAAGAAAAGATATAAAGAACTCCCTACAAACATGAT
>CM054134.1:55360684-55423184 GCA_028751875.1 Rapana venosa
GACGTGGTTGACAAACCTTTGCCACCAAACCCACCCTGCATGTGTTACCTACCGCCTACGCAGTGTACTTCATTATTTTGTTGGCCCATCTTTTTTTTTTTTGGTCTACAGGATTCGTTTTGTTTGATGTTAAGGGAGGGAAAGGGGTTAAAAACACACACACACACACACACACACACACACACACACACATATATATATATATATATATATATATATATATATATATATATATATATATATATATATATATATATATATATAAGCACATGATCAATATGAGTGCTTATTCCATCATCCTCGAAATAAAAGAATAAATTTTAAAAATTAAAATATTATCACTTACACACACAACCACGAACACACACTCGCGCGCGCGCACACACTCGCACGTGTACACACACACCACACACACACACACCACACCACGCACACACACACGCGCACGCGCACGCACGTGCACACACACACACACACACACACTGGTTGGGTGGGTGGGTAGGTGTGTCAGTGGGTAGTGATTTCTGAATAATATAATGAACTTCAACATACCTCAGTGGAAATGTTCTTGCTGCTTTAATAATAGCAGCCAGTTTGAATTAACCAAAGCATTGGTACCGTTTGCAATTAAAATCTTAGTCTCTGATACAATCCATTGAAGTCTTCGGAATGAACATATGGGCATACTTGTGTGAGTTTTCTCACAGTGGTATTCAAGCATGTATTCTGATTACTACTGAAGTTCTTTGTAGCAGCTGATTATATAAATAACTGAGAAACTGGGGGCTCTATCGTACAGTTTAAAACAGTCATGTCATTGTCACTCTGTATCGAAATTGAGATCATTAGTAACATTCCAGTCGAACTGATGTTTGAACATATGCTTAACTACACTGAGGTTGTTGTCGTATTGTTTTCCAAGTCGTGTCACCATCGCCATGTAATTTTTCTGGATTTTTTTGTTACCTAGCTACAATAGCTAATAATCTGTCATATCCTGGCGTGGATGAGGAAGAGTTGTTTGATTTGTCACAAGCAGATTATGCCTGGGGACAAGATAGCTCAGTGGTCAGAGCACTCGCTTTCCCTCAGCCAAGATTAAGCAGCATCGAGCGTGGTTACCACTTGGATGGGTGACCGTTTGCGCACCTTGGCTTGCTGTAAATGGGTACCTGCCTCTTTAGGGTCAGGGAAAATAAAACAGCGAGGGAGAGGAGATGAGCGCCGCCCTCAATATGCTGGCCCCTAGAGAAGCTGAGGTATCTGATGCCTCCTTCCCCTACGACCACATAGGTTATGGGACACCTTTACCTTTTTAATAATAGCTAAAATATGTCATGTCCTCGCGTGGACGAGGAAGAGTTGTGGTTAGATTTGTCACAAGCACATTATGCCACCTGAAAAAAGTAAGTGTTGTGCCCCCAAAAACTCCACAAGGAGTCACAAGTCTGGGAGAAGATAAAAGTCAAATGGTTTATACAATTACAAACTTTTATTTAAAAATCCATAGGCTACACACCTACCCTTGAGCAACAACAAGGTAAAAGCTCATAATGTGTTCAACAGCACTGAAAATTTCAGCCTTTACATTTGGCTGCTGGTAGACATCAATTTGCTCAAACTGTAAATGTGGATTTGTTTTAAACACCATTGATAACTGATAATATCATCAGTTTAAACTATCCTTTTCAAAAGTCACTACACTAAGACATTACGTAATGGAAAGGTAAGGACGAATGCAGAAAAATATATAGAAATAGATGAAAAAGAAAAGTAGACAGTAGAAAAGAACGAGAGTGCACAAGGGTATAAATGATACCCCAAAAAATGACAAGAAAGAGACCAAGAGTCAAAATAATGACAGGACACCCTCGCTCCGAGATGCCCGGATCATGCGCAGACGTCACCCATCGGCCATTTTGCAGATTGCTTGGACCGCCCAAAAGAAACAAGAACATCCTGTGTCGCATCATTCTCATGCATAGAAATATGCATAGTGATCACGTGCCACGCCCGCCCGCCCAGGGGCAGCCTGGGTTTGTGCAATCAATGCCGCTCAGACAATTCATCCCATATAATTGTTGTGTCTGGTCTGGTGATTTGTTGTTGAATAGCTGGGCTAGGGGAAAATAAGCATTCATACGCGCCGCGCGTGCGCGCGCACACACACACACACACACACACACACATCAGAGAGAGAAATAGAGACACACAGGCAGACAGACAGACTGACCGACGGACAGACAGAAGCAGAGACAGACAGATAGACAGAGACTGCAGACAGACAAATTGCTGGCGAAACCTAAGCAGCAAATATTGAGCTGCCTACCAAAAAAAAAAAAAACGTTACAAATTTGTTTGTGTCCTGTAATAATAAAACGTGCATCAGCCCCTACAACCCCTCAAAACAGCAATGGTTCAACCCCAACAGATTCATTAACGTGTCCAGCTGCTGGGTTTGACATCTGGCAGTGACATTCTTTTTAGGCTATAATTGTTAATTGTTGTTTGTTTGCGGGCATCTTTCCACTGCACTTTTGTCAAGAGAATCCGAGTATGAGCTGAGTACAACATAATGGACTAAGCGCAGAAGGTGGCCAGAAAGTGATCTTAGAAGTTTTAATAATAATAATAAGAAGAAGACATGGAATTTGTATAGTGCTATATCTTGCAAAGACAAATCAGAGTGCTTGCATTCAACATATTCTTACAGAGTCATGCAGCCTATAACTATCAAAAGCTTGTAAGTTAAACAAAATTCAAATGTACGCACCTATACACACACACACATACACACACAGGTTGTAGGCTTTGGCAGGATAATGGGATTTTGGCTGTTGAAGTTTTGATGTAATACTGCTGGTCAGCAGACAGACATCTGAGGAACGCATTGAATAATTTTAATGTTGGGCTGGAATGGGGTGTGGGGATTTGAACGTTTCAGGAGATTGTTTGGTTTGTTGTTTGTTTTGTTTCGGATTGGTTTGGGGAAGGGGGGGGGGGGGGGGGGTAGGGGCGTTACTTTTCGTTTTGGGTTTTTCTTGCTTGTTGTTGTTTTGTTTGTTTGGGGGTGGATTTTGTTTGTTGTTGTTGCTGTTTGTTTTTTGGTTTGTTTGTTTGGGGTTTGTTTGGGTTTTTAAAAAAATAATCAGCGCTGGAACGAACGAAAAAATCTAATTTCAGTTATCAGAACCCAGTTTGGTTTGGGTTTATGTAAGTCATCTTTTGTTGTTGTTGTTGTTGTTGTTGTTTTGCTTTTGTATTTTACATTACAATCCACTCTAAGTTAGCGTCATGTTGGACCATCTAATCGGTTTGAGAAACAAATCGGTTCCAAGTGGCCTACAGTTAAATGTGCCTGTTGAAAGATGACCTACAAAATCTAAAGGCTGACGTCACACTTGTAAAGCATAGTTCCACCCTTTGGAAGTTGCCAACCTAAATTTACTGAGCCTGTTGTGTGTAAAGAAAATGGGAAACACATACACACACACACACACATTCGAATGAGACTATAGACCGAGGTCCCATGTGCGAACACGCACATAACATATTGAGCACACGTTAAAACTTTTCGGCTTTTCGAAAGAGTAGGCCATTGTATGCGATGGGAACGTTGACAAAATTTACCAAACTGAAAACGCATGGGGATTGAATGTTTGTTTGTTTTGTTTTGTTGAATGTCCATTCACTACTTGGTGATATAGACACCTGCATTCAAACCAACACTTCTCTCTCATATATATATATATATATTATATATATATATATATATATTATATTATATTATATATTATATATATATATTATATTGGTCCTACTCACAGCTAACTATAGTAGAGGCCTTACTGGGGAAGAATATATAACCTCAGCAACTGATGTTATGAATTGCTGAGAGTCATATAAAACTTCTTGAACAGTGGCTTTTTCAAAACATGAATATCTTTTCCTCTCCTTTCAAACAGGTCAATGAGAATTGGGCAATCAAACAATAAATGGTGGACTGAAAGTGGTTGAGAACAGCAACATGTAACATTTTTAGAGTATTTGGTATTCCAAGCATTTAGCCTCAGTTTATACAGTAGAATTTCTAGTTTCCGTGAACAAGAATTGTTTTCAAAGTGTGTTTTCTTCATTTTGGGATGCATACAATTAATCAATTTAGCATTAATTTCATGTGATTACAGTACCAGACTAGAATCAAACGTTTCAATGCTGCAATCAGAGGCACCTTGTTTTGCTAAAGAATCAACCAGTTCATTCCAATAATTTCTACAGTGAGAGGGGACCCAGCAGAAAGTTATTTGGATGCCTCTGCTTGCAATACAATGTAGCAAGAATTAAATTTTATTCTCAAATACAATATATTTCCTTATGTTCCCCTGCCAATTCTTTAGTGCCATCAATACTGCTTTTGTGTCAATACTGAAAAGAATGTGGCAAGTATCAAGAGATTGGATGTAAAAAAATTATTATTTTTAAACCACATGTGTGCTTATTCCATTATCCTCGAAATAGAATAGATGATGATAATAATAATAAGAAAAAGAAGAAGAAGAACAACAACAACAACAACACAGTCTTAGAACACAATAACGGTGGAGTGCGGCCCAGATTAGGGGGCGTCATTTACAATCGATTCTTGGATTGAAGTCCCTTTGACTCATCTTTGTGTGGGGCGTTACTAGAAGCTTGACAAGCTGTAGAGCAGACGATCGCGTAGAAATCAATTATTCTCGAGCAAAATGAAGTTTCTTGCGTTGTTGTGGATGTTTTCGGTTGTTTGTTTTTGTAGTGGGAGCAAGTATTCAGCAGAAAAGAACACTAAGATTGAAGATTTCACGACAGAAACGCGGCCTTACCGTATGCAGAAAATCAACTTGCTTTGGCAAAAAGCAAAGAAGGTAAACCGGACCAGAACCAGGCATTTTGCGTAGTACATGAAAACATTGGCATTCAAGTCTTAGCCTAAATCCTATACTAAAATCTGTTAGCTAAATTTGATATATAGGTCTATCCTAATTATAATGTGTCATTTCTTCTTTTAACGGGGAAAAAGCGAATGATCATTCTATGAGCTGAAACTTGTGGAAGTGAAACCAACTTGGTTAAAAACTTTAACATAGAATTGCGTCATGTAACATCATACCGACATCGTAGTTGTTATTTTTTCCCTGAAAATAATTTCATTAATCAGTAGGCCTAATTACAGTTTTAGGAAGTAGTCCTTTGTGCTTGTATTGATATTGATCCATGTACTCTGTACAGTGCATCTAGGTTTTACACCAGTCAGTGGTCTCCATCTATTTTTGTTGAGGAATGTGAAATTAAATTTGGTCTCTTTTGTGTGTGTTGTGTGTGTGTGTGTGTGTGTGTGTGTTGTGTGTGTGTGTGTGTTTTTCCTCAGCTAGAGCTCTGATATTTACCAGTGGTGAGATTTTTGTGTATATAACTATATATATTATTATATATTATTATATCAATATATGTCAACCATTTTCACCCAACATTAACTTATATATTAAGGTGTTTGCATTCTGATTTCAGGGGTAATGTTTAAACATGACACCAGTGTGCATGCATTTAAAAAAAATTGTCATCCATTCCCACTGGCGTGCATTGATCTATTCCTCTGAAAGGCATAATAGGTTAATGTCAGTGCAAGATGTTCTCTGTGTGTTTGCTCACTAGACCTCAGGCTGTTATTTTTATAATCTCATCTGAAGGACTTTCAGGAAAGTGGAGTGGGTACTGAAGAATCCCTGGCTAAAGTCAGAATCTGAGAATGTGGTTTCCTTAATGATGGGTAAAAACAGTCACACATGCCATATGGATACACAAAGTCTGACCATTGGTGAATCTTGGAGCTCTAGCCAAGGAACAGAAGGAAAAAACCCTTTAAATCTCTCTCAAATCAAGCCTCAGTGGTGGCTCAAACTCATGTGGTCAGATCATGAACACAGCACTCTAACCACTAGGCTATCCCACCTCCCAAATAGAGCATGATACTACTCCAGCATGCAGGTTGTTCATTCAGACTTAATTGACGTTCTGATTGCAAGATGGGTATTTTTCACATAAATTGTGAACACGATCATACACCTGCTATCACTGGCCTACAGATTCTTTTTAAAAAGAAAAAATGGTTGGGTCTTTAGTCAAATTAATGTGTGCACACAGCATTAATTTGCGCTCAGGACTTTAAGTTTTACTTTTAGTCTCATCTGAAGGAATGGTCAGCGAATGGAGTCAGAACCAGTGATACTGATAACTCAAGGGGAATTCAGGTTCAACTGAGTCATGATCCCAACAGGTGGCTAAGATGAAACTTTAGTTTGGTCTTTCACTGTTTCAGATCATAAGTTTGCTGCTGTAGTCACCAAGTTATTCGGATATTCCAGTATAGATCTGCCCTTACTTTGTGTGTGTGTGTGTGTGTTTGACTGTGTACGTGTGTGTGTGTGTGTGTGACTGTGTGTGTGATAGACTAAGAGAGAGACAAAGAGAGAGATATTATTATTTCCTCTGTAAGCGTGTGTGTGTGTGTGTGTGTGTGTGTGCTTGTATGTGTGTTTGTCTGTGTCTGTCTCAGTCTCATTGTCTGTCTCTCTTGGTCTTGCTCTTGTGTGTCCTTTCAGCTTTTGAAACTTCTGACTTGAGCTATCTTTTGCCTCACTATTTTTAATGTCATAAACTATTTAGGTTAATTTTCATTCATTTTATTTCAGTATTTTTTGTAAAATTTAAGTAAAATATCAATTTTGGATAGACTGTTGAAGGTTTACTGGGTTCATTCTGTGACCAGTCATACTTTGATTTTCAGCGTCTGTCAGGACCCAAGCTTGCTGAGCTGTATGCAGACTTGCGAGTGCAAGACAAGCATGAAGCAGCAGTGAAGAAATACCGAGTGGAGGGAATGGATAAGGATGGACTGAAAGAAGCCCACGTGAATGCTGCTTTCAGAGGTATTCTAGCTTTTATGCCTTTTTGGACATGTTTTTTATACAGCGATCCTATTTTTTAAAACTGACTCAGTAACTGTTAGAGATAGAGAGGAGGGATGGAGAGAGAGAGACAGAGAAGGAGGGAGAGAGAGAGGGGGAGAGAGAAACAGAGACGGTAGACTGTAGACTGACCATGACATGTTTTACAGTGTGTTTGTATGTCACGTAATCACTATTCCTGTCTGATCATATTGTCTAGATACCGACATCCCAACCCCAGCCCCTCATTTCCTTCCTCCGTTCCACCTTTTCCCTTCTGCTGACCTCGTGTCCTACTCAGGGAATGTTGTAAACACCTTGTTTGTGCCACCTGTATTCTCATTTTTAGTCTTATTTTTAAATCATTAACTTTAAGTTGTCTTGTAGCTTACTGAGGTTTCATATCAGGTTAAGTTGTTGCTAATCAGGTTTCACTGTGCCTCATTAACCCTTGTATAATTTACAGTAGATGACTAGATCATGTGAAAGTGAACACAATGTATTATAGATTTCTCAGAGTAGCAATCAAATTTAAAAATAGGTTGTTGTTTTTTTATAATGACCTTAAGTGTCAGGGTCAGAATTGAAACATTAATGAGCTATATCTAGGATTAAAATATATAAAGCTGAATACATATGCTCATACATATAGTTTTGCTTGTGTGAGTGAGTGAGCAAGAGAGAGTGTGTGTGTGTTGTACTGTAGATCTGTGTTTCTGTGTGTAAATGTGTGTAGTGTGGAGAGGGGAGGAATATTTGTGTGCATGCATGTATGCATGTGTGTGAGTGGGTGCACATGCATATACATGTGTATGATCTATATGCTCACACAATGCTCTTCTTTCAGAGATCATTGAGAAATACAACCTGGAGGAGCTGTACAATGGGGACGGCACCCTGTCCAATGAGCTACCACTGGACGAGGAGAAGAAGGCCTACTTTTCTGACCAGAAGCTGCAGACCATGTGGAAAAGAGCTGAAAAGGCAGGCTTCACTGGTAAGGGGTTTTACTGCAATATATAGTTTTTTAACCTTATACATGTAATTGGAGAAGTGAGGTTTCTGACGCCTCGCTTCCCTACAGCCACGTAGGTTATGGGACACCTTTACCTTTTACATGTAATTGTATCTTTATGAATTTAATGTATGGAAAAGGGTGAGTGGGTCTAGGTGGGGGTTTTGGTTTTGTTGGTTTTTTTGGTGAGGAGGGGGAATGTTTGTTTTTTGTTTGCTTTTTAATTGATGTACTACATTGTAAAACAAAGTGTTATTTCACTGAAAATACACAGAAATGGCAGGCAAGAAAGATGGGAATGCAGATGTTGTGTGTGTGTGTGTGTGTGTGTGTGTGTGTGTGTGTGTGTGTGTGTGTGTGTGTGTGTGTGTTAGGCATGCTTGCATGTGCGCACGCATGTGTGTGTGTGTGTGTGTGTATGAGAGAGTAAGAGAGAATGAGAGAGATGGGCACTTTAACAAAAAGAGAGATGATTCATATGAGTATGCATGCATGTTACTCACCCAAGCATGAATATTTATTGATGTGCTGTTTTATAATCATAACCAAGACTGAGTCAGACTCAGCCACTGTCTGTGACTGTGCATACAGAACCCATTTTTTAAAGGCTGCAATGTTTTGCAGATCACAACCAACCTTGCAACATCAGATTTCCAGCTGCTATAACAAAATAAAAAAAGAACTGTTTATATTTTATAACAATAATTTTCTCCTTCCCCATACTCTTTTTGTCAAATCAAGTAGGTAGCGGCAGCCCCAGGCGAATACTGTCATCACTGCTGAAAAGTGGCAAATTTTCGGTCTTTTCACTTTCTTATTACTCCGCTTCTGTTTTACTGATTAAAAAACACTGTATATCCGAAAAAAGTTCAATCTTTCTTCTTTTCATTGAGTGCTTTTTTTATTTCTGTGGCTTGTGTATCGTCAATACGCAAAGCGTGTGAATGAGGTGTGCGTTCTGCTAAAAATCGCTGCGCGGCCGCCATTTTCGCGCACATGTACAAATCTTCAAAGAGACATGACCACTTTGAATCCGATGCGTATTCGCGACAGACAACTATTGTCACTATATTTGGTATCATTGTGTTCAGATTTTATTGTAGAATACCAAGATGGGTGAAAGTTTTTTCATAACTGGCTAATTTTCGCGAAAAACGGGATTTTTGGCGGTACACGATCTCTGACGGCGAACTCCGAAGAACCTGTAGCTTAAAATAGCCAATACTCAAGGTGAAAATCAAACTAGACAACCTATTTGTACTAATTTGGGAATGGGTTAATATATTCATGGAGTGTCGTCCACCCGCAAACCAATAAAAGCAAAGTGTTCAAACTGCGGAAAGTTCGTTAACGCAAGGGCAAGGACGAACGGACATCGCGAACCGATCTTGAACCGATCTTGTCAAGGATCGACGAATTTTTTCGATTTACGGGGTAAATTTCATAAATGTTTCAATATAGATCATCGATATAACAGTTTATTTATACAAAGATCACGTGGTTTGCGTAATAATTCGTGCGATCGTTGAAAACGAAGACTTAGTAAAGGACTATTACGATCGTTGTCGATCTTCCGACATGTGCGAACCGGAAAGAAAAAAGCATGCCCGATTTCGTCAGATATTTCCACAAAATCACTTCACAAACTTACGATGATTGCAAAATAAGATAGTTTGAACGTATCTCTATACAATGTATTTTTTGGGTAAGGTTACATGGTGAAATAGCGATCGTATTTAACGATGTACCGAATGACCAGCCTAACAAAGAGAAGATAATCCGAGATCGTCGTGACTCGGTGATTTCATGAAGCAAACGTCGTCCCTGTTTTCTGTTTTTGTTTTGACCAATTCACACTTTAGTATCATTTTTGGTGAATTGAAAGTGGAGTTAAGTTTATTTTCTTTGTTTAGTGTGCCGGGGGATTTTTGAGTTACGCAATCTTTCCATAAATTAATGTGACATCAATGAGTTTCTTCTCCGGCAACATATACAAGGTAGAGTTACATGTCAGTGCAGTAATACTCAATAGTGAGCTTATTATTATCTTTTGTATTATTATTACCATACACAATACGTATTAGTACAGTGTCTATCAGCCTAGCAACCCCATCCCATTCATTTCCCTTTTCCATTATTTTGGGGTTGATTGGCTTCCAGTGCTAGCATAAACACACACACACACACGCACACACACACGCACACACACACACACACACACACACACATTATAATAAAAGATGTTAACACAGATGTGCTTCAGGTAAATAATTCTTTATTTCAACCTTTATCAATCTGTGACACATTTGTACTGCAGTCATTACCAGCAGTTATAGCACCAATGGAATGAAGACTTTGTTGGATTTCTTATGTGTGTCATAGTGTGTCTCCCCTATTATTTTCTTTGTCTATGCATAACAGTTTCTATAAACCTTTTAGTTTTTCATTTCTTTAAATGCTGACATAGAAATGGAAATTAACTTAACAAGCTGAGGTATATTTTTCTGACAACTCTAAACAGTTGTCATCCAAAGGTGTGTTGCAGAGATTTGCAAGCATCTGCTGATTCAGTTATTCAACTTATTGGTACTAAAGCAAGAAGGTGAGAAGACATTTGATGAAACAGCCACATTTCTCTGTCAACTCAATTGTATACTGAGCTTCCAGGGTTGCAGTGTCTTCTGACTAAGTTGAAAGAAAATGTACTACAGGGGAGTACAGGATACACCAATAGAAAGACATTTTTGTCCAAGCCAGTTCATATAGGACAGCTGTGTCCATTTAAGGATTGTTGTGTGAAAATGTTGTAACCAGCCAACATGGACATCATCTGGAGACTTATGCATCCCCTTCACGGCTTCATGTGGACTTTTGAAAGCTGTTATTGCTTTTGAAAACAGGCATAGGAAAACACATAATGATATTATATGTACCAGTGGTGGGAGCAACTGACAGGAAATTCTGTGGAAGAGGCAGCCTTGTACACAACAGTGGGAAAAAATTACAAATAAGACATCAAAGCTGGCTTCAACTGCCTACAGAGAAAAATTATAAAAAGACTGGAATAAATTTTTGCTTTTTGTGGTCTTTTCTCCTTCAAATGTGTGTTTCATCATTAGTAGGTTGAGTGGCTTTGGCTGATTCAAGTGATTTGGCTTCTTGCGCTTCTGCATCCTCAGTGTCCTCTAACACTGTAGCATCAAATTTACACCAGCCTAGTTCTCTGACATCAGAGGTTTACAAGTTTAGTAGGGAGCACTGAGCTGCCCCATACTGGCATGAACCTGTCCTCTCCTTTACCACCTGTAATTAGGCATTAGTGAAGCTGGTTCTCAGAATGATATATCGCAACATATGAAATGCATGCAAAGTGATTAATCATTAAAATAGGGATTATTCATCTGATTAATCATTAAAATATGAGTTAAAATGATTTTTGTTTCTTTTCTAAGCATGTTTTCACAAAAACTAGTGTTTCACAACATTTCACTTAAATGTTCACCACATATTTAGCCACTTGGTGGCCATTTTGAATCTGAAAACACAGTATGTAATTGATGAAAAAAAATCAATAAATGTATTTTAAATAGTATATACAGCCATATTTTACACCACCAAATTCCAAGTCAATATCTATACAGGTACAAAAGTTATTAATGAAAATCTACCATGTACTGTCTTTTTGGTCCGTCGCAGGGCATTTTAGGGTTTTCGGCAAAATTATACCCTAATATTTAAAACATTTGGTCTAGGATAGCCCCAGAAAATATTGGACATAATCTATGTATGCATATCTTTTAAGCAATGTAAAAATGTAGCCATAAGATGCTATCTTATCCAACCTGTTGGACCTCAAACATGGCTTATCGTGCTATTTGAGTGAACCGCCAATCACATGATGAGGCAATTTTAACAAAGTATATCATTTTTCCCCTTCAAGATAGAGAGCTGATTCTTTTTGTAGGTATTATTAGTATTATAGACATTGTATGTGGAAATTTTTATGGATGTGATTGTAGTGCTTTCCGCTACAGGTCCTTTCCAAATAAGGCTTCCATACAGTTAAAATGGCCGAAAAATGTACCGCCATCTTTAGACACCCATAACTTTTGAAAAAATAGAGATAGAGACATAATTCTTTTTTTGTTGTGTTTGTTTTAAAAAGTTCTTTTCAAAAATACCATTTTTATGTACACAAATACTATATAAAATTTTGGCTGCCGCTACCTAAATCAAGAGAGGTTATGGCTGCTTACAGAGAGTACATTATCTCTTTTCGTCATAGAATAGATGAGAGTATACAAAGCGCACAAATCCAGCATAACTCAGTCAAGGGTCCAGTGCTAAAATTGCACATAAGTGCTTGTTCCATCATCCTCAAAATAAAAGAAAAAAAGAAAGAAAAAGAAGAAAAGCCCCTCCCTTTTACCAAGTCCAAATTGGGTCACTTTCTGCTAAACTGACAGCTGTGCAATCTACAGTCACAAAATGTGATACAGATTATTTGTGTTCTGTTCAAAGACCGGGATCTGGAGAAACTTCGGGAAGAATTCTGGCACCAGCAGATGAAAATTGATGAAATGAACTTCTTGAGAAAACGGCTGGAAATGGAAGGTGAGTTTGTAGGGTTTGTTGCTTTTAAATTATGGATATGTTTCAGTTGATAAAACCTTTTTGCATTGAGCATGCATGGATTGTGTGTATGTGTGTGTGTGTGGGTGCATGTGTGTGTATGTGTGTGTGTGAGGGTGCATGTGTGTGTGTATGTGTGTGTGCATGCACCTGTGTGTGTATGTGTGCACACATCATATACATCTGTATGCCAGTTGCGTACACTCACTTATGTACATCTGGAGTGCAATCTGATTTATTTGTAACTAGATTTGTGAAAATAGCAAAACTTGGTGTGGCTCCTTTGAAAGATTCTAACGTATTTCTTACAGAATAACAGTCAGCATGGTTCATGTGAACAGAAACTGGATTTAGATTCGGGTGTGATCTTGTTTTGCCTGTGGACTGTGGCAGACGTCCCGGACAATGAGGTGGAGGCCTCCAAGAAGTCTGGGAAGACAGCAGAGCAGCTGAAGACTCTGGATCAGCAAATGAAGAAGCAGCACAAGGATATCAAAGCAGGCTACTACGAACTGGAAGGCATGTTTGATGAGGTAGGAATATTTATTTATTTATTTTTTTTTTTAAAGTTTTGTACCACTTTAAGTCACGGCAGATTTCTCTGCATGAAATTCCGGCTGCTCTCCCTGGGGATAGCGCGTCGTCACAAGAGCAGCGACACCTTTTTTTGCTTTTCTTTTTTAACAAGATTTGGACTTGTTGTTACCATCTGTGGATCAATGTGGATCTGATATATACATTTAAAAAAAATCTGTGATATCTTATTTGACAGACACTGTAGCCAAGTGGTTAAGACCGTTCCACTTCAGTTCCCTGAGTCCATGAAGTGGTGGGGTTGAATTCTGGCGGTATTTAGTGAATTAAGGGCGGGGATTTTCACAATCTTCCGGGTCATCTGCAAGTGCAGACCTGCCAGTGCCTAAATTCCTTTTGTGTATATACACATGAAGAAGATCAAATATTCTGTGTTTCATGTCAGCGTTCAGCGGGTTACAGAAACACGAACATATCCAGAATACATCCCTGAAGTTGGAATGCGGCTACCTTCATAGTGGGCAAAAAAACAGTTACATATGCAAAATCTCGCCGTTGGTGAACCTCGGGAGCTCTAGCCCAGAAATGAAAAATGAAAAATTTATGTATTCATTTTTTAAAAGCTAGCTTCACTTATCTTGCGTGGTTCTTTGAGAGACTGTCAATGTGACACAGTGTTATACGTTGTGCTATAACTCAGTGCGACATAACGCTTTCAGCTGGAGAAGGAGGATCTGGATTTCAAAGACCACCGAGTTCACCAGCTGTGGGCCATGGCGCGGAAGACAGGCTGGACTGAGGATGAGCTGGAGTCCTTCAAGGTAATCTTCTGTAGGGGGTGCATGTTTTAGATGATGATGATGATAGTGATGATGATGATGATGATGATGATAGTAATGATGATGATGATGATAGTAGTAATAATAATGATGATGATGATGATGACGATGATAATGTTTGGATCTGATTACATTTCTGACTAGGATTTGGTGGTTTTGTTTTTTGTAACCCACTTTTAGGAGAAGCCCTGAAATACTCCAGCAGAGGGCATGCATATGTTATTGTCTTTTCTTGTTTGATTTGTATAGTTTACTATAGATTAGGTTTTGTTATTCTATGTCTGCATATACATTATCTTTTTTCTCGCTTTTTTTTTTCTTTAGATAGATGGCTTGATGAAAAAAAGCAAATGCACTGCTTATTCAATGTACCATCTGAAAATAAAAGTTTGACCTTGACTTTGACTTTGATCTTCTTCTCCCAGGGGCATCGCCCTTTCACCTCACCTGGGTCTTGTCAGCCTGCTTCAAAGAGCTGCATTAGATATTGGTCTCAAGCCTGGCTTTCACACATTCTCAGCAACACAAAAAAACCCCACAAAAACCTCTCAAGCAAACAAACCACCAGCAACAACAACAGCAACAAAAACAGTGGGCACAGACCAAACATTAAAATTAATCTTTAACTGGACCTATTGAGTGAGTGACCAGACAATCTTTTCTGTTTAGAGTTTTCAAAACAAACTTTTGGCCATGATTAGCTGTTACAGCGCGATTTCTTTTTTACTTCATTTGGTTCATATTTTTTTGTGTGTTTCCACGTGAGTTTGCTTGCCTGTGTACAGGAGGAGCTGAAACACTTTGAAAATCGCCTGCAGAAGCATGACTACCTGGAGTCCCAGCTTGAGCGCTCAGTAGAGATTATGAGAGAAGCGGGACAGAAAAAAGCAAAAAGGAAAAACACAGAGAGCTAGAGGAGAAAGCTCAGAACATGGGCTTTAAGGTAAGGACGATGCAAGTCTGAGATTGTGTGTGAAAATTGGCATATTCCCCTCATCCTCTGTTAAAGCAGGATTCTCTGTGAGTTTCATATCTTAAGTTTCTTGGTGAAAGGATGGTAAACCAGCCTGTGTGCTTCTGAGCACACAGCATGATGAAGAAAGCCACATAGGTTGATGAACCTTTCCTGTTCATGGCGCTTGATGATTACCCATCATTGCCATCAAAAGCTCACATTGGGAGTTATGTAGAGGTTGACAGTTTTGTGTTTGTTGATGTGGTATCGTCAGTTCATGTTCTTCCAGCATTGTGCTGGCAAATGAAGACAATGAAAATGATAATAATCACTTTTGTATTTGCAGTACCCTAGAAATATAGGCTCAAAGTGCACCGAATGCACACACATGTCCATATGAACATCAGCTCTGACTATAGACATAAACACTCAAGAGGATTCTGCTTGATGGTTGATAAGTTGGAATTGTAGTAGCTGTCTTTGAGCAGGTAGGTCTTCAGTTTTGAAGGTTTGAATATTTGGAGCATAGGCTTTGTATTCTTAGTCTCATCCAGAAGATTAGCAACCACACCACCACACAAGACCAGGTGAAATGGGGTAGTAAAGACAAGATTGAAACCAAGAATTCCTCATTTCCTTTACAGGGTATGTTAATGTCTATACCCCATATTGGTCCATTTGTTGTTTGGAGATTTGCTAAAGACATGCTGTTGTTTACTGGAAGATGACAGCACAGCAATTTCTGTTCTGTTATTCCCTTTCAGAAAATTGTTATCTGAAAGAAGCTGAATGTTTGGAAGGAGTTATATAGCTTTTGGTTGACATGGCAAGGGAACTAATTCACTCTGTGTCTGTTGTTGGAAAATGTTGACAGGGGAAGGATTTCCAGCTGCACTTGTCCATGAAATTCCAGGATTTGGGGAGATGTTAAAGACCTTAGTCTTGGTTGATGCTTTATGGAAGTCTAAATTGCCTTAATATAAGAGAAAGCTATAATATCATCATAGTAAAGAAATATATAAAATGCACATTGTCTTCCAAGTAATAATAATAATAATAAATGGAATTTATATAGCGCTGAATCTTGCACAGACAAATCAAAGCAGTATTTGAAGTGATGTTTGAATACCACAAACTGGTAGTATATCAATACACTTGGTAGTTTTACGTCTCTGTGATTCTGTACATGAGTTCTTTCCCAAGTGTATGTTCAAATGGGGAGATTTAAAGTTGTTTATTGCTGGAGATAGTTGTACATACTTCCAGTTTGTTTTTTATTAATGCATCTGTTCTGTTGTGACTGCTTGCAGGTGAAGAAACTTCATAACGATCTGAAGGAAAGAGTGGGTAAAGCTTTCGCGGAACACACAGAGCTTTGACCTCAAAACACCACGGCTTGGTGTGCGAGTGATTTTCATTTGTGATTGGTTGAAAAGCTTACGGTGCTGTGTGCTGATTTTTTTTTGTTTTTTGGTTGTATTTGGAAAGAAAACATGTAAGCATTTGAATTATTTTTTTGTATTTTGTGTATTCTTCTTTTAAAAAAGAAAGAAAAATTCATTGATTTCAGTTTTAAGATGGATAAGGTTATTTTTCCAAGTTATTTATGAGATTGAAAAGGAAAATCAACTGGTTTTAGTTTTAAGATGGGTAGGGTTATTTTACCAAGTTCTTTATGAGAAAAAACCAAACATTGCACTGGCCTAGCAGGTTGTGTTGTGTTGTTTTTTTCATGTGACTGTAATGTTGGCTGAGAAGCCAGTTGGATAATTTCTCTGTAATCACAGAACTGTAGAAACCAAAGAAGTGTGCAGTATTGTTGCCTTCGTTTTGTTGTTTTCACTGGTAAAGTAATCATACAGTGTGCCAATGGCTGAAGTTTTCTGTATCATTATGAAAGATGCGTATTGTATTTTCTGGACTATAAAGTACGCCAGTATCACATTCACCACAGTTGTCATTAATACAGTTATCATCACATTCCCGCATCTGCAGATTGTAGTATTGTTAAATTTCATGTACCCAGGGGGGGGGGGGGTCATTGAAATACGTTTTTTGAAGTCTTGAAAAAACAAGGCATTGAATAAATCAGTTTGATAGTTGCAAGAAGCAGTAGTAAAAAAGAAAAAGAAAGAACTCAATGAATCAAAAGAGCAGTGCAACATGGCAATGTAATCAAATCCTGATTTTTTTCCCCAACCATTCAAAAACAAAAGGTCAGGAGTGCAAATGTTTCAGAGGCAAAGTGCCAAATAAGTATAGAATCATAATCAACTTTGACAAAAAGTTTAGTATCAAAGATTGCACAGCTCTTTTGCGAAAAATTGTGTTGTTGAGGCAGTCAAGCCCAGGACAGTTTTTGCCCTGAAAATGTGTGGAATCTTCATCACATTCCTCATTCAGAGTACACTGACAGTACAGTCCACGTTCTTTTAAACATTTTTAAAATGCTGATCTTCGTCAATTCCAGCAGGATTTGATCTAAAACCTCCATCACCTATCACCTGACTCGAAGAAAATAGGAAGATATTTCTTTGGTTTTGATTGGCTGTTAGAGAAGAACATGACAGGAATGGGCTTTTTTATCATCATTAGTTACCTATAAGATCCTCCTATCTCAACAAGGTAGGAGGAGATAACGGCGTGATCAGCTTACAAAAGATGTGATACACTGCCAATGATGTAGTAAGTGCAGGACCAAGATTTGATGGGGAAAATCGGTATTTTAGTTTTTACCAGAAATTACAGTACTTCTTTCAAGGATGAAAGGAGAAGTTCAGTCTGTCATTCATTAGTATATTGTGATTTTATTTATTTATTTATCTATTTATTTATTTTATTCTTTGTTTTGAGGATAATGGAATAAGCACTCATGTGCTTATTTACATTCAGTCCCTGTATGAAAGTTTGTAAACTTTTTTGAAAGAGTGTGTTCTTTTTTTCCCCAGACAGAGGCTGTTCAATACAATAACCAAGTGTTCTTACAATGGGATTTTTTATTTGGAACATATGTAGCTTATTTTCAGTCAGCAAATTGATGGCTTCTACTTTTTTAGTTGTTTTGTTAAGATATGCTGTGGCCAAGCTGATGGACATAGTTATGGCTCCAGACTGTTATTAGGAAGGATTTACCTCATTTCTTTCAGAGAAGTTTATAGGCTTTTTGTATTTATGAATTTGACTTTCATTTACAGAGAAGTAGTAGGGTCATCTTAACAGCATAAGTTAAATTGTTGGAGAGTAAAGGCTATGTTGTATCATGTGTGTGTGGACCTGGTGTTATACTCCTGAATTTATGTATCTTGAACTGTTGGTCTGTTGTGATCCATCAGGTTTGGTGTTCATGTTGAGCGGATTGGCAGAATGGTTGCTAATGTCTCTGGTGGTTTGAATGTGGAGAGTGGAGATATTTTGTTGTAATCTCAGTTTGTCTTCCACCAGCAGCAAATGTTACATAGCCGTGCTTGTTGATGAAAGGAACTTCTTTTTTTTAAATAAAATATTTTCCACTTTTTGTGAAAGTTGTGCCTAAAGTGCATTTAGTGCTGCATTTCATACTCTGCAATGCTGTCTACCAGTTCACATAGATGAGGATGGTTGAGAGAATCACGCACAGCTGTTTTTGGTGATACATTTAAACTGCCATGCATATCATGTGTGTGCTGTGTGTATTGAAGTGGTTGTACCTGTACAGGACAGTTTCTGTCTTGAATCATTGGGTATGTGATGATATACCTGATATGTCCTGTCTTGAATCATTGGGTATGTGATATGATACCCGATATATTTTATTTTGGAGTTTGAATTATGTTGAAAAAAGAAAAAGAACCGACTCATGATATGGACATCTAAAGATCTGAAACTTTTAAAAAATAAAAAAGAAGTATGCATTACATTGCCTTGCATTCATGACCATTTTTGCATTCCTTGCAATGCTCTGGTAGACTTTAGATGAGGAGGATAAATTGTCTGGCGGATTCAGTCAACACTGCAACTGTCAGTCTTTTGTAAGGTGAATTAGAAAGACATTACTCACTATGAATATATCCCTCAGGCCAGTATCAGGAATACAAAAAAATAAGGCTATAGTTGCTTCAGTGTGTCATATCAGAGGAACTTGGTTTCAAATGAAGGACAGGCTTATGGTCCCAAGAATATTGTCTCAGCAGCATTCTTCAGATCGGTTTCACAAAAAAGATGAAGCAGAGCTTGTAGCATACCCCTATGCTTGGTATTCCTATCAGTAAGTGACTGCTGTCTCAATATTCACTGTTGGTCATTGTCTTTTGCTTCAGATAAACCTCAAGGCTTAAGGAAAAACTTAAGATTAAAAAAAAGTGATCCCCTCTAAGATAAAAGGAGTCATGGCCTAACTGAATAACCACCCTGTAGTGGAAGTTCACCCTGTTTTTGTTCTCTTCTGGAAAAAGGTAACTCATGGGGAAGGAAGGAATCGGTGATTCCCTTCACTTGCTGTCTATGCTGTTGGTAACAGTCTCTGATGCCAGGTCCCCTTGAACTCGTCAGTTTAAGCTCCAGACTGGTATTAGTAAGTTGCAATTTCAATCCACAGTTACTGGTATTAGTAAGTTGCAATTTCAATCCACAGTTACCCCAGGCTGTAATTGGTGTTTTTTACATTCCATCTTAATGTGCTGTCATTCTGGAGGGTGAAGTATAGTGGTAACAACGCCCCCTTCCCATGCCTTTGTCTCCTGGGATTACTTCCCAAAGGTGGTCAAATAATCAATGACGTTTTTTGTGAACCCAACGGAAACAAGAGTTAATCTCTGATGGAGCGCTCCCGTGGCAGGCTACTTTGAACCTGCTGTAACATGGATTAGAATATCATCATGAGGGTTAAGCATCTAATAAGCTTCACTGTGTATTGATAATGTGCACTATATTTATAGTACTTTCTTATCTTCAAGATGTATACTTTTTATCAAACATCTTTCTTTGGAGTATGTGCTTGTGTGATGATATAAGTGTGCGACTTCCAAAATCTGAATATTTGCAAAGGTTGTGATGGATTCCAATGATTGAATGTTAGAAGTTGGGGGTAAAATGGAATTCTCATTTCATGCTTATTACATTAGTTTGAACTGATGGGTGTGTGTGCATAATAGTGTTTATCAGACTTTCAGTTCAGTGAGTAGAGATTTTTTTAACCAAAAAAAAAGGTTAAGCAGTATTATTTTGAACAATTTTAACTTCAACACAGCGGCAATGTTTAAATCATTATCAGTTTTTATTCACTTGTGAAAGCATGTTGTCTTTATTGTTGAGCACTGAAATGTGTAGAAAATTAAACATGTTTAAGTCATATTGGGTATCATCAAGATAGTGTTTGGATCAAATCAGACCAGGATTCGTGGGGATCAAAATACAAGGGGAATAACTTAAAGACAGCAGGCAAATTTTATAGTTATGCGGGTTTTTGAAGGCATTTGCAATAAGCATGCAGTATGTTCATGTTTGATGATGTTAGGATGTGAAGCAGAAGGGGAATATAATGATTTTTCTGTATGTCCAAAGTAAAAGCTTTGATTTACAGCCAGTTATCAACTTAATGATAGATCTGACCCTTATGTTGTCATTTCCATTTGCTGCTCACACATTTCCTGGTGCCTTACCACGTGTTTTGGCTTATTGGAACTTTAACCAGGAATTAGTTTACTGTAACTTGATACCTGTCAGTTTAAGTTTGATCATCCACCATCTGTACAGCAGTCATAACTTCATTGAAACACACCACTAACTTACATTGTCGTGAAAGAGCATTTGCCGTGTTAGTCACTGTATAGTTTCTCTTTACCAGAGCAAGGCGGAATCTACTTGAATTTGTCCACTGTTTTGAGCAAGTGTTGATAATGTGTGTATATCATTCCAGTAGTATTTTAGTTTGTAATTATTGGAAATATATCTGTCTTCTCTTTTCTTCTACAAGCATCAAAAGATGTGGAGATGCAACCATACACTGGGAATATGTCTAGGGCAGATCTTTTCTAAATGGAGGCATCTTTATGTCTATACTAGTATAGTATAGGTATCTCCAGAGATGCTCCAGTTACAAGATTATAGAACCACATTTGTTTTCTGTTCTTTACTGGAATAGATGTTATGCTGTTCGTATGTCAATTACATTGTTATCCATATGATGGTTGCACAAATGTTTTCTAGTCAGTGAAGAGTTGTTGGGGAGTTTTTGTTAAAACTTTGTAAATTAGGTTATCCTTTTCATGCCGATTATAACTGTACATTTCCTTTTGTCATTTTTAGAGATAAAGATGCGTACCTTGTGTGGGGCTGTAAATTCTTGGATATGGATAGGAAGTAGCGCTGAGTGATTCTGTTCTGCAGTGTTTCAGTATGTGGCTGTAGAGCTGGTTTATTTTTAAAATTGGGGTTTTTTTTTGTAGGTTTGTCAAGATACGAGTTAATGAATCTCGTAACCTCTATTTTCATTCGCTGTTTTTGTGTATATTTTCTGCCACAAAGCTCTATATTTATAAGTACTTTTATGATTGTGGTGTAAAAATATTGCCATGAGCACCAACTGAAATTGTGTACAAATGGAATGGTGTATCTAGTTTATACATTTATATGAATGTTTTTTTCTTCCACTGACTTTATATGGAGTTCATGAAAAATAAAAAAAATGTGGGTGTCAGTCAACATTTTAATGATGACTGTGTGTGTGTGTGCAGTGTTTATGTTAATGATGACTGTGTGTGTGTGTGCAGTGTTTATGTATTTGTGCTGTTTGTATGCACACACCAGCCACCAGCTGTCCAATCCACACAAAACACACACACAGAAGCTGAAACTTGCTTTGCAACACACTTTACTGTGTAATAACAAAAACATACAACAGTGTGTACACAACACCATATAATTCTACTGAACTGCATCAGAGCAACGGATTTTTGTGGGTTTTTTTAACCTCATACTGTTTTAAAAACGATCACAGTTAGCCCTTTAGCAATAAAAGTCTGTCAACAGTACAGGGAGGTTCCAAAACCTCGCTGTCAGCAGTATACAGTGTTGGACGGTTTACTGAGTATCGCAGCAGTTGTTCAAGAGAAACACATTTTTCTCAGGCTATGGACGGATGAATGAGAAGTTTTTTGTCTTTCTGTATTGTTTTGTTTCGGGTTGTTTGGTTCAGGGTTGGGTTTTGTTTTTGTTTTTTAATAGATCATAGAAAGTTAGATTACACATTACTTGACTAGCACTTTGGATAAAACAGTGACATTTGTGTGATGTAGGCGGTTGTTACACATTAGCGTCAGTGAAAAATAAATAATGTTCTAATCAGTTTTGCATTGTTAATGATAACCAGTGTCTCCTGCTCCAATATGGTACAGTTTTCCTTATTGAAAACTTGACTCCTAAAACAAAAACAGAAGAAATGTGATATCCAAAACAGGCTTTATCAATTCTTACTTAGGGTCTGAACACTAAAACTAGCCTTTATTTACTGTCTGTTGACAAACCGTTGTGTACCATCTGAAAGCAAAAGCTCAAGTTTGGTAGTGCACTGACATTGTCCTATGACCCGTTTTGCGTCTAAATCTAAAGCCGAGTGTTGGTCAAGACAGAGGAGATGTGGAACAAGACCAACACTGTATAAAGTAAGAGGATTTTACAACTATTGATAACACAAAATAAGAATAAAAGACAAATGCATCTACGCACCTAAAAATAAAAACCAAAAGGATCTGACAGCAGTTTACAAATTTTTAGCTTTACGCCAAAGATTCACGGATCTATTATGATGGATATCATTATTGTTTTAAACTTAATTGCCTCTTGACAATGTATAATAATCTTGAATGAAAATTGAAAAAAACAAAGAGACTGTACACTCCTTTTGTTCTGGAAAGGGTTTTCCAGAAAAGCCAGACAAAAAGAGCATTTCACACAAAAACCGGAATTCGTTTCACAGATTCTCTGCACTTATTTTGGTTTTTATATGTTCATTGATTTTGATAACCACACAAATGCCACTGTTTGTCAAAGTTTGTTTTTAAAAATTCAGTGACTAAAATGAAACACTACAATGCAGAGATGGGATTTTTATAGAAGATAACTGGAATTATAGTGGCCTTCAGAGGGGAGTACTTGGAAATCTTCCCAAATCTATTGTGAAGCACTGACACAAATGCTATACTGTCCCTGGCTGAGGGAGCTATTGATAACTGTCCAGTGATCTCCATCTGCAGATAAAGCTTTTTTTTCCCCTATCACTATACACTAATACTACCAGGATGGCTAAGCACCGCACATCGATCAGTGCTGAAGAGTAAGAAGGCTGTAGCAGATATGACCAACAAGATAGCAGCTTGGTGCATTAACGCTTCATTCAGTCTTCACCATAGTCTCCAGCTACGCCAGCTTTGCAGATAGAAGGTCTTAAAGTTTTTTTTAATATGGAATGGAGCAATAGTTTAGGGATACTGACCACCCCACCTTTGCCACCACCACCCCACCAAGCACACTACCCTTTGTAGCCACCTGTCTCTGAGTGACCCCCTCAGTTTCTATCTCTTTTAAATATTTTCTTTTCTTTCAATTTTTTTAATCCCATCTCTGCATTACATTGCTACTGAAATAGAAGAAGAAGCCAATCATAGACAAAAATATTTAAACGACAAATATTTTAACAAATGGACCAAAACATTTTCTTTTGGTGGTGGGGGGGGGATCTAGAAAAATCTTAACTGTGAAGTGAAACAGTCTAAAGACGAGACAAATATGCTGGAAATGGTGATCACTTCTGTTGTCCTTTTCGTTCTTTCTTTTTCATTTTAACTGTGCTGTTCTTACTTTTTTACTAAGATGCAGAGGTCTATCTTATGCAATAAATAGTGAACAAAAAAGTTAAAGTGACATTTACATAGTGTTCTTCATTAAATCCTTGTCCCTGTAGTCATCACAAAGCATATTGTATACCACTTTTAAGTCATTGTTCTGTGATCCTTTTTTTTTTTTCCTTAAAACCAAACTATAATCAAAGCACACATCTTTCACCAGTTAACTGCTCTTCAGTGAAAACTTGTGTCATCTCCAGCTTTTCCCTTTTTTAACACCCCCCCCCCCCCCCCCCCCCCCCCCCTCTCTCTCTCCCAAACCACCATCACCACTTTTTTTTTTCCTCTTAAAACACTATCAACATCTATATACCCATAAGCATCAATAAATTGTTCATTTGTAGTCTGAAAATGTCATAGCTGCACAGTTTGTATAAAATGTTTTCATTTTGTTAGTACAACATCTCTTCACATAAATAAAGTCTTTGAAATATGGCAATTGCCTGTGGTTCCTCTTACTGTTTAAAAAAAAAAATAATAATCATAAATAATAGATTTTTTTTTAAAAACCCAAAAAACTAAAGATTTACTCACATAAGGTACAAAACTTTTTTTTAAAAGCTTGAAAATAACACTAAATGTCAATAAAGTTATCTAAAAAAAACCATCGACTTGTATAAATTCATTGACTAGGAACATAAAAAACAATATTTCTTGTCCTTTCCACCTGATATGTAAAATCATACAAGGTGACAAGAAGTGGACGGATGAAGCTGACTAGCATAATAACAGTAATAACAACAGAGGTATCGATCAGGCTCGGGAAGTTTTCTTCAATTTTAGAGGAAAGCCGACAACATTTCTTAGAAGAAAAAAAATATCCTTCACGAAAGGAAAAAAATCACAATGGCGAGAGGAAAAAGTCTTGTTTTCCTTGATACAGTTTCTTTTTCCTGAATCACAATGGCGACAGGTCTTGTTTTCCTTTCACACAATTTCTTTTTCCTGACTGCAGACAAGAAACTGATCAAGATTTGATCTTTGCAACTTAGAAATCGAATCGTGTTCTTGTTGGTTTGGGTTTCTTTTTTTCTGTAAGTTATTCTCGATCTGTTTCTTTGTGAAGCTCTTTGCTTTATCTGTTCCCCAGTCTGATATACGTAAAATAAAGACATATGTATACCAAAAGTGTGTGCAATGTGACTGCCTGCACTATACATAAACAGATCCAAATATACAAATTTCATTGCACCACTTCTAATAACAAAAGGAAATCTTCAACAAAGAGGAAATGCAACATTTTAAACAATAGAACATATCCAAATCGTACACATAACAGTATATAATACACAAAATCATCTCGAAACCTTCAAGATTTTAAAATATTAGGTAAAAATCTTTTCCTTCCAATATTTATGATAAACTTCATACATTCATAGAAAAAAAATGTTCTAATAACAGCATCTAAATCATGCAACAACAACCAAAAGTACTGTCACAACTTCTTGCCCTGAATCAGACTGACGTCTGAAAAAATAACGTATATATATATGCAATCTTCTTTTTACATTGGACTCATTTTTTCCCCCACTTTTTTTCCCATTCCCACAAAATAATGTATATATATGCAGTCTTCACTTTAAATTGGACTTAATATTTTTTCATTTTATTTTCCATTCCAAACTTCTTAAAAACTAAATCACTGTGGCATAATTGTTCTTACGGCATTTAAAACATAACGATAATAAGAGAGCTTCAAGTAAGCTATACGAAAAATCTGATTTGTCAAAGATAGATAAAATAAACACCCACTTTGAGCTTACACCATTATTCATAATAAATGTTCAACACTGTGAAACCTTCAAAACCATTATATGATATATAATCTGCAATTTACTTTGCTGATATACAGTACTGTTTTCAATACACTGTTATCAGTACTACATCTTTAATTGCTATTATCAGCCTTTTGCATTGTATAAATAGTATCGTTTTCAATGCTCTGTTGTCAGTGCAATGTCCTTAACTGGTTCTCTCAGCTTTTTGCAGTGTATCTTTTCTGGTCCAGCATGTTTACATTGAAAATTTGGAAAACAATCCATGCAAATAACAAAGCACTGAAAAGAAACTTGCGTGCCTTTGTCTATGGTCCTTGTGCTTTTTTTTTCCAGGTACACTCCGCAATATTTTCAAATAGGCAATAGATTCTTTGAAACTTACCTTCGATTTTTACAGCTTCAAAGAGCTGCTTTACCGTAAATTGATATTAAACATGTGCACTAACAATAAACAGTATGTGCGGATGTCAAATAAAAGGTGCCCTTTTTGTTTTGGTAAGGACCCTGGAAAATGTCGGCACTTTCACTAATGCCAAGCAGAGATATAGTCTACTACATTCCTCTGTAGGAAAATAGCATTCAGAAAATCACCATCTTTTACAGATATACTTCATATTTTAAGTGGTCCCTGACATGGACTAGTTATTGTGTTGTTTTCATCTCACTTTCCCTCCCTCACAAAAGGTACTTCATTGTTTCTATGACACTAACGATACGCCTTCTACTTCTAGTTGAACACGCGTTCTACTTGTAAGTAGTTCAATCCCGGTGAGTACAGCAGTGAGGCAGCTACACGTACGCCCAAGTTTTTTTTTAAACAAAAAGAAAAAAGAACGGAAGAGAAAGAAAAACACACAGCAGTGTCTGGAATGGTTGGTAGAATGGACGGCAGATTTTGCTTCTCTGGTCGCAGACCATCACAATGTGGTCGTCAGCAAATCGTCTATATCAAACAGAGCGTCCCCTGCATCCTGCACAAACACACACACACACACACAGCCCCTGGTTAAATGCATGGAGTCTTGTTTATTTTGAAAAAATATTCCACGTTGTGTTTCACTTTTCTTGATTGACCCTTTGGACAATAATTTATCAAACAAATTCAACTGTGATAGTAAAATGGGATTTATTTCAAAATTCATGTTCTTCATTTATTCCACGAGAAAATGATAATGGTTCCAGCAAATTTGTCTAATGTTTCAAGAAATAATATAAAAATTCTGGTAGAACACCATGGAACATTTTGACGCTGGCCAAAACAGACTTTTTTAGATTTAAAAAAAAATGCTTGTTTCAAAATCTGTCCCCCTTCCCTTCTGTTTTGAAAGCATATTCTGGCATTCGAATAACACAAAATCAACAATCCAGACTCTCTCTTCTCTTTCACACCCACGGTTTTAACATCCATATCAGATGTACTGACATACCTGTACTGATGGACTGAACACTTAACAGTGCACTATAAATTGTCATGTTGCCTGTTATCCACTTTGAATAGGAAGAATAGCACCAGAAACATGACTGACTGGTCCTTGCCATCGTTTGAAAAGGACCTGATGTGTACAGGGCTTTCAGTAAACAGACTACAGAATAATGATTATTCAGGGAGTGTGCAGTTTTGCTTTTTTAGATACACATCCTGTTTATTCTCCAGGTTTTCTCTGGAATATGTCAAAACAATCCTACAAGAAAAGGCAGTGTTATGTCTCATCTTTGCGTCTGGCAAACCTAGTACCCAAGAAATTCGCAATAGCATTTTCATACACTATCTCCAAACTGTTCAAATGCAAATTGAAATATAACATGATCAAATTGAAATAAATACTTCTTGAAAGAGAAAAGAAATATGGCAATCCAAAAACAACAATCATAACACACACAAGAGCATTTGTATGTGCACACACACACTCACTCACTTAAGAATGTACCATTCTTTTATCATTTCATGAGTCTGAATTTTTTTTCACAAAATGTCAGCACTAGCAGATACTCAAACCAAATAAGCTGACTTATCAGCTCTTCTTAAATTCAGGGCCAAAGTTTTTCCTCATTATGAAAGATCCTTCAGAAGTAAACTGCAAACATCTTTTAGAATACAGTGCTGTCATCAGGGGAGGGGGGAGTGGGGGGATTCATAGTGGCATGATTAGTTCACATGAAAAAACTAATATCAAGGGGGGGGGGGGGGAGGGGGAGATGTTGGGTCATACTCATACTGTTAAAAGCTGCAAGCCCTAAGACAGCAAGCTCAGTGAAATTGATTTAAGAAAGTCCAGGAGAGGCATATGTCTCTGACTCCTCCCTCCCCCCCTTTTTTTGCTGAGAACACACAGGTCAGAGGGTTGTACCCCTTGAAGCTTAAGAATTCTGAGAAAGCACTTCAAATCTAGAAGAAATACTAGCACTCACCTGTGTAAAAATGAATCATAACAACAGGCACATAAATAAATGTGAATAATGCACTACATGAGAAAAAAACCACCCCACAATATACACAAATATTTAAAATTTAAAAAAAAACAACTGTCTACAGCATGAAATAGCTGGATAAATAATATTCCTAAAAAGAAAATTACCTAACAGCTGATGAAACGCTTCAACTCTTTAATACTCCAACTCTTGAACAACTCTTTTGGCGTGATGTGACTGACCAAAACCACTATGCAACTTCATCTTCCTTCAAGTTTCTGACAAAAAAATGTCGGTACTATCAAAACTTGTATTTTAGAGTGCATTATGAGCAACAGTCCTTGAACCTTCTCATTACACACCAGATTTGTTTTCTTTTCTTTTTGTTCCTTGGATAAGACTCCGAGATTCACCAGTGGTGAGATTTTGCGTATGCAACAGTTTTTGCCCACCATGAAGGTACCTGCATTCCGACTTCAGGGATGTATGCTTGGTATGTTTGCGTTTCCACAACTTTAATGTGTAAACTTGATCTTCTGCATGTGTAGATACAGAGAGGGGATTAAGACACTGGAAGGTCCACACTTGAATTTGACCTGGGAGATTGTAAAGAATCCCCACCCTTAATTCACCAGACGCCGCAGAGATTCAAACTCACGACCACATGGACCCATAGGATTTAAGTCGAATGGTACTAACCACTCGGCTATAGCATCCATCACACCAGATTTCAAACCAGCAGGTATTTTCTTCTACTGCACAGTTACTCAAAAGTTAATACAAAAAACTTCAATATTGGGAATGCTTTATCAACTCCATAGCATTTAAACTCTGGCACACTATGTACGACATAACAAAGCCTCCCACATAAATCACACAGGAATAATACACAGTTAACAAGAAGGAAAAGGATACAGAAAGGATGATTTGAATGTAATACACAAATAATATAATTCACAGCTCGTTATTTTGATAAAATCACAGCAACAAAACACAAAAGCTGATCCTTTTATAAAATTTTTTAAAAGTCATGGTTTTAAGAATGCTAACAGATACAATATTTTTACATTATCTACAAATTAAAATAAAAAAATGAGCAGTGAGAAAGAACATAAGAAAAGATGTTTGTTGCATCACACATATATCATCAGCTTTCACTCCACAAACATCAGACTAAATTAAAAAAGGAAAAAAACTAAGATAAAGATGAAAATATGTCCTTGATGTAAAGTCTATACACTTTGTGTAGGTGTGTGTTGGTTTGTTCTTGCATTTAACGTCTGTTCACTGTCACTGTAAGTGATATTAGACGGGAGCGCATGTGTGCTCTCACACGTGTTATGTGCATATGTGTAACTGACTGCATGTGTGGTAAGCATGGCATAAATGTTGGCATTTGCTAACATGTAATTGTATGAAGTATATAGAAATACTGTAACAAAAATATAATAATTAAAAAAACCAGAAAATAACATCACCCAAAAACCCAACCCTTTTTTGGGGAAAGAAAAGCACACACTTCTCAAAGACAATGAAAGTAACCTTGTTATAATAATCTTACATCACAGAGGCTGTTACAACATGTTTTCAAAGATTAATACAATACTGAACACAAACGAAATAAAAGACACAACTCCACAACACAAACTAACAACACACCAATGTTTCACACAGCACTATGCTCAGAAAATAGTATTTCAAATTGCAACAGAGCTGCCTGTGACTCAAAACCATAGCCAACTCACTGGAATGACCTGAATGTTAAAGCATAAAAAATTTCTCTATTTTTCTCCCACACCTGTACCTGACCTCTAATAATCACATTTTTCTTTCACGCATTATTGTTTTGTTTTTGGTTTACTTTGGTTTTTTTAAATTCACAAGAGATCTTCTTCTTCTTATGGTTTGTCAGATAAAGAGAAACACATACATAGCTTATTCTTTTGTATTGTATGTTTGTCCGTCGTGTTCGACGATGACCTCAATAACAGCAGAGGAGGCAGCTGCTGTTTCGGAAATTGGGCAGAAATTTGATTATAGTGGAGATGCCTAGCCCACAGAACATCTCCACTCTCTTGGCCAAGTGGGCATAAGGACAGTCAGCGTTGGAGATGTTCTCCAAAGGCCAACTAGCCCCCAGGGCTGCAGCACATAAGAACTGTGCGAGTCAAGCCTCCTAGTCAGAGAGTCATAGTCGACCACTAAAGACTAAGCTGTAAAGTGGACTTCCATGGGAGGGAAAGCCACTGATCATACAGCCTCTCACTTTGCTGTTGCCCCCAGCGTCAATGGATATACGGAATCTATATATGAGAAATTAAAAATGAGCAAGTGTTTTGATGTGTGGGTGGAAGGGCTGAGGGAGGGGGGGGGAGTCTGTGTCCTTGCATACGAGTGTGAATACCATGTTGTGTGAGAATATTTCACGCATATAAATGCCTGAATGTTCAAAAACATATCTTTAGGTATCATTATATCAATTGAAACATAAACTGAAACATGTGAAACATAACTGTATTGCTTTGTTTGATACTGTCTTTTTGATCCATTGGGATTTCAGTAACTTAATGCATTAAGGTGGATTTGTGATAAGTACATGCATGCAGTCACATGTGTGAGTAGGTGTGTGTGTGTATGTGTGTGTGTATGGGTGTGCACACATGTGTGTGTGTGTTTGTGTGCACGTGCATGCACGTGTATGTCTGTGCATATGTGTGTATGAGTGTGCATGTTCTTAGCTATATCTGTCAACATTGGTAGTATCTGTTGGGACAATAATTATCAATGCAACTTATGGGAAAAGATGTATACACCAACAGCAAGCCAAATGTTCAGCTAGATATATGTGTACTTAATAGCTACAGTATAAAAAGCTGAGCCATGAATATCAAATGGGTTTTATTTTAACAATGAAATGTACTTTTTTTTTTCCACTATATAAAATCTAGCAAGCAATACATACTTGTCAACAAAAAATTTTAATGAAAATATTTATGCTGTAAGTGAAAAAGAAAAGAAAAAGAAGAAAAAACAATATGTGGCACACAGAAATAATAAAATGTGGAAAAAAAATGATACTACAAAACATGACAAGAACAACATTACCTTTAAGCATCTGAAGACTGAAAGAACAGAATTGAAGAAATATTATTCAACAACAAAGTTAATAGCTATCCAGTACGGAAGAAATGGCAAAATGACTTGATGACAGTCATAATGTGTATGGTATGAGTGGGTTTGGTGTCTCACTGTTCCTAAACCATTAACTAATATATGTAGTATGAGAGGGCTTGGTATTTCATTGTTTATAAACCATAAGTGTGGCTGGTTTTCCTCAAGGGTGGGACTAAAATAAGCCATGGCTTGATGTTTTTCCCCTCCTGTACTACTATCAACTTGAGGTATCATGATCATTTGTTAAATTTTGATTAACTAAATGAGGTTGTAGCTACGGCACTCCTCTTCTTCACTGTGACATCCTGAAGCTTAAGATTCGGCAGAATTACGAATTTTTCAAATACACTAAGCGATGTTCAACTCAAGGGAAAGTACTCTGGCCTGTAGGGCAATCATTTTTCTAAACACAGTTGCTTTCCTTGACCATAAGCTTGCATAGTTTGTGTCTGTAGGCTAATTTTGTTTGACATGTCAACAAGTGATATCTTTGGGATTTCAGGCTCTCTGGCGTCATGATTTTTCTTTCTTTTTAATCTGTTGTACAAAAAGTGACATCAGATGAATTCAGCCAGCTTCAGGGAACTTTGGTGAAAAATCATCACATTTTTTCAAGGGGACTAGTTGATGAACAGTTCAAGCCATGTAAGATAAGCAGCCCTAATTTTTAAAACTTTTTTATTTTTCAGCATTCAGTGACATATTTTGAAAATTTGTAAAAAATAAATAGTCATCTATTGAAAAACTGTGAAACAATCTCAAAAGTAGACATTCTAAGTTTTTCAATGATGTATAATGTGTACGTCATTATTATGTTGGGTAAGTCTGCTGAATTTTTCAAATATAGCCAAAATCACACGTCACCACAAAATGGCAGGATCCATTTCACTGAGACTCCATTGAGTTAATTCAACTTTTAAGTTGTAAGTGGTTACCTACACTTGCTTTTCTCCACTACTATTTCTCCATCAATAATTCAATTTTTAAGATACAATAAAACAATTTTTCACAAATATTAACAACATTTATTTTAATGACAAAAATAATATATGGAATTTTTATAGTGATGAACCCGGTAAAGCAAACAAATCAAAGCACTTGCATTCAAATCATTCATACGCATGTGATTGTTCACAAATAAGATTAAAAGATATTAGATTATCACACACACGTACACACACACTGCTCCAGAGTGGCAAGTGTTCACATCTGGATGGATACAACAGGTTGGTCAAGAGGGCAGGAGGGACCACAATCACACCCAGGCCATAAAAAAACATCATCCAGCAACGAACGCTTACAACGACACTTGAACGTGATTTAATTAACACTATCCCTCTTTCCCAGCACTCGTGCACTGTGCACATTTGTATGCTACATAACCCAGTAGTGTGGCTGATACGGAGGGAAGGGTTAGTAGATGGTTGGTCACTCTATAACGGGTTACCCATAGGGGAAAAGGTTAATCCTGGCTTTGGTTTACAAATGCTCTTCCACTATCCCAAAACTAATCGTTATCAAAACACAGAGTGCCCAGTGGCAGATAAAAGTATTCATCAGAAATCTTATTAGCATGGACGTTCTTTTCTATCGTTTCAAAATGACATTGTGTTAAATTTTTTCTTTTTCTGTTTTAACCAACAAAAAGAAGAAAAGGTTTCAGCAGATACTGACCCCTCCATTGTGGCCTGAGCTGGGACGAGAGCGGGGACGGACGTTCTTTCCGCTGCTGTCGGAGGGCGACACCCCACGGGCACTCTGGGGCACCGACGTCTCAGAGTCCCACCTCTCCAACTCTTCCCGCACTAACTTTTCCATCTGTTCTCGCTTCATCTCGTCGCTTGTCCCGTCAGACTGTTCACACACATCAAAACATGATTTTTATAACTTGTCCCTGTTTCTTCCCTGTTGCTCCCCCCCCTCTTCCCTTCACCTTCCCCAAATAAAAATAAATATATCAAACATATGACTGATTAATTTTTTTTTTTTTTTTTTTTTTTCTCTGCCTCATCTTCTGTGACGTCCCCCGTCCTGCTGTTCCCACGCCGCTCAATCCAATCTCCCCGCCACAACCATACCCAGGTTTGTTATGTCTCATCCTCAGAGTCGGAGGTCCACAGGGAGCCAATCACTATCAGGCCGCCGTGGGGCCACCAGCCAGAGGGGCCCTGCACTGCTGCTGGGTCACTTTGGCGGTGTTCAGTGGTGCCTGTTCTGAGCTAACATACGCAGGACTCACTCACTCACTCACTCATCCCTTGGTCGGGACGACCGTTGGGGTACCCGCACGGACGCTGCAAGTGGACCGCCAAATGGTTCTGTCTTGGGCTGTTTTCAGGAGGTTTGGTACAGTGAGGCCGGTCCACTCCTTGATGTTGGATATCCAGCTTTTGCGTGGTCGTCCCTGCCTCCTTGCTCCTTCCACCATTCCCTGCAGGACTGTCTTTGACAGGCTGTTATGCCTTGTTGTGTGGCCAAACCACTTCAGTTTCCTCATACGCAGGACACCACCTACTAAACCCCCTACTAACGACAGTATTAGCTCAGTCGCGGAGCCAGACTGAGTGAGTTGCCCACCCGAGGTAGCAACCACCACAACGTCCCTCCAACAACCGTCCCCTGCAAACCTCCAACCCCAAAGGCTTTGACACAAACTCACCACAGGCACAGAAGTGTATGGGCAAACCGAATCTGAGGCCACCATGAGACCAGAGAAACTGGGACCACCGAATCAGAGGCAATTTTTTTTAATTGCATGATGATCAATGACAATGAGGATGACGTAATGATGCTGCTGTGGAAGTGCATATGCTTTGAGACTACTTGACAGGGCTGTACTCTACGCTTACTATCATAATATATCCCGGCGTCAACCGGGCCCGAGAGATACAGACATCTGCAGTGTTGGTCAGGTAATTTGAGCAACACTCTCAAACTCGCATCCGTTAAGTGGATGAAGCTCGACTGTGTGGTCCCAGTCTTCCCACTGAGCCCACAGCACACTCACTCTGGGTAGGAGCCGGCCGGAGTCCGAAAAATCCCTATGACTCTTATGGGATTCGAACCCGCGACCTTCCAGTCCGTAACCCAAGGCGCTAACCACTGCGCCATGGCGGCTGGTATGACTGATTAATTGATTAACTCTCAGAAAAACACCCATGATTTTGCCGAGCAACTGCTTACATGAATAAAACTGCTGGTTCTCAACATTTAAACTAAAAAATATATCATTTCTTTACTTAATTCATTCCAAAAGTTTTTATTCACCAAAACTAAAGAGAATACAAACAATACCCAAATTTCTGCATATAAAAAGTTAATTTTTTTTCCCTTCATTCAAGCAAAATTTCTAAAGATTTTTTTTTTTTTTTTTGCTGTTGACACCACTGGTATACCTTACCTCTGTAATGCTGTCGAGAATCTTGCCCATCGTTTCCCTCCTCTTTAACTTGGCTTTCTCCATGGCTTCCAGTTTGACTAACACAGCGTCAATTTTGGAAACGATGCTACCGATGGAATGTTCCATGCGGTCCACCCGCCTGGACAGCACTGTAAACTCTTCATACGACACTCCGTTGGCGGTGCGGCCTGTGCGAGAGGACTTGCTGCCACTGCCTTCGTCGTCGCTTTCCTCTCCGCTTTCGTCGAAGCTGCCGTGGCTGCTGGATCGACGGCCGGTGCCTGGGCGTTTCCCTTCCAGTTCGTCGTATTCTTTGTTGAGGGCAGCCTGGAATTTTAAAAAATATGGCAGTTACTCACCATGACCAACTGTTTCATTTTGGTGGGGGATGGTTTGTGTAGGTTTGGTTTGGTTTTTTAAAAATATAACTTCTTGGATGAAACTTTAAATCGAGGCTCTGTGTGCGAATGCACGTGGAACATCTTGCACACATGTTAAATCCTGTTCCGCTTTTCGAAAGAGTAGGCCATTGTGTGCCAGTGGCAACAGATGACAAAATTTACAAAACCCGCATACACACGGAGACTGGATGTAAAAAAGCACACAAGTGTTCATTCCATTATCCTCGATATAAAAGAATTAAGGAAAAAAAGAAAGAATGAAAGAAAAAAAAGAGGTTTTCTGTAGGATTTTTTAATTTTAAATATAACAACCCTATCTATCATATATACAGTCTGTCAGATGTATGTTAATGATGAACATTATCACTATCCAAGCAAATGCTTGTTGTTGTTTTCTTTGTCTGTTCGTTTGTTTACAACCACAAGAAAAACCGATTCACTTAAAAAGCTACAACTGCCTCGACATTTACAAAGTAATTTTTTGGCCAATCTTTTTTGACAGTTACTTGTTAAGCAAAGTGCTGGAATTTTGCTGCTTTCATTTAGGCGACATCTGCATTGACATATCCGTTAAAAACTGTATTCCTTTACCTGCTGACAAGTCAAGAGCGGAGATAAATTAACTGCAGCCTGGCTAGGCACTCTCAAAGAAAAAGCAACATTACAAAACTTAGAACCCTTAGGAGCTTGCTACACCTTATACAACTAAACCTATGCAGAGCAATTCAAAATGAAAATGAAAAATGAACCCTCACTTTCTGTTGAAACAGATCAGACTGCATGCGCCGCTGTTCTTCTTCATCCAGCACACGATCACCGTCCAGATCGTAGCGGGCAAACATGGCCTCAATTTCTCCATCCGCATAGCCACGTCTGCAACAGCAGCAAGCCAAAACCATCACATTACAAAAGATACTTTAATCATTTTAACATAACAACAAATAGATTAAAAGCAATATACAAGCACACTCTGTAAAAAAAAAAGAGAAAAAAAAGAAAATTCTAATGACATGAATTGTCATATACCCTTTCCCTGGAAATGAAGCCTACTTGCGTACATAGAAATATATATATGCTCCATCGAAAATGTCCCGTTTCATGTTGTTGCGACATTTTCAGGGGAAAAAAGTTCATTTATTGAACATGTAAAACATAACAACCATGTAATACACTAGCTCAATACACTCATTTGTGAGGCTCCTCCATATAATGAGTGGTAATGTACCAGAGGTCAGTTTTTAGTTGTTAACAGGCTATTAATCTGCAATGAAAAAGCTGTTCAATTGAAAAAAGAAAATTGAAAAACAGACAATTCTACGAAAAGTTATTACAAATTAAAATAATCGACTGCAAGAAGTGACAAAATGAGAAATTGACAAGTTTTGCAGTGTTATAGTGGTCAGAATGAGGGTGTGGGTGTTTTTACACACTTTTTAAAGCAAAAAGAATCAATTTACACCTTGATACTTCAGTACGAGGTAGATGAATGGCTACAGTTTCATAATCCATCAAAACCTCAAAATCGACAGCCTAAAATGGCTCCTAGCAGAAGAAACGTGACTCTTTTCATGGTGGAACATCACATTTGTGCATAGTGTTTTAACAGAAGAGTTTTTTCAGCCTGATCAGTTCCTCATGATAAAGCAGCTTCCTTCCTGACCAAGGAACAAGCCATCTTACGTCTTGAGGTCTTGGCGCCACTCATCAAAGTCCAGCTTCTTGTCCTGGTTGATGTCAGCCGACTGCAGAGCCTTCTGGATGTCCACGATCTTGTCACGCTTGAAGTTCAGCTTGTCCAGCATCTTCTGGTAGCCCTGCAAGTCCCATAACTCTGTGTTAGCCCTGCAAGTCCCATAACTCTCCATTAGCCCTGCACGTCCCATAACTCTGCATTAGCCCTGCAAGTCCCATAACTCTGCATTAGCCCTGCAAGTCCCATAACTCTCCATTAGCCCTGCAAGTCCCATAATTCTGCATTAGCCCTGCAAGTCCCATAACTCTCCATTAGCCCTGCAAGTCCCATAACTCTGCATTAGCCCTGCAAGTCCCATAACTCGGCATTAGCCCTGCAAGTCCCATAACTTTGCGTTAGTCCTGCAAGTCCCATAACTCTCCATTAGCCCTGCAAGTCCCATAACTCTCCATTAGCCCTCCAAGTCCCATAACTGTGCATTAGTCCTGCAAGTCCCATAACTGTGCATTAGCCCTCCAAGTCCCATAACTGTGCATTAACCCTCCAAGTCCCATAACTCTACATTAGTGCTGCAAGTCCCATAACTCGGCATTAGCCCTGCAAGTCCCATAACTCAGCATTAGCCCTGCAAGTCCCATAACTCGGCAATAGCTATCTCACTTTCTTTGATGTTTTGTTATCCATACCACTAACAAACCGTTCAAGAACTTTCCAGCAAAAATATAAGCCTGGCAAGGACTTTGTCCGTATGTTCTGAAAAATTTTATTGAGAAATATTTCTGGATATAAAATAAATTGATTATATCACTCTTCACTGTCATGTTCAGAACTGAGCGGGGTTTTCTTGTGGGCCAAGTTGGGTTTTTTTTATCAAAACTACTATGCTCTCTATAATCTACTTTTTCTCCCCTACCCAGTCTTTTACAGTTTATTTCTTTTAGAAACTATACAGACAGACAATCTGAATGAAACCCCAAAACAGTAAAACAGCAGCTACACTAGCAACATAACAACTGAGCGTCAGAGAGAAAATATGAGATGAAACATGGACATGAGATATAATACAAAAAATAATAACTTTCATCCTAGGCAAAGACACACACCCTCAAGACTACTTACAAATCCACTCTCCTGGTATACACGTCAATGTATGGCACAAGGACACAAGTTCAAACTTTCCTTAAGAGGAGAAGCCCTCTATTTACTTACATAATGTTCATCTGATATCTCTACACAGCATTTACACATGCAAAAGAAAGAAATAAACACAGCCCCAAGACAGGATACAACCTCCCACCCCTTAATACAGCATACATGACATGAAACAGTGTTAATCCATTTTACTTCTGATAAGAAAAAAACAGTGCAAGACAAGTTTTCCATTTGTTCCCTAATACCCTTTATAGTAATTATACACCAGTGTGCTTGATGAATGAAATTTGTCAACTTTATTAGCTTGCAGTGAATCTTTGTTTCAGATGAAAACTTACCTTCCTATGTAGAGAAACAAGACACAGAGAACACAGAACCTAAACCAAGATGAAAAACTGAGATCACCCAACAATATGATGACACGAAAGACTGGAGATCACCCAACAAAATGATGACACAAAAGTCTGGAGATCATCCAACAAAATGATGACACAAAAGACTGGAGATCACCCAACAAAATGATGACACAAAAGACTGGAGATCACCCAACAAAATAATGACACAAAAGACTGGAGATCACCCAAAAAATAATGACACAAAAGACTGGAGATCACCCAAAAAAATAATGACACAAAAGACTGGAGATCACCCAACAAAATGATGACACAAAAGACTGGAGATCACCCAACAAAATGACACAAAAGACTGGAGATCATCCAACAAAATGATGACACATAAGACTGGAGCTCATCCAACAAAATGATGACACAAAAGTCTGGAGATCACCCAACAACATGACACCAAAAGAATGGAACTCATCCAACAATATGACACAAAACAATGGAGATCATCATAAAATACGACGACACAACAACACAACCTCAAATACTGACCCTCTTGAAGTAGTCCCCGATCTCAAACTCGTTCTTCTGGTTGGCCATGTCCGACTTGACCTCGGAGTAGGTGTCGTTGATGATGGCCAGGAACATGTTGATGAGGACAAAGAAGACGAAGAAGACGAAGAGCATGAAGAAGATGGGGCCCAGAATGCGGTTGGCAGCCTCCAGCTGGTGGAAGTCAAAGTCGCCCAGGATGATTCGGAACAGGGTGAAGCTGCACCAGGATGAAAACCCACCCGTTAGGGCTGCTGAGCCATGTTTACAATGACAAACATATTCTAGCTGAGCAGTCAGTATGATATGCTTCAAGTCTGAGAGTTTCTTTGTTTTTTTAAAATCCTGGCAAAACCAGCTGAGCAAAAGATGAAGATATTTCTGATCTAGCTCACCAGGTTTAGAGATCTACTAAAGCCTCAACCCCTGCTTTCCCTATCCTAAACAGCAGGTGGTTAAAAAACAACAACAAATGACCAAACAAACGAAAACAACAACAAAACAAGAAATCTTTCCCCTTGACCATTAGTGGCATTATAACCACCAACTCTCATACATATGTGTGAGTGTGTGTGCATGCCCGCACACATGCACGCATACACGCATTCACACACACACACGCACACACACACACATACACACACACAATCTCTTAATAAAAACCACAAACTACAACTCATTTGTTTCAATGACTCAGACCTGCTTCAATACTTTTCACCACATTGAAACATCAAAGTAACAAAACCAAGAGTACGTATCAACAAAACTCGACAAACCAGCAGACTCACACGGCAAAGGCACTGAAACATCAACTAACAAAACCAACTGTACAAACAACCTTGCTGAACCAGCATACTCACAAGGCAAAGGCACTGAAACATCAACGAACAAAACCAAGAGTACAAACAACCTTGCTGAACCAGCATACTCACAAGGCAAAGGCACTGAAACATCAACGAACAAAACCAAGAGTACAAACAACCTTGCGGAACCAGCAGACTCACAAGGCAAAGGCACTGAAACATCAACTAACAAAAACCAAGAGTACAAACAACCTTGCGGAACCAGCAGACTCACAAGGCGTTCTGGAAGGTGCTGAAGTCCTTGACCTGGGAGCCGAAGAGCAGGTAGCCCAGCTGGGTGAAGGCCAGGAAGATGATGATGAACATCACGAAGAACCCCGCCAGGTCCTTGGCGCAGCGACCCAGGGTGGAAGACAGCTGGGTCATCGTCTTGTTGAAGCTGATGTACTTGAAGATCTGCCCACCAAGAAGACAATCCATCTCCAGTGTGATGATGTGTAATGCAGGATAACAAGAAGAAAAGATTTCACAGTACTTTTAATGACAAGTTTCAGGGTTTTTTTCCAGAGTTTCGGTATTCTCATGCCCGGTATGTGGCATGCTTTTTTTCGAAATGAAAAATAAACAACATTTTTCTCTTTTAAAAAAAAAAAAAAATTGGTATTCCGAGGAAGTGTTGAATGAGTTTCCGTATATTTATATCACATTTTCATCTTTGAAGGGATACAAAAATTACAATAACTGAAGACAATGCTGTCCTTATAACATGATAATGCTCTGCATCCCGAAAGAACAGCATCCATACATACCTACAAACACACACACACACACTACCCACCCACACACGCACGCACGCACACAAGCATACACACACACACATATATGAGACTATAAACCAAGCTCCTGCGCACATTTTAAAACCTCTTCCGTTTATCAGAAGAGAAGGCCATTGTGTGCCAGTGAGAACAGATGACAAAATTGACTAAACTGCATACACACAGGGACCCGACGTAAAAAAAAGCACACGAGTGCTTATTCCATTATCTTCGAAATAAAAGAATAAACGAATAATAATAATGTATGGAATTTATATAGCGCTGAATCTTGTAAAGCAACAAATCAAAGCGCTCAGAGAGTGAACACACACAGAGAGAACACACACATACACCCACCCACACACACACATGCACCCACCAACCACCCACCCACACCCACACCCACAAACCCATCCACCCACCCACTCCCACACACACACACAAGAAGCATCAGCATACCTTGATCCAGGCCATGAAGGTGGCAATGGCGATGGCGTTGCAGAAGCGGGTCTCCCAGTAGCTCAGGGACTCGAAGTCGGCGAACTTGTCGGGTTCCTTCAGCAGGCCCTCCAGCTTGTCGCCCACCTCCACGGTGCGGTAGATGTTGAAGGCCACGCACACCACCGATATGATGATCACCAGAATGTCCAGAATGTTCCAGAAACTCTTGAAGTAGGACAGGCGATGCTTCTTGATCTGCCACAGCCAAGAGTTCAGGTAAACGTCGACTTGCCTGAGGATTTTTCGATTTAGCTTTTTGCATAAAATGAATCTGGGTGTAGAGGGGAGGGGGGAGGGGGGTGCAGCAGTGGAAGGGGGAGGGGGGGGGGGGATAGATGAATGTATATAATTCAACTATATTGAAAGAGAAGATATGCTCCATCACACTTGCAATGGGTTTGGTTAAAAATAATTTTCTGTGACATCCCTTTCCTTCCTGCTAGTTTCAAAGTGTTTTTTATGTTTGTCAAGGGACTATTAAATCATTGATAAAAACATTGAACACACGCACATACAGACACAAATGAACACACACACAGACATGTGCATGAGCACACACACACACACATACACACTCTCTCCCTCTCTCTCGCACACACACACTAACAGACACACAAACACACACACACACACACACAAAACACACATGCACTGCTTATTCAATGTACCATCTGGACATAAAAATTTGACTTGACTTGACACGTCCCAAACTATCATTTACCTCGATGACTTCTTCAACGGAGTAGTAGAGGATGAAGAGACAGAAGATGGCCTCGCAGGCGAGCACGAAGTAGTCGCCGATGGTGACATAGCGCAGCAGCTTGACCGTGCGGAACGTCCAGGACGGAATGGCGCCTCCAGTGGCCGGAAACTCCACCAGCAGCCTGTACAAAGGGGGACGGGATAGCCTAGTGGTTAGAACACTGCGCTCGCAATCTGACGACCCGGGTTCGATTTCTGTTCAAGGGGATATTTTCCCCTGGAGTTAACGTCAGTGCAGACTCCACTCTCCCCAAAAGTCCTTCGGATGAGACTATAAACCGAGGCCCCGTGTGCGAACGCACGCAGAACATCTTGCGCTCACGTTAAATCCTGTTCCACTTTTCGTAAGAGTCGGCCATTGTGTGCCGGTGGTAACAGATGACAAAATTTACAAAACCGCATACACACGGGGACTGGATGTAAAAAAGCACATAAGTGCTTATTCCATTATCCACGATATCAAAGAATAAAATAAAATAAAATGAAAATAGAATACAAAGTCAGTATGAAATTTTGCTCATCTGTATCCATGCAATACCATGTTCCTATTCTTTCAAATAAAAAATGCCATTTTACAATCAATGCCGTAGTCCTATACTTTAACTTCAAAAATGCCATTTACAATCAATGCCATTTTCCTCTACTTTAAATTTAAAAAATGCTATCTTCCAAACTGACATTTATATAATTAAATACTGTCTTTTTACACACTCTCTCTCATCTTATTTTTCTGGTTAATAAAGATCATCTTTTCTAGGTTTTCTGTTAATAAAATTCTAACTTTTTGTATTTTTGTTGATATATGCCATCTTTTTGTGTTTTCAGTTCATAAATGCCATATTTCTGAATATTTCTGTGCCTTCTGTTCATAAGTCTCATATTTTTTGCATTGTCTGTTGACAAATGCCATCTTTTTGAGTTTTCTCTTGAAAAATACCGTATTCTGTATTTATTTCTGTGTTTTCTGTTGACAAAACACTATCCTTCACGCTTTCTTGCTTTAAACTGCTACAAAAAAAACTTCTGCTCGTGATGGCAAACATTATCTTTCTTCACTTTCTACACTAAATGGCAAACACTACCTTCTTTTAGTCTTGACACAACAATCATGAGGAAAAACTGACCGGATGACGCAGAAGAGGTTGATGTTGGCATTGTAGACGGTGAAGTCTATGAAGACCACTCGGGTACCCCGCCGAACCCACAGCCCATCGTAGAGGTAGTTGACTATCTGCAGTGACGTCGACTTGTTGGATCCAAGGTCCTGGTAGTTGCCAGCCCCGCTGTAGGTAGTCAGCAGGCCCCAGTGAGACGAGCCCTGCAGCTCACTTTCCGAACGATACTTCCACCTGCAAGAAAAAGTGCCTGGTTGGAATCTGTTCAAACACTGACTTTTCTGAACGATACTTCACTTCCACCTGCAAGAAACAGTGACTGGTTAGAATCTGTTCAAACAGTGACTTTTCTGAAGGATACCTCCACCTGCAAGAAACAGTGACTGGTTAGAATCTGTTCAAACACTGACTTTTCTGAAGGATACCTCCACCTGCAAGAAACAGTGACTGGTTAGAATCTGTTCAAACACTGACTTTTCTGAACGATACTTGGATTCTGTTCAAACACTGACTTTTCCGAACGATACTTGGATTCTGTTCAAACACTGACTTTTCCGAACGATACCTCCACTTCCACCTGCAAGAAACAATGACTGGTTAGAATCTGTTCAAACACTGACTTTTCTGAACAATACTTGGATTCTGTTCAAACACTGACTTTTCTGAACAATACTTGGATTCTGTTCAAACACTGACTTTTCTGAACGATACTTGGATTCTGTTCAAACACTGACTTTTCTGAACGATACTTGGATTCTGTTCAAACACTGACTTTTCTGAACGATACTTGGATTCTGTTCAAACACTGACTTTTCTGAAGGATACCTCCACCTGCAAGAAACAGTGACTGGTTGGATTCTGTTCAAACACTGACTTTTCTGTTATCATGGAGGTTTTTGAATAAGGTTGACAGCACTGATTTGACAATTTTTTTTTTTAAAGCTTAAACTTTCTTTTTTTTTCTCCACCAACTTGTTCATCAAAGCAGCTCCGCAAAACATACATAAATTCTGTTTTCAGAGAAACAATCATTTTTAAAATCTTCTTTATCATGATCACTACCCTCATTATCATCATAGTTTTATCATTAGAGCACATGAACACTTGTGATATAAACAAACATACTTTGTCAACTTTTCAAACAGAGTTTATTTACCACTGTAACAATTAAAAGAATATATACCTACTGTTTTTAAAATCACGAATCATACATACGCGGTATATTCTGGATCCTGCGGACCAAATGGTTTCGTGTCCTCTATAGTGTCAGAGTAGGAGTCGTAGCATTCAGCGATGAAGGCCTCGAAATCCTCATGGACCTGGCAGGAGTTGGAGTGGACGCGAATCTGCCGGATACGAGGGATGCCAAGCACCTTGTTCTCGTAGTAGATGTAGCCCATCTCATCAGGCTTCATGGACACATTGTTGTACCAGGTTTCCCAGTAAAGCCCGTCCATCAGAGGTCCCTTGGTGTACTGTTACAAACATGCAGTCTTCAATCACGCGCTGATTTATCAACAGTTTTGATACAAGATCTATAGTAAAAACATAAAAAATGCATTCAGATTCTCAAAACTCTCAGCAAATCCTTTCCTATACTGTTTCTAGCAAACTATATTCTGGACTCTATTTCAGCTTAATTAAACACACACACACACACACACACAAAATTAAAGTTAAGAAATGTCTCAAATGTAGTAATCAATTTGGTATGCCTACATGTTTAGAGTGCATATCTATAGTTTATTACCCTTAGTTTTTTGCCCTCATTGATAATGAATGGTAATGTAATCAAGTAAAATCAAGCAACAGATCATCTGACTCTACCCAAAAGAAGGCAGAAAATAAGACTTTCCTGCATAGTCTTGCAGCCATTTTCTCAAGCTGTCTACTCCATCACAGAATCTGAGTTCTGGTGGACATACAAACTGTAAAGATGACAAAACAAATCCAAAAATTGCCGCAATGTAGTTTTTTTCCAAATCAGACCTCGCCTTGTAGACCGTGGGGACACCACTGAAGATTTTACAACCATCTCCGTCCCCTTGCCTGCAGTCCTCTGCTCTCCATAGCAAATCATTCCACTCAGACCTACTTCCACCTAAATAAGATGGGGTTATTTTTGCTTTTTGTCAGTTTCTTGCCCTGTTCAGGTATCTTTTTTTTGTTGTTGCCCTCATTGATAGCGGGGACGGGATAGCTCAGTGGTCGGAGCACTCGCTTTCCCCCAGCCAAGTTAAGCAGCGTCGAGCGTGGTTACCAGTTGGATGGGTGACCGTTTGCGCGCCTTGGCTTCAGTACAGTTCCCCCAGTTCACCCAGCTGTCAATGGCTACCTGCCCTCTTTAGGGTCAGGGAAGGTAAAGCAGCGAGGGAGAGGAGATGGGCGCCGCCCTCAATATGCTGACCCTAGAGAAGTGAGGTCTCTGACGCCTCGCTCCCCTACGACTTTATAGGTTATGGGACTCCTTTACCGTTACCTTTTCCCTCATTGATAACAAAATTTGCAAACATCACAGAATAGAAAGAAAAATTCAAAGCAAAAGAAAAATTCCGATTGAAGAGACTCACACGCCAGAAGTCTTCCACGCTGGTGAGGGTACGGAAGGTACCCCCGTTCTGCTTGTTGGCGGTGTCCAGGAAGAGGTCGCTCATCACCTTGGTGTAGTAGAACATGGTGGTGCTGGTCATGCCAAAGGTGACTGGAAGGGCACAAATCAAACAATAAAAAAACCTTGTACATGCGTCTTTAACCTGCATTTCATAATAAAAGCTCGACGAACGCTATAGCTAAGTAGTTAGAACCATTTCACTTTGATCACGTGCGTCCATGAAATCATGGGTTCGAATCTCAGTGTCAGTGCCGTCTGGTGAATAAAGGGTGGTGGGATTTTAACAACCTCCCAGGTCAACTTCAAGTGCAGACTTGCCGGTGTTTTAATTCCCTTTGTGTACATATATATGCACATTAAAGACCCTGTAATTCCTATTACCAGCCTTTGGTGCAATATGGGAACATAAATATACCCAGCATACATCCCTGATATCAGAATGCGGCGACCTTCATGGTGGGCAAAAACGGTCGCGTACGCAAAATCTCACCATTGGTGAACCTCGGAACTCTAGCTGAGGAACAACAAAAATAAAACCAAAAATAAAAACCGGTTATGTGATAATTCAGGATGATTCTTGTCTTTTAACACTTTTCCCCTACAGCTGCCTCATTCTTTCCACAGACTTTTGATTTCAATAAAAACAAGTCTGAATGATAAAGAACACACATTTTAACACCCACTTCTCCATCACATAGTACACAGCATTATTCAATTTTATAAAGAAACTTTTTTTTCTCTCCCCCTAATGAAAATTCAATACAGTTTTGTGACAGAGTTAGTAACAGGCGACTACTATAAAAAAAACAACAACAACCAATAATATTAATAATATTAATAAAATGCAGTTTTCTGTATCTCAGTTTATAATTAGCTGGTTGGTGGATTGGTTGGTTGGTTGATTGGTTGGTTGATTGGTTGGTTGATTGACTGGTTGGTCAGCTGGCAGTTTGGTCAGTTAGCTGAATGGCTAGTAGAAGAACTTTTTGGGGGGAGGCGGGGGAGGGAGGTTTCTCCAACGGAGCTCCAAGGTTCACCAATGGTGAGATTTTGGCATATATGCAACCATGTTTACCCACCATTCAGGTAGCCACATTCTGACTTCGGGGATAGTGTCTAAACACGACACCTGTGAGTATGTGTTTAGATTTTGTCATCTGTTCCTACTGATACAAAATGGCCTACTCTTCCAAAAAGGAAGAATGGGTTTGTAACATGTGCACACATGTTCTGCATGTGTTCACACACAGGACTTTGGTTTACAGTCTCATCCCAAAGACTTTAGGGAGAGTGAAGTGTGTACTGACATTAACTCCAGGGTAAGATCCCCTAAAACGGGCACCTCCATGGTGGCTTGATCCTGAGCGGTCAGATCACAGGCACAGTGCTTTAACCACTTGGCTACCCCCCACCTCCACCCCCAGGTAGTACAAATAATTGGTTAGTTACGGTTTAAGTGATCAGACGGCTGGTAGATTGATTGCACGGTTTGAAGGAAGAAAAGGGTTATAAATTCAGTTAAATGGCTGACATCACGATACTTACTGACACAGATGATGATGAGAAAGACGATGTAGATGACCAACTCTCTCAGAGTTGTCTTCACATACAGCTCACGGTTGGTCTTCGTCTCTTCCGTCTGCCGAGTGGCCCATAGAGCTGTAACCAAACGAACAAATTATTTACACTGTGTGTGCTGCATACTTATGAAGATATGTACAAAAAAACTACAATATATAAGACAGGCTCACAAACATACTGATGTGCATTATATCAAAATTTGATCTCTTCCTATCCACTACTGTGTGTTCATATGTGCATGCTCATGTCATACAAACAAATGTGTGCTCAAACACATAACAGTGACACACACTAACTAAATTTTACATCATTATCTCATGATGCAGTGATACACACACACATGCACGCACATGCGCGCACACACTCACACATGCACACACGCATGCACACACCCATAGTATATATTTAAAACAAACCTCTGTAATTTACTAAGTATTTTGGTTTCCTTCAAAATCAGTAAATAAAATAATGCTTATAGATTTTATCAGACACATTCATGTCCAGTTTTTCACAACTACTTTATAATCTATTCTCCCTTTTTTTTTCTTTTTTAGAGATAAGTAATAACAATTCTAAGAATTCTAAGAATGTACACTGTGTTTAAAGTTTTAAAGAAAAAACAACTTTGTGCTTCATACAGATTCTAAACTGGCAAATAATGAGTTACTGTTAATGTGATTTTATCTGGAAGTGGAATCTGTTCTTGGCCAAATCCAAAAATAACAAACTCAAGCAAGCATCTATTCTAAAACAACTACACAAAATGCTGACATTCCTTAAAAATTCAACAGTCTACCTACTGTAACAAAAGACTGAAGCTTTAATACTAGCTAGCGCGCTCCGTGTCTCTCTCTCTCTCTCTCTCTCTCTTCTCTCTCTCCTCTCACAGTCAACACACACACACACACACACACACACAGCTGAACAATGTATTGCATAGCATGTATAGCAATGTATTGCATAGCATTAGCTAGTAGCATAAAAACATGGGAATCAGGAATGACAGGGAAGGGGGGTGAGGGGTGTATATTCTAATACTGCCCATCCTAAAATAATACCAACAACATGTATGCCATACAAGAATGAGGTTCATTACAGTAACTAGTGTAAGTCAGTCTAAACTAACATTATCATCAAAACACATGAATGGATACACTTTCTTCACCCTACCTGGAGTAAACCATTTTCCTTCAGCCACTGGGACTGGAGGCTTTACTTGTGGACTTTCACCCATGAATACATTGATTTGAAAATCATTTCAGTTTAACAAAAACGTACCATCAATAATGGCTTAATGGCTTAATGCTGAATTCCTTATTCATACATACTTCAAAAACAATTATTATTATCAACCATTATATACAACCATTATCCATCATCTCCACCCCTACTCCCTACAGATGACAGAATTTACAAAACCGCATACACACGGGGACTGGATGTAAAAAAGTACATAAGTGCTTACTCCATTATCCTCAATATAAAAGAATAAAATAAAAATAAATAAAATTTTTCTGTGTGTTTACCCCCATTGCTGCTCTTACTCTTAGTCTTACTGAGCAACAAACTTTATTTCAAAATCCCAGTCAGGAGCTTGCTTTATACTCTTACTCGTCTTTTTCTTAGTCTTATTCATAATGCTAAAACATCCTTGGACTAAGATTAAATATTTTGCATAAAAACTTATAAATCTGTTCAACTGACTCTAGATTCTATCCTCTCCATCCCTCAGATAGATAATTATTTAAATGTTGATACTTTGCTTCTCTCAGTCTCACTCTCACTCAGTCTCTGAATCTGAGTATTTTTTAATCTTGTTTTTATCTGAGGGAGCTTACTTGCACACACATGCACACACAAAGTGACAAACATGTGCATGTATGCACACACATGTATAATACACAACAAGAAGAAGAAAGAGAACAGCAATAACATTAACATTAAATAACATTAACAATGACACTGATTATAAATTAACTGGTATTATGATGATGACCATTATTAGGTATCATCAATGTTCTTGTCATAGTGACATTTACATTTAATCATCATCATCACCATAATGATAAACAACACCAACATGCAATGATGATGATGAGTTCCTGTTGATGGTATTGCTGATGACAATGGTAATAGTTTTGTATTCTTAAAAGTTAAATGCTAGTAAATAGTTCAAAGTAGACTAAAACAGTAAAAGTAAACACCATCTAAAATTAGGCTAGGCCTATCTAGGACATAGTCACAATATTCTTCCAAACCATCTCTCTCTCTCTCTCTCTCTCCTCTCTCTCTCTCTCTCTCCTGTGACACACACACACACACACACACAGTCGCGCGCGCGTGCGCGCGCGCACACACACACACATACAATGGGCGCACACCTACCCACGAATGAGACTGAGGCAAAGTGATAGGCCTACATGTAAGCTTTCCAGCATTCACTTTACAGACACTCCTTTATTGTTCCTGACTTTTTTTGTTGTTGATTCTTATCTTTGCGCTATATAGTATATTCCATTCTAACAATGAAAACAAAACGAAAAACTCGAATTTAAACACAACAAACAACAGCGACTGCGCTAAACCAAAAACACACGAATGAATGAAATCTTTCTTACTTCCACAGCACAAAGAAACAACAACAAAAAGTATCTAGATCTGTAGCCTAGCGTGCCTGTGCTCTCTTGTGTGCTACTTACATCGGATGCCTCTCCCAATGGCGGTGAGGAAATTGCCGCCGCCACCTCCACCTCCTCTGGAACTGGACTTGGCACCGACATTGGAACTGCTGGCATTTCGGTTCTGCTCTCCTCCCATGTACTGGCTGTCTACAAGATCTGGGTCGTCTCGAATTCCATCGTTCCCGTAGTTTGAAACCCAAGCACTCCTCGACTGCGCACTCCCAGGACGGTTCGACATTTTGCTACTGCCAGAGACGAAGTTAGTTTTTCTTCGAAACTGGACCAAGCCTACCTAATTTCGTTCTAAACAAGTTTGATCTGAGTGAAAGAGTTCGGTACTTGGATAAAATTACAATGTTCAGCTTTCAAATGAAGCGTTACACGCTTTGTGCCTAGTAGTCGAGCCTAGAAGAATAATGTCTACGTTTGTGATAAGTTTCGTCTGCTCCGGTGAGAGCACGTTAGGGAACTGCGCACAGCGCGCCTGGATGGCCAACTTTTCTTCCAGAGTTCCCCCGCCACCTAGGCTAGCCTATCGATTGCTGGCAAAAATGTCTGACTCTGACGTCATCCCCTCCCCTCCGCCTATCCCTCCCTCCCTACCTTCCCCTTGGATCGATATCTACGTGTGTGCCAGGGGAAATGAAAAGAAATGAGCCTGGGTTGGTGTTGTCAGCAGGACCCTAATCAATTAAAGATACATCAAGCCAAAGTTGCCTGGAGACAAGTGCGCGATTGCACTGTTTGATTGCTGAGGGTGAGCAAACTCGGAACCGACAGAAATGAAAAAAAAAAAAGGGGAGAGAGAGAGAGAGAGGAGAGAGAGAGAGAGAGAGGGTCATTGTCAGAGAGAGAGAGGGGGGGGGGGGGGTGGGCACAAGGCCTCTTATAGTCTATGCATGCGCATGGTACCCTGACCATAATTGTTGGGTTGTTTCCCCCCCCCCCCTTTTTTTTTTTTTTTTGGGGGGGGGGGGGGGGGTGATACCCAGGATCCTTTTTTGACGAGGGCGAAAGTTGTTGTTTGTTTTTTTTCCCCTGAGAGTTCTAGGTTAATGCTGCTGTTGGAATCGTCTTTTTGTGGGCAATGGTGTGTGTGTGTGTGTGTGTGTGTGTGTGTGTGTGTGTGTGTGTGTGTGTGTGTGTGTGTGTGTGTGTGTGTGTGTGTGTGTGCCAGAGACAGACAGACAGACAGAGAGGATCAAACTTTTATTTCTGGATGGTACATTGAATAAGAAATCGGTGTATTCTTTTTGTTCATCAAGCCATCCATCCAAGAATTAAAAAAAGTACTTTTTTCAAAATGAAAAAGCAAATCAGTATTTAAAAATAGAAAAAAGAAAGAAAAGAAAGAAAGACAGACAGAAAAAAGAAGAAAACCCCCAAAAGAAAAAGGCGACACAATGCAAAGAAATAAAGGCGTATCAGGTTACAATATTGTTGTTTAATCACATCACCTATTCCCTTTCTTCTCTTGGTTCCTTCTTCCACAGACACACACATTAACACATATAATTGTAAGACTAGGCGCTGATTGATCTCTGTGTGTGTGTGTGTGTGTGTGTGTGTGCGTGCGTGCGTGCGTGCGTGCGTGTGTGTGTGTGTGTGTGTGTGTGTGTGTGTTGTGTTGTGTTGTATTGTGTTGTGTGTATGTGTGGTGTTGTGTTGTGTCTAATTATTGATAGTATTTGTTGTTATTGGGGGGGGGGGGGGTGATGAGGGTGTTTCTTTTTGTAGATTGGTTGCTGTTAGGTTTGTTTAGCTGTTTTTTGTTGTTTGCTTGCTTTTTTTTTAAACCAAGTTGTTTGTTCCTATTATATAAATACAGTGACTTTAATCGTCCATTATTGTGCCAAGTCTTTTCCCTGGTTTTGTTTCGTTTGTTTATTTGCGTTTGATTATATAATGTAAAAGTGTTCCCATAACCTAAGCGGTCCTTGGGGAGCCAGGCGTCAGAGACCTCAGCTTCTCATGGGGCCAGTATATTGAGGGCGGCGCCCATCTCCTCTCCCTCGCTGCTTTACCTTCCATGACCCTAAAGAGGACAGGTACCCAATTAGAGCTGGGTGAAGTGGGGAACTGTACTGAAGCCAAGGCGCGCAAACAGTCCCCCATCCGCTTGGTAACCACGCTCGATGCTGCTTAACATTAGCTGGGGGAAAGCGAGTGCTCTGACCACTGAGCAATCCCGTCCCCCGTTTTGGTTTTGTTTGCTTGTTTGCTGTTTGTTTTGTCTTTTGGGGGGCAGTGTTTGTTTGTTTATTTGTTTTTCAGAATCACTGATGAACAGTGGCTCTGCTAGTCATGGCAGCTGGATGGATAATCGTGATAAACATAAGAAAAGCCCAGAAGAAATGACTAAACCTTCGCTTTGCAGACTATGATACTTACTAAACTAGCCAAACTGTCTGTTTATTAGCTGGTGTAGATCATGGATTTAACTTAAGCTGCCTCATCAATTGACGGAACCGCCTCATACGTCATAAAGGACGCTATCAGGGCCTTCCAGAAGTCAGTTTTGGGTGGGTTTTTATTTCAAAAAAATTCCAGTGCTGGTGCTCATTCATTCATTATTTTATTTCGAGGATAATGGAATAAGCACAGTGTGTGTGTGTTTTTTGTTTGTTGTCCAGTCCCCGTCTGTATGCAGTTTTGTAAATTTTGTCATCGGTTCAGAGCTCACTGACAAACACTGGGGTATAAAACGAACAATCATAAAGGCTGATCTGCTTTATTGCTCAGAAGCAAGTGCCGTAACCAAATCAAGGAACCAGATACACGCCACGGTGGTGGCACGAAGTGTGAAACAAGGAGCCGCTCACCCACACCAGCCTACTGACACTTCAGTGATGGCTGGGGCGGCCATGGTGGTGGCAGAGTCAAGGGTTTAATGAGTTAACGCAGGGCCACATTCGCGCTGCTAATACAACCAGACCTGTCCAACAACACACCAAAAACCCGAGGGCCAATATCTGGCCTACTGACCTGCGGGACAAACTCTTCGGACCCCTAGAGGGATTCCAGCGCACGGCAGCATTTGTCAGGGCCTCAGGAGTTGTTGTTTGAGCGTTTCACGAAGAAGAAAATTAATACGAACCCTGTATTAAAAGATTGTGGAGTCACGGGTTTAATGAGTTAACCAGGGCCACACTCAGTGGCTGCTAATACGACCTCAGTGTTAGAAAGTTAGATCATTTGGGCCTAATCTCCCAGGTTGACTCAGAGGTTGATTGATACTTGTTAGACTAATCCTGGACACTTGTGCAGTACAGCGAAACTGGTAAATCGATACGTTTGGTGTTCAGCTAGCTGAACCTGTGTTGGAACTGCCTGAGATCAGTCGATGACTGGTCAGGTAGATTATCACTGATCTCAGGGGCCTTGATACCCAGCCTTTAGTACCCGACCTGGACTACAAAGGCCTACTTATTTTTGCCTAAATCCTCTGAAATAAATAAATAAAAATATATAAATGAATAGGTAAGTTTACTTAACTTTATTTTTTACAGTGAGTCAAGTTTTGCAGAGCAATAATATAGGACCCTATCCTTAGACTTTTTACCCCAGTGTGTCTCTCAGGATTCAAGTATAACAGGAGGGGAAGGGGCTGGGGCGTGGAAATTAACTGACTAGGAACTGGAACCCGTACAGTCGAATCGGTCAACAGGCACTTCAGTGAATCTCAGTAATATATGTGTATAATATAGATGGATGGATAGATAGATAGATAGATGTGTGTGTGTGTGTGTGTGTGTGTGTGATTGCCAAAGTTTGTGGTGCCAGAGTTAAAGGCCTGACTGACTGGTCACACCACGGCATGGAACTGCTCATCACAGTGTGTATTGATCTCAGTTATATGATCGCTGCTGTGGCTGCGAAAAGTACAGTACACTCCCAAAATCGGTCAACCGAGTTGAAGCCGGACCTAAAAAGTGAAGGGCTTCGAAAAAAACCCAGGCCTATACGTCACACACTAGTTACACCGAACAAATGTACTAAAGTAAATGAATAAAATGAATACAAAGAAAAGCAGCCCCCCACGCTAATGACTGTTTGCGTTCCAAAACAAACAAACAAAAAATGAAAAGAACGAATGTAGATAAACTTGAAGTTAGATCCAATTTGTCCACTCCTGCAACCTTAGTTCTGGTGATGTCTGGCTATTTTTATTTATTTTATTTTATTATTTATTTATTCTTTTATATCGAGGATAATGGAATAAGAACTTATGTTGTTTTTTTTACACCCAGTCCCCGTGTGTATGCGGTTTTGTAAATTGTCATCTGTTCCCACCGGCACACGATGGCCTACTCTTACGAAAAGCGGAACAGGATTTTAACGTGTGCGCAAGATGTTCTGCGTGCGTTCGCACACGGGGCCTCGGTTTATAGATTCATCCGAAGGACTTGGAGGTCTCATCCGGAGACTATGATTAGCTATGATAGTTATCTAGGACTGTGGCAAGGGTTTCAAGTGACCCATTGCAGTAAACTTATTGGCAGACAGACAAAGAAAGACAGACAGACAGAAAGATCGATCGATTGATTGATTGATTGATTGACTGATTGATAACCTTTATTCTCAAGGGTTACAGATAAGTATTGATATACTTTTTTTTTCATCCGGCCCTTTCCCTGAGAAGGCACTATCCTTAATAATCTGAGCTGATAGTTTCAGTTAAACGTAATTTTTTTTTAATGTAACAGGTCAGAGACTCCCTCTGCTACTGGTAACCATGTAACCCAGTACCACCTGCCACATGTGGGGAGTAAACCCAATCCAAAAATCCGACCTGGAGAGGGATGGGCTCCGCCAGGTTTGATTTGCCTAAGATACACCAATGACAAAGACAGCCAGAATTTCCATACCGGATCGGGCGTCGCCCGGGTTACCAAGGACCGCGCCTTCTGTTGCTCATCAGGACAGGGGTCGAAAGTATGCTACTGATGTAAAACACAACAAAATCCGTGCCAGAAACAACACCATCATTGGCACATGGAATGTACGGACACTAAGAGCTGCAGGCAAAGTGGAAGAACTGACACATGAGATGTCCAGATATCAATGGCACATCCTTGGGCTCTGCGAAGTCAGGTGGAAAAACATGGGAGAAACAACGACCCAGGAAGACCACAAATTATACTACAGTGGAAAACAGGATAAACATGAACACGGCGTGGGGTTTCTCGTTCACAAAGACACCGTGAACACCGTCATGAGCTGTCAGCCTGTGTCCAGCAGACATATTACCATCCGCCTGAGAGCAACCCCCTTTAACATAACTGTAGTACAGGCATACGCCCCTACATCAGACTGCACAGATGAAGCCATAAAAGAATTTTATGACCAGCTACAAGAGGTTCTGAATCAAACTCCCAAGAAAGACATCCTCGTTGTGCAAGGTGACTGGAACGCCAAGGTAGGAGAAGATGCATGGAAAGATTGGGAGGGCGTTTGTGGCCACATTGTAATAACCAATCAAATGAAAGAGGCTTGAGACTCCTGGAGTTTGCCAGTAACAACCATCTCCAGCTAGTGAATACACTTGGCCCACACAAGAAATCCAGAAAATGGACATGGCATAGCCCAACTGGAGAACACCACAACCAAACAGATTACATCATGGTGAAAAGACGGTTCAGTCTAGCGTTAACATCGCACAGACACGAAGTTTTCCAGGAGCAGACATAGGGAGTGATCATGATCTTGTGATGATGACTTTCCGACTACGCCTAAAGAAAATCCACAAGCGGAACAACATCAGGATCAAATTTGACCTCGAGAAGCTGAAGGACCCAGAGGTATTAGAAATTTTTCAAGCAAGGATAGGTGGAAAGTTTGCAGCACTCACTGTGATAGACTCAGACATAGATACACTGACGAATAGTTTCAATACAGCAGTGACTGAAACAGCAAGCGAGCTTCTTGGCAAACACCGACCAGTCAAAAAACCATGGGTCACACCTAACATCCTACAACTATGCGACAAGCGTAGAGAGTTGAAGAAAAAGAAAAATGAAATAAAAGAAAGAGCAGAACAATATAGGGCAGTCAACAAAAGATTCAGGAAGTCCATGACGAGGCAAAAGAGAAATGGATCGGTGAACAGTGCCAAGAATTGAAGAGAACATCAAGAAAAACAATAGCAAGAAAGCATATCAGCTGGTGAAAGACCTGACTAGCACAAAACAGGGAAAAGGTTTAACAATCCAAGACAAAAATGGGAAGTGTCTCACTGATGACCAGGATATTCTGAACAGATGGACAGAATACTGCTCCGACCTGTATAACTATAGAACCGCAGGAGATCCAGAAGTCCTAAATGTACCAGCAAGCAAAGACACAGACAGTCACCCTATCCTCCGAGAAGAAGTGGAAACAGCAGTCAGATCGCTGAAAAAGGGAAAGTCAGCAGGGGCTGACAACATTCCAGCTGAGTTGGTTCAAGCTGGAGGGGAAGCCATGATCAGCGCCCTACTAAGAATCTGCAACAAGATCTGGCAGACAGAAAAATGGCCAACACCATGGACACAGTCACTCATCATCACCCTCCCCAAGAAAGGAAATCTACAACAATGCCATAATTACCGCACAATCAGCCTCATATGCCACCTAAGCAAGGTCATGCTGCAGATAATATTGAATAGACTGAAGCCACAAGCAGAGACCATCATTGCTGAGGAACAAGCAGATTTCAGAGCAGGGCGCAGCACAACCGAACAGATATTCAACCTCAGAATACTATGTGAGCGGTACCTTCAACATCAACAAGACCTTTACCACGTATTTATCGATTTTAAGAAGGCATTTGTCAGGGTGTGGCATGCAGCTTTGTGGGCAACCATGAATTTGTACAGCATCAATGCAAACCTGATCAGAGTCATCAAACAGCTGTACAGCGAGGCCACCAGTGCAGTGTACTACAACAACAACATTGGAGAATGGTTTCGAACAACAGTTGGAGTAAGGCAGGGCTATCTACTCTCACCCACTCTTTTCAACATCTTCCTTGAGAGAATCATGGCTGATGCACTGGAACATCATGAAGGATCAGTCAGCATTGGTGGCAGAACGATCACAAACCTCCGCTTCGCAGATGACATTGATGGAATAGCAGGATCAGAAAAAGAGCTTGCCAGCCTAACAGAAACACTTGAATAAGGCCTCCAAAACATACGGCATGGAAATCAGTGCAGAGAAGACCAAACTGATGACTAATAACACCAACGGCATTAGCACTGATATCAGGGTTAATGACCAGAAGCTGGAAACAGTTCAAAGCTTCAAGTACCTGGGAACCATTGTATCAGACCAGGGATCCAAGCCAGAAGTAGTATGCAGGACTGCACAGACAATAGCAGCTTTGTCAAAACTAAACACCATCTGGAGAGATAAAAATATCTCACTTATCTCCAAGATCAGACTAATGCGCTCCCTTGTCATATCCATATTTATGTATGCCTGTGAATCATGGACCCTGACTGCAGATTTGGAGAGAAGAGTACAGGCGGTGGAGATGAGATGCTTTCGGAGACTCCTTGGCATCTCCTACAAAGACCACATAAGCAACGAAAGCGTGCATAACAGAATCCAGCAAACCATTGGACCCTATGAGAACCTTCTAACGATCGTGAAAAAACGTAAACTTAAATGGTATGGGCATGTCACAAGATCTAGAGGACTTGCAAAGACAGTTTTACAAGGCACTGTCCAGGGAGGAAGAAGAAGAGGCAGACCAAGGAAGAGCTGGGAGGATAACATCAGCGAATGGACAGGCCTAGAACTCAACAAAACCCTGAGAAAGGCAGAACAGAGAGAGGAATGGAGGGAACTGGTTGTTGAGTCTTTGAGGGTGCCCCCACGGTCGTCAGACTACGGGACAGATAGATAGAATAGATAGATAGAACATATTTTTCAAATCTATATAATTATGTCATAATTATTTGAGAGATAGATAGATAGAGAGTATCATCAGATTTTATAAAAAAAAACCTTTTCTATACAAGGCACTAGAAAATCCTATGACAAAAGAGAGAGGAAGAAAGAAAGAAAGAGAGAAAGAAGGTGGGGGGGGGGGGGTGGAGGAGAGAGAGAGAGAGAGAGAGAGAGAGAGAGAGAGAGAGAGGAGAGAGAGAGAGAGAGAGAGAGAGAGAACTAAATGACAACATGAACAGACAAGCAAACAAACAAACAAACAAACAACAACAACAACAAAAGCGCAGGAAAACATCACAGAGAAAACCAAAAGAAACACGACACAGAAACAAAACAAATCAAAGCAAATCTGAACATGCATTATTTGTATATATATAGCCAGGGTCTGCAGTTATTGCTCTATGAACAATTGATTGCTTTGAGCGTGATTGGGTTTTCTTTTTTCCTTTTTTCTTTTTTTAAAGTTTAATCGATGAATTGTGGGGGTGGGGGACGATTTGTTTTCAGCTATGTAGAGAAAAAGTTGGGAATCTAATTGCGAATGTAATTACGAAACTGCGCCATGAGAACTTGCCTTGAAAACTAATTACCGACTGAATAATGTACACAAAACAATTTTCTCCTTGCTTTTGCTGTTCTTATTTATTTACTTCTTCTTGTTGTTTTTATTTTCCCTTCTACTTCTTTTTCTTTCCTTTTTTTCTCCTCCTCCTCTCTCCTCATCCTCCCCATCCCATCCTCCTTCTCCTCCTTCCCCATCCTCCCCTCCTTCTCCTTCCCCTCCTCCTTCAGTTTCTCAAAGTTCTTTGTCCGGTATATAGACACTGGGGACAGGATAGCTCAGTGGTCAGAGTACTCGCTTTCCCCAAGTCAATGTTTAGCAGCATCGAGCGTGGTTACCAAGTGGATGGGTGACCGTTTGCGCGCCTTGGCTTCAGTGGGTGCCTGCCTCTTTAGGGTCAGGGAAGGTAAAGCAGCGAGGGAGAGGAGATGGGCGCCGCCCTCAATATGCTGGCCCCTAGAGAAGTGAGGTCTCTGACGCCTCGCTCCTTTACGGCCACATAGGTTATGGGACACCTTTACCTTTTACTTTATGGACACTTCTGTCTTCAGACTGACTGTTGGAGCTTGTCTCACGATAGGGGACGGGATAGCCTGGTGGTCAGAGTGATGTTTTCGTGATCTGCTGACCCGGGTTCGATTCTCGTTCGAGAGGATTTTTCCCCTGGAGTTAACATCAGTGCCGACTCCACCTCCCCAAAAGTCCTTCGATGAGACTATAAACCGAGGTCCCATGTGCGAACGCAGGCAGAACATCTTGCGCACACGTTAAAACCCGTTCCGCTTTTCGGTAGAGTAGGCCAGTGTGTGCCGGTAGGAACGGACGACAAAATGTACGAATCTGCATACACACGGGGCTGGATGGGGAAAAAAAGCACATACGTGCTTATTCCATTATCCTCGAAATAAAAGAATAGAATAAATAAATATAGAAAAAAATAATAACTGAAGACGAGTATCCCATCAAGCTGGAAAAAAGCTCGAAGGCAGCTTCTGTTGGTTTTTTTTTTTTATTGCATGATGGTCAATGTTGATGAGAAGGATTGCTTGGTAGTTATACTTTCGAAGCGGTCGATCCTTAGCCACTCACTCGTCTGGCGAAACTCAACATAGGCCCTATGGAGCATCCCTATTTGTAGAGAAACTTCACCTAATCTTACGCCTTAATCAAAGCAAAGGCACCAACTAAAGCTGGCCTTGCGGTAGGAACCCTACTACCACCAACATTTTATTTGATCTGCAGTTAGGGCCTAACTTATCTCTCTCTGGCTGGCCGGCTTGCTGGCAGCTAGGCCTATATGCAGCCAATGTCTATAGTTATCAGAGGCCCGTTGGGTTAGGCCTCTATCCTGCACCACCTGGGAACGCGTTGAGGGTACTAAAGGGTCACCCCCTACCTAGCCTACCTTGAACTGGACCTAAGCGGAATTCCAGAGAGAGATAAGGAGCAAAATTATTGCTATAGCCTAGTTGTAGTTGTATCGTGTGCAGTTGGCAAACCCAATAGTCCCAGTCCATATAGAGAGATAAGAAGGGGAAGGGGGCTGTAACAGCTGAACAAACGGGTTAGGAGTCTCTCTGTCTCTCTCTCTGTCTCTCTGTGTCTGTCTGTCTCTCTGTCTGTCTCTCTCTGTCTCTCTGTCTCTCTGTCTCTCTCTCTCTCATCTCTCTCTCTCTCTCTCTCTCTCTTCTTTTTAATTTTTTTTTTTTACTGCTTTGGTTATATCATGTAGGCTAAGTCTGTTCAGAAAAAAAGAAATATTAATCAGCAGGCTTATAATTATTTTTCTTTTTGAATGACCTTAAGCAAAAAAAATCATTTTTCGATGCTTTGAAAGTTCTTCATTTGAGGCTTTTGCCTCTCCGACCCCTCCACCCCAACCCGCCCCCCACCCCTGCCTCCTCTCCCCGTGCATTTTTTTTAAAAGAGGAAAATGGTTTAGTGGCATGTTTTGTTTCATAGTTTTTATCTTCACTTTAAATCGATTAGCTTTTTACCCTCGTTTTTGCCATAAAGCTATTACAGTATACTCATATCTATATATTATTTTTGCCGAAATCGATTCTCAGCATTTGATCACAAGTTGGCCTATGGTTGTTTTTTTGTTGTCAAAGTTGTTATTGTCGTCGTCGTCGTCGTCATATTTGTTGTTGTTGTTGGTGGTGGTGGTGGTGGTGGTGGTGGTGGTGGTGTGTGTGTGTGTGTGTGTGTGTGTTTTTAAGTGCGTGTGTGTATGTGTGTGAGTGTGTGTGTTTAAGTGTGTATGTGTGTGTGTATGTGTGTGTGTGCGTGCGCGTGCATGTGTGAGTACTCTAACTATTTTATGAGCGCATGCATGAAGGTGTAATAATTATATACAGTTTAAGGTCTATTCACATCTAATGATTTTAGACAATGCAGACGTAAGCGAGTGCATACGTGCTGCTGTTAATATACAAAGAGAAGGCTACAAGAAAAATTTTAAAAGAAGAAGAAGATTATGAAGAAGAAGAAGAAGAAGAAGAAGAAGAAGAAGAAGAAGAAGAAGAAGAGGAAGAGAGAGAAGGAGATGAAGAAGAAGAAGAAGAAGAAGAAGAAGAAGAAGAAGAAGATGAAGAAGAAGAAGAAGAAGAAGAAGAAGAAAGAAGAAAGAAGAAGAAGAGAAGAAGAAGAAGACGAGGAGGAGGAGGAGAGGAGGAGATGAAGAAGAAGAGAAGAAAGAAGAAGGTAAGAAGAAGAAGAAGAAGAAGAGAGAAGAAGAAGAAGAGAAGAAGAAGAAGGAAGAAGAATAGAAGGAGGAGGAGGAGGAGGAGGAGGAGGAGGAGGAGAACAAGAGCAAGAACAAGAACAAGAAAGAAAGAAAGAACAAAAATCAGACAAATGCCTTCACTGACGTCACGAGCATCATTCTCATTCCCATTCTGGAAGCTTGCAGGCAGTCAATCCTCTTTGCCCCCTCCAAAGGAAACCCTCCCTCCAGAAGACGTCAGAACAGGCCTCTTAAGACCTGACCTCAAGCCTGTTGTGTGTGTGTGTGTGTGTGTGTGTGTGTGTGTGTGTGTGTGTGTGTGTGTGTGTGTGTGTGTGTGTGTGTGTGTGTGTGGTGTGTGTGTGTATGTGTGTGTGTGTGTGTATGTAAGTGTGTTGTGTGTGTGTGTGTAAGTGTGTGTGTGTGTGTGTTGTGTGTAAGTGTGTGTGTGTGTGTGTGTGTGTGTAAGTGTGTGTGTGTGTGTGTAAGTGTGTGTGTGTATGTGTAAGTGTGTGTGTTTGTGTGTGTGTGGTGTGTATGTTAAGTGTAGTGTGTGTGTGTGTAGTGTGTGTGTGTGTTGTAGTGTGTGTAAGTGTGTGTGTGTGTGTATTGTATGTGTGTAGTGTGTTAAGTGAGTTTGTGCGTGTTGTGTTTATGTGTGTATGTGTCTGTGTGTGTGTAAGTGTGTGTTTGTGTGTGTGTTGTGAGTGTGTGTGTGCGCGCGCGCGTGCGTGCGTACGTGCGTGCCTGTGTGCGCACACGCGCGCCTGTGCATGCGTACGTACGTGCATGTGTGTATGTGCGCGCGCGCGCGATCGCGCGTGCAGGAGGGGGGGAGGGTGTCTTCTGAAGCATCATCATCATGTCCGTTTTGATCCGGATTTGTCCTGATCTCTTCACAGTAGGCCTACCCTGCTGCTTGCTTAGCCTAGCCTAGCCTAGCCTGCTTGACTGCCTGCCTGCCTAACTGCCTGTCACGATGGATGATAGCTGGGCAGGAATGTGTCCTGGTCCCTTAAAACCCAAAGCCGATCAGGGCATCAGGGTGCTAGCTCTGCTACTGACTGCTACACTACACAAGTGCCGGCTAAGACTGACAGAAGGAAGGTATGGGCGGGCGGGCCTAGGGCCGGCAGGTAAAGGGTCTAGATATTGATAATAATATCCTGACTGAGCCTGTTGTTGTTGTTGTTGGGGATTTTGTTGTTGTTGTTTTTGTTGTTTTTTTGTTGTTGTTGTGTTGCTGTTGTGGTGGTGGTGGTGGGGGTAGTAGTTGGGTGGTTTTTTGTTTGTTTGTTTTGTTGTGTGTTTTTTGTTTTCTTTTGTTTTTGTTTTTTGTTGTTGGTTTTTGTTGTTGTTGTTTTTTGGGGGGAAGGGGGTAGGCTTGGGGTTTTTTTGTTGAGTGTGTGGAGTGTTTTTTTGTGATTTTTTTTGTGTTTTTGGTTTTGTTTTGTGTTGTTTTCTTTTGTTTTGGGGGTTTTTTTTGGGTGGGGAGGGGGTCTTTTGTTTGTTGTTTTGTTTTGTTTGTTTGTGTTTGGGGGGTCGGGGTGAACTGCCCACTAACGCGGACGATAGTGTAGCGATTGCTTAGTGCGACACTTAGAGCACACAAAAAACAACAACAACAACAACCCAACAACAACATCAAACCAAATGCAGAAATGATGAAGTC
>CM054134.1:55428184-55478184 GCA_028751875.1 Rapana venosa
TCCACCACCCCCTACGCAGGCAGAAACGGGTGGCTATTGATCTCCATCAGTGGAACATACCTCATTCCGTGTGACTGACCCGCTCAACCGGTTCTACCTGCTGCTGTGCTTCCATACAAAATGTTCCTAGGCTATACCTCTCTTTTTTTCTTTCGTTCGGCTGCTGAGACTGCGCTTTGGTTCACCTCAAAAAAGCGTTGTTGGTTCGATTTTCTCTATGTTTTGTGTGTGGTGTGTGTGTGTGTGTGTGTGTGTGTGTGTGTGTGTGTGTGTGTGTGTGTGTGTGTGTGTGTGTGTGTGTGTGTGTGTGTTTGTAATGTGGGGGGGGGGGGGGGTTTGGGGGGGGGGGGGTGAGGGAGGTCAGTGGGTTTGTGTTGTGGTTTGTGTGTGTTAGTGTGTGTGGAGGGGGGGGGGGGTGTTGGTTTTTGCTGTGTTGTGGGGGTGGGGGTGGGGGTTGTTGTTGTGTATGTGTTGTGTTGTGTGTTTGTGGGTGGGTGGATGGATGTTGTGTTGTGTTGTGTTGTGTGGTGGGGTGGTGTGTGTGTGTGTTTGTGTGTGTGTGTGTTTGGTGTGTGTGTGTTGTGTGTGAGTGTGTGTGTGTGGGGGGGGGGGGGTGGGGGGGTTGTGTTTAGTGTGTGTGGTGTTGTGTGTGGAGAGTGTGTGGTTGTGGTGTGTGTGTGTGTGTGTGTGTGTGTGTGTGTGTGTGTGTGTCGTGGTGTGTGTGTGTGGTGTGTGTGTGTGTGTGTGTGTGTGTGGTGTGTGCGGTGTGTGTGTGTGTGTGTGTATGTGTTTGGTGTTGTGGTGTGTGTGGTGTTGTGGTGTGAGGTGGTGTGTGTGTGTGTGTGGGGGGGGGGGGGTTGTGTTGTGTTTAGTGTGTGTGGTGTTGTGTGTGTTTGTGTGTGTGGTGTGTGTGGAGGGGGTGTTGTGTTGTGTGTGTGTGTGTGTGTGTGTGTGTGTGTGTGTGTGTGTGTGTGTGTGTGTGTGGTGTGTGTGTGTTGTGTGTGTGTGTGTTGGGGGGTGTTGTGTTGTGTTGGATGTGTGCTGAGTGTGTGTGGGGGTGTGTGGGTGTTTTGGGTTTTGTTTGTTGTTGTTGTTGTTTTGTTTGTTGTTTTGTTTTGTTGTTTTGTTTGGGTTTGTTTTGTTTCATTTGTTGTTTTTTGTTTGTTTGTTTGGGGTTTTTTTGGGTTTTTTTGGGGGGGGTGTTTTTGTTTGTTTGTTTGGTGTGGTTTTTTTAGGGGGGAGGGCTCGTCTTTTGTTGCTGTCGTCTGCGTTGGCAATTTTGTTGTTGTTTTCGTCGAAAGCGTTCCTGTTGTTGTTGTTGTTCTTGAAGTTGTAGTTGCTACTGCTATCATCACTACTTATGTATGCTGCTCATGTTGTAGCTGCTACTGTTGTTGTCCCTTTTTTTTAAAGTTGACAGAAGAGGGTGACATAGAGCAGAGTAAAACGGTAGCAAAAATCTGTTGAGATGAGTTGGGAGTCTTTATCTAAAACGCTAGAATTAAGCCCTGTTTTAAGTATTGCTCCTCTAGTTCTACTGCAATTGTGACACTCCACCCCATAATGAGTATCATTGCACCAGAGGTCAGGTTTTTTAGTTTTTGACATATAATTAATCTGCAGTGAAAAAGCTATCCAATACACACACACAAAAACCAGATTGAAAATCGGAAAATTCCGTGAAAAGTTATTACAAAGTTGAAATGTTACACTGCAGGAAGTGACAGAATGAGAAACTGACAAGTTCAGCATCGTAACAGATGATCAGAATGAAAGGCTTGGGTATAGTTAAAACACATTTGAAAGCGAAAAGGAAACAAAATAATTATGCCTTGATATTTCACTATAAGGTAGAAGAATGGCTATAGCTTTATAATCCACCAAAATCTCAAAATCGACAACCTGACCCCCTCACCTGTCTAAAATGGCTCCCAGCAGAAAAGTGGGTCAGGTGCTAAGCGACTCATTTCGTGGTGGAGCGTCACAATTTATCTTAATAAGAGTTACGATTTACGATTAACCCCGACAATTTCCTATTCTGCCTCGTGTTCTATAAATAAATACAGATCCTATGTATTATTATGCTTTTAACACCATCACACCAGTATTATTCTGGCTCCTGTTCTATTCCAAGGGGGCCATAAAGATAAGAGTTTGCTGCCGTAGAACCTGTGTGTTGTTCCACCTCTGGTTCCATCAAGGTGGGAACTCATAGTTATGCTAAGTCGTCATCAAGCCTATTCATTGGCCTGTGTCTAGTGTAGTTCTCATCTAATGGCGATGCTATTGATTGCATCCTATTGCCGAGTCCCTTTACTACTCCCCCACCTTAGTCTGCTCAGATGGATGCTAGATACCCTTGTCATAATCGAAACCGGTGATTTGTCCACCCTTTTATTCTACTTCAGGTACCCCATTCTACTTTCAGTATCTCTCTCTCTCTCTCTCTCTCTCTCTCTCTCTCTCTCGTCCTTCGGATGAAACTATAAACCCAGATCCCGTGTGCGAACGCACGCAGACCATCTTGCGCACATGTTAAATCCTGTTCCGCTTTTCGTAAGAGTAGGCCATTGTGTGCCGGTGGGAACAGATGACAGAATTCACAAATCCGCATACACACGGGGACTGGATGTAAAAAATACCACATAAGTGCTTATTCCATTATCCTCAATATAAAAGAATAAAATAAAATTAAAAAAAATTAAAATCTCTGTCAAAAAAAGTACATGAGTGCTTATTCCATTATTCTCCATATAAAAGAATCTCTCTCTCTCTCTCTCTCTCTCTCTCTCTCTCTGTGATATTTTTCCAGATTTTGGTTTTAATTGTGTTTCTTTGTTGCTGCTATTTGTGTGTGTCTCATACTGGTGAGATGGGGCTGAAATCAATCGTGTCACAATCAAGCCTTATCTCTTATTTAAACTTTACTACTGTTTATCTGGATTTTCAAATGCAATCTCACAATCAAGCTTTATTTACTATTCAAACTGGAATCGGGTTTTTTTCCCCCTCAGGTCAATAGTTGTTACAAACCGTTATCAATCCTATCGTGCTGTCTTTGCTGAAGGAAGGGGGGAATTATTGATTAAAAGAAAATTATCTCCCTTGTTCATTTTTCTCGTTGAACAAAAACCGAACCCTCTTAGAATCGTTTTTGTTAAAGGAAAGTGGGGTAAAATATTCACCGGTCGATAGGCCCACAGTTTATTTTGTCTCCATAGAAAAATTCAGCAGGGAATGTCATTTCTGTGGTGGAATCAGCACTTTGTCACATATCTGTACACGCGGATCGATGAGGGATACAGTATCACAACTGATTCTGTCGTCCTCTTTCAGCTTTGTTCAGATGAGTTTTAGGTGCTATCTTAACATCGAAGCCTTGTCATTGTTTTACTTCTCTTTCTGTTTCAATTATTGATCCCTGCCATACACAAAGTGCCATCATCAAGTCTTGTTCGTTATCCCAACATGGAACATCAAAAATGATAGGTACAATGCAGTTACCGTCTTCATCGAGTTTTCCTACCCAAGTTCTATTCTGATGAATCGTATAGTTATGTACAATTGTTAGCAACTTTTTTTTCTTCTATTTTTTCATCTCAGGTTTTGTTCCAATTGATTCTTGTTCTTCTTCTTTTCCCTCTTCTTCTTCCTCTTTTTCTTCTTCTTCTTATTCTACTTTGAACGCTCAGACAGCAACTATCTATGTCTGTCATATAGCACGAAAAAAAATGTGTTGCGATGCCGTTAAGCGCCTGACAAAGTAGGCCCAGCGCAGAGACGATGGATCCTATGGATACAACACAGTCAAGCCAGTCTCTTATTCCACTCCACTTGTAATTCTATAGTGGTGGATCAGGCATAATATGGATACAACTCAGGCATCCAGTGTATTATGTATTGTAACGGTATCTCTATTTCGATAGATCCAAAACGATGAAGCATTCACATGCTTTCATCTCATAGTGATCCTATTGATCACGCGCTGCTGTCAAGTCTCACGTGATTCCCAGATATGACGCGTGAGACAGAGTGCATATTCTGGATCACCCCCCAGGGAGTTAAGCGGGGGAATGAGCAACAACAACAATGACAACAGCATCAACGGTAGATGGCACAGTACGCCTCTTGTGTTTAAGTGGATTCCACATAAAAGCCATTACGGAATAGCCTAGTGGTTAGAACATTGCGCTTGCAATCTGACGACCCGGGTTCGATTCCCGTTCAAGGGGAATATTTTCCCCCGGAGTTAACATCAGTGCAGACTCCACTCTCCCCAAAAGTCCTTCGGATGAGACTATAAACCGAGGTCCCGTGTGCGAACGCACGCAGAACATCTTGCGCACACGTTAAATCCTGTTCCGCTTTTCGTAAGAGTAGGCCATTGTGTGCCGGCGGGAACAGATGACAGAATTGACAAAACCGTATACACACGGGGACTGGATGTAAAAAAGCACATACGTGCTTATTCCATTATCCTCGAGATAAAAGAATTTAAAAAATAATAAAAGCCTCTATCAATATCATTGATCACTTATCATAATTTCAGCTTTATTCTAGCACTGCTCGGTTTTGCTTAGTAGTGAAAGGAGGGGGATTGAGCGTGAGGGCACATACCCCCACATTTAATAAAAAAAAATATATTCTTTTATTTCGAGGATAATGGAATAAGCACTCGTGTGCTTTTTAAAAATCCAGTCCCCGTGTGTATGCAGTTTTTGTCAATTTTTTTATCCGCTCCCACCGGCACACAATGGCCTACTCTTTCGAAAAGCGAAACAGGTTTTAACATGTGCGCGCAAGATGTTCTGCGTGCGTTCGCGCCCGGGACCTCGATTTAGAGTCTCATCTGAAGGACTTTTGGGGGGAGTGGAGTCGGCACTGATGTTAACTCCAGAGAAGAAATCCTCTTGAACGAGATTCGAACCCGGGTCAGCAGATCACGAGCGCAATGCACATCACTCTAACCACCAGGCTATCCCGTCCTTCACCCGCCCCCCCCGGCCCTGTAAAACCTGGTAAATTGCAAAGACGTGGGCATCCATATTCAGACGGACCCTACCTGACTACAATACCTCCATCAGGCCTGTTCATTATTCTCCTCTTGTGCGATGATGAGTTTTAGATAGCCTGCGATTCCAACGTCGCGTGAGGTGCTGGACTTGTATGTATGCCGAAGAAATGAAAGCACCAGCAGGACTGTATTGGAAATCGATAGAAACAGCATCGAAGAAATCGATAGCATTCTACAGTATTCTGGTTTGTGCCGACTACATACACACACACACACACAAAAAACGTCACGACTTGGAGCAGAAATCGATATGGAATAATCGGTTGATTTTTTTCTGTGACGTGTGTTAAATTAAGTATAAACACTCTCTGTGTGTTCTTGTCAAACTGGTATAAGTATAGTTTTGTGTAACCTTTAAATATATATATATTTTATATATATATATATATATAGAGAGAGAGAGAGAGAGAGAGAGAGAGAGAGAGAGAGAGAGAGAGAGGGAGAGACACAGAGAGAGAGAGAGAGAGAGAGAGAGAGAGAGAGAGAGAGAGAGAGAGAGAGAGAGAGAGAGAGAGAGAGAGAATTTCAACAGTTATTGTGCGGTTATGTGTTGACTAAATCCGACAAAATACACAGTGACAGGGTCTTAATACTGATAGGGTTTTTGTAGTTTGATTTGGGGGGTTGGTGGCTTTTTTTTTAGGATAAAACGTAGCCAAGAAAAAGAATTCGGGGGGGGGGGGGGGGGGGGGGACGGGGGGACGAACCTGAGGAAATAGTTTTAAAAGCAATAAAGCAAATCGAAAAAAAAGAGAAGGAAAACGATTTTCTTTTAAAAGACAGACGGACAGACAGACAGACAGGTTGATGCATACATACATACATACATACATACATTCATACATACAGATTTTCATACATACATACATACGTATGTACGGACGCACGCACGAACGCACGCACGCATGCACGCATACATACATACATACATACATACATACATACATACATACATACATACATACGTACGTACGTACACATGCATACATGCATGCATACATACATACATACATACATACATACATACATACATACATAGACAGACAAACAGATATACAGACAGACAGACAGACAGACAGACAGACAGATAGATAGATAGATAGATAGATAGACGTACGCACGCACGCACGCACGCGCACGCGCGCGCACACACACACACACACACACACACACATACTTACGGGTGACAAAATTTACAAATTCACATACACACAGGGTCTGGATTGAAAAAGCACACAAGTGCTTATTCCATTATCCTCGAAATAAAGGAAAGAAAAGAGATTGAACACACACACACACACACACACACACACACACACACACACGCACGCACGCACGCACGCACGCACGCACGCACGCACGCACGCACACACACCACACGCACGCACACACGCACACACGCACACACACGCACACACACACACACACACACACACACACACACACACTTATATCCTTTCCGAAAGCATATTGAGGGCTGTACTTTCTATCAAAAGAAGGGAACCATTCCCCCGAGGCTTTTGCTAGAGGGGCTTTGAAATAATTATTCGGTCGACCAATGCACTTCTGAAGCACCCCCCACCCCACCCCACCCCCACCCCACACCTTCCTCCCCTGTCACTTTCTCCATCCTTTTTCCTCTGAGGGAAGTAATCAAAACCGGGAAGAGGGTTATTTTAATTTTTATTTTATTTCATTCTTTTATATCGAGGATAATGGAATAAGCACTTATGTTTTTTTTTTGTACAATCCAGTCCCCGTGTGTATGCGGTTTTGTCAATTCTGTCATCTGTTCCCACCGGCACACAATGGCCTACTCTTACGAAAAGCGGAACAGGATTTAACGTGTGCGCAAGATGTTCTGCGTGCGTTCGCACACGGGGCCTCGGTTTATAGTCTCATCCGAAGGACTTTTGGGGAGAGTGGAGTCTGCACTGATGTTAACTCCAGGGGAAAATATCCCCTTGAACGAGAATCGAACGCCGGTTGTCAGATTGCCAGTGCAATTGCGAGGGTGGGGGAGGAAGGTTTGGATCTTCCAAACAATCTTTTAAACAAAACTTTTGTTAAAAATGTATTTTTCTTTTTAAGAGAACAGACAGATTGAGATTTGATTAATATGTTCTTCTTTCTTTCTCTCTTTTCTCTATATGCCAGGAGGTAAAGGGTCAGCGGGCATTGAAGAGTTGTTCCCCCCAAAAAAATCTTCCATGCTATGTCGGTTATGTACCAAAGCCTGGGTCTTCTCAAAGTGTTTACCGGGTCCAGTTCAGTTCATCATGTTGTCCATCTGCTGGTTTGTTCTTATCAGTTTGTGTGTGTGTGTGTGTGTGTGTGTGCGTGCGTGCGTGCGTGCGTGCGTGCGTGCGTGCGTGCGTGCGTGCGTGTGTGTGTGTGTGTGTGTGTGTGTATACATGTGTGTGTGAGTGTGTGCGCGTGCGCGCGCTGTTTTGTTTTGGGGGGTTGCTTGTGTTTGGTTTTGTTGTTTTGTTTTATTGTTTCTGTTTTGGTTTGTTATTGTTGTTGTTAATTTGGGGTTGGGTTGGGTTTTCTTTCGTTCCTAGGCAAGGACTCCCAGGTTCACCAATGGTGAGATTTTGCGTTTGCGACCGTTTCTTGCCCACTATGAAGGTAGCCGCATTACAACTTCGGGAATATATGCTGAATAGGCTTATGTATGTATCTCCGTATCCCACCGAAAGCTGACATGGATTACGGGATCGTTAACGTGCATACTTGATCATCTGCATGTGTACATACAGAAAGGGACTTAAGACACAGGGAGGTCTGCACCTTACGTTGAAGTGGGAGATCGTAAAATTTTTTTTTTTTTTTCTCACCCTTAATTCACCAGACGCCGTCTGTTGGCCTAGGCCAAAAGCTGTGTCAGTTATTGATGCCAGCTAATTGCCAAGGCCTACACTAAAATGTTGTTATGTTGTAAAATGTTGTGTTGAGATTGCCTTCATCCATGACAAGCTCTTAACATAACAACCTGCACTCTTCTTTTAAAGGAGAAAAAAATCCTCTGAAGTCGGAGTATGGCTGCCTATTTGGCGAGGTACTTGAAAATAGTCATACACGCAAACTTCCATCCGGTGTGCTTCCTATCTCATAGTGATTCCCAGGTGGGATGAGTGAGTCAGAGTGCACGTTCTGGGTGACCCCCAGAGTGTAAAGCTGGGGAACGCACAACAACAACAACAACCAGACGCCGTCGAGATTCGAACCTACGATTTCATGGACCCGTGGGATTGAAGTCGAATGGTCTTAACCACTCGGCTATAGCATCCGTCTTGGGTTTGTTGTTGTTTAGGTTTGGGTTTGTTGGGGTGTTTGGCTTTTTTGTTGTTTGTTTGTTGTTGTTGTCGTCGTTGTTTATTGTTGTTGTTTTTTGTGGGGATCCTGTCTTCCCATGAAGATAATGAAGGGTTTGTTTGGTGGGGGGGGGGGGGGGGGGGGGTTCCGATTATATTCAGAAACGTGTGCACGAATTTAAGACATTACTGAGATAATTATGATTCCAGCTTCAAGAGCTCTGCCAGATATGTACGACTGAGATCAGTGTGTGTGTGTGTGTGTGTGTGTGTGTGTGTGTGTGTGTGTGTGTGTGTGTGTGTGTGTGTGTGTGTGTGTGTGTGTGCGTGTGTGTGTTGTGTGTGTGTGTGTGTGTTTACAAGATACAAAACATGTTTTTTTTCAAAAGAGACGAGGAGAGAAGAAGGAAGGAGAGAAGAAAAGAAAAACAAACGAAAAAAAAAAGAGAGGGGTGGGGGGGGGGGGGGGGGGGGGGAGGTTGCGAAAGAAGGGGGGGAGGGGAAGAGAGTGTAGGAGATCTCGAGAGAGAATGGGGTGGGGAGGAAAAATGAGAGAGAGAGAGAGGGGGGGGGGGGGGCACAGACAAACAGACAGACAAAGACACAAAGGAACACACAAAAACTGAAGAGGACCCATTGCAGCAACATACTATAATAGACCTATACACGGCCAGTGAAGAAAGAGAGAGAAGAGGAGGTAGGCAAACAGTAGACCGCGCAACAACAGGAACCTTAGAAAAACCAAACCCGACACAACCCTATCTCCATACATTGTTGAACAGCACCCTGTAATCAATAGCCTGTTCTTCTCAACACCAATACAATACACACAGGCATTTGAGATGTCAACCATGAACAAAAGAAAGAGAGAGCTCTAGAGAGGGGGGTGGGGCGGGAGGGAAGGGAGGTTGGGAGAGAGAGAGGGAGGGGGTGAGGGGTGAGAGAGAGGGGAGAAGGGAAGGGAGGGAGAGAGAGAGAGAGAGAGAGAGAGAGAGAAGAGAGGAGAGAGAGAGAGAGAGAGAGAGAGAGAGAGAGAGAGAAAAGAAAGAAAGAAAGAGGAGGGAGGAAGGAAGAGAGAGGGGGAAAGAAAGAAACACACACACACACACACACACACACACACACACACACACACACACACACACACACAACACAACTACAACACAACTCAACACAACACAACACAACACAACACACTGACATGAGAACAGTAACAAAGAAAAAACAAAAAACAACCTAGAAAGCTTTTTGTGTGTTAGCCCTGCAGGCAATAAAATTTTGATAATGATGATTATGTTTGTTTTTCTTCTTTCAAAGTATTGAACAGCAGGGGATTTTCGGAACACCAGGTTCTGTGCAGTAGAACAATGAACAATGGACACTGCGACAGAGAAGTGACACAGGGCGGGACCATAAGGCACTAACAGAGAGAGCAACAAACAAACAAAGAACAACAAAAACAAACAAAGAGATGAAAGGAGGCTGGAGATGTCGTGAACTAGAGGTGGAACTGGAAAGAGAGACAGAGGGAGGGTTTGTTTGGTTTTTTTAAAGCAACTTTTATTTCGAGGAAAATCGAATAAGTACTCGTATATGTTTTACACCTAGTCCCCGTGTGTATGCATTTTTGAAAATTCTGTCATCCATTCCCACTGGCACACAATGGCCTACTCTTCCGAAAAGCAGAAGCGGGTTTTAACGTGCGCGTAAAATGTTCTGTGTGCGTTCACGCACGGGACCTCGGTTTATCGTCTCATCCGAAGGATTTTCGGGAGAGTGGAGTCGGCACTGATGTTAACTCCAGAGGAAAAATTCCTCTTGAACGAGATTCGAACCCGGGTCAGCAGATCATGAACGCATCACTCTAGCCACCAGACTATCCAGAGATGGGAGGGAGGAGGGGGGAGGGGAGGAGAGGAGAGAGAGAGAGAGAGGAGAGAGAGAGAGAGAGAGAGAGAGAGAGAGAGAGAGAGAGAGGAGAGAGAGAGAGAGAGAGAGAAACAACATAACACCAAAGAGATAAAGGTGGCTGGAGATGTCGTGGCCTTTATGAGGTGAACACTGTAAAGAGAGAGAGAGGGAAGAAGGGGGGGGGGGTGGGGGGGGGGGGGGTAGGGGGGGGGGGGGGGGGAGGTGGTGATGTCAGGGTAGGGGAGGTAAAGACACAAATGAAGCGGTATCCCTACCGGGGAAAAAGAAGAAGATGATTGCAAGTGACGAATAATATCTCTTCTCTTCTACCCTCTTCTTCTTCAAAAAAGAATAATAATAAGTATGGAATTATTAGCGCTGAATTTTTAGCACAAATCAAAGCGCTCAGATTCATGTCGCACCACGTTTAAGAGGTCAGACCTCTGCGTGAATTTAGCTGTTCACGGGCAGAGTGTTGTGCAGCGCGTTCGCCCACAGCGCCGCCACCCATCCATGCTGCAACTGATGTTTCCATTTGTGGAATAAGGGATATAATAAAAGTATATATGGATATAGTTAGTATTATAATATTAAAAAATTATATCATATTGATATGGATAAGCAAGAAAAGAACAGGCACCTAAAGCGTTTAATGATTGGCACGCCATGTTTCTTGCCCCCATCCCCCCAACACACCATGCCGCGACGCGGCGGAAATAGAAGGCCTCACACGTCCATGAAGGGAACAGTTTTACAAAACGGCAGTTTTTTGTGCCAGCCGTTGCACCCACACCCACACCCCACCCACCCACACAGCCACAGCCTCAAATCTGATAATCATGTTGGTGGAAAGAGGGAGAAATAAAAGGATGATGGGGATACGTGTAGTTCAGCAGGTAAAATTTCCCCGGAGAGATGACCAGGACAAGTCTCAGAAATGACAGGCACCCCTTAAACTATAGCCAGCTGGCACGCCATGCCTTATTAGCGTACTTTGATCTCCAACACCATCGCCTGTAGGAGGACCAGAACTAGATCCTACACACACACACACACACACACAGAGAGAGAGAGAGACTTGCATGTGCCTCTATCCTTAAAAGAGGGTACAGGTCACCGAAACTAATCAGCAAAATGAGAGACTTTTAACTAGAACTGCAATTAATACCGATAATTTAACAGTCGTGAACCATTCAAAAGCTTGTGTAAATGTGTTTACTTCAAGAAGAATTACTGCTTTATTTTATAGAAGGAAACTAAATGCATTGATAACCAAATGCAGCAAAAATGGTAAATGTCTGTGTGGTGAGAATATCACCAATACTCATATACTTTTTGACTGCCAGAGTGTAAAACAATTCATGCCCCATTTTTCTGAAAACTCCCTCACCAGCATATTCAATAATTTAAAACTGGCATTTGAAATTGTGAAAAACTTTATCGCAGTCCCTTAGGACATTTGTTATAGTTGCATTAACGTTAATGACTTGTTTTTATAATTCCTGTGCATTGCCAAGTTTCTTTGTGTGATTTTTTTTTAAAAACATGGTTGGTGGTGGGGTTTGTTTGTTTGGGTTTTTTGGGGGGAGTAGTTGTTTTTGGTTTTTTTAAATAAGACATCCACCCCTCCATTTTTCCCCCCTCGTCTAATATCACTAGAAGTGAACAGACGTAAAATTGAAGTCAACAACACACACACGTGTACATATATATTATGCGAAAATTTGCTGATGTGTAAAAAAAATTAAGCTAAACACAATTGTGTTTTTATTACTATTTTACTCTCTCTCTCTCTCTCTCTCCCCTCCCATTTACTTTCTCTTTCCAATAGATACGCGCACATGCATGCTTAAGCGCAAACACAAACACTCTTATTGTGTCATGGATATGTAAACCTGCCAGACACACACACACACACACACACACATACACACAAAACGGGCTCTTTTAAAAGATTTAAAACTTAAAACTGCCGAACATCACTTGCATGTACAATCTTCTCTTTCGACTTCAAACGTCTATTCATCATCACTAGGTTAACCACGTTAGGTGAACGTTTGACAGGCATTTCCCACAAAGAGGAAGGAAGGGAGAGTGGTGTGTGTGTGTGTGGGGGGGGGGGGGGGGGGGGGGATGGTAGAGTTGTTTGTGTGACCATGCTGGCATCGATCTCATTGTACCTGTACCCAATTTTCCCCTCCAAGTTCCAGAATCGCATGCATTATTCATCCTGTCGGCTGCTTCTCTCAGCGCCGTATAACCAGGACCTAAGCACGCAAGACCGTCGAAGGAAAAAGAGAAAAGGGGGAGAAGGAATGAAATAACCATGATGACCTCCCCCAGTGAAACGTCAGTCAAGGCGGTGAGGCCCGGTCAGGCATGAACTGTCAAACCTGCAGGATCAGTGGCTGCCACTAAAGGTAAGAAAGAGAGAGAGAGAGAGAGAGAGGGGGGGGGGGGGGGGAGGGGGGGGGGGGGGGGGGGGGGGGGTGAGTGGGGGATGAGAGAGAGGGGGGGGGACAGATAGATATGTATATATATATATATATATATATATAGAGAGAGAGAGAGAGAGAGAGAGAGAAGACAGACAGACAGACAGACAGAGAGAACAGAGACAGAGAGAAAGAAGACAGACAAGAAAGACAGACTCGAGACAAAGAGGAGAGACAGACGGACAGAGACAGACAGACAAGAGAGAGTTGTCAGTCTGGGAGAAGAGAGAGAGAGAGGGGGGGGGCTGAGACAGAGATAGAGAGAGACAGACAGGCAGAGAAAGAGACAGACACAGAGAGCGACGGAGAGAAGGTGAGGAGGGGGTAGGGAAGAGAGAGAGAGCTATTGGATGACGATTGCTGCTGGCGTCTTTCATCTATTTTTCATCGCCCTACCTGTCTACCTACCTTCCTACCTACCTGCCTGCTAGCCAGCCTCCACAGCATTCCCTAGTGCAGTGCAGTGCAGCCCAAATGGGGTTGCTGACTGACGCACGTGCAACCTGAGCTCGCGATGCATGACCACGCTTCTTGCACATTGCATGAAGTGAGGCAGAGAACGGCATTATTAGCGCGTTAAGGTGGGAGGTAAAAGGACGGTATGAGGAGGAGTGGAAAGGGGGTGGGGTGGTATGGGGGAGAGGGAGGTGTTGTTCAGTGAGGAAAGAATGGTGTTTGGAAACCCAAGACTTCGTCATCGTAATGATGGGTGCTGTTTGGATCTTTTGATGCAAAGTATAAAAATTATATTATAACAACAATAACAATAATAATAATAATGATGATGATGATGCTGATGATAAGTGATGAAACAATGAGGGAAACTGACATTACATTATGGGCGCTGTTTTGGTCTTTTGATGCAAGAATAAAAATTCATTAAAAAAAGTGAGGAAAGAATGGTGGAAACAGATATCATAATTATTATGGGCGCTGTTTTGATCTGATGCAAGTATAAACATTCTAATAAAGAAATAAATAAATGAGGAAAGAATGGTGTAAACAGACATCATATTGTGGGCGCTGTTTTGGCCTTCTGATGCGAGCATAAAAGTTCTAAAAAAAAATTTTTTTAAGAAATACTGAGGACACATTAGTGGAAACAGACATATTATGGGCGCTGTTTTGATCTTCTGATGCAAGTATACAAAATTTTATTTATAAAAAAAAAGTGAGGAAATAATGGTGGAAATAGACATTATATGGGTGCTGTTTTGATCTTCTGATGCAAGGTTAAATGTTCTTTTAAAAAAAAAAGTGAGGAAAGAATGATAGGAACAGACATAATATGAGCATTGTTTTGATCTTCTGATGCAAGTCTAAAACAGTCTTTTTCAAAAAGTGAGGAAAGAATGGTGGAAAGAGACATTTTATGGGCACTGTTTTGATCTTCTGATGCAAGTATAGAAATTCTAAAATAACAAGCGAGGAAAGAATGGTGGAAACAGACATTTTATCATGGGCGCTGTTTTGGTCTTCTGATGCCAGTTTTAACATTCTAAAAATAAGTAAATAAATGAGGAAACAATGGTGGAAACAGACATTATATTATGGGCACTGTTTTGGTCTTCTGATGTAAGTATTAAAGTTCTAAAGGCTTGAATTTTGTGATTGTGTGTGAGTCAAGTCAAATTTTTATTTCCAGATGGTACATTGAATAAGCAATGCATTTGCTTTTGTTCATCAAGCCATGTATCTAGGAACAAAAACAACTTGATCAATAAGATCTATAACTACGGCACGTGCGCCTTCTTCATGTTCACTTACTTTTTTATATTATATATTTTCCTGATAAAAGGAAAACTGAGTCCTCCAGAATTGATGAATGAATCTTCTGGAAAGAGGGTTTCCTTGAGTATATTGATTTCTATACCACACAGCTAAGTAGGCATACTCCAGTTTTTAAGTATCAAGAAACCATGACCATAGGAGAGAGAGAGAGAGAGAGAGAGAGAGAGAGAGAGAGAAGACAGAGAGTGAGAGACAGAGACAGACAGACAGAGAGAGAGAACAGTAAAACCATTATTTGTGACAGAAGTAAAAAAAAAAAAAAAGGATTGCCAAAAAAAATGAAGGAAAAAGTGTGCGAGTGTGTCTTGTGTACATCTGTGTGCCTGCGTGCGTGTAAAAGTGTGTGTATATGTACATCTGCATGTGTATGTGTGCGTGTGAGTGTATGCATGTATATCTGTGTGTGTGCGTATGCACGTACATCTATTTATTTTATTATTTTATATCGAGGATAATGGAATAAGCACTTATGTGCTTTTTTTTTTTACATCCAGTCCCCGTGTGTATGTGGTTTTGTAAATTCTGTCATCTGTTCCCACCAGCACACAATGGCCTACTCTTACGAAAAGCAGAACAGGATTTAACATGTGCGCAAGATGTTCTGCGTGCGTTCGCACACGGGGCCTCAGTTTATAGTCTCATCCGAAGTACTTTTGGGGAGAGTGGAGTCTGCACTGATGTTAACTCCAGGGGAAAATATCCCCCTTGAACGGGAATCTCTTGTATGTGTGTATGCATGTACATCTATGTGTGCATGTGTGTGTGTGTGCGAGCGTGTGTGTGTGTCCCCATTTCCTTCTTTTCTTTCAGTTAAATGGGGCGGACTAGCCTAATGGTCTGAGCTTTGTGCTCCCCATTTGACAGCCTGGATCCAGCCACCACCTAACGCCCGTTCAAGGGACTTTTTTCCCCTGGACTTGGTATCAATATCACCTCCACTTCCCCTTAAAGTCCTTCAAACGAGACTATAAACTGAGGTCTCATGTTCAAACGCACGCGGAACATCTTGCTCTCATGTTAAAAGCTGTTCTGCCTTTGGGAAGAGTAGGCCATTTTGTGCCAGTAGGAACAGATGACAAATTTTTTTGTTAATGCATGTAGGTGTCCTGTTTAAACACCAACCCCAAAGTTTGATATGTGACTTACCTTAATGGTAGGTATAAAAACAGTCACATATGCAAAATCTCGACACTGGTAAACCTCAGAGTTCTAGCTGAGGAAACAACAACAACAAAAAACCCACCCCAAAATACCCCATAAAATAGTAAAGATCAGACAAAGAAGCAAAAGACAAGGAACATGTCTGAAACCAAAGACAAGCTCATTTTCCTAGTCACATTTTCTGTTAATTAACGTGAACACATATGTACATTCAACAGAAGGGTAAAAGACATAAGAGCAAAAGGCAGACAGACAACAAACACATCTGAAATTGAAGACACGCTCATTCATGAAGACACTTCAGGAATACACTCCCACACATTTAATTTTTAAAAAACCCGTTTTTTAATTGGTCCTCTTCAATATTGCATTTAGGCCATAGCACCAGTGTTTCACTCATGCAAGTTCGCACATACACAAAGACACACACACACACGCATGTACGCACTCACACACACACGGCAATCCAATTCAAGTCCTGTTGTTAATAGCCCTGCTGACCCCAAAGGCCATATCGGGGCTGACACCTCATAACTTTTCTAAAATAACGTGGACTGGTGGTCTAGAAGTAATGCACCTCTAAGACGCCACATATCTGGGTTCAATCGGGTTCCAAGTCTGATCTTTATTTGTGCTCGAAACTTTTCCCCCCATCCACTAGACCTTGAGTGAGCTAATACTGTTGTTAGTAAGGGGCTTAGTAGGTGGTGTCCTACTTATGTTAGCTCAGAACAGACACCATTGAACATCAACAAAGTGACCCAGCAGCAGTGCAGGGCCCCTCTGGCTGGTGGCCTCATGGCAGCCTGACATTGACGGGCTCCCTGTGGACTTCCGACCCAGAGGATGCGACATAAGAAATCTGGGTATGGCTGGGGTGGTGAGACTGAAATGAGCAGTGTGGGAACAGCAGGACAGGAATGTTACAGAAGATAAAGCAGCCCAAAACAAACAAATAAAAAACAAACCACTTTCTCTCAAGCTTGCTGAATCAGTTGTAGAAACAGAAGAGAGTGCGAAGTTGAGCAGTGTACACAGAGCTGTCCAAAGACAAGTGCTCACAAAGTGTGCATTCCACAATGGTAGGACAATAGGGGGTACAGGCCACCCTCTCCTCAGACTTGGATCCGTTGGTGAAAACGCTTCTGTAGGATGGATAAGACTAACGTAAAAAGGCCTTGAAAGCCATCAAACTGAAGACATCCTTCTTATGAGCAGCGAGATCGAATCAGAACAACTAGGGTTTCTACCATCTACAAAGGCTTCACAGGGAACTTGGAAAAGTCACAGGTAACACCCAAATCAATACTCGGCTCTTGGAGATCTGGAAGAATGCAAATCCCCTGGAGGGGTGGTAGAAGGAGATTCCCTGAGCTTTGTCTGGAACTGGGGGCTGAGCAGACCGTCACAGGCAGGGCTGTTGTACGCCGAACACAGTTTCATGTCATAGTTCAAAGTCAGCTTCAGACAGCAGTTGTTCAGAGAGGGTTCTCCCACTTCTGCATACACACACATACACACATGTATGCATACATGCACACACACACATATGTATGCATACATGCACACACACATATGTATGCATACATGCAAAACCATATACACACACACACATCACACAAACACACATGGCAGTATAACATGGATCCTTGCTTTTCTTCTCACAGGGCTTCAGCCATCTAACATCTCAGTGGTATGTCCTGCTCTAGTGCCGAGTGTGATGTCTCCTGTTCTAGAGCCTGAGTGTATTAACTAGGTAGCGGCATTCCAACTTTGAGAAACAAAAAATTTTTTGTCTTTAAGTTCAAGAACAGGTGTAGACTTTCCTGAGACACACTGTCACTGCACCTGTTCTAAAGCAAGGAACATTCTGAAGAAAAAGGGGAAAAAATTTTGAACCCATCACTTTAACAATCTCATGTCAGTAAACAAACACACACATACACACTCACTCTGTATTTCTCTCTATTTCTCTCTCTCTCACACTCACTTTCTCTCTCTCACTCACTCTCTCTATATATTTCTCTCTCACTCACTCACTCACTTCTCTTTAATCTCTCACTCTTTCTCTTTAATTCTCTCTCTCTCTCTCTCTCTCTCTCTCTCTCACTCACACACCCCACACTCTCTCTCTCAGTCTCAACATTGCTGCAACAAAACATCGCTTCATCAACCAGCATCATGGCACACAAACAATCCTGCCACACACAGCTCCGGAACAAACATCCACAGCACATGTCATGAAGTAACCCCTTTAATGTTAAGGACATGATGATATCGATGTGTGCAGCTTCTTCGCTTTGGCTGCCTTCTCCTTCTTCAGTGACGCCAACTGCAGCTGTAATCTGCAACACAAAACACATCGCCTTCAATGCAAAATATGACATGTACAAAATACACTGGGCATTACTTACTTTCTTTTTTTCTTTCCTTTTTTTTGGGGGGGGAAAAATCTGCTTTGTTTATATCAGCTTTCTGTAGAAGGTTTTGTTTCACTCAATTGCACACACATACACATGCACACAAACAACACACATAATCACACAAAAAACACACACACATTAACCCCCCCCCCCCCCCCCCCCCCCACCACACACACACACCACATCCTAGCCCACACCTCCACATCGTATTCCTCCATCCCTCAACCCCTTACCACCACACTTACAGTACAGTTGCTTATGGGGTTTTTTCTGAAAAGAAGCATTTCGGCCAATTCTAACAATGGTCCACATTTTTACCCTGCAATCAATACTTGGACAGAGCCAGAAGCAAAGACTGCTGCACTGGCCTGAGAAAACACCATGAATACTGATCAAGTGTTTGTATGCAACAGTGCTGCGGGCAAGCAGTCCAGCAAAAAAGCACAGAATATGCAAACGCACACACACACATATACACATGCGCACACACAGAGTCACACACATACAGACATGCGTATGTGCATGCACACGCACACATACATACACACACTCTCTCTCTCTCACACACACAACTACTGAAGTGTTTGTGTGCAGTGATGCACAGAGGACATGGGGTCTAACAAAAGGCACAGCTCACCTGTGTGTACATGCATGCACACACACACACATACACACAAGCACACACACACCCGCATGCATGGACGCACAAACATGGACGCACGCACACACGCACACACACAAACACATGCAAACTTTTGTATGATATCTCTTCTACTGAATAGGACAATTTTTTTAAGAACAGCAGCTCAAAATGTTTTAAGATCTACACCATACCATTACATGCTGCTCCCCCTCCCCCTCTCCTCCAACCACCTTTCCAATGCCGCATACGCATGGGCACCAATACAATAGAAGTATGCACACACACACACTCTCTGATTTGCTTTGAAGCAACAGCATGGAACTCAAGATGAACCAAAATAAAGTGGATAAACTAAATCTGTGTATGCACGGAAGTGCAGCTCTTAAAAGTGTGCTCAACCTTGCTTTTGTGTGTGATGTGTGTGTGTGTGTGTGTTGTGTGTGTGTGTGTGTGTGTGTGTGTGTGAGTGTGTGTGTGAGTGTGAGTGTATGGTGTGTGTGTTGTGTTGTGTATGGAGTTGTGTGTGGTGTGGTATAGTCAGCAAGGTCAGCGAAGAAGAGGGGAACAAAATAATGGGGAAGGAGGATCATGTCAGTGTCACAGAGTGCAGCCACCAACACTGTACCCAGCGACACCGACAGGACTGGTGAGGTAGGCAGGTAAGGCTCTCAACTGTCCCCACTCTAGTCTCAGTCAAGAAGGGACAGGCTTTTCCTTACAAAACATATCTGAAACACCACAAAGGCTGGATGCGTCTCTCACTATAGCTCCGTGACTGAAGCTTTTACTATCGTTGATCAGAAAGGGGCTTTAATAGGTAGTGCCCTGTGTTTGTTAAATTCTAAACAGGCATCAGTGAGCATCATTGAACACTAGCAGCAGTGCAGGGTCCTTCTGGTCGGTGGCCCCACAGCAGCCTTACATGGATAAGATCTCTGTGGACTTCTGACCCTGACATTGTAAAATGACAAGACCACAAAGTGGCTGGGGCAGAGGGAGACTGGAATGGGTGGTAAGGGAACAGCAAAGGAAGAAGACCACAAAACATGAGGCAGCAAACACACACTCACTTACACAGACACACACACACAAATGCTGAGACACATAGACAAACTTACATTCACACACAAACCCAGAGACACACAGACACACATACACACCTCAGAAATTTTGACCCCATTTCTTGAATAGGTTCCATAACAACAACACTCCCTCTATCAACTCTTTCCCCCACCCCCCACTCTCCCTCCCGAAAGGTTTCCAATAAAAAAAACACGAGAGACAGAGAGAGAGACAGACAGACAGAGAGAGAGAGAGACAGAGAGGGGAGGGAGGGGGGGGGGGAGGTCAGCAACAAAACCACTTCCAACAAGCGACGACAATCAGCAAGCAGCTTTGCATAAATCGATAGTCAATCCCAGACCCTGCTCCTAGCCTGCCCCGTTTGCCCTTTGAGCAGTATCCTGTAACCTGGTCCTGCATGCAGATCTTTTCTTTACTTTACATATATATATTTTGGGGGGGGGATTCATCGGCTAGAGCTCCGAGGTTCACCAATGGTGAGAGTCTGCATATACGTCCAGTTTTTGCCCACCATGAAGGTAGCTGGCCGCATTCAAACTTGCAGGATGTATGCTGGGTATGTTGGTGTTTCTGTAACCCACTGAAGGCTGAAATAAATTACAGGATTTTTTTTAAAGCATTTCCCCTACCGGAATAGGGCAACCAACCATCAACTAACCCTTCCCTCCAAATCACCCACTCCTGGGTTACGGTAGCATACAATGCGCACAGTGCACGTGTACTGGGATAGAGGGGTTCTCTCCCTTAACATAGGGATAGTGTTAAAATGTGCGTATTTGATCTTCTGCATGTGTATATACACAAAGGAAATTAAGGCACTGGCAGGTCTGCACTTGAAGTTGACCTGGGAGACTGTAAAAATCCCCACCCTTAATTCACCAGACGCTGCTGAGATTCCAGGCACGACTTCATGGACCCACTGCATTGAAGTCAAACAGTCCTAACCACTCGGCTATAGCATCCATCATGTGCAGATCTGAATCAGAAAGCTAGAAACACTGGAAGAGTCCAGCCTAAGCTGATTCATTCCCTGAGGTTTATAATCAAACCGCCCACTACGGTCATTTTATGGCTGGTTTTCTGACTTGCAGTATAGCAGAGACACATCATCTGATATTCTAAAGTGGGATCAGGGTTTTGTTTTGTTTTTATTCTGTGCACAGATAAAAATATGACAGCTTCCTGATATAGTTACATGATATGAAATTCAAAAGGAGTACAGATTCCTGTCTTTTTTTGTTTTACGGATGTCTCTATCTTTCGCAACCCATGAAACATCTGTAGGAAAAAACAAACACTGATTTGTGTATGAGATTCAGATTCAGAATATTTTCTTGCCATTTAAGTCATGTAGACTTATTTGACACAACAAAACAAACATCAAATCTAATTATCTATTAGGCTAAAAATTATGTCTGTGTGTGTGTTTGTGTGCGTGTGTGTGTGTGTGTGTGTGTGTGTGCTTGCGTGTGTGCGTGCGTGCATGCATGCATGCATGGAGTGTGTGTGTGCAATTTTGTGTGTGTGTGTGCGTGTGTGTGTGAGCGAGTGCATGTGTGTGTGTGTGTTGTCTATGTGCGCACACATTTTTAACAGTGAAATATACCAGATCAACTTATTAATGAAACTAATCATTTCTTTTCCTTGCATATTTCTTTGTACTTCACATAATCTTCAGGTGTTTTTTCTAATATATCCCAATAGGTGGCAGGTGGGATCACTCTTCTTCTTCATCAAACGCTCAGACAGCAACTACTGTTGTCTGTCATATGAGCAAAAATGCGTTGTACTGCCCCTAAACACCTGACAAGTCAGGCCCAGCGCATCCAACTTCGGCATGGGAGAAAACTGTTATCTTTTAAGTCTTCCTGGAAAAAAGAAACGAGAATGGACAAAAAAGGCAGAAAATAGACAAGAAGGAGGTGACAGGAAGAAAAGGAGCAAGGCAGAAACAAGGAGAGGTTGGAAAAGAGGGAATTCCTAGCATAGAATTTCTAGAAGGTGGGGGTGCTACTTACATACTGACAGGCCCCTGGCAACCCCACGGAGGAAAGACGGGGAGGAGGAGGGGGGCTTGCTGATAGGACATACCTTTCTATCATCACAAAGAAAACCACCAAGCAAACAAAACAAAATTAGACTCACGCCCCATGATAAACATGGCGGATCGGTGGTCTAGAGGTAACGCGCCTGTCTAAAAAAAAGCGAAAAGTCCGGGTTGGAAGTGTGTGGTGGTTCAAATCCCGTTTGGGCCCGAAACTTTTCCCCCATCCATTAGATCATGAGTGGTGGTCTGGGCGCTAGTCTTTCGGATGAGACGATAAACCGAGGTCCCATGTGTTACACGTAATTATTCAGCGCACGTAAAAGAACCCACGGCAACAAGAGAGTTGTCCCTGGCAAAATTCTTAGAAAAAAGCCACTCTGATAGGGTAACAAATACAGTTGCAGACAAAAAATTTTTTTTAAAGGGTGGCGCTGCTCTTGTGGAGACGCACTCTCCCCGGGGAGAGCAGCCCGAATTTCACGCAGAGAAATCTCGTGACTTAAAAGTGGTATAAATAAATAAATAAAATAAATAAACAAGAAAGAACAGAAGCAAAACAAAGAGATGTCAGAACGTAGCAAGATACCCCCACCTTTCAATTTCTGCTTCGTACTTCTCCTTCACCTCCTGTCTGGAGATCTGGGCGATGGAATTCAGGCTATACTGAAATGGAGAAGAAAAAAGAAAAAAAGCAACATTTCCTGTAATTATCACACCATGAATGAAGCCCGACCTGCACAGCTCAGAGAACAGCTTAACACACAGCAAGCAACTTGACAGGGACATGATTTACAACTGATCTTTTTTTTTTTAATTCATCGGCTAGAGCTATGAGGTTTGACAATGGTAAGATTTTGCATACGCGACCGTTTTTGCCTACCATGATGGTAGCTGCATTCCGACTTCGAGGATGCACTAGATGCGTGTGTGAGTTTGTTGTGTGTGTGAGTGCATGCACGCATGCGTGTATATGTGTGCGTGCATGCATGCATGCATGCGTGCATGTGTGTGTGTGTGTGAATCCGGCTCTGCTCTTTGGCTTCATTGGCTGAACAACCAATGTGTATCTGCTACTTTGTCTGACAGTAGATTAGATCTGTGAAGTCCCTGAAATCGGAATGTAGATGGTGGGCAAAACCGGTCACATACGCAAAAATCTCACCACTGGTGTACCTCAGAGGTCTAGTTGAGAAACAAAAAGAGAAAAGAAAAAAGATGAGACTATAAGCAGATACTTTAGAGTGTGCATGCATGCATGCATGCATGCATGTGTTTGTGTGTATGTGTGTGCATGTGTGCGTGTGTGTGCATACATGCATGTATGCGTACATGTCTACTGGTATGTGCAACCATGCATGTGTGCGAGTGTGAGTATCAGACAAGGGAACAGAGTCTGTGAGAGCACAGAATGTAACTGAGGTGTCTTGATGTCCATTTTCTAATAATTAATCGCACTATTAGTGGGGGGAAAAAACCCATTGTGATAACTGCCCCATTGTAGTTATTATTATGATTATCATTTTTCATACTTCCCATTATAGTTATTACTATGATTATCATTCATATTGCCCCAGTAGAGTTATCACTATGATTTTTGCCTGGGCTTTATCACAGCTCTTGATTAAACCATTGACGCTGGGGGCAACAACAGCAAAGTGAGAGGCTGTATGACCAGTGGCTTTCCCACTCATGGAATTCCACTTTACAGCTTAGTCTTTAGTGATCGACTATGACTCTCTGACTAGGAGGCTTGACTCGCACAGTCCTTATGTGCTGCAGCCCTGGGGGCTAGTTGGCCTTTGGAGAACATCTCCAACGCCTACTGTCCATATGCCCTCTTGGATGAAAGAGTGGGGATGTGCTATGGGCAAGGCATCTCCACTATAATCAAATTTCTGCCCAATTTCTGAAACAGCAGCTGCCTCCTCTGCTGTTTCGAAGGTCATTGTCAAACACGACAGACAAACATAAAATGATTATCATTCACACTTCCCCATTATTATTGTTATTACCATGAATATTAGTAATGATACTGACCTGCACCACGCTTGCCTGCCTCCTGAAATACACCTTGCCTTCTTCGTCAGAGTAATAGGGCTGGAATCGGATGCAGGAACCTCGACCAACACTTGGGTTCCGCAGATCAGAGGGGTCCCAAGGTTTGATCCACACTTCCACCACAAACTCCTGACCTTCACTGCCCTGCACACACACAGTTGGGTAACACAATGCCAGACACAAATACGTACGTTGTTTTACCCCCATTCCTCAGATGTAAAAAAGCACATGAGTGCTTATTCTATTATCCTCGATATAAAAGAATGAATAAATAAATAAATACATAAATATATAGATAAAGTTCCAAGATTCACCAATGGTGACATTTTGGATATGCGACCGTTTTAGCCCACCATCAAGGTGGCCGCATTCCAACTTTTGGGATGTATGCTGGGTATGTTTGTGTTTCCGTAACCCACTAAATGCCGACATAGATAACGGGATCTTTAACATGTATATTTGATCTACTGTATGTGAATCTGCATGAAGGTAATTAAGCCACTGGCAGGTCTGCACTTAAAGTTGACCTAGTAAAACGGTCTTAACCAGTCGGTTAAAGCATCCATCAATGTACATGTAAATAAACACTCGCTAACTAACAAACAATCCCAAAAAAAACAAACAAACAAACTTAACAGACAAAAACAAAACTCCATCCACATACATACATGAATGAACAACAACCAATGTTCTGTCGTCAAACAGTGCATCAGAAATAAACTGAAGATGCGACTTCAGGAGATTTCTTTAAATCAAACCATAAATCTATAATCATGCATGTTATATAGTTAATAACAGCTATAAAGCAGGGGACAGGATTGCCTAGTGGTTAGAGCGATGTGCATTGCACTCATGATGATCTGACCCGGGTTCAAATCCCATTCAAGGAGGTATTTTCTCCTGGAGTTGTTAACATCAATGCCAACTCCACTCCACCCAAATGTCCGGATGAGACTATAATCTGAGGTTCTGTGAGTAAACGCAGGCAGAACATTTTGTGTACATGTTAAAACCTATTCCACCTTTTGGAAGAGTAGGCCATTGTGTGCCTGTGGGAACAGATGACAAAATTTACAGAACTGCATACACACACAGGAATTGGATGTAAAAAAAGCACCAAGGGAAGCAGCCCCAATTTCAATCAGAGGAATCTGCTGTGACTTAATGTGGTATACAAATTTACAAAATTACTGTTTATCAATTTCTTTTCAGACCACAACCAACCACAGTTGACTTTTTTTCTGTTACTCAGCAGTCCTGCGTTAAACAATAATTACTATTATCTAGATTTCAGAAAAAGAACAGCAAAACAATAATGTAACAGACCATCAAAGAAGAAAAGAATAAAAACCATGGAAAGGTTGCTTAAAAGAAAGAAAAAAAAAAAGGGCAAACAGACTGTCAAAATAAAATATTTGACAGTACAAAAGAAAGAAGAAAAGGAACCAACAAGGCCCAGGCAAAAACAACAGAGTGACTAAAAAGGAAGACATTCTTACATTCTTACATGCAAGTCTCAGAAAAGAAAAACACTAATTAATACAAAAAAACAACCCTCAATATCTGCTTGGATTAAGTGCTTTTAAAACGATGGCAAGTAAGACCGTGACTGATCCACAATGGTCAACATTTCTCTAAATGACTGATTCACATGTATGTACATTTATCAACAGCAGCAGCAGCAGCAGCAACAGCAACAGTGCTAATGGCAAATGTAACAATACAATGATGATGACAGCAGCAACAGCACTGTGTTCAGTAACAGTAGCAGCATCAGCAGTGATAATACCAGACAACAGCAACAGTGTAAACAACATGATAATGACCACAGCAACACCACTGTGCTTAGTAACAGTAGCAGCATCAGCAATAATGATAATATAGATAATGGCAACAGTGTTTCCTTATAATAACGATAATACAGACAACAGCAACAGTGTTTCCTTATAATAACGATAACACAGATAACAGCAACAGTGTTTTCCTTATAATAATGATAATATAGATAACAGCAACAGTGTTTTTCCTTGTAATAACAATAACACAGATAACAGCAACAGTGTTTTCCTTATAATAATAACGATAATACAGATAACAGCAACAGTGTTTTCCTTATAATACTGATAATATAGATAACAGCAACAGTGTTTCCTTATTATAATACCGATAATACAGATAGCAGCAACAGTGTTTTCCTTGTAATAACAGTAATTTAGATAACAGCAACAGTAATTTCCCTATTCACTTGCACTCCCCGAAAACAGGACAACAGCGAAAGGATTTGGCGAAAAGGACCCTGACCATGACGTTGTAGCAGGCTGCAGAGTCTTTGTCGCACCAGCAGTAACTGGCCCCCCGGAGCACATGTTTGCGCCCTTTGTCTGCGTCAGGCAACTCCTCCCTGCAGATCATACATGATAGTTTTGTCAGTACAAGTGTTCACCTTTTCCCTACAGGTAACCCGCTAGAGAGTAGTAACCGACCATCTACTAACCCTTTCCCTCCGTACCATCCACTACTGGGTTACGGTAGCATACAAATGCGCACAGTGCACGTGTTCTGGGAAAGACTGGTTCTCTCCCTTTAACGTAGGGATAGTGTGTTAAGACAGATAGCGCTTACAGTCAACGATGCAATCTAGTAACATGATCTACAGGAATGCTTTCACGTTAGGACAGTTTACACAGAACAAGGGTCAGATTCCAGACTGTGACTAGTGTTCTGCTTCTACCCTTCACACGTCATTGCCGCTTTGTCCACTTTGAGACTCACACAGCAAAAATCACCCGCAGTATGAACATTTTGAAACCATTATCTGCCTTTAATCCTTACAATGCTAAGCTTTTGATTTTTTTTTCTGTGACTAGATTCGCCAAATGGTGATTGTTGTAAATAATATATCTACCTGAAAGTATTCTACTGATCCTTTGCCTGAAACTTTTTAAAGTTTCACCTGTCTCACCTTTTTTCTATACTTTTTATAGAACAAAGTTTCAATTTTTATACAATACACAATTTTGTTTTGGTAAATTAAGAGATTATGATTACGTATAAAGAACGTTTTTACTTTCCTTATGAAACTGTATCGCAGCAGCTTGTTTCACCTGCAAAGGCCTATCCTACAGGTCTCTGATGGAGTGAAAGTACCTTCAGGCTTCTGCATGTCTTTCTGAAAGGTACACTTTTAAACAGATGAAGGAGAAAACCACTCTAAACTTTTACCACGCTAAGTGTCAGTACTTCAAAAGCACAGACTAGATAACAGTTTTGAAAGGTTCAGTATTCAGAGCTGCCAAACACTGAACAGAGCTAAGAGGAATATTTTTTCCCCTTAAGTGGGAGGAACTTTTCAAAGCGGATTAAATCATACAGCTGAACCCTTACTTTCAATGCCCACTTTGGACTCTGCAGTTTTGGAATTGGATTCCTCAAAACAAATTTTCAGAAAAATCAGCACAAATCAAAGTCATGTCACAATTCACCGGTGGTCACTCCAAACACTATCATCACACGTCTGCCCTGACCACTTCAAAATCACCTTCAGGTAATAAACAACGCAAAACCTTATCACAAGTCAGATCTGTGAACTGGGCAAGAGATCAGTTTTTTGTGTTTTTTTAATTGTTTCTGGAGCTGCATAAAGAGGGGAATAAGGAGGATGGAACAGCAGGATGGCTGCACTGTGCAACTCATGATTATCACGAACAAATCTGAAAGTTTCCGACAGTGAGCAAACCACCGTTAGCGTTTTACGGATGTCTGGTTTTCAGCTCCTTCACCTTCTTATCAGCTCCAGCTGTTGCTCTATGGCCTGTGTGGTGACGGCCTTGTTGAAGACTGGGGTAAAGTGCACAGTGTACTGGTGAGGAAGGACCTGTGGCTTGTACCTGGACATCAGGTCTTCCAGGGCCCTCATGAAGTGCTCCCGCTGCACACACACGTCAGACTCACTTTTCTGACACTTTATTTTTAAAATAAATAAAGGGACTGATAAAAAAAAACATCAGTCGCTTCTTGTAGTGCATCAATTTCAAGACTCTCTCTCTCTCTCACTCACTCACTCAGAACATCTTGCTCGCACGTTAAACCCTGTTCCGCTTTTCGTAAGAGTAGGCCATTGTGTGCCAGTGGGAACAGATGACAAAATTGACAAAACCGCATACATACAGAGACTGGATGTAAACAAGCACATAAGTGCTTATTCCATTATCCTCGATATAAAAGAATAAAATAAATTTTTGTTAAAATAAATAACTCACACACACACTCTCTCTCACCATACACATCCTCCCCCCCCCCCCCCCCCCCCCCCATCTCTCTCTCACTCCATATACTAAAAACAGACACAAATTTATGGTAGGAACTTCACTGAAAAGTGTCAGTGGATGAGGGCTTTGGCTTGTTTGTTACAAAAAAAAGTTGTTTCAATTCAGGGGAGAGGGGGGGATTTCATTTAATGATGTTTATACTACAACAGCCTCACCGACCACAAAGGCCATATCAAGGATGTCACCTTATTCAGTTTCAGCTACTCCAATAACATTAACCGCGAGTTTAGAATCAACACCATTTAATCCCTTGAAATGAACACCATCGATCTAAAAAGATAAACAAAAAAATTATACCACAAACATCTGTAATTACATCATTCTTTAGTAAATGAAAATAAAACTAGGCCATGCTAAGGACGCCAGTCATTCTGCTTAATGCATCATCTCTGGTTACAAAAAAGTGTTCAAAACAACAACAAAAAAGGATCATGTACATGTCAGTGTACAAAAAAATACATAAGAAAAAATGCCATATGGGCAAAATAAAACTGGGGGTAGGGGAAGGGGTGGCAGTGATGGGGGGAAGAGAAAACAAGAGTGGAAAATTGGGCAGACGGCACATTACAACTGCAAAGGGAAATTTTCCTTTCTTTCACTGACATCACAAGTCTACATGAACTTTACATAAACTTAAAATGAGATCAAGTGCAAAGGGACGTTTTTCATTTTCATGTGAAGAAATGATTACACAAAGTGGGACAGCAAAGGTAATTCACAGAAATTTCTGAGAATTAACCCGTACAACTAAAATTCCAACTCCCCCTTCAGACTTGTTGAACAAACCAACCTGTGACAATGTCATTCGAAAGCCCATGATCTTCCCACGGTCTGTGACTCCCAGGTACACCATGCCGCCAGTGCCACAATTCAGGAATGCATTCAAGTTCCTGCACAAACAAATCTATCAAAATCAAGCAGGGCTACTCTGCATCATCCATTTCATTCCATTCTATATTGTTTAGAGCCCTACCAACCACAAAAACCATATCAGGGCTGTCACCTCATTCAGTTTTAGTAGCTCCAGTATCTTTCACTTCAAGTTCAAAACCAACACCTCCTAAATATCCTCACATATCTTATAAAACAACAACATTAAAAATTAAAGACACAATACCTCAACTACTTGATTTCTTAAGGCTAATAAATCAGGCTCTACTGAGGACACCAGCCATTCTACCTAATTTATCATCCCCAAAACAAACATTTTAAAGTGCAAAAATATAAATAAAAATGCCACATAAGCAAATAACACTGCAGAATGGACATCCTGTGCCCATCCCAACATTTAAATATCACTACTTGGTTGCCAGAACAAAACACCTGTACACAAAATGTCTTATCATGAAAACATTTTTTTTAAAGGATTTGCTTGAAAAAAAAAAAAGGGCAGGAGAATGGACTGGGAAGGCAGAAAAATAAGCAAGAGGATGACAGAACAGTAAGGAGAAAGACAGAAACCAAAAAAAAAATTTTTTTAAGTGGAAATGTCTAGCACAGAATTTCCAAAAGGTGGGGATGGATACTATTTGCACAGCATCATCCTATACACTAATACAGAAAAAACAGTCATATTTTTTTTAAATGCTGAGAGAGCAGAAAGACAAGTACCAAAGAAAGGGCTTGTTTGATTGTGAATATTAGGGAACGCTGAAGAAGAAAAAAAAAAGAAGAATTGTGAAGAACAAGAATTGTGAAGAAGAAAGTGAAGAAGAAGAAGAAATTGAAGAAGAAGAAGAAGAAGAAGAAGAAGAAGAGAAAAAAGAATTGCATAGAAGAATTATGAAGTAGAAGAGGAATGTGAATACATAACAATTCGCTTATCTTTCCATGCGTTCAGAACGATGTGTTACTATTTTGGGACACACCAGCAAATTGTGAAGGCTCTGATTGGTTGGGTGGAGGTGAAAAACTGTCTGTTGCATACACTTTGCCTTCACAGTAAAATGTAGTATTTATGCAGCCTCTTTTTTTTAGACGCCACATCCTCCCTGTTTATACTGTGCTGCCATAGCCAAGAAGTTGTACAGAGTTGTGGCAGATCAAATATTTCCACTTGGTTACAAATTGGCACTGCGAGCAGGATAGTGAAAGAACTTGAAGCCACTGGCTAAAGCATCAAATATACTAGTCAGTGGCTCACGATACAGTTAAGCAGGGCTGGATGTGATGGTGTGTGGTAAGTAGATTAACTCCCATGTGATCAGAGTGATGTGTTACTATATTTGAGACACACCTGCAAATTGTGCAGCACTGTTTCCTTGGTGGTAGTTGAAAACTGCCCATTGTACATACTTTGCCTTTGTGGTAGAATGTAACATGTATGCAGCCTCTTCATTAAAGGCCACACCCTCCCTGTTCTGACTGTGCTGCTACAGCTGAGTTGTACTGAAATTTAGCAGATCAAATATCTCCACTCTGTTACACATACATGTGCACTTTCAACACTGCAGGTAAATTTCTCTTGGCCAAAATTTGCTAATCAAGGTGATGAGTAACATTACTTAAAAGACAATCTTTGCATACCTGGAGATTGGCTTTCTGGTGCCTTTTTCTGCGGGCCTTGTGTCCTTAGACCACCATGGTATTTCCTCTCTGCAGAGATTAAGGTGGCCTTTAAATTCATTCACACTGTCCTCTTCACATGGCATTATGTCTCCTCTGTAATAATAGTTTGGGCAGCTTGTGTGAGGCCATACTGTCTATCTGAAAACAACAACAAAATATTATTAGTGAAATAGTGTTTAGCCACAATCTCTGTGATGAGTCATACACTTAAAATAAATTAGCAAAAAGTTGTGCAAGAAGTCTCTCTCTCTGTGCATTTGTCACATTTTGTGTGTGTGCATGTGTTGTGAGTGAGGAATTTCTAAAGAAATTGATTGGTGCAAAAAATTGATTGGTGCAATACAATAGAGATAAAGTTAAAATATTATACAAGTGTCTCTAATCCTGGCCCATGCCAAAATCTTTGCCAGTTTACTGATGATTGATGGAAGTTAAGTACATAGGCCTACATTAAAATGTTGAACATCCCTGAAGTCAGAATACAGCTACCTTAAGGTGGCAATAATGGTCACATGTAGTATGCAAAATCTCACTTTTGGTGAATGTTTTGTAAACCTATGCTGATAATTATTCATCCATTTTAAGCTAGTTTTCTCAGCACTCTTACATACAGTACTAGCAGAATTTGAAATCTATAGACATAAACCTATAATGCTTCCTTTTTTTCTTCTACCACTAGACTATGGAATGAACTGAGGGAGCACATGATTAGCCAATTTAAACATCTGTCTGATGAGGATATAGCAGTTCCAAACTATTTTTATTAAGGAGAAAGAAAGCAGCAAATCATTTACTGCAGACTGTGACCGATCTAAATAAAAGACATTTACTGGACATTCCAGCTTGTGGCCACCCTAATGAAACATCTGAACATTTCCTTCTTCACTGTCCATACTATTTAACTGTTCGCAGTCAAACAATCGATACCCTAAAACCAGATGAAAAGTGTGTAAATACCTTAGTATGGGGGAACAGACAATTGAGCTTTAATGATAACATTAACATTATCAAAACAGTGCATGAATTATTGACAGATCCAAAAGATTTTAGAATATAAACGGTTCTGCGATGGAGTGCTCTTCTTTTTCTTCTTTCTCTCTCTGTGTGCAAAGGTGTGAAATTATTGGGCCAATATGAAAAGTTTCTGCTCTTTCCTGTTGCTAGTCCTATTGTCCTATTGCTTCCTAGAGTGTGTGCATTTTTGTTACACTTTCTGTTTACTTCAATTTGGTAGTGTTGTATATTTTCTTCAATTTTTGTGTAATGGTATTTGTACATATATATATATGGAAATTCTTTTGTTTACATATGTTAACTCCTCATGGGGTGGAGCTCAAAATAAGATGAGGCTTCATATGATGCCTTTCCCCTGCTGTATTGATGTGTGCTTGCTTATGTTGTATGAATATTGAATAAACCATGTTTAAACCAAATAGACATGGTATTTTAATTTTATTCAAAGATTCATTGCAGCCAATCAAAGGGTACTGTTGTTGATTTTGTCTGGGTGCACTCTCATTTTGGATCAACTAAATTAACTAAAATAAACAGTGATGTATTTGAACACAGCCTAGAAGCAAACTTTTTCAGCAAGTTCTTAAAACCACTGTCAGGTGTAACGAATGAGACAGAGTACATAACATTATTCTGGGTGACCACCGATGTGTTTCACTGAGGAACACTCAACAAAATCATCATTCTGTCTCTACCTCATCCTCCTATCTTTCTTTCTATTACCTCACAAAGACTGGGTTTTATTTCTAAATTTGATAAAACCCTTAGTTTTATCATAAAATTATCTTCTGACAAAACACACAATAATTGATCTGATAAACTACTTGTATACATCACATGTATTGCATTTTTGATTTGTATGACAATGCAAAAACACAGCCTGATTTTTATCTGTGCAAAGCAACCAAGTCTGGCAGGTGATCTAATCTGATTACCTTTACCAAAAACATCTGTTAAAGTCAAGCCATTCACACACCCTGTAAAAAGTACAGCATTTGTGTTCATAAAAATGGTATATTGTAAAAGAACTCTTTTAAAACAAACACAACAAAAAAAGAATTACGTCTCTATCTCTATTTTTTTCAAAAGTTATGGGCATCTAAAGATGGCGGTACAATTTTCGGCGGTTTTACCTATATGGAAGCCTTATTTAGAAAGGACCTATTGTTGAAAGCACTACAATTGCACCCATGCAAATTTCCATATACAATGTCTATAACACTGATAACACCTAAAAAAAATTATCAGCTCTCTATCTTGAAAGAAAATAATGATATACTTTGTTAAAATTGCCTCATCGTGTGACATGTGATTGGCAGTTTACTCAAAAAATCAATTGCATCAGTGCAGTTCGAAAGTACCTGTTCACTGATGCAGCATTCAAATTAGTCACGTCTCTCATTCTCTCACGTCTGGACTATTGCAATTCTCTTCTGGCTGGTCTGCCAGCATCATCTATCCACTCCCTTCAGCGTATACAAAACTCTGCAGTTCACCTAGTCCTCAGAAAGACAAAAATCTGAGCACATTACTCCTCTCTTGCAATCTTTCCACTGGTTGCCTGTGCTACAGAGAGTAAACTATAAGATCAATACCCTCTGTTACAAATGCCTCCATAAAACACCACCTTCCTATTCTGTGAATGTCTTCACCTGTACACTCCTCGTTCCCTCCGCTCTGCTGCAGATACCTTGTGCTTTAGAATACCTAGGTTCAACCAGTCCACGGTTGGCCGTCGCTCTTTCTCTGTTTCTGGTCCATTGATCTGGAATGACCTCCCTCTCTCCCTTTGCCAAAAGCCTTATGATGCTTTTAAATCCAGCCTCAAGACACATCTACTTCAAAGGTAAGATTCTCCCCTCTAGTTCCATTTCATTTTTGTCCCTGCCCTCAAAAGCCAAAACGCCATCACCCTGCCGTAAACCTTTATGTGGGTGTGCGTGTGTGTGTGTGCATACATTTGAACTTGTAAAAAAAACAAACCCTATTAATTGTAACAGGTTGCATGTGAATGAGTAGGATGAATGAAAGCGCTTTGATTTGTTTGGTTGCAAGATATAGCGCTATATAAATTCCATGTATTATTATTATTATTACCAAATTAGTACAAATAGGTCGTCTAGTTTGATTTTCAACTTGAGTATTGGCTATTTTAAGCTACAGTTTCCTTGGAGTTCACTGTTGGAACCCGTTTTTTCGCGAAAATTAGCCAGATATGAAAAACCTTTCACCCATCTTGGTATTCTACAATGAATTCTGAACACAATGATACCAAGTATTGTGACGATGGTTGCCCGTCGCCAATAAGCATCAGATTTAAAGTGGTCATGTCTCTTTGAAGATTTGTCTGTGTGCGCAAAAATGGCGGCCAGTGTTTTTAGGGGTACACATGCCTCATTCACACGCTTTGCGTATTTACGACACACCAGCCACAGAAATAAAAATGCACTCAATGATAAGAAGAAATCTTTAAATTTTTTCGGATATACAGTGTTTTTAAATCAGTAAAACAGAAGCGGAGTAATAAGGAAGTGAAAAGATCGAAAATTAGCAAATTTTCAGCTGTGATGACAGCATTCCCAGCTACCTCATATTCAGCCACATGTCATGTGCACCTACACACACATGGGCACACTTGCACAAACACACACGTATATATATTATACACTAACACACAGTTGCAGGCTCCTGCACACACATACACACCACACACATAGCTGTCTGATTCCCCCATTTTCAGTTTCTGCTGCTATGCATTTTATTCCATCCCAGGCCTGCTGAGGCCAGCTGGTGTTTATTATATATTTTTTATAGCACCCTCCCAACTTGGACAACACACAAAAAAGGAAGGGGTCGGTTAATTTTAGCACTGGACCCTTGACTGAGTTATGCTTGATTTTCACACTGTGGCAAACACACACACACACACATTATCAATTTATCACTTACATTCATTTCTATTAGTGGCAACCACACTGATAAAAGCGCTTTTCACAGACTGAGATTTACTCACATTCCCTCGGTTAAATTTGCTTTGCCGTTTTCGGTTTGTTAGACGTGTACTCAGCTGTAGCCTGGACTGTTATAAATTTATAATTTGAGATTTGGTCTAGCGCAGTAGCAGGTCTCTAGCTCTCCCTAAACTTCAGCAGGTCTATGTCCGACCTTGAACTTTTGTCAAAGAACCATAAGTTGATTCAATCTTCCGGAGTTAGGCTAAGGCCTAGCAAGTCATGCAGTGGGCGTTACTATCTATTGGCTTAGAGTTAGCCTTGCCTAAATCTCCGACAAACAGCAGCCATGGTGGACGCCATTAAACTTGTTTCTTCACAAACAATTGAAGAAATTTTAAGATATGATGAGCTAATTCCAAGAATCGAAGGTGCATTAGGAAGATTTTCTAGCCCAAATTCTGGTGTGATACAACCTGTTCGCTCTGTTTTGCACATACCTGCTGTTAACGGGTGAGTCTTTGTGAAACGCCAGGATTTGAACGCACAACTATGTGTATGTTGGCAGGCCTTGTCCCTCCAGGAATACTGGTCAGCTTTGGAGTTGTTCCCCTTCACCCTTGCTCTCCCTTCCTCAGGTTTTTCCCCCCATCTAGCCCCGCCTAGTTTCTATTAATGTTTTCTTCCTGTTCTCACTGGTTCGGATTTGTTTTGTTTTTAACTTCACTTCATTTCTGTTGTTGCTGTTGTTGGCACTTTTTGTTTATCGCGTTCTTTCTTGTTGTCTTCCTTTTTAATCCGTGTTTTCCCTTTCGGCCAAGGGTAGGGGTTGGGTTTTTGTTGTTGTTGTTTTGTTGTTTTATTTTCAGTCTAGCCTTCATTATAAATTTGACATAAAGTCCGTTTAACATGATCAGCAGGTGTTTTTGACGGCAACACACCTTCTCAGTCCACCAGTGGTCTCCCAGTCCCAGTTAGTGTGCTAGCATGTTAGGCTGATTATTAGAGAGGGGACATGGTTTCGAGTCTTTTTTTTATTTTTGTTATTTCGAGGATAATGGAATAAGTACTCATGTGCTTTTTTTTCATCCAGTTCCCGTGTCTATGCAGTTTTGTAAATTTTCTCATCTATTCCCAACGGCACACAATGGCCTACTCTTCCAAAAAGCGGAACGGGTTTTAACGTGTGTGTGTGCAAGATGTTATGCGTGCGTTCGCACACGGGACTTCGGTTTATAGTCCCATCCGAAGGACTTTTGGGGAGAGTGGAGCCGGCACTGATATTAACTCCTGAGGAAAAAATCCTCGAACGAGAATTGTACCCAGGTCAGTAGATCAGGAATGCATCACTCTAACCACCAGGCTATCGGGTCCCCTCTCCCTCCTCTCATCTGAGGTGCCAGTTGGAGGAGACGCTTGTTTTGTTGTTGTGCTTTGGTTGTTTGGGGTTTTTTTGTCCCATGAAGTTAAGATGGTTTTGCTGTTTGTTTTTTTGTTGTTGTTGTTGTTTCTTGTCCGTAAAAGACGGTTTTTGTTCTTCTTTTTTTTTTTTTTGTGGGGGGGGGGGGGGGGGGGGATGAGACTAGAGAACAGACACTGAGTGATCCCTGTGCGAACAAAGATTGTCAGCAATCCTTGTAGAGAGAAAGCAACCCCCCCCCCCCCCCCCCCCCACTTTTGTCTGGTGTTGTCATTAAAGAAAAAGACAGAAAATTATATACTTTGACGCAAATGTTTTTACTCAGTTTATTCTTACAGTTATTATCTGTTGGTTTTTTTATGACAGAATATTGTTGTTGTTGCCGTATGTTTAAAGTCTGTTCACATTCAGTGATGAGAGAGAGAGAGAGAGAGAGAGAGAGAGAGAGAGAGAGAGAGAGAGAGAGAGAGTGTGTGTGTGTATGTGTGTGTGTGTGTGTGTGCGCGCGCGCGCGCGCGTGTGTGTATGTGTTGCACGAGAACACAAAAAAGGGGGATGAGGAAGGACAACAATAGCCTAAATCATTATCAGGAGATTGAGAAATAACTGTATGTCAGCGAGCTCTGGATTACAAAGAAGCATACGAACAGATTCGTTTGCATGAATTTCAATACCATATTTTTTCATACATACAATTTACAACTGGGCACTCGAAAAAGAATATGTCGGCGAGATATAAGTTGCGAGCAAGCGCCTGCTACATTCTGGAAGTATTTATAATTTTCCAAGAATTTAAACGCAATTTATAGACAAGAATTGGAATGTGCCTGGGACAGATAACCATTTTATTTATATTTGGAAGAATTTTTATGCACATGAGTTTCCAGTATTGTATTTTATTCATTTCATGTATGTCAATTTTAAAACTGCTTTCATGTCTTTGTCTCATGGGCTTTTTATTTTGTTTTGTTTTGTGTTGTTGTTTTTTTGGCTAGTTTATCTGCAATTTCGTTCTAGTAGCCTAAATACCGCAGTGAGAAGGAACCCGGCAAAAAGTCATTTCAATACATATTGATATTATAGTGATAGTGATATAACGAACCAAAAATGTTGTTTCAAAAAGTAAGCCCTTTCTGACTTTACAAAATATCAAACATTTCGTTTATTTCTTTTATTTGGAGGATAATGAAATAAGCACAAGGAAGTAATCAGCTAGACGAAAACCAGCTTGGCACACCAAACTGATGATCATGTGGCCAAATCAGTCTCCGTGAGATCCAGGCCATGCATGAAGTAGCCTACAGGCAGAGGATACATTTAGCTGCTGATAAACACCAGTCAAGTGGTTTTCCAGGCATGCGTGTCTGATTGCAGCCAGAACCTTTTTGCATACGTAGCCTATGTGTGCGTGTGCCTGGTGAAGAAGAAGACTGTGTACTGCATGATTGGCCATCCACGTAGACACAGGGGCCTTCATCACTGTATTGTATTGTCTTATATTGTGTTGTGTTGTGTTGTATTGTATTGTATGTATTGTATTGTGCTGTGTACCCCTTGTTTCGTCATGGCAGATTTGACTCGGGCTGCTCTCCTCCGCGAGAGCGCGTCTGCAAAAGACATATTGCATCCAGTTCCCGTGTGTGTGCGCGGCTTTGTGGATTTGGTCATCCGTTTGCACCCGCGCACGGTTGCCTACTCTTCCGAAAGGTGGAACGGGTTTAGGCATGTGCGCGGGATGTTCTGCGTGCGCTCCCACACGGGACCTCGTTTATAGTCTCCTCGGAAGGATGTGTGTATGCATATGCGTGCATATGTGTGCATGCGTGCGTGTATGCGTGGGCGCGCAAGTGTTTGTGTGTGTGTGTGTGTATGTGTGAACCTTAACTATAGACCATAATTGTCCCACGTAAATTCCCCCCCCCCCCCCCCCCCCCCCTCTCTCTCTCTCTCTCTCTCTCTCTCCCTCATGGTAATTTACAATGTCATAACAAAGTTTCACAATGACGTATAATTGAGATTGATGTCCATCACGTCACTATAAGATATATATATATATATATATATATAATATATATATATATATATATATATATATATATATATATATATATGTATATATATATATATATAAGAGAAGAAATGAAAAGATAGATAAAGAGAAGAATGAGAGGAGAGAGAAGAGAGAGAGAGGAACGAGTCAGAGTGAATTATATACTAGAGAATCGCATCGAGCTTTCTGGAGTAAAGCCTTTCTCATTTTCCATTTTGGCATCATAAATGCTTTCAAATAGAAAACTGCGCTTTTCTCTTTCACTTGGCATTTCGCTGGTGGTGGTGTTGCGCGTTTCCCAAGCTTAACGCCCTTGGAGACACCCAGAATACATAATTATGTAAAAACTCTTGACTCACTCATCCCACCTGGGAATCGCCGTAAGATTGGAAGTACACAGTGGATGAGAAGTTTGTGTATAAGATGATTCCTCTTTTCAAATACCTCACCGTCCCGAAGTCAATGCGGCTGCCTTAAGGTGGATGAAGTCAAGAAAAAATTTTATTTTCCTAAAAAAGGGTCGCATACGCAAAAACCTTACCATTGGTGACCCTGGGTGCTCTAATCAAGGAACGAAACAAAAACACAACACAACAACAACACAAACCACGCACATAAAAACAACCCAACACACACACACACACACACACACAACACACACACACACACACACACACACACAACACACACACACACACACACACACACACACACACACACAAAACCCCCCACCCCCACCCCCCACACCCCTCACCACATAGGCAGCAATACTCCGGCTTCAGAGGATTCACGATAACTTGTCGCCATGTTGCAGAATGTTCTGCACGATGCCCGCCTACAGCCAGAGTGACGAAGTGTTGAGCACCAAGCTGGTCTCCTTCTTCCCCAACAACACCCACATCCCCACCCACAACGCCCTTGTCGTCCTCTTCAACCCCACCACTGGGGTCCCTATGGCTGTTAGTGTAGTGTTAGCCCCTATGGCTGTTAGTGTATCCCTATGGCTGTTAGTGTATCTCTATGGCTGTTAGTGTAGTATTAGTCCCTATGGCTGTTAGTGTATCCCTATGGCTGTTAGTGTTATTCCCTATGGCTATTAGGGTAGTATTTGCCCCTATGGCTGTTAGTGTATCCCTATGGCTGTTAGTGTTATTCCCTATGGCTATTAGTGTAGTATTTGCCCCTATGGCTGTTAGTGTATCCCTATGGCTGTCAGTGTAGTGTTAATCCCTATGGCTGTTAGTGTAGTATTAGCCCCTATGGCTGTTAGTGTATCCCTATGGCTGTTAGTGTAGTGTTAGCCCCTATGACTGTTAGTGTTATTCCCTATGGCTATTAGTGTAGTATTAGTTCCTATGGCTGTCAGTGTATCCCTATGGCTGTCAGTGTAGTGTTAGTTCCTATGGCTGTTAGTGTAGTATTACCCCCTATGGCTGTTAGTGTAGTATTAGTCCCTATGGCTGTTAGTGTAGTATTAGTCCCTATGGCTGTTAGTGTATCCCTATGGCTGTTAGTGTATCCCTATGGCTGTCAGTATAGTGTTAGTCCCTATGGCTGTTAGTGTATCCCTATGGCTGTTAGTGTATCCCTATGGCTGTTAGTGTATCCCTATGGCTGTCAGTGTAGTGTTAGTCCCTATGGCTGTTAGTGTAGTGTTATTCCACCATAGTCCCTATGGCTGTTAGTGTAGTGTTATTCCCTATGGTGGTTAGTGTATTCCTATGACTGTTAGTGTAGTGTTAGCCCCTATGGCTGTTAGTGTAGTATTAGTTCCTATGGCTGTTAGTGTATCCCTATGGCTGTTAGTGTAGTATTAGTCCCTATGGCTGTTAGTGTATCCCTATGGCTGTCAGTGTAGTTTAACCCCTATGGCTGTTAGTGTAGTATTAGCCCCTATGGCTGTTAGTGTAGTGTAAAGCGCTTTGTTTGTAGCTTTCAAGTTTAGTGTATCTAATGTGTCAGTGTATTTATTATTATTAGTCCCTATGGCTGTTAGTGTAGTATTAGCCCCTATGGCTGTTAGTGTAGTGTTAGTCCCTATGGCTGTTAGTGTATCCCTACGGCTGTCAGTGTAGTGTTAGCCCCTATGGCTGTTAGTGTATCCCTATGGCTGTCAGTGTAGTGTTAGTTCCTATGGCTGTTAGTGTATCCCTATGGCTGTTAGTGTATCCCTATGGCTGTCAGTGTAGTGTTAGTCCCTATGGCTGTTAGTGTATCCCTATGGCTGTCAGTGTAGTGTTAGTTCCTATGGCTGTTAGTGTACCCCTATGGCTGTTAGTGTATCCCTACGGCTGTCAGTGTAGTGTTAGCCCCTATGGCTGTTAGTGTATCCCTATGGCTGTCAGTGTAGTGTTAGTTCCTATGGCTGTTAGTGTAGCGTTAGTTCCTATGGCTGTTAGTGTATCCCTATGGCTGTTAGTGTATCCCTACGGCTGTCAGTGTAGTGTTAGCCCCTATGGCTGTTAGTGTATCCCTATGGCTGTTAGTGTAGTGCTAGTCCCTATGGCTGTTAGTGTAGTATTAGCCCCTATGGCTGTTAGCGTATCCCTATGGTTGTTAGTGTAGTGATAGTCCCTATGGTTGTTAGAGTAGTATTAGCTCCTATGGCTGTTAGTGTAGTGTTAGTCGCTATGGCTGTTAGTGTAGTGTTAGTCCCTATGGCTGTTAGTGTAGTGTTAGTCCCTATGGCTGTTAGTGTAGTATTAACCCATATTGCTGTTAGTGTATCCCTATGGCTGTTAGTGTAGTGTTAGTCCCTATGGCTGTCTCCTATGGCTGTTAGTGTAGTGTTAGTCCCTATGGCTGTTAGTGTAGTGTTAGTTCCTATGGCTGTCAGTGTAGTGTTAGTCCCTATGGCTGTTAGTGTAGTGTTAGCCCCTACGGCTGTCAGTGTAGTATAAGTCCCTATGGCTGTTAGTGTATCCCTATGGCTGTTAGTGTATCCCTATGGCTGTCAGTGTAGTGTTAGTTCCTGTGGCTGTTGGTGTAGTGTTAGTCCCTATGGCTGTTAGTGTAGTTATAGCCCCTATGGCTGTCAGTGTAGTGTTAGTTCCTATGGCTGTTAGTGTAGTGATAGTTCCTATGGCTGTTAGTGTAGTGCTAGTCCCTATGGCTGTCAGTGTGTAGTATTACCATTGTTGGCACCCTCACCATTTTCAGTGTGGTTATTGTGCCCTTGTTGTCTTTATCATTTCTGATTTTTAAGACAGTTTTTTAGGTAACAATGACGGGAGAAAAAGAATTTGTTATGAACTGAAATGAAAAGATTTGTAAACTGCTTGATTTTTAAAAAATACGTTTTTTTTCTTAATACATGAGTAAGTTGTGCTTTAAGATAGGTCGGAGTTGCCTATACACGTTTACTACACACGCACTCACGCAGGCACGCGCACACACACGCACACACACACACACACACACACACAAACGCACGCATGTACGCACGCGCGCACTCACACACACGCGCGCGCGCACACCACACACACACACACACACACACAACAAACAACACACCACACACACACACAAACACACACACACACAACACACACACACACACACACACACACACACATGGAGGGGAGACCCCATCACTAAGATGATGTTGATGGGTAAAAGGCAGACTGAACTCATAATTAATTTCCTGTGCAGCTATCTGGATGGTGACGTCATCACAGCCAAGAGAACAGCAGCGGTGTCTGCAGCAGCATCCAAAGTAAGCGAGAGAGAGAGATGGGGGGGGTGGGGGGGGGGGGGGTGGGGGGGGGGGGGGGGGGGGGGGGGGGTGGGGGGGGGGGGGGGGGGGGGGGGGGGGGGGGGGGGGGGGGGGGGGGGGGGGGGGGGGGGGGAGGGGGAGGGGGGGGAAGAGAGAGAGAGAGAGAGGAGGGAGAGAGAGAGAGAGAGAGAGAAAGAGGAGGAGAGAGGAGAGGCGTTATGTTATTTATTTTAATTTTATTTTATTTCTAGGATAATGAAATAAGCACTCATGGCTTTTTCATCCAGTCCCCGTGTGTATGCACTTTTGCAAATTTTGTCATCCGTTCCCACCGGCACACAATGGCCTACTCTTCCAAAAAGTGGAACGGGTTTTAACGTGTGCGCAAGACGTTTTGCGTCCGTTCGCACACGGGACCTCGGTTTATAGTCTCATACGAAGGACTTTCCGGGGGAGAGTGGAGTCGGCACTGATGTTGACTCCAGAGAAAACAATCTTCTCCAACGAAAATCTAACCCGGGTCAGCAGATCACGAATATATCACTGTAACCACCAGGCTATCCCGTTCCCCCCCCCCCCCCCCCCCCCCCCCCCCCCACCTTCCCCCGCCAAGAGAGAGAGAGAGAGAGAGAGAGAGAGAGAGAGAGAGAGAGAGAGAGCATGCAATAAAAAAGGGGGATTGAAGTGGGACTACAATAAATCATTAATAGGAAATTGAGAAATAGTAAAATACACCAAGAGCCAAATTCAAGGTTATACAAACAAGATGTCAAATTCTTAGGTGTATTTTTAACTAGAAAGTTGAATTGGAAGATGCACATCAACCAAATGATAACTGAAGCTAGGAAAAGACTTAATTTCCTAAAGATAATAAGTTCTCAGGCATGGAGTCAAGACACTACGACTCTGATACATCTGGCTCTGTCCTTGGTACGTTCAAAATTAATATACGGACAAGAAGTTTATTTTTCTGCTGCAGATTATCTACTTAAAAAATTACAAAGTCTAGACAGTAAAGCAGTAAAGATAGCTCTTGGTGTTCGCGCGCATGCAAATACAGCTAATACTTATAAATAAAGAAGCTCATTTACTATCTCTTTCTGATCACGAAAACTGGCAGTATCAAAATATGTGTTCGTAGTATCTCTATCCAAATTCAGTAAAAGAGGAAATATTTATTAATCAAGACACTGATTTTCCTAAACGGGCACGCAATATTTCATTTCTGCAGCCAATTAAAAATTATACAGACACATTTATGAAAGAAAATGACATCGATATATCAACAATTCCAATTTTACCGATTGTTCCACAATTACCTCCTTGGGAACATATTTCAGCTAAATTTGACATTGACTACACGGAAATAAAGAAAAATGAAGATCAAAATCTTCTCACCGTTGATGTAAAAAGTCACTTAGAAAATAATTATTCTAATCACTTAAAAGTGTATACTGACGGATCTGTATTAGAAACAGGCAAAAGTGGTGCTGCATATGTGATTCCGACTTTAAAAGTTCAAAAATCTTTTCATTTAGGACAACATTTTTCTATTTTTACTTCTGAATTATTGCAATTCTTATGGCTTTGAATTTTTTGTCTGATACTGCTATTGATGTTGCCAAATTCGTTTTGCGTTGACTCAAAGGCAGTGTTAATGGCATTAAAGTCATGGCATGGTAAAATAAGGAATGATATTGTATTTGAGATAAAATTCCTGATACATTCTATTGCAAGCAGAGGCATCGGCATAACTTTTTGCTGGATCCCCTCTCATTGTGGAATTTATTCGAATGAGCTGGTTGATTCTTTGGCAAAACAAGGTGCCTCTGAATACAGTACTGAAGTGTTTGATTCTAATCTTGCATTGTCGTCTTATGAAATTCATTCTAAGTTAATGAAATGCATACATTCAAAGATTATAGAAAAACATTATCAACAGTTTTCCTTGCCCACGGAAATTAGAAATTCTAATACATAAACTGAGATTAAATGCATGGAATACTAAATATTCAAAAAATGTAACATGTTGTTGTTCTATTCCACTTTCAGTCCACCATTTGTTGTTTGATTGCCCAATTCTTCTTGACATGTATAAAAGGAGAGGTTTAGATATTCATAAGAAATATGCCACTAGTCAAGAAGTTTTATATGACTCTCAGCAATTCATAGTGTCAGTTGCTGAAGTCATATATTCTTCACCTGTAAAACCTTTACTGTAATTACATATATATAAAATATATATCTATATAATATATATGTATATATATATTTATATATATGTATATACATATATATATATATATTTATATATATGTATATATTTATATACTTATGTGTGTGTGGATGTGGTGCCTGTAGGGAAAGAAAAAGAGAGAGAGAGAGAGAGAGAGAGAGAGAGAGAGAGAGAGAGAGAGAAGAGAGAGAGAGAGAGAGAGAGAGATGCGGTGTGTAATAATAGGTACTTTGGTGTGAATGCGGGTGTGTCTAAATCACCATGTAGTGAATAGACATTAAACAAAACAAAACAAACAAACAAACAAATTCAAGGTTTCACTGTAATCATAATTATGACTTAGAGAATGTAAAGCAGTGGCCTAGATAATCACAAGCTTTTATCTACCAAGAGAAGAACCAGATAAACAAGTTGAGTGAAGGGGGCTGATTGAGCTGTGCTGCAGTGAGACTGATTATAACCAATGCATGCCACAAAATTCCCTACCCATTGTTCCCAATAACAATCGAAAGTGCAAAAAGTATAAAGTACATCTCCTCATAAGTGCAAGACAAGTCCTCAGTGCAGTTACGCGGTTAAATCATGTACTGTGTCCATTTTCTGTCTCGTTCTCCTTTTTTCTTTTCGTTCCTCTGCTTGAGCTCCCAGATTCACCATTGGCGAGATTTTGCGAAGGCGACCGTTTTTGCCCCGCCAATAATGTAGCCGCATTCCGACTTCGGGGATGATGTCTAAATACGACACCAGTTAGCATGCGTTCTTTGAAAAAAAAATTGTTGTCAGTTTCCACCAGCACACAATAATTAATGGCCTACTCTTTAGACATTTGGATCGGGGTTTAATGCATGCGCAAGACGTTCTGCGTGCGTTCGCACATCCGACCTCGGTTTATGGCCGGTCTCATCCAAAAGGACTTTCGGGAGAGTGGAGTCGGCACTGGTGTTGTTAACTCCTGGGAGAAAGAAAAAATCCCCTTGAACGGGGGTTCCGGTGATAGTTCAAACCTGGGGTTGATCCCGGACCGTTAGATCGCCAGTACAATGCTCTAACCACCCGACTATCCTGTCTTTGTTGTTGTGATTTGTATTTACGTGCCGGTTATCTTGTCCCCTGATATATGTCCTTCAAGAAGTAGGCTATTACAATATGCAGGGTTCAGAAACGAGCCAGTGGCCCAGCATCATCCACCTTACTCTCCATGTCAGCTTTATCGGAGACCGGTTTTTTGTGTGGAATACCAACCTGACTTTGGACATATTGCTTAATTTTTTACTGTCCCCCACCCCCACCCCCGAAAACGCATGCGCGCGCACATACACACACATACACACGCGCGCAAACACACACACACGCACGCACACACACACACACACAGTACGCTCACACACACACACACACACACTCACTCACTCTCCTCTCTCCCCTCTCTCTCTCATCTCTCTCTCTCCCTCTCTTCTCTCTCTCTCTCTCTCTCTCTCTCGCACACACCTGCCAAAAAAACAACGAAACCAAACCAAAAAAAACCCTCATTATTTAAGGGTATCCTGTCAGTACACTAACAGACAATCAAAAACAAACACTTTTGATATCAATTCAAAATAATCATGTCAGTGGCCTCACGTATGCTCTTTTATTCATTCTTTGATGCTTTTGTTCAGATAATGGAGGTGTCCCGAAATTGTGAATGGGTAACACCTGTGTTTGTATCACACGCAGCATCTGGTGAATGGGACGCCTCGCCAGCTGGCTATTGTAGGAGCAGGTGTGCAGGCCCGTTCTCACTTCCATGCCCTTTCTCACCTGTTCAAATTCGAAAAGGTATGTAGTATAGACTTAGTTATAGATATAAGTCTGTAGTGTCTGCTACAACAGTATTTGGAATGGCTGAGTGAAGATGCACTGTGTGACAGTAGGCCTACTGTCTTCTGCACTTTTGATACCACCATCAACCAGAAATGAGAAATATAAACATAATATAAAACATAAATTGTGTCGTGTTGGGTATTGAAAAATACAGACATAACGTGTCAAGTTCAGGTCTGAGAAATACAGACATAATGTGTCATGTTGGAGGGAGGAAAAGGAGTCCCATAACCTATAAGGTCGTAGGGGAGCGAGGCGTCAGAGACCTCACTTCTCTAGGGCCAGCATATTGAGGGCGGCGCCCATCTCCTCTCCCTCGCTGTTTTACCTTCCCTGACCCTAAAGAGGGCAGGTACCCATTTACAGCTGGGGGAACTGTACTAAAGCCAAGGCGCGCAAACGGTCACCCATCCAACTGGTAACCACGCTCGACGCTGCTTAACTTGGCTGGGGGAAAGCGAGTGCTCCGACCACTGAGCTATCCCGTCCCCAAAAAAAACAACGAAACCAAACCAAAAAAACCCCTCATTATTTAAGGGTATCCTGTCAGTACACTAACAGACAATCAAAAACAAAAACTTTGATACCAATTCAAAATAATCATGTCAGTGGCCTCACGTATGCTCTTTTATTCTTTGATGCTTTTGTTCAGATAATGGAGGTGTCCCGAAATTGTCATGTTGAGGACTTGGAAAAAAACACAACATAATGTCATCATGTTGAGGACTGAGAAATACAGACATAATGACTGTGCCATGTTGAGGTATACAGACATATGTCATGTTGAGTACTGAGAAATACAGACATATGTTGAGGACTGAGAAATACAGACATATGTTGAGGACTGAGAAATACAGACATATGTTGAGGACTGAGAAATACAGACATATGTTGAGGACTGAGAAATACAGACATATGTTGAGGACTGAGAAATACAGACATATGTTGAGGACTGAGAAATACAGACATATGTTGAGGACTGAGAAATACAGACATAATGACTGTGCCATGTTGAGGTATACAGACATATGTCATGTTGAGGACTGAGAAATACAGACATATGTTGAGGACTGAGAAATACAGACATATGTTGAGGACTGAGAAATACAGACATATGTTGAGGACTGAGAAATACAGACATATGTTGAGGACTGAGAAATACAGACATATGTTGAGGACTGAGAAATACAGACATATGTCATGTTGAGGACTGAGAAATAAAGACATGTGTTGAGGACTGAGAAATACAGACATATGTTGAGGACTGAGAAATACGGACATATGTTGAGGACTGAGAAATACAGACATATGTTGAGGACTGAGAAATACAGACATATGTTGAGGACTGAGAAATACAGACATATGTTGAGGACTGAGAAATACAGACATATGTTGAGGACTGAGAAATACAGACATGTGTCATGTTGAGGACTGAGAAATACAGACATGTGTTGAGGAATGAGAAATACAGACATGTGTTGAGGACTTAAAAATACAGACATATGTTGAGGACTGAGAAATACGGACATATGTGGATGACTGAGAAATACAGACATATGTTGAGGACTGAGAAATACAGACATGTGTTGAGGACTGAGAAATACAGACATGTGTTGAGGACTGAGAAATACAGACATAATTATGTGATGTTGAAGACTGAGAAATACAGACATATGTTGAGGACTGAGAAATGCAAACATATGTCCTGTTGAGGACTGAGAAATACAGACATATGTTGAGGACTGATAAATACAAACATATGTTGAGGACTGAGAAATACAGACATATGTTGAGGACTGAGAAATACAGACATATGTTGAGGACTGAGAAATACAGACATATGTTGAGGACTGAGAAATACAGACATATGTCATGTTGAGGACTGAGAAATACAGACATATGTTGAGGACTGAGAAATACAGACATATGTTGAGGACTGAGAAATACAGACATATGAGGACTGAGAAATTCAGGCATATGTCATGTTGAGGACTGAGAAATACAGACATATGTCGTGTTGAAGACTGAGAAATACAGACATATGTTGAGGACTGAGAAATACAGACACAGGTGATGTTGACCAGGTAATATGAGCAGCACTTAAACTGTAGCCATAAGCTGGGTGATACCTCATACCCTTCTCTGCATTCTGTCCACTGACCCCCATGGCCTCAAATCTAAGCAGTAACCTGATAGAGCCTGAAAAATCCTTTCAGAATGAAGTACTAAACTTTGTGACAGGGATGCATGGTCTCCCAGCCACTCTGTTGTGTGTGTGTGTGTGTGTGTGTGTGTGTGTGTTTTGGTGGTGTGTGTGACTCTCTCTCTCTCTCCTTTTCTCTCTCTCTCTCTCTCCTCTCTCTCTGTATGTGTGTGTGTGCGCGCACGCGCGCGCGCGTGTGTGTGTGTATGTGTGTGTGTGAAGTCAAGTCAAACTGATCTTTATTGAGGTAAAAGATTAAGTTTATATATAACTTTTTTTCATCCTGCCCTCACAATCTTTTATTTAAAAAAAAAAGACATATAAAAGTGTGTGTGTGCCTGTGTGTGTGTGCCTGTGTGTGTGTGCGTGCCTGTGTGTGTGTGTGTGTGTGCGTGCCTGTGTGTGTGTGTGTGTGTGTGCCTGTGCGCGCGTGTGTGTGTGTGTGTGAAAACAGAGATTTTTTTAGTTCAAACAGAGGTAACATGCTGTCCATTCTATTCCATCCTGTCCCAGCCCAGCCGGTGCTAACTACAGTATGAACTGACAACACTTGGACAGCTTCACACCTTCCTTATAATTACAAATGTGACAGTGTAGAACAGTGGGAGGGTGAAGAACAGGGAGGCACATGAGGGGGGGGGGGGGGAGGAAGGGGCACGCTAATTTTAACTCTGGGACCCAGATCCTTGCCCAAATTATGCTGGATTTGCGCGCTCACAATTTTACACTATTATGAACAAGAATTAAACAGATTTTATTTGTGCATCATCCTTGTAAAAAAAACACACCAAAAAATCCCCCCCAAACCTAACCTGATATTAATAAAAATTAATCGATGTACATTGGCTTTGATTTTATTTAAGGCATGTATAATATATATAAGTGTGCATACCTTATGTAGGTTACAGGCTATGCGCACTTGAATGGGTGTATGTTCATTTGTGTGTTTGTATGTATGCCTGCACTGCAGCACACAAATGTGACAGTGCTGTTACTTCCATGCTTGCAGTTCAGTTCAATTCGAATAGGTTTATTATCTCCCAAACAGAGAAACTCGAGTGGGTTACAAGCCATACATAAAAAACAATAAAAAGAAGAACGTTTATTACAGAAAAATAGGCCTACCACAACACAGTATCCAAACATTAGCACGTACGCATCTCAAAATAAAAAGCATCCAAAACATCAGCAATACCTAAGCCAATCATAAACTCACCAGTGTAAAAGCACATACATTTATGTGCGTGCCAGTATAAGCACCACAACACTCACACACCGCCTGCACACACACACTCACACACACGGCCTACACACAACACACACACGGCCTACACACAACACAACACACCACACACACACCATCCTACCCCTCTCACTCCACTCACACACACACACACACACACACACAGTGGGCACATCCACACACATCGCACACATTTAAGAATACCAAATTGTTGTTATAACACATTGCATAATAAGACAAATATCAATTAACTTAGTACTCCATTCTATTAAAACATTGAACAATTTAAGATAATTTTTTAAAAAGTAACATTGCTTATAAAATCCCATTCCTTCCACCTGAACCTCTCTCTCTCTCTCTCTCTCTCGTCTCCCTCTCAATCTCTCTCACTCTCTCCTCTCTCCTC
>CM054134.1:55480684-55508184 GCA_028751875.1 Rapana venosa
CCTTAGTGGGGTAAAAAAAAAATCCAACAGTAGATATTGCCGTGTGTGTGTGTGTGTGTGTGTGTGTGTGTGTGTGTGTGTGTGTGTGTGTGTGTGTGTGTGTGTGTGTGTGTGTGTGTGCGCGCGCGCGCGTGCATGTGTGTGTATGTGTACATTTGAAGGGATTTTTGTGTGTGTGTATATAATTGTTTATCATGGCACTTTCATGCATGTATGTCTGCGTGCATGTTTGGTGTGTGTGCATGTGCGTACATATGAAGGGTTTTTTGTGTGTGTATATAATTGTTTATTATAGCACTTTCATGCATGTATGTCTGCATGCATGTTTGGTGTGTGTGCATGTGCGTACATATGAAGAGTTTTGTGTGTGTGTGTATATAATTGTTTATTATAGCACTTTCATGCATGTATGTCTGCATGCATGTTTGGTGTGTGTGTGTGTTTATGCGCATGTGTGTGTATGTGTATTTGCAAGTACTGATTTTGTACAAGGAAGCATATGTATATATATATGTGTGTGTTAGTGTGTGTGCATGCATGCGCATGCATTCGCAAACTTTGATTTTGTACGTGGATGCATGTTAAATCCTGTTCCGCTTTTCGTAAGAGTAGGCCATTGTGTGCCGGTAGGAACAGATGACAGAATTTACAAAACCACATACACACGGGGACTGGATGTAAAAAAGTACACAAGTGCTTATTCCATTATCCTCAATATAAAAGAAAAGAATAAAGAATATAAAATTATAACGTATGTGCATGCTACTGCATCTGTCGGTGTTAATGTGTTTTATAGGTGTACATGTGTCCGCGTCTTCTTTCAAAAAGCACAGACTATGGTTTGAAGATAATTATCCCTACCTCAGAATGGAGAGGAATACTGCAGAATTTGTATATTTGTGTACCACTTTAAGTCACGGCAGATTTCTCTGCGTGAAATTCAGGCTGCTCTCCCCCAGGGAGAGAGCATCGCCACAAGAGCAGCGCCACCTTTTTTTTCCTTTTCCTGCGGTGCATGTCTATTTGTTTTTCCTATCAGGGTGGCTCTTTTCTCTACAGAAAATTTGCCAGGGACAAATTTCTTGTTGCCGTGGTTGTTTTTTTTACGTGTGCTAAATGTGTGTGAATATGCATGACTGTAGAGAAACACTCCTGTAATATACAGGCCTCCATTGATGCTGAGATTGGGGAGGTCATTCTGGGGAAAGTTCCAGCAAAGAAGTCAGAAACAACCGTCTTCAAATCTTTGGGTAAGGTGGTTAAGTTTTCATCTGTTGGTTTTGAAATCTTTCTGTTCCTCCTCTCCCTTTCTTCTGCTTTCCCTGGCCAGCCATGCTAGATTTCTAGTCTGCTTTGGATGGCTGAAGTCCCCTGTCTGTTGCAGTGACCCCTCAGTCCTGCTCCATTTTTCTCTTTCTCTTTGTTTGCTTTGAAGATGATTTGGGGGTGCTTCATAAGACGTTAGATAATCTATCTATGCTGTGAAAGTATGATATTCGTTACAAAAAATGTCTTTATTGATACTTTTGGTTTTGCTATATACTGACTCTGAAATGTTCTACGTTGGTTCAGAAGACTTATTATGATTTATTTATGCTGAATCACAATATGGAATTCGTTACAATTTTGTTGTTGATATATCCACACTTTTGCCTTTGATACAAGCTGAATAAAGTAAAATAATATCATTATTATTATATGTTTAGAAAATGTATGAAAACTTTTTTATACTGAATAAAGAACATGGTATTCATTATAAATGTGTCATGTCTTTGATACTTTTGTTTTTGATACACACTTAATTAAATGGCATATACTTCATTAAACGGCATATTTTCTATTTACTCTGAAAACTGATCACATATTATTTTTAAAGTTACTGAAATTGTAAGAAAATCATAAGAAGACGCTTCATTAATGTCTTGAGGACCATGCAATGTTTGTTTATGTGTTGGGTTGGGGTTTTTTTAACTGTTCAGTATCAGATTGATTATTCATGGCTGAAAAGCTCTCGTATTTGGGGATCAGTAGGAGATGCATGCTAGTCGGGAGTTAGGATAAACTATTCCAGTGTATTGCTTTCTTTACACTTGATAATGAAGATTAAGAACCTCAAGAAAGATGAGTAACAAAAGTTACATGATGTGTTTCAAAACTGAAGGAATCATGTTGTTTATTACAGACAAGCGAGAGAGATTTGATTTGTCCTCCTCGCGACAACATTGCTGAAGAAATGTAGTTTGTGGTTGTTAAAACTTGGCTTATTCTTTTATTCAAAAGATTTGACTTACTGACATCGCCTTCAAAGAGTAATTATACTCCTTTCATGATGTGAAATTTTTCAAATGAGATTATAAACTATATGAGACTATAAATAAATATGAAACTGTCTTTCAAGATAATTATACGTATCAATGCGCCTGTCAGTATTGTAATTGCCCTTCATGGGATGATTAAAGTGTTTTTGACTTGACTTGACTAAACCGAGGTCCTGTGTGCAAGCACACACGGAACATTTTGAGCACATGTTAAAATCTGCTCTGCCTTTTGGAAGAGTAGGTTATTTGTGCTGGTGGAAAGAGATGACAAAATTTACAAAACTGCATGCATACAACGACTGGACGAAAAGAAAACACACAAAAAACCCCACACAAGTGCTTATTCCATTTTCCACAGAATAAAACAAAGAATAAAAAGTAAAGTGCATGAAACGACCGTGCAGAGTAGTTATGCTCATAAGATCAGAAAAGGAAGGTGCTGCGAATCAGTGGTAACTATCATAATTATTGAAACTATTCACACTGGCTTGTCCCTCAGGCATTGCATTGGAGGATGCAGTGAGTGCAGGACTGATCATGAAAGCCCTGGCTGCTCAAGGCAGCAGTTCCAGCAATCAAGGATAGAGGGACTGCCTGTGACAGTGGGCGCCACAGTCTGCCAGAAGAAAGCAGACGACAGTTTTGCTCATTGGAATCTTGCACGTCCACCTGTTGAGATCAGTGTGTCCACAGGTTTTGCATCGCCTGATTAGAAAATACCATGCAAGATGACTGGTTTCTGTTATCAGCTGTTAAAGCGTTTCTTTCATTCCTGGAATTGAAGTTCTGTGTTTGACTTTTTTGTTGTTTTTTTACTGTGATTTGTTTAGAATAAAAAGTTATATCTTTAGTATTGGAGTATAATATTTTTATGTCCTTTTTCAAGTTGTGTGCAATTGGAGTTTATTATGTTTTTTAATTATTCTATTTTCATCTACTTATTCAAGGCTTTTGCTGTTGTTAATGTTGTTGGTGTGGATGTTGCCTTTTTTTTTCATTTGGTGGTGGGGAGCGGGGGTGAGGTGCGTAGCAGAAAGAGGCTGAGAGATATTGGTTTATATACCTGTTACTTGGAAAGTTTCTGAAAGATGAATAGTCTCTACAAGTGGGTTCCTGGTTAAAGCAGTCTGTTGTACAACACAGCTGGATTATGCTTGGCCAGCACATCAGATCTGCAATGGTGGCAGATGCTGATGCTGTTTCAATCATTAATTTTGCTGATGTGTGTGCAGTGCGACTGAGATGAAGGGTTTTATCTACCATCAGTTTCCTAGTGTTGCTGTACTTACATAGTTTCTTTTTTTGTGTGTGGGTTAAACTCCATCCTACCTCTTTCCCAGAATGCCTTTACTTAATTACTCAAATAAGATGCTTACAGCTTTGTCAGGTAGGGATTTCTGAAAGACTTTTGATAAATAGTAAGAAGAAGAAGAATAGAATTTATTTAGTGCTTTATCTCGTAAAAACAAATCAGAGCTCGCATTTAACACAACCTTACATCACAAGTACTTCCAACAAGTGGAGTGGGCAAAAAAGACAAGAAAATGGGACTTTTTCCAATAGCTCACATTTAACACAACCTTACATTACAAATACTTCCTACAAATGGAGTGGGGAAGAAAAAAAGAAAAGAAAATAGGACTTTTTTCAATATGAAGAGAGATGATGTGAAGCACCCAAGGAATAAAAAGAGAGAGAGGGAAAAAAAGATGGAGAGCCATGACAAAAAAGCCCAACTAACAGAGTTGTGGATACTTTCTAGCGCCAAGCTCTTCAATGCACACAGCCCCCTTAGAACAGTGAGCTATGGGGGGTAAGACTAAGATGAAGAGTCTGTAAAAATCCCCAGTGCATCACAAAGGTTAGGTATAGTTAAAACTACCAACTAAACAGTCTCAAATGCACAAGCGATTTAAAAACTATAAAAAAAAGGAAGCGCTGTAAAGGACTGAGCGACCTCTACAGAAATTCAAATAAGATCATCAGACAACGGCTTTCTTTTCCATACAATAAATAAGTTCTGAACAGTGTTTGCTGTGGACACTACAGATACGTGTGCGTAGTGAGAAAAGGTTGGGTTTGTAATTATGGTGGATAGATAAGTATCTCATACAGAAGCCCATGAAGAAGACAGCGTGAGAGTATGTGCACAGAAGATGATGGGGACCCCGAGACTGACATGGAGACAAGGGAAGGGAGGGTGTAATATAGATATGCCGGGGGGGGGGGGGGGGGGGGGGGACTGCTGAAGGGGCCTAACTTTTTTGTACATCTGTGTGTGTTTATCCATTTCCCATGTTTTGTATTTGTATCCGGCTGAAAATCAAACTGAATGACAATGGGCCAGTGTCATACGCTTCAATTCAATTAAATGATCGTCAGTTTTCAGTGATTATAGCAAAGGCATAAATTTGTATAAGAATATACTTACACAATGGTTGTGATTTAAACTGATCTCCCCCAGTGACCTCAGTAGTACCCCTGGGAATGCCAGTATGTGTATGATCAAACCGATCTGCCCCCCAGTGACCTGGGAATGCCAGTATGTGTATGATCAAACCGATCCCCCCCCCCCCCTCCCCCCCCAGTGACCTGGGAATGCCAGTATGTGTATGATCAAACCGATCCCCCCCCCCCCCCCCCCCCCCCCCCTAGTGACCTGGGAATGCCAGTATGTGTATGATCAAACCGATCTCCCCCCCCCCCAGTGACCTGGGAATGCCAGTATGTTTGTGATCAAACCGATCTCCCCCCCCCCCATGACCTGGCATGCCAGTATGTTTGATCAAACCGATCCCCCCCCCAGTGACCTGGGAATGCCAGTATGTTTGTGATCAAACCGATCTCCCCCCAGGGACCTCAGTAGTACCCCTGGGGATGCCAAGGGCATTTTTGTGTACAAGTGTATCCCTACCTTCCGGAAATTTTTTGTGGCAGAAATTTCCCCTTTTCTATCACTTTCTTTGTTTCTGTCTTTTTCCTTACCTTCAGAACTACCACTCCCGGGTTTTTTTTTCTGCTTCCCAGTCCATTCTCCTGCCCTTTTTTTTCCCCCCAACAAATCTTGCAAGTATTATCTTTTTTATATGTTAAATAACATTTTGCCTGTATTGCTTTGTTCTGTTGACCAGGTCATGGTATTGGAAACACTGGGATGGGCACAGGATGTCCATTCTGCAGTGTTGATCATATGGCTTCTTTTTTTCTTTAAAAAAAAAATCTTTTCTCCCTCTCTCTCTCCCTTTTGGTAACCAAAGGATGATATATTAAGCAGAATGGTTAGCATCCTCAGCATAGCCTGATTTTTATTGGCCTTATAGAAGGAAATGATTCAGGTAACTTTCTCATTCAAAGTTGTTGTGATTTTTTGGTTGTGGTTGTTTGTTTGGTGTGGTTCTTTTGTTCCCGGCTTGACAGTGTCAAATATTTGACAGGACTAGATGGTGTTGATTCTGAATTTGAGGTGAATGTTATCATAGTTGCTGAAAGTGAATAAGCTGAAAAATAGGATCTTTGTGGGCAGTGGGGTGGGGGTATGAACAACATGAAATGACCTAAGTAATCTGGGATCTTGCCATTTGTTGCTAATAGCCTTCGTTCACAACAAAATTTCTGTCAACAGCAAATCCAAATTTTGTGTATTTTTTTTAAAAGAGGATTGTTTTTAAAATGTGAAAATCAGTGTGTACATTTGGCAAAATATTTCATTTGGTAGTGAAAAACAATCATGGTGCCATTAGAGACAAACTGTGTTGCTCAATTTACTATATATAAATAAATGATATCACGTAGGACTGTTTGCAGTCACAGTTTTGTATACCAGCTAAATGAATCATTTCTTGTATGTTACTTGGTAATCTTTGTTCTCAAACACATCAGTATTGATTGTTGTGCAATTGATTTTGCAGAATTTCATATATTTATATGTATACAGATATCTACACGCAAGAAACAATGAGTTGTGTGGTTGATTTGTGCGAGCGATACTGATGACAGTGATGTTATGTAACCAAAGCTAAACAACAAAAATGTACAATATGCATACACTTTTGAGAATATGATGATGGTTGATTTGTGCATGGCTTCTTCTTTGTTGAACTCTCAGCAGTAGTCGCTGTCTAGTAGTAGTAGTTCTTCGATTTAACGTCCTTCCACTAAATAGTGATATCAGACGGGAAAGTGTGTGTGTGCGTGCGTGCGTGTGTGTGTGCGCGTGCACGTGCTTGTGTGTGTGTAGGGGGGAGGGGAATGCACATAACTAATCAATCGCAATAAACAACTATTATGAAAAAATCATAAACAAGAATTCTGAAAAAAAAAAAAAAAAAAAAAAAAAAACCCACCCAACAACAACAACAAAAAACCACCAACCCCAAAAAACATCAAACGGCAAAAATACTAACTTTCCAATTCATATAACTTGAAGCTATCCTTATATCAGAGGAGTCTGAAAATGCTGTCTGTCATTTGTATTGTGCTGCCATACTGCGCTGCCAGTAAGTGCCTGAAAAGTCTGGCCCAGCGCATCTGACTTCAGCGTGGATTTATGCAGGTGATTTTGAAGACGACTAATCCTTGACAACAGATGAAGGAAAACTAATTAGACTATATAATTATGTATTATTGATTTGCCCATGTGACATTGAAATAGTACAACTACAACCAAAACTAATGTTTTTTAGAGCGCTGCAAAACATTCCCAAATTATCAGGAAAAAAGAAAGACCTTCAAAAGTCTTATGATCATTCTCAATAATTACAAACTCTATAATGGTCTTACACTATGATGGTTTTTCAAGAAAAAATAAAAAATCCCAAGAGGTATGGCTGTGTTTCTGAAAATATTTCGGAGTTTGACAGTGGCAGAGTCAGATGCCCTTTCACTTAAATTCATCATCATCATCAGACCCGTGACCTTGGCGGTCGTGGGGGAGACTCGAAAGACGATGCCATGGTAAGCCTCCTCCATCCATCTCGGTCCTCAACTCTGCGCAGTAGTGCCGAGTCATTCATCCTGGTCCATTCTCTGATGTTGTCCATCCATAACTTGTTCTGTCTTCCCCTCTTTCTGCCACCTTCGGGTGTTCCCTGCAGTACTGTTTTTGGCAGAGTGTTGTGGCGGGTGACGTGGCCGAACCATGTCAGCTTTTTCTTCTTGACGATGGTGAGAAGGGGTTCCTGTGGACCTGCCAGCCGTGTTATTTGACTCTTGACAAATTCATTGGTCTTTCGTTCTCTCCAGGATATGCCCAGTAGTTTTCTATGGCATTTTGTTTCAAATGACTGGATTCGCTTTGCTGTTTCAGCAATGTCCAGGTTTCACTCCCGTACAGCAGGATAGTCTGAATTAGGGCTTTGTAGAGCTTTAGTTTGATTGGGAAACTGATCTCTTTACTTTTCCATATGGTGGTGAGTTTTGTCATGGAAGATGTTGCCATGGCTATTCTGACCTTGATTTCTGTCATCGATCGCCCGTCCTTTGTGAGTGTAGCGCCAAGGTATTTAAAAGCGTCTACCTCCTCCAGTTGTTGGCCGTTCATGTAAATTTTAGCAGTGGCGTTGCTCGTGCTGTTCACAAGTATTTTACTTTTCTCCGAGCTCACCTCCATCCCATATGCTCCAGCTCTGTTCTCAAGTCTGGTCGTAAGATCTTGCAGCTCTGTGTTACTTCCGCCCATGAGGTCAATGTCATCGGCAAACCGCAAGTTGTTGAGGGTTCACTTAAATTACTAATTCATAAATTAACTTTAGGATTCTGATGATAACTATCATGAATTTTGCTGTTCGAAAATAGACAGTTATTAGATGGGCGCATTGTTGTAATCTTTTCAACAAATTCAGCTGAAAACAGAAGATAAAAATCTGACATCTTGAAGAAATCAAATGTAAGACAACAAACCAAAGAATATTTTTTAAATCCCACTTTTATTTACTGGGTAGAACTCAGTTGCAGCTCTAAGAGTACAACCTCATATAGTCTTTCTTGCTGTCTGTGATTGTATTAAACACTGATTTCTATGCTAACAAAGTGGTGGTTCTAACAGTTCTGTAGAAAACATAAACAAACAGGTAGAAAGAGCAACGGAAGCAGCCATAGAGAAATAAAACACCAGAAACACTGATTCAGTTATTCTGACACATAATCCAAGTTGAAAGCTAATAAGATGACAATTCATAATCAAGTTTGATTTTACTCATGTTCCACTTTCTTCACTATTACAAGGTGTCGATGCTAGGCAAGCAAACTCAGAAATACCAAATGTAATACCAGTAAGACATCAGAACCACAGTCACAAGAGAGACAGTCGCTGAAGTGACTTTCTGATTCCATGGCATAAGAACTGGCACCGACAGTTTTTCATCTCCAACCACAGTTGCAATCTGTTAGTAGATGATATAGATACCCCATAGACTTCCCACCTACAACATCAAAAGAAACGCACCTTTAAGTAGGCCTACTCAAATAAACCTTACAAAAAATGTACATAACCCGTCGTGTAAAAAGGACCCCGGCAATGAAGTCATCATTATTTTAAACACTTTTGTTTGAAACAAAGAGTCCTTAAATGCAATCTTCCAGGCAATGAACTAATCAAAATTTCAAACAATTTTGTTTTAAACAAAAAACAAATAAATAAGGAGTCCTTTAACACCACCTTTTCAAAAATGTATCACTACAGCTAAATGCTACTTGCATGTTACAGAAACCACTCAAAGAAACGCTCATCAGACAATCATGTTTTGCTCTATAAAAATTGGCACTCGCGTATCATTCATTCCATTCATTCTGGCAGCAATATCACTGAAAGATGCCATTCAGGTCACACTATAGCAGAAATTCTTTCATACACCACAATCAAAAGACATTGTACATAAAAACAGCACTGCTCTGAGCTTTAGTCAGTCCATCATCAATCCAACACAAAAATATCTTCTGAGCACTTTCTGTTCTAGTGAGAACAGGATACCTAGATATGTTGCATGTATACATGCGAGTCTGTACAACCGTGACTAGCTGGCAGTTATCAAAACACTGTTGTCATAACAGATCGTTGATGGCGTTTATTTCATCTTTACTGAGCCCATTCAAATTAAAGCCTTTCAGCTCTTCTTTGTGCTCCAGGTCACGCAGCTGGTTCACCTTGGGCTTCAGCTCTGTCCTCGTCCGAGCAATCTCTTGGCTTGTGTGGTCAAAGTCTGCGAATAACATCCATCCATCAGCACATTACTCCAGGCATCAAATGCATTGCACTAAAGCAAACACAAAACAGATCAACTGAATAAAGATAAAATCTGATGGATGCTACAACCGAGTGGTTAAGGCCGTTTGACTTCAATCCCACGGGTCCATGAAGTCGTGGGTTTGAATCTCGGCAGCATTTGCTGAATTAAGGGTGGGGATTTTTACAATCTGCCAGGTCAACTTCAAATATGTGTGTGTGTGTTTGTGTGTGTGTGTGTGTGTGTGTGTGTGTGTTGTCTTCAATTTAACGTCTGTTCACTCTAAGTGATATTAGACGAGTGTGTGTGTGTGTGTACACATGCTGAAGATCAAATATGCATGTTTAAGATCTTGTCCTTCATGCCAGCATTTGGTGGGCTGCAGAACCACGAACATACCCAGCATACATCCCCAACGTCTGAATGCAGCTACCTTCATTGGTGAGCAAAAATGGTTGCATGCACAGAATCCTATCATTGGTGAACCCAAAAAACAAAAATAAAATAAAATGTATCCTCTGAAAGTGACTATGTATTGTATTGTACTGTGTTGTATACTACTTTCAGTTACAGAGCAGACTTTTCTGTGTGAATTTGGACTGCTTTCTCCAGGGAGAGCACATCACCACAAGAGCAGTGCTACCCTTATATATATATATATTACATACACACTTCTGTCTGCATGTGTATGGAAAAAAAAGTGTTTTCCACATGAGAGTGGTTTTTTTATGCAGAATTTTGTCAGGGGCAACTATTTTCCAGGAGAGTGGCTTTTATCCAGAATTTTGCCAGGGGCAACTATTTTCTTGTAGTGTGTTCTTTTATGTGCACTGAATTCACGTTGCAAAATGTGACTTCAGTTTATCATCCCATCTCAAAAACTAGCACCCAGATCCCCATCCAAAGGATGGGGAAAAGTTTGGGCACAAACAAGGACCCAACTTCTCACTTTCTAGGTAGGTACACCAGTTCACCTCTAAATCACCAAACCAGTCCAAATATATAAAATATTGATACTCTTGATAAACCTCCAGGTCCAATGCTGATTCTGATTCCAGCTAAGAGATGGTGAAAATTAACAGCTGACTCGGTTGACTGCTGCTACTGTGTTAGTATAACAAGCCTGAATTTGTCAAAACAAAACAAAAACAAAACCACCAACCAAACCAAACCAAAAACACACGGAAAAAGTGGAAGAAAAAAGGAAATTTCCAGCACAGAATTTTCAGATGGAAAGAAACTGACGATATAAACAGCTGCACCACAACTCTCTTGTTTCCCTTATAAGGACTAAGACAAGGACAGGCATGACCATGTACAGCTGCTTAGAGGCCTGATGGTCTGACAGCTCTTGCAGCCTTGCTTTGAGAACAGTCAAAATGTTCTGTCAATAGTGAAAGAGTACCTGCCTTCCTTACCGGAAGAAAGGGGGTTGGGATAGCCTAGTAGTTAGAACACTGCACTGGTAATCTGACGACCCTGGTTCGATTCCTGTTGAAAGGGATATTTTCCCCTGGAGTTAACTCCAGTACCAAATCCACTCTCCCCAAAAGTCTTTCGGATGAGACTATGAACCAAGACCCCATGTGCGAATGCACGCAGAACATCTTGCACACAAGTTAAATCCTGTTCTGCTTTTCATAAGAGTAGACCATTGTGTGCCATTGGGAACAGATGACAGAATATACAAAACTGCATACACACGGGGACTAGATGTTAAAAAAAGCACATAAGTGCTTATTCCATTATCCTCGATACAAAAAAATAAAAAAAATGTTAACATTTTTTTTAAAGTACAGTAGTGAAGAGAAGAGAAGAGTGCTACTATTTTTGTACAAAAATAAAGCCAATGTGGTTTGTACACAGCTCCCCTTCCCAAATGACTGCTTGGATTGTGGGGCTATCTGTGTACAGGTGCTGGGCAAGGGAAACAAGCTATGTTCAACATATTGTATAAAAAGCAATAGCTAAGTAATAATAGCACTACTACAACTATTACTACTACTACTAGTACTATTGCTGCTGCTGCTGCTGCTGGCTAACAGTAACGATGACATTAATAATGATGTTAACAATAATATATAGAATTTTTATAGCGCTGAATCTTGTAAAGCAAACAGATCAAAGTAATCACATATACGTATGTACATCAAGCACAATCAATGGGAGCTGATTGAATTAAAAAATTTTTTTTTATACCTTTTTCAAGAAATCTTGAGGCAGATTTCTTCTCCATCTTTATAAACATGTTTCCCATACACAGCCACTGTTTCTTGTCTGTCTTGTCTTTCTGTAGCACTCTGCACACAATTAGACATTCATGCATATGTAGCATGCCAGCACAAGAGGAACTAAACATTAACATTTTTACCAAGACAGACCGTTTCCTCTTGTTTTTCTAAAATAGACCACATCATATTTGCTTAGCTCCAAAATGTCTTTATCTTATTGTTTTAAGGCTGCTTCTGATTCTGCTAGCTCTTGATCATAACTTAAATCTAAAACTGTTTGGACAGACTCTTAGAATTTGGTAGCTTGTTATTGCCTTAACTATATGTCTAACTAATCTTTAATTTTGTTTCGTATTTCTTCAAAAGAATTCATGTTATATTGCTTGTTTGTTTAATATGCTTTTTAGACTTGTTATGGTCTTTCTAAATAAGCAACTAAATTTGATTTAATCCTCCCTCCTTTTGTTGTTGTTGATGTTGTTCATTTGTTTTCATCTGATTTGTCCATACTGACAGACCAATATGACTGAGCTGTGAACACATTGAGATTCACTGGCTCGGCCAAACATTTGGCAGTTGGTAACCACATTACATACCTCATTGCTTCCCTTGCCTGGTTGCGATGTCTGTCCAGATCTACCAGTTTTTGCTTTTCAGCCAAAATGTCCTCTGCAGCACTTTCTATCTGCACCATGTGTTCCAGCAACTGTTCTGGTTTCATTAGGGTCATGCCTGCTTCTTCAGCCATCCTGAACACAACAACACAAATTCAAATTTTGTCTAATAATAATAATAAAATAATAATAATAATAATAATATATATGTGATTAGACATTAAACTGAAGAACACACATACAAAAATTCAAATGAAGTTTCACTTCACAGAAAGATAATCTTACACACAAAAAATGTGCTTTAGTTTTTATTTGCTGGGTATGATCAATGGGAGAAATAAATGATTACAAATTCTTTTCAATTAAGGTTTTACTAAATTATCTCTGAGTTACTCCTGCAAATGGGGGCACACACACACACACACACACACACACACACACACACACACACACACACACACAACACACACACACAAGCTTTTCAATAAAGGTGTAACTAACTTAACTGAGTTACTCTTGCAAATGATTTTTAGGCAACTGGTTTTGAATATATTTTACATAGATAAAACAAACCTTTACCAAAAGCCTCTCCACTGCAACACACCACTATGTGACCTGTAGCTCTATGACAATGACATGTTATTTGATGACATACTGCCTGCTGACTTGGCGACAGATACTAGTGACAGCTTTGAGTTAAAACCACAGACAAAAACACAATCAGTATCAGTGTATGTCATTAAAACAATGCAGCTGGGGAATATGCCTTGATGCTAGATTTGCTCACAAGATTTCATTTTCCCTATACTTTACCACCTACACACTGGAATATATATATATATATATATATATAAACGAAAAATTATTTGAATTCAAACATGAGAAAAATTATCTGAATTCAAACATGGTAAACAAAATTGTGAATACCCATATGAAGATCAAACCTTTCATTTCAGGAAAACGCATCTTTCAAACATTATTTAAAAAAAAAAAGAAAAACAGAATCAGTCTTAATCAACAATTTTTTTAAAGACTGGCAATGAAGTGTGAGATCTCATAAAAACAAAGCTGTGTGTGTGAGTGTGTGTGTGTGTGGGGGGGGGGGGGGGGGGGAGTAAAGCCACTAAAGGCCAGAGTGAATGTTTCTTCAAGGGACTGTTTGTTGCCTATCTGAGTATCTCAGTATCTGTTGTGTTCTACTTTTTATATAATGTGATGAAATGTAAACTGCAGATTTGACATGCACACTCACCCACTCATAGTCATACACATACAGTTGACAGAATTTATAAAACCGCATACACACAGGGACTGGATTAAAAAAAGCACATAAGTGCTTATTCCATTATCCTCGATATAAAAGAATAAAATTTAAAAAAAATAATAAATACACAGCCATATTAAGATGAGGGAGCATTCAAATGGGAGAGGGTGAGCTCGATGATACCAAACATGTATTACACATGTGTATGTGCTTTTAGCTTTACATAGTCTCTAATACTAATAGGCTACTGATAAAAAGTGATAGGGAGCAATTGACAGTCACCTTGATGACCCTTACAACATCAACATGAGATAGACTTTCAGGATTTGAGCAGATTTACTGGAGATACCCCCCATATAAATGCTCATTATTACTTCTGTATTAGGTCAAATATAATCATTATCAATTATTATAGTTATTATTGACAGTCAGCGCAAAGGTAAATGTGTGGGCAGAAGAGTGTGCCATTCATTTTTACCAACAGCACCCATGCACATGCATAAGTGTTCGCCTGTCACACACTTCCAAGTACTATTGTAGAAAAAGAAGGGGTCCTTAGATAAACATTTACAAACCCACAACTTTCACAAGAAACTTCCTGGTGTAATTTGTGGGTACCTTTCTTAGAAAGGCATGCCCCTTTCTTCTAGGCATCATACTTGTAGGTAAAAATTTGCCCGATTTCAACATCCGCGATGTAGGCATACAGAATGTCTTAACTTAGTAGATCAAATGGTTTATAAACAATGGGTGGCTGTGCAAGTGCTAGGATCTGTTGTCTGTTGTGCTTCCTTCAACACGGTAAACCCATGACATACAGAGCACAAAAATTTTAGGCGACATTCGGGAGAGGTTTGATATTAATATTGTTTAGTGTAAATATTCCCAAAACACTTTCAGGGCTGCATAAGTTAACATACAACCGAGGCAATAGAGATTTACCTGAACGTCTCAAATGCAAGATTTCACTACTGTCCGCACGATGTTCTGTTATGACAAACCGAGTGGTTTCCCTTTCAGGTCCGGGCTTTGAATTTCCGTTTGCTGATGTGGCCCTAGCTCGCAGGTGTAAAGAAAGGCAAAACTATTTAATCCACGAAACCTGTTCTCGGTTTCGATACCAGCTCAATGTAGGCCTGTGTGTGAATCCGATAATAATAATAATAATAATAATAATAATAATAATGCATTTTTATAGTGCTGAATCTTGCAAAGCAAACAAATTAAAGCACAAAGTAATGACAATGATGATGATGTGTGTCTTCGTGCGTGCGCGCGCGCGCGTGCATGTGTGTGTGTATGTGTGTGTGTGTGTGTGTGTGTGTGTGTGTGTGTGTGTGTGGTGTGTGGTGTGTGTGTGTGTGTGTGTGTGTGTGTGTGTGTGTGTGTGTGTGAGAGAGAGAGAGAGAGAGAGTGTGTGTGTGTGTGTGTGTGTGTGTGTGTGTGTGTGTGTGTGTGTGTGTGTGTGTGTGTGTGTGTGACTCTCTCTCTCTCTCTCTCTCTCTCTCTCTCTCTCTCTCTCTCTCTCTCTCTCTCTCTCTCTATCTATCTGTCTCCCCCTCTCTCTCTCTTTTTTTTTTTTTTTTTTTTTTTTTTGGGGGGGGGGGGGGGATCCCTTTGTTTCTACTGTTTGAGAGTATGAGTATTGGGTTCATTATTAAGATGTATCCGTACGAGCGGGGACTAGATGTAAAAAAGCACATGAGTACTTATTCGTTATCCTGGTAAAAATAAAAAATAAAAAGAGAGAGAATTTGTCTCTCTTACTTACAATGTGTAGATGTTCTTTTTATGACTTTATTTGGGGGGGGGGGGGGGGGGGGGCTCTTTATTGTGTGAGTGTATGGGTATTGGGCTTACTTTATCATCATGACATTCAATCTGTATGTGTATAATCAAAAAGTGTTGATGGTGATCGTGTGCTGTCTTTATATTTAGTATTATCCCTGAAACACACCCACACCCATACACATTCTCTCTCTCTCTCAATGACTGTATAGGTTTGGATTTCTTCTTTTCTTTTGTTTCTTTATTTTATTGTGTTGTATGGGTATTGAGTTTATTTCATTATCATGACATAATTTGAACGAGTTTAATTTTTTTTTTAAATGAGTGTTGATGGTGATCATGTACTGTTTTGAGAACTATAGATTTAATATCATCTCTGAAACACACACACACACATACACACACACACGCGCGCGCGCGCGCGCGCTGTCTCTCTCACCCTTTATCGTTTTGCTTATAGTTATAGCTGTTGTGTATCCTGATGAAGGATTCATACTTTATATCTTCAATATTCTATTGGGCTTGTCGACTGTACTTAAGTTTTAAAGAATGTCCTATTTAAATATCTTATTGTTATGTGTAACAACTATGTGTACCATTTTACAATGTGTAAATGTTTATATTTATGACTTTATAAATTTGGCTGTTGTTCTTTTTTTTTTTTTTGGGGGGGGGGGGGGGGGGGGGGTTTGTTGTTTGTTTTCTTGTTTTTCTTTTATCTTCTTCTTTTTTCCCCCTTTTGTTGTTTTTTCCCCTTTTCTTTTGTTTGTTTGCTTGGGTTTTTTTGCTGTTTTTTTTTGCGGGGGGTGGGGTGGTGGGGGTGTGTTTTTAGGGTTTTCTTTTATTTTTTGTTGTTGTTTTTGTGTGTTTTTAAAGGGTTATTCCCCTTGTTTCTACTGTGTGAGAGTATGAGTATTGGGTTATTATTAAGATGTATCTCTACGGGCGGGGACTGGATATAAAAAAGTGCTTATTCATTATCCTCGAAATAAAAGATTGTTTGTCATTGTCATTGTTGTGTGTGTCTCTCTGCTGTTGTCTTGCTGCTTGTGTCTCTCTCTCTCTCTCTCTCTCTCTCTCTCTCTCTCTCTACTCTGGCGCCCGCGCGCGCGCGCAAAACATACCAACTAGCCTGATGTATTTAGACTCTGTTTTCTCCTATATATCACTAGATATTTAGCTTATTATTTCTATAAAGCCTTTAAAATAAGAGGTCGAAAGTTTTTTGGTCGAAAGGTTTTTTTGTTTTTTTTCCTGTGGATTTTGTTTGCATTTTGTTTGCCACAGCTGTACTTCACAGTGTTGTATTCCTAACATTATTCAATGACTTGATCAAGCCCCTTATGTATGGGCCAAGGGCCTTTTATGAATACATTCTTTCAGATATCTCCCTCCCCCCAACCCCCTCCTCCCTTCTCTTCCACGCCGCTTTACTCCACACAAGAAATAAACATAATCGTAGCCTACCTAAAAAATTTTAAAAAAGCTTTTAAGCTTACATTTTTCCATTTGCTTGGTCTTTTCTGTACCAGCAATGTCACTTTTTTTCCTCCAGTTTAAGACTGGGATATGTATTGATTTATAAGAAATTTTGTAATTTTATAGTTCCTCCCACGCTGAATCGGATGCGCTAAACTAACGGCAGCGCAACGCTTTTTCTTCTTTTTTTTTTTTTTTTTTTTGCTGCCTCATCTTCTGTACGGGAATAGCTCTGTGGTCGGAGAACTCGCTTTCCCCCAGCCAAGTTAAGCAGTGTCGAGCGTGGTTACCAGTTGGATGGGTGACCGTTTGCGTGCCTTGGCTTCAGTGCAATCCCCCAGTTCACCCATCTGTAAATGAGTACCTTCCTCTTTAGGGTCAGGGAAGGTAAAGCAGCGAGGGAGAGGATATAGGCCCCTCTCTCAATATGCTGGCTCTTAGAGAAGTGAGGTCTCTGATGCCTCGCTCCCCTACGACCTTAAAAGTTATGGGAACCTTTACCTTACGTTTACCATCTTCTGTGACGTTCCCTTCCTGCTGTTCCGACGCCGCTCATTTCGAACCCCTCACCACAGCCTTACCCAGATTCGTTATGTTTCATCCTCCGGGTCGAAGTCCACAGGAGCCCATCAATATCAGGCCGCCGTGAGGCCACCAGCCAGAGGAGCCCTGCACTGCTGCTGGGTCACTTTCGTGGTGTTCAGTGGTGCCTGTTCTGAGCTAACACACGCAGGACACCACCTGCTAAGCCCCCTACTAACGACAGTATTAGCTCAGTCGCGGAGCCAGACTGAGTGAGCTGCCCACCCGAGGTTGCAACCACCACAACGTTCCTCAAAGGACCGTCCTCCGCAAGCCTCCAACGACCGTCCCCAGAGAACCTCCAACCCCAAAGGCTTTGACACAATTTCATCATAGGCACAGAAAACTGAATCTGAGGTCACCATGAGACAGAGCAACTGCGACCACCGAATCAGATGCATTAAAAAAAAAATATTGCATGATGATCGATGATAATGAGGATGACGTAAAGGTACTGCTGTGGAAATGCATGTGCTTTGAGACTACTTGACAGAGTTGCACTCTACGCTTATTATCATAATATATCCCGGCGTGGATGACGCTTGACTGTGTGGTCCCACTGAGCCCACAGCACACTCACTCAGGGTAGGAGCCGGCCGGAGTCCGAAATATCCCTATGATTGTTATGGGATTCGAACCAGTGACCTTCCAGTCCGAAATCCAAGGCGCTTATCACTGCGCCATGGCCCCTGGTGGGCAACACATGAATTTTTGCTCATATGACAGACAACAATATCTGCTCTCAGAGTCATCGACGCCGACGACGACGACGAAAGAGAAGATCAACTTAAAGCATGGTCAGTAGTATCTGTAGCATTTTCAAGATATGATATTCTGGTGAGTGAGAAAGAATCCGCCCTGCGTTACAGAGACTAAGAAATACTGCTGCTGCTGCTGCTGCTGCTGCTGCTGCTGCTGCTGCTGCTGCTGCTGCTGCTGCTGATGATGATGATGATGACGATGACGACTGGCATGAATGATGGTATTACAGTATTGGCTATGATGATGATGATGACGACGACTGGCATGAATGATGGTATTACAGTATTGGCTATGATGATGATGATGTTATTGATGATGTTGTTGTTGTTGTTGATGTTTATGATGATGATGATGTTGATGATGTTGTTGTTGATGTTGTTGTTGTTGTTGTTGATGATGATGATGATGATGATGATGGCGATAGTCCTGCTGCTGGTACTTGTGCTACCTCTACCCCTACTCCACTATCACCACTACTGCCACTTTACCACCACAACTACTATTATATCACTGACGACGACGACCACGACGACGACGATGATGATATGACTACTACTACTACTACTACTACTACTACTACTACTACTACTACTACTACTACTACTACTACTACTACTACTACTACTACTACTACTACTATTAATAATAATAATGTATGGAATTTATATAGCCCTGAATCTTGTAAACAACAAATCAAAGCGCTACTACTACTACTACTACTACTACTACTACTACTACTACTACTACTACTACTACTACTTTTATTACTACACTACTACTTCTACTACTACTACTACTACTACTACTACCACCATCACTACTACTACTACTACTACTACTTTTATTACTACACTACTACTACTACTACTTCTTCTACTACTACTACTTTTATTACTACACTACTACTACTACTACTACTACTACTACTTCTACTACTACTACTACTACTACTACTACTTTTATTGTTGTTGTTGCTGCTGCTGCTGCTCCGTGGCGGTTGCCTTTACATCACGGGTTCACCATTTGTCGACTGGCATGCATACTGCGAAATGCTTTTGTTACACAACATGATTCAAGCCGTTAAAGTTGGCCATCAGCTGTGCAAAAGCAATTACTAGTGGGTGGAAAAAAAAAACACCACCACAAAAGTGTATAGGCTCTGTCGAGACATGAGACACCAGTCGACCTTCATCGCCTGAAGTGCGGTTAATTGCTTGTTTTTGATACATCTTCTTCTTCTTCGAATGGTCAGACGGCAACACTTATTGTCTGTTTTATGAGCGTAGATGCGTTGCGCTGCCGACAAGAGCTTGATAAAATCAGACACAGGGCATCGGTTTTGGGTGTGCGAGAAAATTTAGTCTTTCTGTTGTTGTTTTTCTATTTAAAAAAAGGCAGAAGAATGGACCAAGAAGGCAGATGATAGACAAGAAGGAGGTGACACCAGCCGCCATGGCGCAGTGGTTAGCGCCTTGGGTTACGGACTGGAAGGTCGCGGGTTCGATTTCCATAAGAGTCATAGGGATTTTTCGGACTCCGGCCGGCTCCTACCCAGAGTGAGTGTGCTGTGGGCTCAGTGGGAAGACTGGGACCACACAGTCGAGCTTCATCCACTTAACGGATGCGAGTTTGAGAGTGTTGCTCAAATTACCTGACCAACACTGCAGGTGTCTGTATCTCTCGGGCCCGGTTGACGCCGGGATATATTATGATAGTAAGCGCAGAGTACAACCCTGTCAAGTAGTCTCAAAGCATATGCAGTTCCACAGCAGCATCATTACGTCACCCTCATTGTCATTGATCATCATGCATTAAAAAAAAATTGCCTCTGATTCGGTTGTCCCGGTTTCTCTGGTCTCATGGTGGCCTCAGATTCGGTTTGCCCATACACTTCTGTGCCTGTGGTGAGTTTGTGTCAAAGCCTTTGGGGTTGGAGGTTCGCGGGGGACGGTCGTTAGAGGGACGTTGTTGTGGTTGCCACCTGGGGTGGGCAACTCACTCAGTCTGGCTCCGCGACTGAGCTAATACTGTCGTTAGTAGGGGGCTTAGTAGGTGGTGTCCTGCGTATGTTAGCTCAGAACAGGCACCACTGAACACCACCAAAGTGACCCAGCAGCAGTGCAGGGCCCCTCTGGCTGGTGGCCCCACGGCGGCCTGATAGTGATGGGCTCCCTGTGGACTTCCGACCCTGAGGATGAGACATAACAAATCTGGGTGTGGTTGTGGCGGGAAGATTGGAATGAGCGGCGTGGGAACAGTAGGACGGGGATCGTCAGAAGATGAGGGAGCAAAAAAAAAAAAAAACAAAAAAAAAAAAAAAAAGAAGGAGGTGACAGGAAGAAAATGAACAAGGCAGAAACAAAGAGAGGTATAGAAAAGAGGGAATTCCTAGCACAGTTTCCAGAAGGTGGGTACGCTATTTATAGACCTACTGACAGGCCCCCTCCATCGCCACGGGTGAAGATTTTAGTTCTAAATTGATGGTTTGGCCGTAATGTGACTGTGTAGATAACAACATATTATAACTCTCCCTCCCTCCCCCCCCAAAAAAAAAAGAAAGAAAAGAAGACAAGATTGTCACCACCATGCAACTCTCTCTCTCTCTCTCTCTCTCTCTCTCTCTCTCTCTCTCTCTCTCTCTCTCTCTCTCTCTCTCTCTCTCTCTCTCTCCACCTAAGGCCGATGTTCAGTGAAAGTCTGAAGTCTCTCTCTCTCTCATCAATTTGACATTAGTATGCTGTATACTATATCTGCTGGTTTTTGTTTTGTTTTGCACTATCTTAACTTTGTATTATCGTTGACCCCAAAAGGGCAAGAGGTAGATGGGGGAAAAAAAGTATACGCAAATGTGTAACCCTTGGATATAAAGATCAGCATCATCATCGTAATCGTCGTCGTCGTCGTCATCATCATCATCCTCATCTCTCTCTCTCTCTCTCCTCTCTCTCTCTCTCTCTCTCTCTCTCTCTCTTCTCTCTCTCTCTCTCCTCTCTCTCTCTCTCTTCTCCCCTCTCACGCTGCAGACTTAGAAGCAAGCCTACAACTGAGAACCACCATATGATAATATTATCATGATTTCCAAATATTCCGTGACCAAGTTGCAGCAACAGTAAAACCACTGATGAATGGCAAGACTGCAGGCAGACTTCGACAACATCCCCCGCAGTACTCTTAAAATCCGACATGGCGGAGTACAGGCATCATGGGCATCGTTACTGCCATCAGCCACAAAAATATGACCCACTAGGGACCAGGGTGCCCGGCTTCATCACGGACTCCGTCACTAATCACCCCTCTTCCCAAGACACAAGGCAGAATCCATCACTGCCCGCCTAACCCAAGCAACCGGTACAGGATGGCATCGGCATAGTCCCGTGTAAGCCAACATGTGTAAACGCTACGCGTTAGGCGTAGAACATCTTGCACACGTTATAATCCCAAACCATCCGAGTTCTGTAGACTAGTAGAACAGGTATGGCCTGTGGTATGGCTACGACGAGAACACACCCAGCTCGCACATTTGTGCACTAGGTTAGCAACGGTTAGTTTTGGGGTGGTACCATATCCCCAACACAAGACAAAGTGTCATTGAAGATTATTTTTTAAAATCCATAATCCTGTTTAGGAAGTGGTAATACCATTTTCAATCCTGTATTTCTTTTAAAAGTCCAGTATAACAACTGAAATTGATTAAGTTTTATTTTCTCCACCTTTAAAACTTAGTCTGCGGTGAACACCATGCGTTTCTGCCTGCAGTGCCGAAGTGTTCTTATGCTAATAGCAGACTGCAGTCTGCGAGGGTGACTGTGTAGACAGCCAGGGCGCTGATTCAGAACCGGTCTGTCTAAACTGATGCACAGCACGCGCAGAATAAATTATCATAAGAGGATCGATCTTTGAAGGCACTGATTAGAATGAAACTGTCGGGCTGGGCACATTGTTACAAAAAGGGATCGACGGTGGCTGATAGGACTCCTTACAGAGCGTTCATCAAGTAAATCCTCTTATCGAAAATTCTTCTCGGGTTTTCTAACGGGAATGCCCGGTTTTAAGTCAACGTACAGCGTTTGCTAAAGGAGGGTTGGCCGAGGTTACTCAATTAATTTTTTAGTTGTCGCCCCTCGTCCGCTGGATCCTCGGAAACCACGCCATATTGTGTTCCGACGCCGCGGTCAATCAAAGAGTAGACCCATCTGAGACCAGGGAAGCTGTCCGTTCACCAGGTAAATGTTTTACCATTTTGCTTGTACCTGTTACAGTATACATTCTGTGATCTCACTGTTACCATCTGTTTCCTTTCGATCGCTTTATATGGAGCGATCGTATCGTCTGTAAAGCGTGACAGATCCGGACTGTCAACTAAAAGAGATGAAGCGATATTTTTGGTCTCTACCTGTAGTTGCTAACTGTAGCGCTGATCATTATATGTTTTATATCCACAATATCAACCCGTTCATTTGACATTATACAATATTTTTCTCATTGCGTGTGAAAGTCAACACGGTCATCTTTATCGCTTGTTTTTTTAGTGTTCATTACGATTTAATTATGGTCTCCGATGATGAATCATTATCATTAGATTATGTTGGCATGCACTAAGCAGCGCACATTGATGTGTCTGGCTCAGAGAGCACCAATGACCAAAACAGCAGTACTATCACATCCGTGAGTCAGTCTGAATATTTGTCGAAATTTATGGTAGTGAGTGGGAGTAAAAACCCGACAAACGAATGTGTTCGGTCTATCAGCTTTTGCTGGCACTGTTTCTGCTGCAGCAGTATGTGTTCCACACCAGAAGGGTGGGTGACTCATACAGTCATAGTGTGGTGATTAGCGATGTATCGATAGTTTAACACTCACTGCAATGCTGATAATGTGAACACAGTGTTTTTCTGTTGCTAAACTTGATGTAACATCTTTCAATGTGACTAAAGAGGAATTTGTCAAACAGTTGGCATTATTTGATCCAAATCTAATTGATGGTTAAATAATGTATGTGTTTAGACCAGGAAACCAGACATGTTTGTATTGTATGTTTAGTTTACAACAGAGAGGGGAAAAAAGGGATGAAAAAAGATGACAGTCTGTCTAGAATTTTGGGGAAAAGATGCATTGCAGTGCCTGTGGGACTGCTGCTGAAAGATGAGACAGGGAAGAAGTGTTGGCACAAATGGGATGAAACAGAAACAGGGTATCAGCAGAAGGAATATATATAATTTATTAGGTGCTGTATTTTGGTATAAGGAGATCTATAAAAGAATAAGAAGAATGCTAGTTAACAGCAGCAATTATGTGTACGACTTGACGAATGATGATTAAAGAAGATTGTGACAGTGAAGTTGCTGATGATGACTCTGATGACAGTGGTATGACAACAGTAACAATAATAACAACTCTATTTATATTGGCACCAGATTATTCCATGGTATGAAATCACGAAAGCTTTAAGTAAAGTTCATATCATGTATAATTAGATGTTTTCTTAGACTAACTAAGAGTAATATCAAACCTTAACATCTTTTTGTCTCATTGGGTTTCTCCCAGTATCTCTCTCAGTCAGTTATTCATACGTGCTTATTCCATTATCCTCGATATAAAAGAATTTTAAAAAAATCAGTCCATCAGTCATCACACAACACACACTTGCATACTGGCACCTCCCCCCCCCCCCCCCCCCCCCACACACACACACACACACATACACACACAGTGACACACACATACAGTGACACACACACATTCAGCGACACACACACACTTCAGGATAACACACACACACACACACCACAACACTCTCACACACAAAGCTACACACACACACACACCACACACCACACACACACACACACACACACACACACACTCACAAACACTCACACAGTCACACACACAGAGTCTCTCACACACAGACACAGACAGACAGACAGACTGACAGACAGACAGGACAGACGACTGACAGACAGACAGACAGACAGACAGACAGACACACAGACACAGAAGACAGACAGACAGACACACACACACACACACACACACACACAACACACACACACACACACACACACACACACACACACACACACTTACCATCACTGATGACATACATGTATACAACCACACTTACATTAATGCACACATGTATCCTTCTTAACTTCCCTACTTGTCTCTTAACTGCCTTTTGATATGGCTCCCTCTCTGCCTATCAAAACCTCTCTCTCTTTTACATTTTTACTGCTGTTCTTAAAAAAATGTTAAAGAAACTCAGTGGAATGATCCCACCGAAAAGTGACTGACTCAGTGACTGACTGACTGACTACCCATCCTGTCGACACTGTGCTTGAGTGTTGAACATACTTGTTTGCTGTACATACCTAGATTACCAGCTAGCAGATTTATGTTGTAAGATAAAGTCTAGTGATGGGAAAAAACCACAAGAACATTGATCCGTATGTCACAGTGGAGATGATTACCAGATATTTAGTTTTTTATGGAAAAATGACTATATTTTAGTATAATGTCTGGTATTGTAATTTGAGGTAATAAACTGCCCCCCCCCCCTCCATAAATTTGCATGTTGCAGTCGTTCATGATTATTACATATTGCATGATTTAGTTATAGAAAAAGCTTGTCATCCTGGTGACCGGTGTTGCAATTATGGAAAACGCGTTGGTCTGTGTGGTGCAGTGTTACATTATAATTCATAGATTATGGAAAACCCATGTCAGTCTGGTGTTACGATGATGGAAAAGCCCACAGGTCTCTGTGGTACAGAGGAACATTATTATAAGACGTTGTGTAGGTTATAGGGGGGAAAAAGCCCAGATAAATCTGGTGTTGCAGTGGTTCATTATCATTTTTTAGAAATTGACTGAATTAATGGAAAAACACTTAAGGGTGTGTGTTGTAATGTTAGGTTATCATAGACATAGCAGAAAGAGTGGAAAACCCCACAGATCTATGTGTGCTTGAGTTTGTGTGTGTGTGTGTGTGTGTTCTTGATTGATTTGACCTTAAATTTGAGCCGTCTAAAATTTTTCCCTTACTAAATTTTACTCAGCAATGTGTTGTGGTAATTTGAATCTGATGCCCTGTGATGAAGTTGTTGTTTTTTCAAGGTAGCAGGGTGATGCAAAAATAGGGTATTTGTATCTTTGTGCTGTCTGTACGTACTTGGCCACCAACTAGCTTATTTTAAGTTATGAAGCAATAGGGATTTTAGATATGTGTGTTGCGTGTGTGTGCATGTGTGTGTGTGTGGTGACTGTTCTTTGCACTGTCTATACTACAGGCATAACTGGCCTACTTCTCATGATGAAAGCAGATAGGGTAGTTTTGGTGTGTGTGTTGTGTGGAGTGTGTGTGAGAGATGAGTGTGTGAGTGGATGAGAGAAGTGAGGAGGTGTGGAGTGAGAGAGGTGTGTGTGTGAGAGAGATTTTGAGAGAGACTGTGTGTGTGACTGTGTGGTGTGTGTGGGTTCAAGATGATTTGTTTCAATTTCCCATTATGTTTTAGACAGTGTATATGTGTGGTGTGTGTGTGTAGTAACACGCAACAAGATGAGCCGCGTGTGTTCACACGCAGGACTTTGGTTTATTCATTGTCTCATCTGAAAGAATTTGGTGTGTGGAGTCAGTGCCACAATCCAGGGGAACGTTCCCTTGAAAGGACAGCTCTCAGTGGAGACTTGAGCCAGCATCCTGTGTAATCATGAATCAGGTCATGAAGATAGCACTGTTGTACAGTTATTCCAGGCTTTTCTGCGGCTGGTAGACCAGGGCTGTACATCTGTGAGCACTGTGTGTCATGTGAATATTGGGTATTGTCTGGTTAAAGCCCATAGCTCTGTATGTCGCTCACTGTGGTGCCACCACTTGATGACGTCAAGTGTCATGGGAAATAAACAAACCCATAAGTCTTTGTGTCACAGTGCTTTGCATCCCTTACAACCAGAAGACAGGTTTTTTTATTTTTTTTTTTTTAATGAAAAACATCAGACATCCAGTTTGTGGGAATGAAATATCTATCTTATGGCAAGCTGTCATGTATGCTGAAAAGGTTTTTTTTATTTGGAAAAAGCACGATTTGATGAAAAAAGAATGGAAAAATAATCTGAAAAGAATACATTATATTAGAAAAAAAAGTCTCTGAGATTTGTTTAAACAAGAAGGGAGAATGGAGCTTACAGGTAGAATCATAGATGTATTTGACTGCATGAAGTGTGTGCAGACAAACCTTTATGTGATGTGTGCTGGCAAACTGTGCACATGTGCATGTACACACACTTTAACACAGACAGACAGACATCTCTGTCTCTTTCTTCCATGACTTATATTATGTATGCATGCACATGCGCTTATAGGTACCGGCACATAGACACACATGCCTACACACAGACACACACAGACAGACTGACAGACAGACAGACAGACAGACAGAAGACAGACAGACAGACAGACACACACACACACACACACACACACACACACACACACACACACACACACACACAACCACTGTTCCGTGCGTGTGCACATACGCCTGCAAGGACACTAAATGTGAATAGACGTTAAACTGAAGATCACACTCAGCTGCACAGCACGCACACACATACGCCTGCTCACACACTCGGCATGCGCGCGTGCAACACCAAACACAAAACACACACACACCACACCAAACCCACACACACCACAAACTACTCCCTTTGTCTGCCTGTCTGTCTGTCTCTCCATCACCAGAGAAGCACAAGCGCATAATTATACGCGTACACATGTTGCACACGCGCACGCACGCACGCACAAACACATACACGCGTGCGCGCTCTGTCTCAGTCTCGCTCGCTCGCTCGCTCACTCACTCATTCACTCACTGTTCTCTCCCTCACCCTTCCTTTCTCTTTTGCGTTTTCTCATATGCATAGTCATAAAGGAATGCATAGTTTGATATATGCACTCAATACACACAACACACACACACACACACACACACGCACGCACGCACGCACGCACGCACGCACGCACGCACGCACACACGCACACAGAGTTATATCACCTGCACATCCATGTGCATGTGCAGGCACGTACGCATGCACACTCATTCACACACACACACACACACACACACACACACACACACACACACACACACACACACACACACACGGGCGAGCATTATGATCATTGTCATTGTGACACAATCGGTACATGTGTGTGTGTACGCGTGCGTGTGTGCGTGCGTGCA
>CM054134.1:55510684-55535684 GCA_028751875.1 Rapana venosa
CAACTCGTGATCCAGAGGTCGCGGGTTCGATCCCCCGCTCGGCTCGGTGTTGTGTCCTTGGGAAAGACACTTTACTCCTATTTTCCTCACTCCACCCAGGTGTACAAGTGGGTACCAGCTCCGCTGGGGAAGTATCTGGCGACAGACTAGCGTCTTGTCACAGGGGTGGTGAAAAACCATCAGTTCGCTTAACGCTACAGAAACCGGGATAAGCTCCGGCTCTATTATTTATTTATTTATTTATACCACTTTAAGTCACGAGATTTCTCTGCGTGAAATTCGGGCTGCTCTCCCCGGGGAGAGCACGTCGCCACAAGAGCAGCGCCACCCCTTTTTTTTGTTTTTTTTGTCTGCAACTGTATTTCTTTCCCTATCAGAGTGGCTTTTTTCTAAGAATTTTGCCAGGGACAACTCTCTTGTTGCCGTGGGTTCTTTTTCGTGCGCTGCATAATTTTCTGTAACACACGGGACCTCGGTTTATCGTCTCATCCGAAAGACTAGCGCCCAGACCACCACTCATGGTCTAATGGATGGGGGAAAAGTTTCGGGCCCAGACGGGATACGAACCCGGACTTTTCGCTTTCTAGACAGGCGCGTTACCTCTAGACCACCGATCCACTCTTTCGAGCCTTCTGGCTCGAAAGAACATACAGCAAACAGTTTAATAAGCAACGAAACACCAGGTAAAAGCTTGTGTGTACAAAAAACACACACCCAAAAAACCTCATATGCACAAGAATGATTTGTAGAAAAATCTGTCTGTGTGCTCAGACACGAATCGTGTTTATGTTGAGTGTATTCAGGTAGCTGCATAATCATGATGCTGGGTCACATTTTAAGTAGACTGGATGGTGACACCACGGACGAGTGTTCCCATTTCTTCCTTGTGAATGCAGCGCGGTGGGTAACCCTCATACGAAAAGAGAGTGCATCCGGGAAGAAAAAGAGCGCGCAGTAAGGATCCTGAACTGTAGAGATAGGTTTTAATACCACATTGACCTCGTGGATTTGTTTGCACGGCCATATTTGGCGGACTGCGCAGTGCCTGGTCTTTTCCCGTGCTTGTAACTTTTGCAGGAGGTCTGCGTATTGGCCTCAGCCGACACGTAGACAGTTCACAAGAAAACAAATTCAGATTTGAATTTACATAAAAAGAAAAAAAAAGGCAGGAGAATGGGCTGGGTAGGCAGAAAATAGGCTTGGGAGGGAGAAGATAGGTAAGGATAAAGACAGAAACACAGGGAGTGATAGAAATGGGGAAATTTCTAGCTCAGAATTTCCAGAAGGTGGGGATGCTGTTTATACCGAAAGGGATCAGTTCAGCAAAATTGCAGTAACTTTGTATACAAATTCCCACCCACCCCCCCACCAACCCCGAAACCAATCGAACTAGATAACTATTGTCGTCAGCGTGATGTGTTTATATATATATAAACATAATATAATATATATATATAATCAGAAAAAGAGCTAACGGCAGTTGAACGGTTCTCAGTGGCACACGGTAGACAGACGGACTCAGAGCTGCCTGGTGTCAGGGACTTAGAAGATGTAACACATAGTTGGGCGTCTCATCATTACATGGCCGGATAGGAATTTGGTTCATTGCTCAGGTTTTTTTTCTGGAACGTATTCGTGCATAACTATATATATCAATCCTTCCTAATAAGTTGCCTGTTTTGGCATATATCTCAGCAAAATCTTTGCTGCTGTTGTGAATTTTGTTTTGTTTTGATTTTTTTAATGTTCTAGACTTGGAGTTGGTAACCTTTAAAAAGGACGCAGCTGATTGTATGAATCTTTTTTGTTGTTGTAAAATTTGGCTTGTCTCCGTTCCTACTCAGATGTATTTTCTAGTTTAACATGTCTTCTCTGTACTATTTAGGCCAACGCTTGTCATCTACCTCCGTAGTGTAATAATGAATCTTTGCCTTTAACTTTTTATGTGTTCTTTATGTGACCCATCTTTTGTAAGTGACCTTTTCCCCCTATAACGATGGGTTGTTTTTTTTAACCACGAAAAGGAGGCAGGTATCTCGTGACTTAATATATATGGAGCGATCGATTCCAGAGACTGCAGAGTTTTTAAAGCTTGGTTTCATGTGCGTGTGTTGGTTGACGCAGTGTTGTGTAGCGATGCAAGTATTGGCGTCATTTATACAGTAGTTCAGTCTCGACAGAAGAGAGGAAAAAGGGAGCAGTAGGCCTACTTTCTTTTTATTTGAAGCAAAAGATGCAGAAAGAAAAAAAATCCTTTGTTACACATGCAAGTATCCAGCAGATCCTCTTTCATCCAGGGGGGAACTAAGAAAAGATGAACTGGGATGGGGAGTAGGTTATTCAAAGAGAGGTATTGATTTTCCTATGGTAACTTGCAAGAACATTGTTTGAAGTTGCCGTTGCCATAAAATAGTTGTAAAAAGTACCCAGACTCTTATTCATTAAGGAATAGATCTAGATCTATGTTATGAAAGAGTATAGGAACTGGAAGCAGGGAACTGGGCCTTAGGTCGCAATAAATCGGAAAAGTAATGTCATATTGGAATTTTATGGAGAAGTGGACTACTTAATATCAGTTAATTCTTTTAAGCAGTGATCGGATCATAAATGAAATACGAAATGAGATAATAATTTTATCAATTGCCTTTTTTGCCCACGGAGAAGGGTCATGTCTCAGTAATGATAGTTTTTATAACTTTGAGCTGACAGACGCTAGGCCTACAGCCGAGTGGTTAAGACTCTTCAACTTCAATCCCATGAGTCCATGAAGTCGTGGGTTTGAATCTCGATGGCGTCTGGTGAATCAAGGGTGGAGATTTTTACGATCTCCCAGGTCAGCTTAAGAGCAGACCTGCCAGTGCCTTAATTCCCTTCGTGTATACACATGTAGAAGGTAAAATATGCGCGGTAAAGATCCCGTAATTCATGCCAGCGTTCGGTGGGTTACGGAAACAGGAACATACCCAACATACATCCCCGAAGTCAGAATGCGGCTACCTCCATGGTGTGTGTGTGTGTGTGTGTGTGGGGGGGGGGGGGGGTCGCATAAGCAAGACTCCACCATTGTTGAACCTCGGAGCTGTAGCCTCGGAACGAATAAAACCCCAAAAGCAATGAGATCCTAATATACTGTACGTACTTAGAAGATTTTCCCTTAACACCAAATGACAGCTCATTTTTATGAACAACTGTTAGCATAAGAATTAATTTGTCGCATTCAAAAGCACGAACAGTACTCTGATACGAACATAGAAACAAACCTTAAAATAGATCCACACAGACTGAATGATACTATCAGTTTTTATTTAATTTCAAGTTTTCTTTTGCCGAAAACATCTATACCTACTTGGTTAAGTTGGCGATTACCTATTCGAAAACGAGTTAAGGGAGATCGAGTTGCTCTTGTGGTACAGGACTGTACGTTTTTTCTTCTTTCATTTCACGCCCTGTCACTCCCAGCCAGATGGTCTGAATGGTAGGCCTAGATCTAGTTGTGGAATGCATGAAACGGGGGAAAAAACCAAACAGGTTTCATTTAGCCTGCATCATCAACATCTGGGTTGAACGTGGTCGAAGGCTTGAATAGGATGGCTTTCCCGTGGGGATGCCGGGAGGGTTGTCAGTAGAAATAGCATCCCCACCTTCTGGAATTTCTGTGCAAGGAATTCCCTCTTTTCTATCCCTCTCTTTGTTTCTGCTTTGTTCCTTTTCTTCCTGTCACTTCTTCCTTCTCGTTTATTTTCTGCCTTCTTGGTCCGTTCTCCTGCCTCTTTTTTCCCCCCAGAAATACTTTAAAAAAACACTTCTCTCCCATGTCGAAGTCAGATGTGCTGGGCCTGACTTGTTGGGTGCTTGATGGCAGCGCAACGCATTTTTGCTCATATGAAAGACAACAATAGTTGCTGTTTGAACGTTCGACGACGACGAAGAAGAAGAAGGATGGCTCCAGTTGCACGCAGAGAAATAACGCGGTAGGCCTAAAAGACAACACTTTGTTGCAATGAGAAAAAACAACTATTGAGTGATAGACTAGAGAGAGAGAGAGAGAGAGAGAGAGAGTGTCTGGCACTGTGGTAGTGAATGTCGTTCTAGTGCTTTGCTGCATTGCAGACTGGATCAGTGAAGTGGCAGCTCTGAATACAGTAGGCCAGTCTGGCAATCAAAAGCAGACGACTGTTTTAACCCCAGGGGTTTCAGCAGACTGTCCCGTCGAGCACGGATGTCTGAGCATGTACAAATCAATAGTATCAGACGTCAAGCTGGAGGGTCTGTTAGATAATGGAATAGCTGTAGTATGGTGGAGTAGTGAGTAGTAGATCTGTATCAGTTCGGACGCGACGTTATGCTGAACTGTTTGAAAAGGCTGAATCATGCCAATGTTGTTTGAACGACTGAAAAACTGAAACTGGAGTCTGGAATTACTCGTTGAGATTGCTTGTGTGACATTCGCCCTTAATCCCTGCTCCCCCACAACAAATATCTAAAAAAAACAAAAAACCCAGCAAAAAACAGCAACCAAAAACCCCCAAACAAACAAAAAGCAACCACCAACAACACACAAACAAGCACAAAAAAACCACAACAAAAAAAGCCCAACAAAAAAGAAAAGAAAAGATCGAGCATGACCTAAAAGCGTCTGTGGTTCTTTCGTATGGACGTGCTTTTAGCTAAATAAACGATAAGAAAAGGTAATTCAACTGTTTGACATTTAGTGCTTGCATTCTGATGTAGTGGTTTCAGACAGACAGGAGTATGTATACCAAGAATGATGGTAAGATGCTCTTTGATAATCAATTTGTTGTTGTTATGGTCGAAATTGAGTGGTAGACAAGGCGGTTGAAATAGTTTAGAAGAGATGATGAACAATCAGGTCTGCTCCGGAGCATAAACAATCGATTTGAGATTGTAATTAAGAATAAAAAAAGGATGCATTAGCGATATTTCCTTGGGGAAAGTATCTTGCTTGACCTAAACTAACCCCCAAACGAATGGGGGAAAAAACCGCAATCGAAAAGAAAATCTCAAGGTAACGAATCTATACAAGAAAAATCATCATCATCATCATCATCATCATCATCATTAATCATTACACCCAGTGGTGTGTAGGGCAGCAACAAAGCGCTTCCACTCCTGCCTATCCTGGGCCAACCTAGTCACTGATCCCCAAGAGTGCGGCATGGCCTTCATCTCACTTGCTACAGTCCTCCTCCACGTTGCTTTTGGTCTTCCTTTCTTTCTCCTTTCTACTGGGGTCCAGTGCAATGCTGTTCTTGTGATTGACTGTGGGTCTCTTCGGAGGATGTGCCCAATTCACTTCCACCGTCGTCTGGTGATGATGGTTCCCATGTCTTCTTGCCTGCATCTCCGTAGTATGTCTTCATTGGAGATCTTCTCTGGCCAAAAGATCCGGAGAATTCTTCGGAGGCATAATTATGGTGTGGAAGGATCGAAGTTTGGTAAGATCCGCTTCCGTCATCCTCCAGCACTCAGAACCGTACAGGAGCGTAGATACAACACAGCTATGGTATAGCTTCAGCTTGGTGTTGGTGCTATACAAGAGAAAACGGTGTTCTAATTAACTGAATACAGGTGTTTGTCAGTTCTGAAGGATAGGCATTTGAAAGAGAGAATAGGTGGAAAACGCCAGTTGTGTCTTTTTGGGGGTGGGGATGTTACTACATGCCTAGACAGAAGCTGCACGAGGTGCTTGATCATGCAATTTGAACATTGCTTTTGTGGTTTACTGCTGTGCAGAGGCAGTCAGTGATAAGTTTGCAATGTATCAATCCAGTTTGGGAAGAGCAGACAGAAGTTAACCTCATAAGGATCAACCAGACAGAAGTTAACCTCATAAGGATCAGCACATCAGTCTCTGGCCTGGATGTGTCAGCTAACGTTGATCAAGGAATAAGAACTAACTTGCAGATATCCAGTTGGTCGTGTGTTAGGTGACAGCAGGAAATTATATACTCAGACGGTAGATTAAATGGATTGTGGATCCTTCAATCAAATATAGCAGCATATATATCGGTGTACGAAGGTCATGTTGGGAGCTGCTTGGATGTGCTAAAGCAGACATTTGAAACCGGAATTCTGTATTGTTTGAAAGATGATTGAACAAAAGAACACCCAGAAGAGTGTTGCGTAAACTCATGTAATGATGAATATGTTAATTCGCATTTAGGCAATTTTCTTGTTTGGATCATCATCCTTTCTCTGTGAGGGAAAAGGCTTTAGGTATCTTTTTTCCCAAATGAACGCATTAACCTTCCCGCTGCCTTCTTCCACCCAGAGCCACCGAACACACAGCCTCTGTGCACTTTAGGACGTGGGCGTTCATTGATCGCAGACTTGACAGAACGATAGAATACCACCACCTCATCTGTATGCGCATACAGCTGCCTGCTTTCTCTTCTGGTTGTGGCTGACGCAGATGGATGCAGCCGGCCATTACATATGGGCAGATAAACAGACACCAGGTGCTTTTACAGCTTTCATGTCTTGCATACATTCTTCTTCCTTTACTGATTCTTTTAAAAAAAATTTTCACATGCACCAAGCTGCACTCCGGTGCGCTGGTTAAGTACAGTGGACTTGGAACTGTCTTCAACAGTTTTCTGCTTTTCCTCACCTTCTTATCAAGTTAAGGGATGGAAACAGCAAACGTTAGGATGTGATTTGACAGTTCATCTAGCGGTATGGAAGCATAACAACGTACACGACAGTTTGCTTACTCTACAAAGTAAAACGGGATCAGTATTTCTGTTTAGTTGGAGTTGTTAACGGAGTGTGGAGGATGATTGGAATGACTGCTGGATGATAAAGTCATGGCAATGTCTACCACCTGAAGCGGAAATGACGAATGCCCCTGTACTGCATGTCTAAGATGGAGTTCCTTCTTTGCTTGATCGCTCATATTTGGTGCTCTTGCAGTCTTCAGTACTCTCTCCTTCCCTTTTGTGGTCTGTGTGGATAATTGCAGCTTTGCTGAAACCATCTACCTCAGGGTCAGACTAAACTTAGAGTAGATACCAGCTTTTATTTGATCGTTACAAGCACTGTTATGTTTTTGTCTTTCAGACAAGTCAAGTAATGTGTTGTCTGTGTGAAAGCTGGAAAAAGTTTGTTTAAGAACTGTCGGCAACTTCTATAAATGGCAAACCTGAATTAGTTGTAAAGAAATCCGTAGCTTGAAAACAGTAAATATCATAGGACCGAAGACTGCACAACTAGAAACGCTGACTGCATTTCAGAACAAAGGGAGTAGGGTAAAGTCGGATGGCGCACATGCTAGCGATCAGTGGGACTAAAACAGCCAGTATTTACGTCCATAGCAGGCTGGGAGGGATGGAGGAAGAAGATAGAGGCAGGCACTTCGCTGACATGATACGTCTGGTCCGGGGTGATTGTTTCCTCACACTGCAGAGTCTGGAAGCCAGGACTTCATCTCTGCCTTCTGATGCAGTATTAATGGGTGGAGGCACTGACGTCATGCAAGTATAATTCGGTCTCGGTAACACCAGTAAATGGCTAAATTAAACCCAGAACATAACAGTCGTCCAGTCCCACAAGACTTTGGAAGCAGATGAAAAGGGAGGATCGTGGTCGCATGCAGACATCCTGTACATCGTGTTTCAGTCGGGGAAAGACGGAACTATTGGGTTAATCAGGCAGCCAGTAGTAGATTGTTGAAAGATACGTATTGATTTTGTTTTGAAACAATTATTGGGAATGGCTGAACTTGTCTAAGTGTTTCGAAAACAAAATTAATGGTCACGTGAAAATGCTCTCATGTATACAAGACGTCAGACACTGCAAGGCGATATTTGACAAGGACGCGGGAACATTGGCACAGCGGTTAGAGCGTTAAATTCATGACCTAACGATTAGCTCTGAGGGCGTGGGATTGAGTTACTGCTTAGGGTATTTTTCTTCAGGGATTAACACTACAGCGGCTCCGACTCCATTCCTCTAAGAGTCCTTGAGACAAGATACAGTCTGAGGTTTCATGTGCAAACCCACACATCTTGCAGTCATCAAGAGCCCATCTGCCTTTCGTGGAAGAATAGTTAGCTACAGTCGGTTGTGCGGATGGCCTGAATACATATAGCTAGCGTGCAGTCTGCGATCTACAGAAGAAAGAACTCTGCTAGGTATATACCGTTTCCATGCGTGCAAGGCACTTTGCCCTGAAGTTACAAGCTGATTTATGTTGACAGTAACTGAAGAGTTCTTTTGTTTCATCGGTAATTTTTGATAACTTGTAGTACCTCTTCATTAAAAAAAAAAATCACAATAGTAGATTCTAGTCGTATCAGTTTACAATCATTTGGATTATGTGTGCTACTCTGATACACGTTTTTGACTGTGACCTTGCGGTGTGTAGAAAGACAATTGGATGGACATGGTTTGTTTTTTTGTTAACGAAGATAATTTGAATACTTTTGTTACCATAGTATTGTTTGAGCATCCATTAAAAAAACCCTTTACATGACTGTAATCTCGGAGCAAAAATATTCACGTAGAAATGGAACATCCTTGAACAAAGGAATTTTTTTTCCGATCTTGTTTTCTTTCGTCTACCTGTCCCCTCCCCCCCCCCCCCCCCTCTCTTTCTCTCTCCCTCCCCCCCCTCTCCAGCCATACAGGCTGTGCGTAGTGGGGTTACCATAAATGCAGAGAGAGAGATAGGAGAGAGAGAGAGAGAGAGAGAGAGAGAGAGAGAGAGAGAGAGAGAGAGAGAGAGAGAGAGAGAGAGAGAGAGAGAGAGATTAGCAGGTAACTCTCGGCATCTGGTTAAAAGTCAGGAAGGTAAAAGTTAATGTGTTGTGCGCGGGTTTCTTTTGGTGGTCCTTGTGCTGTGTTGCAGCGGAGACGAGGTCTCTGCTATGGTGTCATGCAGTGCATGCAGCAAGTCAATTTGGTTGTATGGAATCGAGTTGCGCAGATCAGTCGCCGTTGTCGCAGTGTGTATGAACAGACTTTGTTTGATCAAGGAAAACAGGGTAGCGTTGAAGAGTCCCTTAACCATGGTTTACACAAAATAGAATAATAGAAAAAAAAAATGCTGTAAACACTTGGGGGATCCTATGTTGAAAACGGTGATTGATGTTTTAATGAGTTTTGTGAACATGTTGGGAAGATAATTATGTATGCTTGTAGTTTTGTCATATGAAACTAAAAGTATTTAAAAAAAAAAGTTTTCCTGGCCTGCGAATCTCATTCTTTCAAACCGCAGAGAATAATCACCCTGAAAAACATAGTCCAAACCAACACATTTTTTGTTATTTGTTTTGATTCCTTTAGTGGATTATGATCCTCACGAAAAGAAGACAATTTTAGTTTGTATTTTTGTTCTGTTATTCTTATCGCTTAATGGGTATTTCTCCCATTCCTATCCCTTAGTCCCTAATTTGTTCGACATTTTTTGTTGTTGTGAGTGGAGCTTGGCAGGTCGTAGGTATGAAGTGACGGGTCGAATGCCCTAACAGGCAGAAAACTCCCGTGGCCCACCTCATTTGTATACACAGCCACAGCTGCCTGCGCTGCCCTGCCCTGCCTTTATCCTCTGGTTAGTGTCATGCATTTCACCGGGGACCGACCGCAACAGCACATATATAGATTATATATAGCTCTAGTTCGTTTGCGCTGCTCCCCCCCCCCCCCCCCCCCCCCCTCCTCCCCAAACACACTTTTTTCTCTCTGTGTCTCTCTCCCAACTTTCCTTCCTCGAGTTTCTCTCTTCCTTCATCCCTCTCTCTTTTCTGTCTGACTGTCTGTCTGTGTCTGTCCGTCTGTCTCTCCCCCTCCCCTCTAATAAACTATCGCCCCTTCTCCATTTCCATCCACCGTATGCAGCTCAGTACATGCATAATAGACTGGGAGTTCAGATGAGATTGTAGATTGGGGTTTTGTGCGTAGATGCATTCACAACAATATGCACTCGTTAAAGAAAAATGTCCCATGTCCTGTAAAAGAGCAGACCAGTTATATTGCTGGTGGTGTAGACGAGACACAAATACCCAAACGTAAACGTAAGCTTTCATGAGCACATTATATAGTGAGATTAGGAAGTGTGAGCCGAGCTGATTTATGGGTCAAGTTTTGCAGCCTGTTATTCTGCTCGCTGTAACACCTTTGGAAAGATGCAAGATACTTATCCCAAACACTCCCAAAGTTTTCTCCAGTGCCTGAAGTGTTCCAAAAATCGACATACAGAAGGGTCAAGGATGTTTGAATCAGGGCTTGCACGATAGTCTCAGGAGTTTCTAGGCCCTATCTCGAGGAGCTACTGACAAGCAACTCTCTTCCTCTCCTCTCCTGCTAACTCCTTGCTCCATGGAGAAGTCAACTGGGGCACCGAGTTAAACTTTTCATGTAGTATGTTTTGGCAAGTCATCCAACAGTGTAGATCTTTTATTAATTTTCTCTCCAGGTCTCAGGTTTATGCTGGTTATGATGTCTACCATCATTGTCTTCCTACTGTCCAACAGCTGGCTTAGCCTTCTACAACGGACAGGTTTCTTAAGCAGAGCATAGAATGTTACTCTGCGTTTGCGTGTAAGACCTTCGTTAGCAGTATCACCCAAAAGCAGATTCAGAGGACTGGACTTTGAAACAAAGTTACTACGTGTAGGAGAAAGATCCATTGGTAAGGACAATGCATTTTGCAGCAGCTTGAACCCACGCTTTGCAGCAGCTTGAACCCACGCCCTTTAAATTAGTTCAGCTCATGAGTGTGTCGTTCCAGCCACTGGGCTGTTGTGCCCTGGAGACGGAGGTAGGTAGGTAGGTCGATGAATTAACGGTGCGTGGTGCTGTGTCCGATTCTGGCAGCTAGCGGGCTAATTAATGACATTATCCGGGGGCCCCCTAAGATGGGATTGACAGCCGTCCCTGCAGCACCTGGCCCTTTCTCCCGAGGTCCGGTCACTCTGTTTCTGGGTGTGATAGAGTAGCCATGCATTGTAATGAGAGAGAGAGAGGGAGAGGGAGAGAGAGAGAGAGAGAGAGATAGATAGAGAGAGAGAGAGAGAGAGAGAGAGAGAGAGGGAGAGAGAGACAGAGGGAGAGAGACAGAGAGACAGAGAGAGAGAGACAGAGGGAGAGAAAGAGAGAGAGAGAGAGAGAGAGAGAGAGAGAGACAGACAGACAGACAGACAGAGAGAGACACAGAGAGACAGAGATAGAGAGAGATAGACAGAGAGAGAGAGAGAGAGAGAGAGAGAGAGAGAGAGAGAGAGAGAGAGAGAGAGAGAGAGAGAAAGAGACACAGAGACAGAGAGAGAGAACTCGGAACTCTGAAATGGTTTAATGGCACGTCAGCCTTGGGCCACAATACGCCAAATAAATGAGGGAGGGGTGGGGGTGGGGGGAGAGATGGAGGTAATGAAACGTGTAAACGTGGAAAACATGAGAGAGAGAGAGAGAGAGAGAGAGAGAGAGAGAGAGAGAGAGAGAGAGAGAGAGAGAGAGAGAGAACTCTGAACTCTGAAATTGTTTAATGTATATCGGCCTTAGGCCACAATACACTTTGAGAGGCAAATATGGAAGAGGCAAAGAAAATGAAGTATAATAGAGATAGATAGATAGATAGATAGATAGATAGAGAGAGAGAGAGAGAGAGAGAGAGAGAGAGAGAGAGAGAGAGAGAGAGAGAGAGAGATCTGCTGCATTGAGGCAGCATATTGTTGCATGTCATGAATATACAATGAAACATTTTATCCTCGTATACGTTGATAAGTAATGCAGGAGTGGGCAAAAAGAAGCACAATAACAGACGCACTCAGCTAATGATTAAGTCGAGCCTTCAGTGTCCGTACTATTCGAATGCTTATTGCGTTCTGCTTTTGTCATAAAAAAAAAAAACGGACAGAAAACGTAAGACATGGGGAAAAAACCCAACCCCAAACCCACCAAAAACAAAAATAGAGCGTCATCGGTTCAGGAAAAGTGTCTTTTCGGTCATGCTGACATGATGAATTCCTCCTTCCTTTACAAATCTCCCTGACATGTCTGCTTAGGAAATATTGATGACCAAAGCATGGTGCTGAGGGGTGTGTGTGTGTGTGTGTGTGTGTGTGTGTGTTTAGTGTGTGTGTGTTGTGTGTGGTGTGTGTGTGTGTGTGTTTAATGTTATTGACCTGGTCGGGCATCCCTAGAACATCTGATTGATCTGAATCTTTGCGTGTTGATCACTCATGCTCGTGTATGTATGTTTGTATGTTTGTTTGTATGTTTGTATGTATGTATGTATGTATGTATGTATGTATGTATGTATGTATGTATGATTGTATGTATGTATCTATGTCGTATAAAAATCTATCTATCTATCTATCTATCTATCTATCTATCTATCTATGTGTGTGTATGGTTGCGTACACCCCCCCCCCCCCCCACACACACACACTCCACACACACACTCCACACACACACACACACACACACACACAACACTCCACACACACACACACACACACACACACACACACACACACACACACACACACACACACACACACACACACACACACACACACACACTGTAACATACACACAGACACACAACCACGCACGCACGCACGCACGCACACACACACAGACACAACACACACGCACGCACGCACGCACACACACACACACACACACACACACACACACACACACACACTGTGCACACACACACACACACACACACACACACACTGTGACAGACACACTTGTACGTACGTTATTACTTGGATGTGTATTTGTTTTCCTAAAGGGCATAAAAACAAGTTGCTCACTTTCCATTTCACTGATTGTAATCACTGGTTTTTCTTTCTCGGTTGCTGATATTTCTGTGTATGTTTCCAGTTTTCAACGTAAGTTGTTTATCTTCGTGGTGTTTTTTTTTCTTTTTCTCACGGTATATATGTATGCTTGTTTTACTTCTTATTCTCCATGTATTTTATCGTACACTTCCTGATAATTATTGCAACTAGACGTACGTTTGTCTTGGCGAAAAAAAAAAGAAACATGAGAAATATTTCGATCTTCATACATCCCCTTCCCTTCTCCTTTCCCTCAATTTATTTACCCCTACTCGTCCCTCAAAACGAAATTAAAAGAAAACAACTCCAAAAAAGCTATTGTAAACATGAAGTGCTGAAAGAAAGAGACTTGTACAGAATGTTGTCCTTGTGTTCATTTGGTTGCGGTGTTGAGTTTTCTTGTGTATGTGTGTGTGTGTGTGTGTGTGTGTGTGTGTGTGTGTGTGTGTGTGTGTGTGTGTGTGTGTGTGTGTGCGTATGCGCGAGCTCGTGCTTGTGTGGATTTTGTACTTTTTTTTTTTAGAGGAGAGTGCTAGAACATGCTCCAGGATCGCGTTTCAGAATTTCAGATTTCTGTTTGCGTCATTGTCTGGTGTGGTGCAGTAAGTGCCTCTGGAGGGGGAAACGAGGGTCGGGTGTCGGGGAAGGCTCAGCTGTTGCAGGGCCCGTGAAATGGCTGCTGTTTGTGCAGTCGCCAAAGAAATGGATCGACAATCGATGTTGTGTGAGCGGGGCCATCTGTTGTTTATGTCATTTGTTGTGCGTTTTCCCTCTGGGATCTGTTTGGCACACCTGCTCTCTCTTGTTCCACCATCCACCCTTCCCCTCTTCTCCCCTCTGTTCACTAGGTTGTATGGTGCATAGACGGGTTTGAAATGAGACTCTCGTTGCTGGATAAGAAGTGTATGCATTGTTGTTGCTGAAACACGAATGTTTGAATTTCCCTGATGTTTCTTTTTTTGTTGTTGAGGGTTTCAGTGGTTTCTGCTTTGATAGAAAATCATTTCCGTCGGGTGCTAGTATTTTTCAATGGTTGCGAGAATGGTTAACCAAGTGATCTGACTTTCGTCTTAAAGACAGGATGTATACTATTAAGATTTTCGAGGATTGTGGTTATTTATTGGTAAAGATTATTTTTGTCACCTCTGGAGTCATATGCTAGTAAGTTGAGATCTTGTCTTAAAGCTCTATGTGTGCACAAAATCATTAGGCATGCTAGTCATTCATGTCAGAGTGTCAGGGGTTATGCAAACACACACATCTTTCTAGCATGGTGTGCTTTGAAAATAGAAAGGGGCTGTCAGAGAGATTTGAGAGGAAGCTTGCTTGGCTCATCCCAGTAAATAATTGACTTTTTACTTTGAGCATTGAAATATAGATCATTGGAGGAAAAGAGAATTTGTCGTGTAATAGGCTGTAGAAGTGATTTGCAAAATGATACTCCTAAGTATGACTAGTTGCAGTTGTGATCCATGATAAAGTTGCATGTTTTAAATCTATAGTCATTATACCAGATCAATTGCCCAATAAAAAGCATCCGTTTAGGTTTGATGAAACTGCATCTTTGAAGCACTTACTGTATGTAGAAAAGGTCTGCTAAGTTATGTCCTTAATTTCCGTAAACATCTTCAGTGTGTTCCCACTCAACACACTCCCGTGCATAGGCCACAGGCAGCATACCAAAGTGCGAGCGTGGGTTCACTAACCCGCACTGACTGCCTGCCTGCCTGCCTGGTTTTCTTTCCCCACGCTCTCCCATGTTGATACAATCTCAACGTACTCTGCGTTAGTGAGGTGTGACTTGACTGTCACCTGCCTGTATTGACTTGCAGAAAACCTCCACCTCATCTGTATGCAAGGCAGCCAGGGCTGCCCACATTGTCCCTCAGTCCCGCTGATTCAATTGGAAACCAAGCAACATGTCTGACCGGGCAGCCAGGCCTCGGCAGCAGGTCTTGACAGTTCCCGTTTGCTCAACTCCTCCAACTCTCCTTGTTCCACTTCTCTCTCTCTCTCTCTCTCTCTCTCTCTCTCTCTCTCTCCATTCCGCATCGTTCACTGTCTTTCTGAAGCTTGAGGCAGCGCATAGTCAGAAATATCTCTCGACTCTCCCAGCTTCCTTAGGCAGACACGTCTCTCCACTGTGTCAGCTTCTCCAGTGTCCAAGCACTCCCTAAGGATAAGCTGTGTAGTGGTTTGGCTCGAGGCTTGATCAGGGGCTGTATGGGGAGGTGGCATGACAGGCGGATATTTAGGTGGCTGGAGAACTGTTGAAGTCCAGTCTTTACTCAGGAAGAAACGAGGAGCGGGGGAAGGCATTGGCGATGAGGAGTGTGAGGGAGGATGATGATTGGAAATCGTCAGGTGGCTAATGACATTGTCCATCACTCGCAGAGTGGATTGGTAACAGCGTCAGTACCGCACTCCGCCATGTCCCGCAGGGATCACCGAGTGCTGAGGAGGCTTAGTACAGCTGATGTTATGACATGCTGCTCTTCAGAGCAGAGCAGAGATGAGTAGAGCAGAGATGAGCAGAGCAGAGCAGAGCAGAGCAGAGCAGAGCAGAGTCATACAGTGCGTAGCGGGACAGAAGAGAGACATATTGCTAAATAAAATATATTAAAAAAAAAAATCCTTGGAGTAAGTACTGTATATGTGCTGTTTTCATTTATGATGTCTTAATCAGAGGTTATGAATCCACTAGATATATATTTGGTTTGATTTGCATCAATTGAATATGATAGAACACACACAGTGTTCATACATGTCATGCAAGCGCAGCGGACACAATAGCCATAGTAAGGTTGACATTGCGTTCATAAAAGATTCATAGGGGAAATGATTTGGTTTTTAGCCGGCCGATTGTTACAGGCCATAACAAAACTAGCACTGAGTTGAGGTGAAAAGACCGTATAAATAGGAGAAAACCCCACCAACTGTACATTGTTCATGTTGGAAAATTCATCGCTCTTCGTCTACCTAATATGGATTAAGAATTTTTTTAAAACAAGCAAGTGTAAAGCAAAATCTGTCGTTAGATAAGCATTAAGATCCAGGGCAAAATACAGCAATGGAGAGAGAGAGAGAGAGAGAGAGAGAGAGAGAGAGAGAGAGAGAGAGAGAGAGAGAGAGAGAGAGAGAGAGAGAGAGAGAGAGAGGTTAAAGAAGGTCATAACTCGTTTATAATTACGTGATACTGACCACAAGCCCTTTCTGTCACCTCCACCCCACCCCCTCTATGGCCTCCATGTGCACTATGTATTGATGACCAGAAACAAGGTGATCAGAAAATCTTTAGGGTCCGAGCTAGACGCCTGCACTGGTCCGCTTTCGACAAACGTGTAAATCTTACGGGCACACGCATGCGCGCACTCAGAAACACTAACGCACGTTTGTAAGCGGCACCCCCCCCCCCCCCCCCCCCCCTCCTCTCTCTTTTTTTCTTTCTCTTTTTATTTCTGTCTGCGTATGGCTTCATCCAGGAAAGGTAAATGCCCTAGAATCTTCATAAGATAATTGAAAACAGACAGTGAGGTGAATATTTTGATCATTGCAATGTTTGCTTAGGTGTTCGTGTTCGCAATGGGGAAAAACCTCTGCATCTTGGTTAAACAGTGGAAATCTTCGAAAACATGCACAATAATGTTGGAAATCCTCTGATAGCAATAGCGATGGGAGTCTTTTGATACACGAACAATAGCGATGGAAATATTTGAATACATGAACAATAGCGATGGAAATATTTGAAGACATGAACAATAGCGATGGAAATATTTGAAAACATGAACAATAGCGATGGAAATATTTGAATACATGAACAGTAGCGATGGAAATATTTGAAGACATGAACAATAGCGATAGAAATCTTTGAATACATCATGAACAATATTCATTGAATGAGTAACAAGCAAGCAAACAAACAACCAAACAACCAACACAACAACAACAACAACAACAAAAACCCTTCTTTCAATTCATGCACAGTCTTGATTGTGCACGGCGCAGAAAAGCCTTCGTTGACTTCACGAAGAATGTTGATTAGCTGATGGAAAACTTTCCTGTGGAATAAAATGAGCAAGTCTTTGATTGGGATGATGGAAAACCCCTCGGTGAATACATGATGACGGTGGCTGGAGGTGTTTACGGCGCGGGCCGCTTGCAATCAGCGGCATTGTAAGGACGATCACGATGATGCGTCGGAAACGCCGCGGCGGTTTGGAGGCGCCATGAAATGGCTGCCGTTAGTGCAGTCCGGAAGGACAGGGATGGACAATCGATGCTCTGGTAGCAGGCCATCTGTTCTTTATGGTGCCTGGTTTGTCCGGTCGATTCGTCGTCTGTCAGGTGGCTGGCCATTATGCTGTCTCCTGCGCCATTCCTCTCGCTTCTGTCCTGGTTGTTGTATACGGCAGTGTGGAGGAGGGAGGGAGGACTGCTGAGGTGAAGTTGGCGGTATTCCGTTAGGTTCTGATTGATTGATACCACTGCTTTTTGTTCTTCGCCCCAGGAGCCGTTCTCGTGGGTTGTTTTTTTAATGAATGATCGTGCCTGCCTTCGTTTTTAGAAACATAGTAGGGATGATAATAACAACAACAACAACAACAACAATAATAATAATAATAATAATAATGGATAATAATAATGGATAATAATAATAATAATAATGATGATGATGATGATGATGATGATGATGTATGGACTTTATATAGCGATATATCTTGTAGTTAACAGGTTAAGATCATAGTCATTTCTAATAATTACTGCCTTGTGCTCGGGGATAAAATCGGACTTTAAAAGCAAACTCTGTCAATATTTGTAAAAATCGATAAAAAAACAAAAACCATTGAACAACAATGTTTTCAGAATTACGCAATTGCCGTTTTAGCACTGTTCTGATGGTCAGTTTTGACAAAACCTTTGACGGTCCTTAACAGGTTGATTGTGGAGTTTACTGTTTTATGTTACGTTTTTGTAGGCATGGAGAAGTTTGAACCAATCATCAGTACAGCATACCTCAGTTTGAAAAATGCCGCAGGAACAACCAAAACTGTGACTAGATTAATGACTTGGCTGGTATTGTTGCGAGGTCTGAGAGAAGTATGTCTGTCCACTGTCTCTCTGAACCATGTTATGAGTTGGGAGAGAGAGAGAGAGAGAGAGAGAGAGAGAGAGAGAGAGAGAGAGAGAGAGAGAGAGAGAGAGAGATAATGAATGAGTGAATTAACTATTTTTATTGAGGGGAAAGATTAAACACATTATTGGGGTTGTTGTTTTTTAACCAACCCTCAGTCAAAATAAGTAAATTAAGCAACCAATAATCAACAATAAATCAATCAAATTTATCAAGAATTTTGGAAAAAGATGGCTGTAAGGTAAATAAATCATCAGAAAAAAAAGAGACAGACAGTGACACAGAGAGAGAGAGAGAGAGAGAGAGAGAAGAGAGAGAGAGAGAGAGAGAGAGAGAGAGAGAGAGAGAGAGTGTGTGTGTGTGTGCGAGAGAGATTTTTTATTTATTAAAAAATTTTTTTTTTCAGAGGGTAGTAGATTAAGCATTACATGCTTTTTTTTTTTTTTTTTTACATCCAACCCTCAAAATAATAAAGAAATAAATAAGAAGGGAAATATGCATATTGACATAGAATTGCATGGAAAACAATACACACACAGACGCACACACACATACTGGAAGGCAAGCAAGATATAGAGAACATCAGAGAGAGAACTTAAATATACTCAGAAATAATTAAAAACAAACAAAAATTGAATAGGAATGGATATTAACAATAACTAACTCTACCATGCGCGGAGACAATTTATGTAACTGAAACTATTAGCGGTTTGATTAAAACATTTGTGGTGAAAGAGAGAGAGAGAGAGAGAGAGAGAGAGAGAGAGAGAGAGAGAGAGAGAGGGGAGAGAGAGAGAGAGTGAGTGAGTGAGTGATCTGTTATAAGGTGTTTTTGAAATGTCTTCCTGAAAATATCAAATGTTTGAAACAGAGAAAAAGTATCGCTCATATTTTGAGGAGTCATTGTCACAGCGATTTTTGCTTGGTAACTTTTCCTGTTGTTATGTAAAAAATAAAAAAAAAGTTGGAAAGTTTTGCTAGAGTTGCCAAATAATACAAAAGCTCCCCCACCCCCTTCCTCCATAAAAAAAGTGCTTTAAACTTTTCTCCCTCTATGATTTGTTTTTGTGGATCCAAACAACTTCACAGAAATAGAATTTTGCTAGGAAAAGGAAGATGTTAGCGTGCGACATTTTATCATTTATTACCATCGTTTGATGGCTGAGAGAAACCAGGGAAATGGCCACTTGCAAAATCTCTCTCTCTCACTCATGTTGTCGTAATATATCGTAAGATTTTTTACTCCTGTGGATTTGTTTGCATCTGTTTGTCACAGCTGTACTTCACCGTGTACTCCTATCATGATTCAGAGAGTTGATCATCAGCAACCCCCCCATCATGTATGGGCCAACAGCCTTTTATGAATAAATTCTTTCAGAGTTCAGAGTTCTCTCTATCTGTCTGTCTGTTAGTCTCTGTCTGTCTATCTGTCTGTCTGTCTCCCTCCCCCTCTCTCTCTTTCTTCTCTCTCTCTCTCTCTCTCTCTCTCTCTCTCTCTCTCTCTCTCTCCTCTCTCTCTCTCTCTCTCTCTCTCTCTCTCTCTCTCTCTCCTCTCTCCTTCCTTCCTCCCCCCCCATCTCTCTCATCTGCATAATTTATCTATATACTTTTTTTCAACAAACTGGCGACGAGACTATACAGTTCTTCTCTGTGGAACAGCGTTTGTTCTCTAGCTAGAAGTGGTAACATAAACGATCTTCTCGGATCTAGCATGCTGTACTTGTTGAACCCTGATATTATAACCCCCATCTTCAGTCACACAGTGACCAGTTGTGTGTGATCTATGTATGTATGTATGTATGTAGTGTATGTATGTATGTGTTATTCTCTCTCTCTCTCTCTCCTCTCTCTCTCTCTCTCTCTCTCTCTCTCTCTCTCTCTCTCTCTCTCTCTCTCTCTCCATTTCTCCTTCTTTCTGTCCAGCGCTGGAAATGCCCACGTGGAGTCCACAAATAATTTAATTTCGAAAAAATATATGTAGTAGATAATGTCTAGTGTTCTTAGCCAAGACACTGACATCTGAAGCAGTTGAAACATTAAAAATGTGTGAAAAGTTAAAAGTCTTGCAGTGAATTGCTGTTTTCGGAAGAAAATGAGCAGGACTGTATAAGATGCATCGTGACATTGTAACATGAATGCTGAACACATAGCTACAAATCGCTGGGTTGGTGGTAGAGACGCTCACATACAAAACTGGTTCTTTGATAATATATAGCAATAGGCTCTTTACAACAACAAAAAAATGTTTTGCCTGCCATTCGTTTCCATATTTCTTAGATATCATCTGCCTCCCTCCTTTGGCTTAAAAATTCTTCATAGTTCGTTCTATAAGAGTAGATCTGATCTGTGGCATTTTTGTGTAAGTGTTGCGTGATAAATTTCTGACCTCAGCTTGCCACTGAAACCTTTTGCTTCCTGTTTTTCTGCCTTTGGGTCGCATCGTTAAAAGCACACTTACATAAGTTGCTTATCTTCTTCCGATGGCTGCAGTCCACCCATAGGTTGACGGTCAGGGAATATCAAGTATAAAGTGCTTCCCTCCAAAAAAAAACCCTCACTGATTTTAATTTTTAGAATATTTCAAAAGGTTTGATTGCTTTCTTTTCTTTTGTTACTTTCCCTAGATTTTCCAAAAAAGTGTCAGTTCATACGGAATATTCCATATTCGCTACTCTGCTTTAGCCAAGAAGTGCACACAGCAGAAGTTTAACCATAGTAATTCTAAGCAGTGCGCTGGCGAAACCTGGGTGCATGCTGATTATGTTCGTATAATTTACGCAGGTCATCGACAACTGACTTGAATTAGGGATCTTAAACGAGTACATTTGGCTTTATGCGTGTGTGTGTGTGTGTGTGTGTGTGTGTGTGTGTGTGTGTGTGTGTGTGTGTGTGTGTGGTATGCATTGGAAGGGGACAAAGGCACTAGTAGTGAGTGCGGGATGGCCTGGTAGTTAGAGTGTCAAAGTGGTCATGTGACGGTTACTGAGGGTGCAGTTCGAGAGTCTGCTTAGGCGTCCGTTCTGGGGTTTTCCTTTTCACCCAGCATGAATTTTGCCACTGGTAATGATTCCACTCCCCGAAAGTCTCTCGGATGAGACTATACACCGAGGTATCGTATGAAAAGGCATGCAGAGTGTCTGGGACTTGCGTTAAGACCTCACGCTCGCACAGACCAAAGGCTTTGCCAGTTACTGATGTAAGCTAAGTTCTGAGGCCCACATTAAAATATGTTGTACAGTTTTATGTTGAGATTGTCCTCAGCCATGACAAGCTCTAAATATAACAGCCTGCACCCTCCTTAAGTCGGAGTATGGCTGCCTATGTATCCCCAGCCATGACAAGCTCTAAATATAACAGCCTGCACCATCCTGATGTCGGAATATGGCTGCCTATGTGACGAGGTACTCGACAAGTCATACACGCAAACCTCATCGGGTGCGTACTTCCAATCTCTGTGATTCCCAGATGGGATGAGTGAGTCAGAATGCATTTGAGTCAGAGTGCATATTCTAGGTGACCCCCAGGGTGTTAAAGCAGGAGAACACGCAACAAGAAAAAACACCCACTACACCTGTTTTAACCATAGAAAGCAGGCCAGACATGACATGTGGGTTGAGTGGCTCAGCCATGCCCAGCATGCATCCTGCTACCTAGAGATAAATGGGCTCCGCCAGGTTCATCTTTCGCTCGAAACACCGCCTGAAAACGTTCAGTGCAGCGCAGGACGCGCCCCAAAGACCCCTCAAGGAGGTGAGTGGGAAGTGAGAAGAGAGAGAGGCCAGCACAAAAATGAATGGATCCCAGAAATAATAAATCCGCAACTGGTAATCCACCAGCCGTCATCGCCCAGACTTGGTTGAATGCAACAGATTGGTGCGGGTGATCGTGAGAAAGGTGGAAATGATCGCTGTCTGTGGATCGCTTGTACTCTTAAGTTGGTCACCCTGCTGCATACATAGGGTGGTTAAAAGAGGCTAGCAGACGACGAGGACATGAAGGGTGATGGTGATGGTAATAATGTTTGCTTGCTTGCTTGCAGGCAGGCAGGCAGGCAGGCAGGCACGCGCGCGCGCACGCACAACACACACAATACATACACAACACACAACCACACCACACCACCCACCTCACCACAACACAACCTCCCCTCTCTCCACACACACACCACACACACACACACACACGCACGCACGCACGCACGCACGCACGCACGCACGCACGCACGCACGCACGCACGCACGCACGCACGCACACACACCACACACGCACGCACGCACGCACGCGCGCACGCGCGCGCACACACACACACCACACACACACACACACACACACAACATGCATACAGATGTGAAAAATCGCTCCATTTGGGAAAACCAGGCGGGGGGGGTCTGGTCTTTCCCACAGACTACGTTAGCCAACTGGTTATATAGTACAGCCTAACTAACTGATGTCCTGGCAAGCTGGTATGCTTGGCTAGAGCCTGAGTAAAGAGGGAAGATATGGTGATTTGGGCTCCAAGTAATTGCAACTGTAGCCGGGTATTAGATGCAGGGGGGGTCATCTCTGCATCACGGCGGGGCTGGGTAGTTTTGTTTGACTTTGATTTCGTCTGGCGTGTTTCCTGTTCGATTTTTGTTTGAACCAGTTCATCTGCGCGTGGGTAAGGACGCAGAATACCCCGTCGTGTAAGCGCTTCAAACGTGAGGCTTTGCTCGTGTGTGTGTGTGTGTGTGTGTGTGTGGTTGTGTGTGTGTGTGTGTGTTGTGTGTGGTGTGTGTGTGTGTGGTTGTGTGTGTGTGTTGTGTGGTTTGTGTAGTGTGTGTGTTGTTTATGTAGTGTGTGTGTGTCTCTGTCTGTCTGTCTCTGTCTGTCTGTCTCTGTCTCTCTCTGTGTCCCTGTCCCATCCCCCTCTCTCTCTCTCTGTATATCTCTGTCTGTCTGTGTGTCTTTCTGCCTGTTTGTATGTCTGTCTGACTTTTTTCTGTCTGTCTGTCTGTCTGTCTGTCTCTGTCTGTCTGTCTGTCTCCTTTGACGCTTTCATGCTTTGTATGGATTATTTTTCTCTGCCTGTCTGTCTGTCTGTCTGTCTGTCTGTCTCTGTCTTCTCTCTCTCTCCTCTCTCTCTCTCCTCTCTCTCTCTCTCTCTCTCTCTCTCTCTCTCTCTCTCTCTCTCTCTCTCTCCCTCCCTCCTCCCTCTCTTGTATGAGTGTTCAATTTTTTTCCCCTGTTATGCAGGTTTTTTTTGGTTTTTGTTCTTGTTTTTACATTTTCATTTATTTGTGTGTGTGTGTCTTCTTTCCGAACAGTGTACACTGTCGTCAGATTGGAATCGTTCTGACTCAAAGCTCTGTTTTAAGGTGGAAAGATGGGACAAAGCTTTGTTCTAACGTTAGGAATGGATTGATCGTGGGTTATTTTGGTTTGTGTTTGAAAATTGCCTGCACAGGCTGCGTTTAGTTTTTCTGTTGTTTTTGGGTTTTTGTTGTTGTATTTTCTCCGTCCAGGATATAGGACTGCACGTACGCGCTTAAATGAGAGTTTGGAAGGAATTGGTTGCCATCTTATCTGGTTGTGATGCAGACAGTTTCGTTTATGAACGCTGAGTTTTAGCTGGCGGCTGTTTATATGAACAATGCTGTTTCATAACAACGTTAGTAGCATGAAGTCCCCTCCTGCCCCCCCTCCCCCCCCCCCCCCTTCCGGAAGCACACAAGGCAGACATGTACACACACACACACACACATACACACACACACACACGCACGCGCGCGCGCACACACACACTCAATGATAAAGGATGCAATAATGTAGTATTTCAGTATAATCATTAAGAAATTTGTTCTTAGATAGATGGCTTGATGAAAAAAACCCAAAAGCATTGCTTATTCAATGTACCATCTGGAAATAAAATTTTGACTTTGACTTTGACTTTGACACACACACACACACACACACACACACACACACACACACACACACACACACACACACACACACACACACACACACACACACACACACACACACACACAAGTACGTAATTAAGGCCAATCCAACATGTTCATTCCACAGGGTAGTTGACAGCTCTGTACACACCGATTACAATATCGTATGTTACTGACATTCAGCGTACTGGCATTTCATTTTCCCTTGCCTTAGTTAGGCTCGTTGCACACACATACTCTTAGCGGCAAAGAAACGATTAAGCTTTTGTCACACTGTCTGGCTACGGTCGTGCTGAACGGTTTTGTCGGTTGTTTCCTGTTTCCTCAGGAAGTTAAGGAACCCATTACCTGTGGAACAAAAGTAGCAACAACAAAAAATTGCTGCATGGAGTAGGAAATGTGTTTTTCGCTGTATGTCACCTGAACGTAGGCCCACTTACTGCATCGCGCGTGAAACAGTCACCAGTCGAGTTACTTTGTTGCCCTGTGTTAAGCGGAGCTTGTGCAGAGCTCGGGTCTCATGATCACAAATTTGCATTCAGTATTATGTTGTCACTCCGGAGGCTAAGTAAATGTGTGTGTGTGAGATAGGATAACATTTGTTTGGCATATCTGTTCTGCAAGTCAACATACGATTTGTTTCTGCCATAAGCTTGACTCTTGTTTGACCCAGAGTTAACCACACAATAGATAGTCATACTGCGGAAAGCTGAGAACCGTGAGGAGTGGAGGAAGCTGGTTTGCAAAATCGTCATCGGTGCTCCAACGGTCGAGCAGACTACGGGATAGGTTGAGGTGAAGGTAATCAGACGCAACGCTCTAGAGTGAAGGTATTTGAACATTGTGACCCTGTGGCATGTCCACAAGAAGGTTGGCACATAACGGAACATGACATAAGCTTTGAGTTTGTAGTTTCTGCAGTCGTCATGCTTCGTGTTGTCCGGCTGTGCTGCGGTTTTTCCAATAATGAACGCGTTCATTGAAAACCAATACCCTGACACAGTCGAACAGCAAGCACAAACTTCCCTCGACATGTTGTTGCGGGGAGCAGCCTCAGGCGGCTGGTGTTTCTACCTGGCAGTGTGCGACAGGCCTTAGCTCAGTATTGCCGA
>CM054134.1:55548184-55568184 GCA_028751875.1 Rapana venosa
GCAACGATAAAGTGGATTACCGGGATAATTGCATTGATTCAAGCACGCAAAACTTTCACTCACCGCTGGTTTTCTCTGTTAAAGTCTGCTTTCTTCTGAATTTCTCTGTTCCTAAAGACCTCTTATATTACAAAGTAGTACGGCGGGTTGGAAGGAAATGGAATTATCTGAGCGCGAGCTTGCTTGGAGCTCCGTGTAAAAGTTTCATGAACTTGATGAAGTTAAATCGATCCTTTCCTCCACAAATTTCGCCCACGGCATGAGTGCAGGGTAAAGGGCCATGCATAATGTATAGCCTAGCATGCCACACGCAACTGCATCCCTTTTTGTCCATTTCCCCTGCCGTTAAGTGCTGCTGTGTAGTCTGTAAGCTCCTAATCGTGGCCAGTGCTGGACAATAGGGAAATCTGCCTTTGAGCCGAAATTGTGTAAGTGGGTGTGAAATCTACAAATCACTTCTGTTAAAACCGGTGGGATTCTGTGGTTCATTTTGTGGGCATGTGGTCAGCCACTCTTTTTTGGCCTGCAGTAAACCATAGCCTAATGTGTGTGTGTACAGAATGTCTCGGCTGAAGAGAGCCTAGCGGTCATGTTTACTTTGCAGGGACACACCAAGCGTTTTATTTGGCCTGTGCCTATCCCAGGGGTAATGCGAAGTGAAAACATGGCTGAATCGCCGTGAATGAGAACGGAACGAATGTAAGGTTTCCTGATCAAATGACGAGCGCTGTGAGGGCAAGGAAGTTAGGGAAATGAGGTTGATCATTATGTATTTGGTTAAGAGACCGAGGCTTTAGTGTAATGGAGTTCTAAGCTGAGCGTTATTTTGCCTCTAGCTGGCTGTATGATTTTGTTTTATAAGAGGGAGGGGATGAAAATATGGGTTCCATTTACAATCAGTTGATTCATGCTTTATTTTGCCCCATAAACATTCCTTATCAATCTCAGACTGTTAATCGAAAAAAAAGAAGACTTTTATCTCAGGGCTGTACTTTTTCTCCATCTTCCCTACTCCGCTTCAGGTTGTTTTTTTTCTCTGATTTTCAGCAAAATACGATTGGGATAGCTGTTGTGGTATTATAAAATCCAGTGTTTATTGCTGTGAATTTTGCCAAAACTCAGCCAAAACAGGTTTTTGTACATAGTGTTATTTGAAAAGACTTAAAAAAATTTCCTACATTGTGCAGATTTTAAACATACCCCAATCAGTATAGCTGTTAGGGTGCCGTGTAGTCCACATAGCATCAAGTGAACAAGATTGTCAATTCTGGTCTTTTCGTTTTAACTTTGATCAAGAGGACGGTGCTTACCGTGCTTTTACCCACATACTCATGAACGAGGTATGTATGTTTGTCCGTCGTGTCCGACGATGACCTCTAAAACAGCAGAGGAGGCAGCTGCTGTTTTGGAAACTGGGCAGAAATTTGATTATAGTGGAGATGCCTTGCCCACAGCACATCCCCACTCTCTTGGCCAAGTGGGCATAAGGACAGTCAGCGTTGAAGATGCTCTCCAAAGGCCAACCAGCCCCCAGGGCTGCAGCACATAAGGACTGTGCGAGTCAAGCCTCCTAGTCAGAGAGTCATAATCGATCACTAAAGACTAAGCTGTAAAGTGGAATTCCATGAGTGGGAAAGCCACTGGTCATACAGCCTCTCACTTTGCTGTTGCCCCCAGCGTCAATGGTTTAATCAAGAACTGTGGTAAAGCCCAGGCGCTGAACGAGGTAGTACAAAAGAGCAAGCCAAATATTGAACCAGTAGCCTGAAACTTTCTTGTATGGGGGGATGTGTCAACCCTCTTGTCATTCTCCCACCTCACGTAAATCTACCCGCGGTCTGTCTGGATGAATGCTCAGACAGGAAAGCAGGGGTCTTGTGTAATATTCCGTGGAAAATTCTTTACTCTAGTTATAATTATGCGTCTCTGAATTACTTATCCTTGTAATCAGTTTTATTTGAAATACAAAACTGTAGAAAACGGACATGGTTTTGCCTTTGATTAATAATAATAATAATAATAATAATAATAATAACAATACTACTACTACTACTACTACTACTACTACTACTATAATAAATGGAATTTATATAGCGCTGTATCTTGCACAGACAAATCAAAACGCTTGCACTCAACTCATTCTTACACAGTCATGCAACCAATAGCAATTAATAGTTCTAACAAGTCCATATATACACGCGCACGCGCGCACGGACGCACGCACGCACACATACAGACAGAAGTTATACACTTTGGCAGGGTGATGGGATTTGGGCTGTTGAAAGCAGGGACAGCTATGAAACGAAACAGGAGACAGGAGAGCCATTAGCCATAGAATTAACTTTAATTGAAATACAAGACTGTAGAGAATGGATAATTATTGTCATCTTCGATTATCCTTGTAATTTTAAGTGAAATACAAAACTGTCGATAATGGATAAGATATTGTTTTTGAATTGGTATTCTTGTATAAACAGTGCAGTAGAAAAGCGTGCATGTTGAAATCTAGCTTACGAAAATCGAATTATGATGTTGGAGAGATTGCCTGATCGTTCATGCTTTTGCATTTTGAAACGTAAACACCACTTGGGGGTGGGGGGGGGGGGGGGGGGAGGTTGGGGGGCTATGGATCACATCATTATATGACTGTGGACTTTGAGTAAACACGGGGGGGGGGGGGGGGGGGGGAGCTGCCTGATGATGAGCAGGGATAATAATCGATTCATTCCGTCGTGGTGTTGATTTTGCAAGTTTAAAGTGCAGGCCAAGAAAGGGCTTCATTATTTCCACTGTTGTTGATATTGAGAGCCAGGAAGAATAGGGGCCGGACTGAAGATGGAGGGAAGGATTGATGAGTTGCTTGATGGATGGATGGATGGATGGATGGATGGATGGATGGGGAAATCGTCTGATTGATTACTTTTTTGGTTGATGGATTGTGATTGATTACTTTTTTGGTTGATGGATTGTTTCGGACCAGGAGGAAGAATGATGATGAGGTGTTAGTGTACTTTTAAAGATTTAAATTTTGCACGTTGTATGACAAAAGATATATAGAAAAGTAATAGTTCAAAATCATCCCCCTCCCCCCCTCCCACCGAGAAGACTATTTAAAAGAGATATAATACTGATATGAGAAACAGGTTGTATAGTACATATCAGACGCAGATGGATTAATCTAAAGTGAGGTAGGTCTGTCAATTTGCTAAGGGAATAAATATAATTTAAAAAACCCTATGAATAACTAGTACATATTGTGTGGTGCTGTGAACTACCGTTATGATTTATCTGACATGAGATGACACCTGTATGATGATAATGTATTTAGAATATTTTTATTTTTTATTTTTTATTTTACTCTTTTATATCGAGGATAATGGAATAAGTGCTTTTTACATCCAGTCCCCGTGTGTATGCGGTTTTGTAAATTGTCATCTGTTCCCACCGGCACACAATGGCCTACTCTTACGAAAAGCGGAACAGGATTTTAACGTGTGCGCAAGATGTTCTGCGTGCGTTCGCACACAGGGCTTCGGTTTATAGTCTCATCCGAAGGACTTTTGGGGAGAATGGAGTCTGTACTGATGTTAACTCCAGGGAAAAATATCCCCTTGAACGGGAATCGAACCAGGGTCATCAGATTGCGAGCGCAATGTTCTAACCACTAGGCTATCTGGTCCCCTGATAAGAAAGCTAAGGGGGATTGTACCTAATTGATTGACTGATTGAGTGTTTCAGGCCATAGGGGAGTGAGTGGCAATGAGGTGGATTGTATTTGGTCGCTTGAATGATAAATGGATCGATCAATTGATTAATTGATTGTTTCTGGCCATGGGAGAGTGAATGTCAATGATCAATCAATTGATTGAGTGAGTGATTGAAGGATTGATTGATCGATTGATTGGCTGGTGAATTGTTCCAGGCCGTGAGGAAATGAGTGACGATGAGCTTTGAGGGGAGTGTACTTGAGATTGATCGATTGATCGATTGATTGATTGATTGATTGAATAGATAGTTCCAGGTCATGAGGAAGTGAGTGACGGTGAGGAGGAGTGTACTTGATTGATCTATTGATTGATTGACTGATTGATCGATTGATTGAGGGATTAAATGGTTGGTGGATTATTACTTTCAGGCCACGAGGAAATGAGTGACGGCCGGGGGAAGGGGGTACTTGATTGATTGATGGATTGATTGATGGATTGATTGATGGATTACATGGTTGATTTGACTGTTTCCGGTCATGGGAGAGTGAAAAGCGATGAGAGGGGAGCTTACTTAATTGATTGATTGATTGATTGGCTGGTGTGTTGTTTCAGGCCATGAGGAAGTGAGTGACGATGAGGAGGGATGGGGGGTGTACTTAATTGATTAATTGATGGAATGATTGATTGGCTGGTGGATTGTTTCAGGCCATGAGGAAGTGAGTGACGATGAGGGTGGGGGGGGGGGAAGTGTACTTGATTGATTGAATGATTGATCGATCGATTGGATTATTTCAGGCCATGAGGAAGTGAGTGACGATGAGGGTGGGGGGGAGTGTACTTGATTGATTGAATGATTGATTGGCTGGTGGATTGTTTCAGGACATAAGGAAGTGAGTGACGATGAGGAGGGGGAGTGTATTTGATTGATTGATTGATTGAATGATTGATTGGCTGGTGGATTGTTTCAGGCCATGAGGAAGTGAGTGACGATGAGGGGGGGGGGGGGGGGGTGGGGAGTGTACTTGATTGATTGATTGATTGATTGACTGGTGGATTGTTTCAGGCCATGAGGAAGTGAATGATAATGAGGAGGGGGAGTGTACTTGATCGATTGATTGATGGAATGATTGATCGATCGCTTGGATTGTTTCAGGCCATGAGGAAGTGAGTGACGATGAGGAGGGGGAGTGTATTTGATTGATTGATTGATTGAATGATTGATTTACTGGTGGATTGTTTCAGGCCATGAGGAAGTGAGTGACGATGAGGGTGGGGGGGGAGTGTACTTGATTGATTGATTGAATGATTGGCTGGTGGATTGTTTCAGATCACGAGGAAGTGAGTGATGATGAGGAGGGGGAGTGTACTTGATTGATTGATTGAATGATTGATCGATCGCTTGGATTGTTTCAGGCCATGAGGAAGTGAGTGACGATGAGGGGGAGTGTACAGTCTAGCATCATGTTGACGGTCTGTTTGGCCTGTCTTTTCATCGTAGCCCACGCCAGACCCTCCAGCAAAGAGGTGAGAGTTGTGTCTCCTTTGCCTGTCCTTTTGCAGCCAGCCATCTGGGCCTGGTTTGGTTTGGTTGTACCGGAGTGTGTGTGTGTGTGTGTGTTTGTGTGTGTGTGTGTGTGTTTGTGTGTGTGTGTGTGTGTGTGTGTGTGTGTGGTGTGTGTTTGTCGTTGCTGTTGTTTAGGTTCTCTCTGTCACTCTGTCTGTCTCTGCCTATGTCTCTGTCTATCTCTCTCTTTTCTCTCTCTCTCTCTCTCTCTCTCTCTCTCTCTCTCTCTCTCTCTCTCTCTCTCTCTCTCTCTCTCTCTTTTCCCCTCCTCCCTCCTTCTCTCTCTGTTGTGGTGTGTGTGTGTTTGTTGTGGTTTCTTTGTGTATTTTTGTTGTTTATGTCTGGAGTTTGTGGGGTTTAAAAAATTTTTTTAGATGGTTTATTTGTGGCATTCTGTATCAGCGGACGCGCGTGCTGGGTGTGTGTGTTGTGTGTGTGTGGTGTGTGTGTGTGTGGGGGTGTGTTGTGTGTGTTGTTGTGTGGTGTGTGTGTGAGACTCTCTGTGTGTGTTATGTATGTTTATTTATGTGTTTTGTATGTGTGTGTATTGTGTGTTTGTGTGTGTGTGTGTGGGTGCGTGTGCGTGCGTGCGTGTGTGTGTTTGTGTGTGACTTGTGTGTGACAGAGAGAGAGCGTATCTGATGCATTTTATCATCTCACATTGTTGAACCGGACTGTGGTAACACCCATGCTTTGCACCCAGTAAGAAATGAGATATGCCACCGACCCTGAAGAAGAGGAGGAACAATTGAAACGTCGACTAAAAAATACACAGAAGAACTAGAATTCCAAATGACACGACACACACATATATCTGTGGGCGGACAAGGTTTTCAGCAGTCTAATAATAATGTATAATCGATGCGATGCCTCAGCCAGATTATAACCTGGGTGCCACTGTCTGTCTGGTAGTGGTATAATTATGACATCAGCCTACACAGTCTAAGAAAACGGATAGACTACACACTCACGAACGCACGCACGCACGCAGGCATGCACACACACACACACACACATCTTGCGCGCACGTTAAAACCTGTGCCGCTTTGTGTAAGAAAAGGCCATTGTGTGCCGGTGGGAACTGATGACAATTTTTTTTTACAAAATTGCACACTCACGGGGACTAGATGTAAAAAAAAAGGCACGAGTGCTTATTTCATTAACCTCGACATAAAAGTGAAGAATAACTCTCTCTCTCTCCTCTCTCTCTCTCCCCTCTCTCTCTCTCTCTCTCTCTCTCTCTCTCTCTCTCTCCCCTCTCAAAACTAAATAAATTCGTAATGAAAAATGCTCACAAAGAACAGCAGTAGCGCACACAAATTATTGATAAATTTACATTAAAAAGTCAGAAAATAGTACCAGCAGTAAGACATAAAAGGTTTGCGAAAGCGTATAAGCCGATTTTCTCCCTGTAACACATTTCCCCACTTTTCACTATGTTCTCAGCCCTTTCATCCTTTGTCTTTGTACCACTTCTGTCTGTCTGTCTGTCTCTGACTCAGTCTCTCTGTCTCAGTCTCTGTCTGTCTGTCTCTTGTCTCAGTCTCTGTCTGTCTGTCTTTTCTCTCTCTCCTGTCCCCTCTGTCTCCCTGTGTCTCTCTGTTCCTCTGTCCCCTCTACCCCTGTCTGTCTGCCTGTCTCTCCCCTGTCTGTTTTGTCTGTCTGTCCCCTGTCCCCCTCTGTCTCTGTCTCTCTCTGTCTCATTTTCTGTCTGTCCCGTGTTTGTCTTTCTATCAGTCTCTCTCTGTGTCTCTGTTTTCTCTCTGTCTCAGTCTCTCTGCCTCTCCTCTGTCTGTCTGTCCCCTCCCCCCCCCTCTGTCTCTGGTTTCTTCTGTCTCATCTTTCTGTCCTCTTTCCTCCGTCTTCTCTCTCTCTCTCTCACCCCCTCTCTTTCTCTCTCCTCTCTCTCTCTCTCTCTCTTTTCTCTCTCTCTCTCTCTCTCTCTTCCTCTTTTCTCTCTCCTCTTTTCTTCTCTCTTTTTTCCTCTCCCTCTCCCTCCCTCCTTCCTTCCCTCCCTCCCTTTGGCGCTTTTAGGCTTCGTATAGATTCGTTTGAAAAATTCTCTCAGCGCATGAACGCAGGCAATTTGGCCGAGGCATTGATCCTACTATACAATCATGTTTCCCCCACCACTCTGACTGAATATCTTCTCTGATGGCTTTTTTTTTTCTATCAAAACAACGGCGGATTGATTCGAGAAAAGCCCAAGAGCAGTAACTGTTGTGGCGTGTTGCATGGTCGATTTCAAGGTGAACTTCCTTTTGTTGTCTTTTGTCTCTGCCTGGGGGGGGGATCTTGGCAGTCAGGTTAAAGATTGTTGGGGGTAGCTTTGACAGGTTTTGTTTTTTTTGGCCGGGGGGGGGAGAGATTGCTGCTGTCATTATTATTATTTTTTTTGGGGGGGGGGGGGGGGGGGGTTAGTACGTGTTTTGAAGTATTCTTGTGTTGTAATTTTGCCTTTTGAGAGAGAGTGTGTGTGTTGTTGTTGGGGGTGTGTGTGTGGTTGTGTGAGTGAGAGAGACAGAGACAGAAAATGAATTTTGTGTGTGCTTCAATTTAACGTCTTTTCATTTTGAATAATATTTGTGTGTGTATGTGTGTGTTTGCGTGCGTGTGTGTATGCGTGCGCGCGCGCGCGCACATACGTGTTTATGTGCGTGTGCGTACTTTAGTCTATATCGGCAGACTCTCAAACATACACGCACTTCCTTGTTATTCTCAGTAAGCAGATTTTAAGTGGTTTTGATTTATCTCTTTCTTATGTGTTCTTCCACCCGCAACCTGAAAGATGACCTTTCCAAAGTCGTAAATTTTATTTCAGTCCTCTTAGAAACGCTGGCTTCAGACCCTCTTACTTCCTGCCCCCCCCCCCCCCCCCCCCCCCACCCCCCCCCCCCCCCCCCCCCCCCCCCCCCCCCCCCCCCCCCCCCCCCCCCCCCCCCCACACACACACACGTCTACATTAACCTTTTTATGGTTGTAGCGGGTTTGTAGCGGATCAGGAAACTTACTGATACTTCGTGACGGTTGTAAGTTTAGGAGGAGGAGGAGGAGAGGAGTGAGAAGGGGAAGGGAGGGGGATATGGGGTAAACGTACATGGAGGAGAAGGAGAGGAGTGTGAAGGGGGTGGCGGGGGGGGGGGGGGTGTATGGAGTACACACACACACACATGGAGGAGAAGGATAGGCGTGAGAATGGAGAAAGGGAGGCATGGTTGGTTTAAATAAGGTTTATTCATTAATAAGCATGGAACAAGTATATCACGATGAACGTAATCAGCATAGCGACAACAAGCAAGCAGCTTATGTTGTGCTCAAGTGACAAAATCAACATTCACATGGCGACTGATGATCCGTACACTGACCAAAAGAAGAAAGGGGGGGGGGGGGGGGGGGGGGGGGTGACTGAATAGGATAATAACAACAGCAGCATTAACAGAATAGAATAATAACAACAGCGGCATTAACACGTACAGATAATGAAATAATTGACGATTTCTCCCAAAGACATCGTGGTATAGTCGACAAAGAAAAGAATAAGGTAGAGTTGGGGTTTGTTTGTTGTTGTTTTTTGTTTTTGTTTTTGTTTTTAAAAAACCCACATTCAATGGGCGTGGTGCAATTAACACCCAATTATGCCCATTAGCCATGACAATGGGTGTAAAGTGGCTTTCCGACAACGCATTGAGCGTGGGCCGACATGGAAAAGCTTCCAGAACGGATGTTGCTGAAGTGAAGAAGATTGTGTTGCCATCGGTTTATTGAAGGTTTTTGTGTGTTTGTGTGGGTTTTTTTTTTTGAAGCGCTACATCGTTAGCCCAAATCGGGTAGCTTTTCTCCGTGTCGAGGGCCGAAATGTCACTGTGACAGGGTTGGTGTCAATCCCTGGCTTTGACGATGGAAGCCTTGAGGACGCAGGCTTCGCCGTTGTTTAGTAATGGTGTAGTTTTCGCTTGACATGCCGCGGCAGGAGGTATAATGCCGTGGAATTAATAATAAATGACCGGATATTGATTTGGCAACAATGCTACTTGTTACTGTAATCATCATCATCGTCATCGTCGTCGTCGTCGTCGTCATCATCATTGGGCTTAATTTTCATTTGGCTTTTTTTGGGGGGGGGGGGGGGGGGGGGGGGTGTGGGTAGCTTTGGTGTAAACTTTTCTTCGCGTAAATGCAACGTTGTCTCGCGATTTTAATTCTAAATTGCAATTTTGTACACACTTTTAAAGTGGGATTTTCTTTTTGTTCGTCTAAGTACAACACTACAGAGCAAGTGCAGCTTAAGACAATGGATATGGGTAAAGTCAGTCTCGCTGGATCTTGGCAGTCTTTGATCAGGAGAACCACCATTTGGATCAGAGGGAATAAGAAAGAAAGAAAGAAAAAAAAATTCAGCCGCCTGTTCTGTTTTGAGGGAAAACATCTGAAGGAAATGATCTTCTTCGTCTATCAGCTTGAAAGCTGAGTTTCACTGTTATGGAGGTTATGTGTGTGTGTGTGTGTGTGTGTGTGTGTGTGTGTGTGTGTGTGTGTGTCCTTTTTTAACCCGTTCTTTAGGGATGCCATGAGAATACGATACCAGCGTGCATGCGGGTTTTTTTGTTGTTGGTCTTTTGGGGGTCTTTTATTCCTCCTATCGCAGGCGATGGCTGTTTTGTTGACATTTATTCTTACCGGCACGCGATAGCCTATTCTTCTTGGGAAACTCTAATAGGATTCTGCGCGTGTGCAATTCTGCGTTTGCCTGCGTCCTCGCTCTGGACCCCGGTTTGAAGTCCCATCTAAAGGACTGGGAGAGGATTGGATTCTGCACCACTCTGAGTATTGGCTCTGGAGGTAAAGTCTTGTCCAACACGGCTGACGCCAGTTGGATTGGAGCCTGTGACCATGTGCCAAGCGTCTTAGACCATTCAGCCCAACTAAGATCCCGCAGAAAGTGACTGATGCAGACAAGGGGGATGAGGAAGACTTGAGGGGAATGGAAGGCGGGTGGTGTGACTGGAAGACCTGGCTTTGTTGCTTCTCTCAAGCCGGAAGGTATTTTTGCTGACATTTCCGAGTGGTCGAATCAGTTACAGAGAAAAGCCGTCCTTGATATCAGCATGAGCAAAAGAGGTAACTTTTAAGTCAGCTTCCAGGTTATAGAGTAATGCCGCATCTTCTTACGTGTAATCTTATTGGTGTTTTTTTAAAACTCAAAATAACGTTTTAGTAGTATAGGTCACTCCCTTCCATCCATGGAGTCATTTCACTTTAAAATAAATGTTGATGCAGAAATAGTAGTGGAGGAAAACAAGTGCAGCTAACCACTTACAACTTCTCATTCATTTTTGAAAATGATTTTCAAAGATTCATTAAAAAAAAAAAGAAGAGTAATGCCGCATCCTCTTACGTGTAATCTTGCTGGCTCTTTAAAAACCCTCAAATTAAAATAGCGTTGTATTAAAATAAATGTTGGTGGCTGTTGTGTGTTTCAAGTTTATTCAACTCACAACATGCGTGTTGCGAGTTACATTAGATGAGTAGCTAGCTGTTGCTTTTAGAACATCTTGCGCACACGTTAAACCCTGTTCCGCTTTTCGTAAGAGTAGGCCATTGTGTGCCGGTGGGAACAGATGGCAGAATTTACAAAACTGCATACACACGGGGACTGGATGTAAAAAAGCATATAAGTGCTTATTCCATTATCCTCGATATAAGAGAATAAAATATTTTTTAAAAAAAGATATCGACATCGGTTTTTAAGCAGGTACCAGCCTTTTGGCATTTTTAACGGGGCATAGCTACAGTCCATTATTCAAGCGTGCCCACACAGAACCAGCTGCAGTATCTAGCGTGGTGCAGATTGCAGTTGGCAGGAGTGTCGGTGGTTGCGGCCAAACGTTAGGACTCGGCTATCCAGACACATCAATTCAGACGCGAGGTGAGGCTGTGGCATGAGCAGTGGTGATGGTTCTGCTGCCAGCTGGCAGCCAGTCTTGCATGGCATCCGTCGGTGTACATGGTGTACTTACAGTCTATAATAATAATAATAATAATAATAATACTTACAGTCTCTTATCTGGCGCTGCTGTCAAGCGCCGTGTGTTGTGATGTAAGGAGTACTATTTTTGTTCTGTCTGTTTCGATTGTTTGATTAAAGTTTAACGCCGAGATTCAGTTTGCCAGTTTATTGATATGTATATAGGTAAAGGACTCTTTGGCATCATTTTAAGATAAACGCTTGATTATTTTTAAAGATACGCGCTATTCCCCCATTTATTATCATTACTACTACTACTACTACTTTACATAATAATAATAAAATAAAATAATAACCTCCCCACCCCCCCCCCCCAACCCCCCCCCCCCCCCCAACCAATACTTAGAAAGTGAAAAGGCCAGTGTTTATTTTGGACGTGCAGGAATCAACCTCCAAGCCTCCTTGCACTAAAATCAAGAGCTGGACTAGTTAAAATACACAAGCACCAGAATACTTTCTTCTGCTCACGTTCTCTCTTGTTAGTTGTGTTGGACTGGAGTACACACGTATGCCATACGCATTGCGTGTGTTTATTAGAGAAGAGTGCTGGTAAGGCTTGATCATGGGTTTTGGTTTTGTTCACGTGAACTGGGTAGAGAGAGGGGAATGGTTGGTGGCAGGAAACTGCTAAGAATTACTGGCATCTCTAACAGGGTGGTATTGATCAAGCCCTTTCACTGTCCAACATGCCGTTTTCAGAGATCTCTGGCTCAGATTCTAAAGAAGAGCGGGTGTATTTTCAAAGCCCTGTTGTTATGGTTGCTGTGGCTAAACCTCTCTGCCGATCTTTTCCCTTTTCAGCTTTAGCTTGCCCTCTCTCTGTCTCTGTCTCTCTGTCTCTCTCTCTCTGTCTCTCTGTCCTCTTTCTGTCTCTCTCTCTCTGTGTCTCTGTCTCTTTCTGTCTCTGTCTCCCTCTCTCTGTTTCTCTCTCTCTCTGTCTCATTGTCACTTAGTCTATAAAAGGAATAGTTTTCTGGTCTTTCCGACGTTAATTCACCGCACAGTATACTTCTTTGCTCTCCAGCATTGAAATCTTGAGGACGATTTTTTTTTTTACGACTTCTGTGGTAGGGTTGCGAAAGATCGATAACAAAGCGATAGAAATCCCTACCAATTGCTCACAGGAAGTCACCGGGTCGTACCCTCTTTTTTTTGTTTTTTGGGGGTGTTTGGTTTCCATGATACCATCCCCAACTTCAGCGAATAATTATGTTTTACTGCTTAACCTCAAAGCTGAGGTAATTGATACTGTCTAGCTTTTGACGAACTCTTGTTAGTGTCCCATATCTGTTTCATGACTGAAAAGTGTACGCTGCATTTACGCGTGATGTTCAAGTTTTGTGTTACTTCTCACTCTCTATGTAATAATGCGTGCGCGCCAGAAGGAAAGAGGTAAGGTTAGAAAAAGCGGCACAAAGTCCTGATGCCGTGCAGTAAAAAGACTGGGCAAGACTCCGGGCTTGAAACGGGAGCCCTGTCGCAAATTGTATACCCCACTTCATCGGAAACTGTAACAGACAAACCAGTTACAGCGCGTGCTACGCGGGTCAGGCTGAAGCTGTAAAAAAAAACAAAACCAACAAACAAAAATGGACTGGGTGTTGCTCGTAATAGCTTGACGACTCGTTGTGTCAAAATGATTGTTTTCGGTTAGTTAGTTGTCTGTCGTTCACCGACTTCCAAACCGTAGAGTCATATGGGTAGCGTAAACACCTGAAAGGTATAGATAGACGCGTTTCTGTCGGGGATGGCGCGTTGGATCGAAAAATCATTTTGTGTACGGACATTTATGCGCAATTCGTGCAAGAGAGAGAGAGAGAGAGAGAGAGAGAGAGAGGAGAGAGGAGGAGAGAGAGAGAGAGAGAGAGAGAGAGAGAGAGACAAGTGGTGAGTATCTGACTGCTGGCAAGAATATACTGTTAGTTCTAATGGCTAGTATGTGCAGAGATATCTGCTATGTGGCATTTATCTGGATTTTTTGGGTTGATGTTTGTAAAGTTAGCCACTTGTTATATAACCAGTTAATTAATATCCCCCCCCCCCCAAACTTTTATTTCGAGGATAGTGGAATAAACACTCATGTGCTTGTTTTACACTCAGTCCCCGTGTGTATGTAGTTTTGTAAATTTTGTCATCCGTTCCCACCGGCACACAATGGCTGACTCTTCCGAAAAGTGAAATAGGTTTTAACGTGTGCGCAAGATGTTCTACGTGCATTCGCACACGAGACCTCAGTTTATAGTCTCATCCGAAGAACTTTGGTGGGGGGGGGAGTAGAGTTGGCACTGATGTTAACATCCAGAGGAAAAATCCTCTTGAACGAAATTCGAACCCGGGTCAGCAGATCACGAGCAACAATGCGCAGCATCACTCCAACCACCATGCTAGCCATCGCGTCTCTGCTCTACCCGGTTCAGTTGTTGTTGTTGTTGGGCCAGTTTCAGTAAGAAGAGCGACCATCCATGGACCAGCTTCTCACTCACTGCTCTTGACTTTGTAGAAAGGGTGTTGTTGGCAAGGCTTGGTGGCCGGCCATCTGTCCTCTCCACAGGGGGCGAGGGTTGCTGGCGGCAGGAAATTGCCAGGGATTACTGGCTTCTGTAATCAGTCTGTATTGATCGAGTTGTGTTTCAATGTCCAAAACAGGCCTTTTTTCCCCTCGTGGAGAGCTACTAGAGCTTTGGCGATGGCTTAGGTTTTTCAAGGGTTGGCTGTATTTTCCGCGTCCTGTTGTCATTTCTGGCTGTGTCTCACCCCGCCTCACACATCCCTGTCACCGCCAGAATCCGTCTGTGTCTCTATGTTTGTCTGTCTCTGTCTGTCTGTCTGTCTGTCTGTCTCTGTGTTTGTCTGTCTGTCTCTGTTTGTCTGTCTCTTTTGTCTCTCTCTCTCTTTGTCTGTTTATGTGTATCTGTCTGTCACTCTCTCTCCCCCTCCCTCCCCCTGTCTGTTTGTCTTCTCGTTGTCTTTGCCTCTGTCTCTGTCTTTCTCTGTCTCTGTTTGTCTGTCTATGTCTTTCTCTGTCTTTATCTTCTGTCTCTCTTTTCTGTTCCTCCCTCCCTCCCCCTGTCTCTCTCTGTGTCTGTCTCTGTCTCTGTCTCTCAAGTGCCTATATATCTCTCTCTCTTCCTCTCTCTCTCTCAATCCCCCCTCTCTGTCTGTCTGTCTGTCTTTCTCTCTTCATCTCTCTCTCTCGCTCTCTCTCTCATCTCTCTCTCTCTCTCTCTCTCTCTCTCTCTCATCTTCTCTCTTTTCTCTTCTCTCTCTCTCTCTCTATCTCTCTTCATCTATCTCTCTGTGTCTATCTCAGAGAACACGAAAGATCTATTCTTGGCATTTCTTTTTTGTACACCCTGCATTCAGTCTCCTTTAAACTCGGATATTGAACGACACTTAAGAGGCTAGGTTCCTTTTGTTCTTCATTCTTTTACCTCGAGGACAACAAAATAAGCACTCGTGTGCTTTCTTTTTTTATTTTTATTTTTTTTTAAACATCCAGTCCCCCCCCCCCCCCCCCCACACCCCCCCCCGTGTGTATGCAGTTTCGTAAACTTGTCATCCGTTCCCACACCGGCACACAGTGGCCTACTCTTCCGAAAAGCGGAACGGGTTTTAACGTGTGCGCAAGCTGCCCTGCGTGCGTTCGCACACGGGACCTCGGTTTATAGGTAAGTCTCATCCCGAACGATCGTTCGTGGTTCACCCTGAAAAGAACGGCAGGAAACTTGGACTCTACGATGGCTGACGTCACGAGAAGACATTCAGTCCTAGGAACAGCAGGGTGCCACGTCAGGCACTCTTTTGTATTTTGAAGGGAGGTGGCAGGATGGTTAAGACGTTTGCCTGCCAACAAGTTAACCGTGAGGTTCTGGGTTCGATACCCACCAGCCTCGCCCCTTTCTTCCCAGTTTGACCCCCCAAAAATTCGAACTGAATGTCAAAGTCCTTCGGATGAGACTATAAACCGAGGCCCCGTGTGCGAACGCATGCAGAACATCTTGAGCGCACGTTAAATCCTGTTCCGCTTTTCGGAAGAATAGACCATTGTGTGCCGGTGGAAACAGATGACAAAATTTACAAAACCGCATACGCACGGGGATTGGATGTAAAAAAGCACATGAGTGCTTATTCCAATATCCTCGATATATAAAAAAAAATGTTTTGAGGTTTGCCCATGCATTGGAACCCTGTTGCAATTTTTGGCGTTGCTTGCATGTGGCGAAATATAATTTTTTGACAGTATTTTTTGGTTGGATTTTGTTGTTGTTGGCTTCCCGTCTCTTATCTTTGTGTGTGTGGTGTGTGTGGTGTGTGTGTGTGTGTGTGTGTGTGTGTGTGTGTGTGTGTGTTTTGCTCTTTCTCTATGTCTTGTTTATGTCTGTCTGTCTCTCTGTCTGCCTGTGTCTGTATTTGTCTCTGTATCTGTATCTGTCTCTGTCTGTCTGCCTTCCTGCCTGCCTTCCTGTCTGTCTGTCTGTCTGTCTCTCTCTCTCTCTCTCTCTCTCCCCTCTCTCTCTCTCTCTCTCTCTCTCTCTCATCTCTCTCCCTCTCTCTCTCTCTCTCTTCCGCTCTGTGTGTCTTTCCTGACCACTTTGTAAGAAAAATGAAAAATTGAAGGTTAAAAAAAAAATCAATGTTTATCGAATTTTGACAATATAGACTGACGTCTTCCTTTCATCTTTGTGTTACAACAGACCAGTAAAAGGTGCGGCTTTTGTCTGTGTCTCGACACTAGAGAGGAAGCATTTAAATGCTGAGCAATTTAAAAACAACAGAACAACAAAGAGAAACCCAGGGCTAGATTGATGTAAGGCATGGAATGCCCGAGTTAAATTCTATGGTTCTCTCTCAGCTGACTGCGTCAAACAAAACAAAACAAAACATAACATAACATAACATAACATAACAAACATGCAGGCAACAGCAACAACAAAACACAAACCCAAGTCCATCATTTATCTCGCAACCCCCCCCCCCCCCCTCCTCCCCGCCAGGGGACTGGTGGTAAGTTCACATGCTAAGATTATCCTTTCTTTTATTATTTCATATTCAGTTGAACCTATTTTGTTGTGATTATATTTACGTCCCAGCAGATATGTCCGATTTAGGGATTTGAACTTACGTTAAACTGTACCAATTTGATGGTTATACATGCATTACAAAAAGCACTTTTGAATGAAGTTAAGATCTTCACTTCATTGGAAAGAGATGGCTGTTATGTTGGAATAGTGTGACTTCACTGAAAAGATATAGAAATTGCTATTACAGATGCATGTTTAGAGTAGACTTAATCTTAAATTTTGTCCTCAGTTTTGATTATATGTACTTGTCTCTGCCAGTTACTGTGTAGGCTTCTGTGTTTGCGGCCGTTTCAGCAAAAAAACCCAATTATGCGTATATTTAATTCTGTATTTTCCACAATATTAATCTTGTATTGTCTATCACTGTATCCGTGTAACAAACAGACGACAGCGAACGCTTTTGTGTAGGAAAATCTGTGTTAGATCTAAGCCTGAGAGCCACGCAGTTAAGTACAGGCCACTAGTTGACGCAAGGCGTGCAGGGAACAGTCCCTCTTGGGATTCATGGCGCAGTTTTAGAGTGACGTAAAAATCGGAATCGACGTCATGGTGATCGGTTGGACTTGTTCCTCTCGGACTTTGTGCTGTTCCAAGTACCCCATCTTCAACCGGGCCAATTTGAAACCGTATGATTTTCTTAATTGCCTCAAAGGCAGTTTATGTTTCGATTGCCGCCCGTCTGCCCCTTGCAGACCAAAGAGACACATTAAAGACAAGTGGTTGCGTGTGTGTGTGAGGTAAAGGTGTTTTATATTTTAAATTTCTTGCTTCACGTGTGTGTTTGTGGGGTTTTTTAAAAAAATTTTTGTTTTTGGTGTGTGTGGTGGTGTGTGTGTGGTGGGGTGTGTGTTTTGGTGTGTGTTGTTTGTTGTGTTGTTGTTGTTGTTGTTGTTGCGACTGCGCGGGGAAAAAGACACGGGGACGGGTACCTTCAATCTTCCCTGTCAGTATGTTCCCCGCTTTTGAATCTAAACAAATTGGATGTTTTGTTTTGTTTTAAAACACACACACACACACACACACATATGGTTTGAAAAGTTATGTGGGTGGTCTCTTATCCCGACAACAGTTAGCATAGCGCAACTTTATCATCCATTCAAAAAGGAAAACATTTCTGATGTGGGGGTATGGTTTCCCTGTGGGGCAAAAATTCAAAAGCCACTCACAAAAATTTCTCATCCAGTGATTTCCAGGTAAATTGGAAGATAAAGCGATTTTTTTATTAAATTTTTCCCCACGATCTTTTCAAAAAAATTTAAAAAGCACGCTATTCAGCGCCTGGGGAAAATTGTGTGGCCCATGAGATAACCCTAAAACCAACGTACGGCCCACAAGGGACTGGAAAGGACTTGCCATTTTTTTTCCCCCCAGAACATCTGACGTAAAAAGCAATGGAGGAAGAACAAAAAGAAAAAAAGAAAAAAAAAAAACATGACAAAAAAAAAAACAAAAAATTTGGCGGGTTTTTTTGGGAGTTTGTTCTTTTCTGTTTTTTTGGGTTTTTTTTTTCCTTTTTGGGGGGGTAGGGTGGGGGGGGTGGGGAGGGGGGAACATCTGGTTTGCCATTTGGTTTTCTTTTTTCCGTTGGCGTTTCCTCAAACGGGGGGTTTTACAGGTGTATTCCCTGTGTTGTATGTTGATGTGTGTCGCCCCCAAATCCACCGACATTCCTAATTTTCTAGGGAGCCGTAAACCAAAGATGATACAAAAAGATAGACCCTGACTGAACGTGCCAATTAGAAGTTCACTGTCCCTTTTTGAACTACCGTGTAAAAAAAATCTTTATTCGAGACGGGTTATTACGCACAACGCCCCCACGCACTCGCGCGCACGACAACCCCAGGGAGGTCTTACACACACCCCCCACACACCACCCGCGCGGCGCGCACACACCAAACCCCCCCTTTCCCCCCCCCCCCCCCCCCCCCCCCCCCCCCCCCTCCCCCCCCCAACACACTTAGAGAGAGGGGAGACACACAACACACACACACACACACCAGGGGATGTCAGCATTTGAGAGAGAAGAGAGAGAGGGGAGAGAGGGGAGAGAGAGAGACAGAGACAGAGACAGACAGAGAGACAGAGAGAGACAGACAGAGGGATGTCAGCAGTTTGACAGAGAGAGAGAGAGAGAGACAGACAGACAGAGAGACACAGACAGACAGAGGGATGTCAGCAGTTTGACACAGAGAGAGAGAGAGAGAGAGAGAGAGAGAGAGGGCAGCATCACGAGTCTAGGTCCAGGAAAGAGCCGAACCCAGTCCAAACGATATTAATGGCATGATTAAGCACAGTTTTGACACAAAGTGTTTGCGTATTGATTATCTGCCCCTTCTCAGACCAAATTTGGCCGGTAGTGGCGCGCCGGACCGGAAGTAACCTTGTGGGCGTCAAGTTTCTGTGGAAGTTGTGTAAAGAAAAGGGAGTGGAAGGGGGACATAGACCCGCTTTTTGCCCCCCCCCCCTCCTCCCGTTTTTCTTTCTTTCTAGGGATGGAATGAGTTTATTTTCAAGAAAGGCACACTTTCAGTGCCAGGATGCCATTGGACTACAAAATCCACCCGCTACAATTTTTGTGATTTTTGGTTTCATCTTGGTGATCTCTTGGTGAATCTAGTTATGTTCCTTTCTTTTGCAGAAAAAAACCAGTTTAAAGCCAAGCCACAGTTCTCTCTTTGCAGACAACTGGTTTAATATTGATTTTTTATGAGTAATTGATTCATAATCAATCAGTGTGCTCTCAAGACGTTCTTGAATGACTTAAAGGAGTTATTGTTGTTATGATTTCATGTCAGACTTATGATGAGTCAAAGTTTCTGTTTGGCAAAATCCAAACAAAAACCAAACAAATGAAGGCCCTCGCCTTAATCCCCCAAGTTCTGCAAAGCTGAATGGAACGATAATGCTGACCAATGAGGTAATACGTTAGATCTGCAACGCAGTCGTCCAACACGATATATAGCTAATAAGCATTCATGTCCACTCAAGGTTCAGATCATCCGTACCTTCACTATTGGGAGGGAGTTTTTACATTCGGAGTCATAGGCGTTTACGTTTTGGGTAGTTTATGCTTTAGTCGTAGCGGGCTCTTACATATTTTAGATAACACATTCTTGTCATCCTTTAAGGTAAAACTGTTCTGTGGAAGGGAAACACATCTGTTTAGTATCGTGCCGTTTTGACAGACAAGAAATACCTGCATTTTATTATCGGGATTTTTAAGCTGCATCGTTGTTTGGTTTTGTAGAGCAGGGGTCGGTAACCTTGCAGGCCTGTGCTTATGACGACGTGACCTGGGGGGGGGGGGGGGGGGGAGTGGGAGGGAAGGAGAGGGAGGGGGAACGAGAGCCATCCCACTCAACTTTGCTTATACTCGAACCATACATTTCTCAGACACTAGGAACCTCCCCAAGTTGGTTGCTCTGACGAGTGGGATAGGGTTGCAGAGGAAGAAAATAGTTTATCAGAACCAAACTCAGGAATATTATAATGATAACAAGCCGAGTTCTCCTCTCCATGATGCGCACATTCACAACAACATGTTGATTTCAGTGTAAGACTGCACTGTCACACAGGCCTTGGCATTCAGCGTGGTGGTGGTGGTGGTAGTGGTGGCTGTTGTT
>CM054134.1:55573184-55583184 GCA_028751875.1 Rapana venosa
CACACACACACACACACACAACACACACACACACACACCACACAACACACACCACACCACACACACAGAGTCCACCCCTTCTAGATATTACTCAACAACGCCCAATATTTCTATCACTACAAACCGCTTTACCACTACTTTGGGAAGAGACAAATTTAGTAAAACAGAAACGCATGTTAAGGTTAAAATTGAATGACAATATCAGGAATAGATAGAAAAAGTCCTTCGGATGAGACTATAAGCCGAAGCCACGTGTGCAAACGCATGCAGAACATCTTGCGCACACGTTAAATCCTGTTCCGCTTTTCGAAAGAGTAGGCCATTGTGTGCCGGTGGGAACAGATGACACAATTTACAAAACCGTATACACACGGGGACTGGATGTAAAAAGCACATGAGTGCTTATTCCATTATCCTCGATATAAAAAAAAGTCATCTGAGCGCTTTGATTTGTTACTTTACAAGATTCAGCGCTATATAAATTCCATACATTATTATTAGTAGTATTAAAAAAAAGAAACCGGCATTAAACTGAAGATTTTAAAATTGGAAACTGGAATGCGTCAGAGCAGTGTAAGGGGTAAGAACGAAGCTAACAGGCAGGTAGATCATACAAACTGAAGATCTGACGAATAGAATGGAATCAGATCGTTGACACCCCCCCCCCCCCCCCCCCCAGTCGGAATGCGGCTACCTTCGTGGTGTGCGAAAATCCGTTTGCATACGCAAAATCTCACCACTGGTGATGAACCTCGGAGCTCTAGCCGAGGAACGAAAAAAATAAAGGCGAAGAAAGATCATTGGCATAAGTATGAAGTATTTGGTGACTTGTTCTGCTTTCTAAAGGAAGTGTGTGTGTGTGTGTGTGTGTGTGTGTGTGTGTGTGTGGTGTGTGTGTGTGTGTGTGTGTGTGTGTGTGTGTGTGTGTGTGTGTGGTGAGTGAGTGAGAGAGAGAGAGAGAGAGGAGAGAGAGGAGAGAGAGAGAGAGAGAGGAGAGAGAGAGAGAGAGAGGAATCAAATTTAAATAAATGGTAGAATCAAGCCAGGAACATCTTTTGTAATTACCCCCCCACCCCACCCCCTTTCTTCTCCCTTTCTTTTCTTTCTATCTTTCTGTGTCTTTGTTTCTATCTTTTTTTGGTTTTGGTATTTTGTTTTCCTCGTAGCTTGCGTTGCTTTGAAGTCGCAGTACCATTTGTGGGTAATGGTCTGGGGTAGACTTGAAAGAAAATTGACTTTTTTGTGTTTTTTATTTTATTTAATTCTTCAAACCGTGGCTTCGTCCACTTTTGTTTATTCAGATTTCGATCACATTTCCTCTATCTATGGATCATTGTTGAATTAGAGAAAAATGCCGTTTTCCACATACTGTTTTCAGCACACTGCATTGGCAAGATTAGGGTGTAGACTTGAAGGTGTGAAACTCAACAGACAAGCCAAAACACTAAAGGAAAACATTTGAAGAAAAATCAAATAAACTAAAATGAGGAGAGAGAGAGAGAGAGAGAGAGAGAGAGAGAGGAGAAGAGAGAGAGAGAGAGAGAGAGAGAATACGGCGAGAGAGAGGAGAGAGAGGAGAGAGAGAGAGAGAGAGAGATGGAGAGAGAGAGAGAGAGAGAGACAGACAGACAGACAGACAGAAGAAGACAAGACAGAAGGAGAGAGAGAGAGAGAGAGAGAGAGGAGGAGAGAGAGAGAGAGACAGAGAGACAGAGAGAGACAGAGAGACAGAGAGAGACAGACAGACAGACAGACAGACAGACAGACAGAGAGAACAAGCAAACGCAAACAAACATGACTTGTTATTTATTTGTTGCATTTGTGTTTACGGCCACCCACCCACCCACCCCCTCACTACCCTCTTGTGTTATTAATGAAGAATAATAATAATAGGCGAGCGCGGAGGATAGAAGACAGTCTTGGTTGGAGCGGCATTGGGAGGGAGGGAGGGAAGGAAGGCCGTCATTAGGTCTTCTGCAGGAAATGGCAGAGAGTGGGCGTCTTGCTGCTTCGTGTAGGCGTGTTTTGCTGGCCTGAAGGTCACACCGGGAACGATGATGATAGTGATAGTGATGATAATGATGATGATGATGATGATGATGATAATAATAGAATTTTTTTAAAATGAGGATAAGGATAATAATTATGATAAAGCGACTAGAAAACCACCAGTAATAATAATAATAATTTTGATAATAATAATAGTAATAATAATAATAATAATTATTATTATTTTAATAATTATTATAATAACGATGGTGATGGTGATAATAATGATAATAATAACATGTTTCACTGGTGGGTTTTTTCTTTCTATCCAGACCTCATGGGAAACCCCCCCCCAAAAAAAAAACCCCACGTCATAATCTCAGACAGTAAATCAGTCATATCAGAGAGAGAGAGAGAGAGAGAGAGAGAGAGAGAGAGAGAGAGAGAGAGAGAGAGAACGTATTGATTAAGTATTGATTTGAGAGAGAGGAGAGAGGAGAGAGAGAGAGAGAGAGAGAGAGAGAGGAGAGAGAGAGAGAGAGAGAGAGAGAGAGAGAGAGAGAGAACGTATTGATTTAAGTATTGATTTTCAATGCATAATTTTGTCATTGAAATGCATCGTCGTTTTGCAAGGTGGGTGCATGAGTTTCGAGTTTAAAAAGAAGAAGAAGAGAATTGAAGATGACCAGATAAACGCATTCTGCGAATTAGGGGTATGGTACGTACATATCCATCTGAATTTCGTAATTCTTACGATCTCGGTTTACTGCCTTGTGTTACGTGCTCGTGAGTGTAAACGCTCTTATCTATGCAAATGGAAACACATAAACTAAGCTGTAGACTCTGTTATCACCCCTCCCTCTCTCTGTACTGTGTCTGAGTCTGTCTTTCTGTCTTGTCTGTGTCGGTCGGTCGGCCATCTCTCTCTCTCTCTCTCTCTCTCTCTCTCTCTCTTCTCTCTCTCTCTCCTCCCCTCTCCCCTCTCTCTTCTCTCCCTCGCTGTCTCTCCTCCCCCTCTCTCCCTCTTTCTCTCTCTCTTCCCTTCTCTCTCTCCCTCCCTCCGTCTGTCTCCTCTCTCTCAGTGTCTCTCTCTGTCTCGCTCTGCTCTCTCTGACTCTGTCTCTCTGTCTCTGTCTCTCGCTCTCTTCTCTCTTTTCCCTCTCTTCCCCTCTCTCCCCTCCCTCCCTCCCTCCGTCTGTCTCCCTCTCTCTCATGTCTCTCTCTGTCTCGTTCTGTCTCTCTCTGACTCTATGTCTCTCTTCTTTCTTCTGTCTCTGTCTCTCCCTCTGTGGTCTGTCTGTCTCTCCCTCTCGTCTCTTTCTCTGTCTCTTTCTCTCTCTCTCTCTCTCTCTCTCTCTCTCTCTCTCTCTTCTCTCTCTCTCTCTCTCTTTCTCTCATGCACAAGCACACACACACACACACAGAGGAACAGACACAATTAGAAGCAGCCACGCGAAAACGTTCACGATTATTATTTCTATTCGTTATGAACCGTACAAATTCCGCCAGGGACACTGGTCGGGTATTATTATATGCGACAGAGATGGTAATGCAAGATAGCGCACTACGGCCATAGTTCTGTGAACTGCTGAAGAGAATGGTTAAGCTAGAGAGGAAAAGACATTGGTGTGTTTTTTATATGCATGTGCGTACACTCGTGTATGTGTGTGTTCTGTTCGAGTGCTTGGCTTTATTTTTTTCTCTCTCCTTTTTTTAAATTTTCATTTTAATACCACTTTAAGCTTGCTTCGACATAATAAGGAAGGTTGATATTCCACTCCTTGTCTCTTTTTTGAAAAAAAAAATCTAAATGATTTTATTTTAAAGTTATATGATTTTTACAGAAAAGTTTTAGTAATGTGTATCGGTGTTTTACGTTGTGCGTTTATTTATATATCTTTTCTTTAAATGCATTCTTTTTATAGTTTATTCATGTAGTGTGTGCTACAGGGGCTGGGTAACACAGGAAGACAAGAGAGAGAGAGAGAGAGAGAGAGAGAGAGAGGGGAGAGAGAGAGACAGACACACAGACACACAGACAAGACAGACAAGACAGAGAGAGACACAGATAGACAGTCAGACAGAGAGAGAGAGAGAGAGAGAGAGAAGAGAGAGAGAGAGAGAGAGAGAGAGAGAGAGAGAGAGAGTAGTGAGTGAGTGTGTGTATGTGTGCGTGCGTGCGTGTGTTCGTGTCTACAATCTCGAGTATTCATTGCTGGACAGTTTTTATGGCACAAGCGTTTCAATAATTGACGGAGAACAACAGTGAGCTAAAGCGATAGCAGCAGAGTTCAGAAACAAAACTCGCTAGGAGAGAAAACATATTCTCAGACTCTTCTAATACGATCACCTAAAAACAGAGAGTTGAAGTACGGGTTGATGACAACATCTCGATACAACTTTTTTTTTGGGGGGGGGGGGGGGGGGGTTGGAGGGGGAGCTTGTATGTTTTCATTAATTTTGCAGCTGCCAGATTTAATTTCATTAGCTACAGTGAATATCGGTTGACGTGGCTTTTTTCTTTTGTCTTAAAAAAAAGGAATGATTTAAGTCCAAAACACATTTCCATGGCTGGCTGCACGGAATCTTCTGCTGTCAGTTTTGTGTGTGCTGAAAAATGCCAGAAAAATCTCAGTTCTTTGCAAAAACTTTGCTTTTTGAAGAAAAAAAAAAGCTCAACTTTTGGGGGGGGGGCTAATATTTGACAGCCTTGGCAGTAGCGAAACTTTTCTTGCGAGTATTTGACAGCCTTAGCAGGAGTATAGCGTTCATTGTGAAATGCACTTTTTCTTTTGTTTCTTTCTAAAAACCACCTAGTCAACCAGCATTTAGACTAAGAGAGCGCTGAGAGAAAAGGGGAGGGGGAGAGAGAGAGAGTGAGAGAGAGAGAGAAGAGAGAGAGAGGAGAGAGAGAGAGAGAGAGAGAGAGAGAGAGAGACAGACAGACAGACAGACAGACAGACACAGACATCAGACAGACAGACAAACGTGCAGACAGACAGATACAGACAGACACACAGACAGGCAGGTAGGCAGAGAGGAAAACAAAAGCGGAGAGTGGCTTTGCTGTATTATAGTGCAAACAGACACAGACAGACACAGACAGACAGATACAGACACAGACAGGCAGGCAGACAGATACAGACACAGACAGACACAGACAGGCAGTACAGACACAGACAGACACAGACAGACAGATACAGACACAGACAGGCAGGCAGACAGATTCATAAAGACAGACACAGACAAACAGGCAGGCATGGAAACAAAAGAAAAGGGGATGGCTTTGCTGTACATATTATAGTACAAACAGACAGACACAGACAGAGACAGACAGACAGGGAGGAAGAGAAACAAAAGAAAAGGGGATGGCTTTGCTGTACATATTATAGTACAAACAGACAGACACAGACAGAGACAGACAGACAGGGAGGGAAACAAAGAAAAGGGGATGGCTTTGCTGTATTATAGTGAAAACAGACAGACACAGGCAGACAGGCAGACAGGGAAACAAAGAGGAAGGTGGCTTTACTGTATTATAGTGAAAACAGACAGACACAGGCAGACAGGCAGACAGGGAAACAAAGAGGAAGGTGGCTTTACTGTATTATAGTGAAAACAGACAGACACAGGCAGACAGGGAAACAAAGAGGAAGGTGGCTTTGCTGTATTGTAGTGCAAACAGACAGACCACAGAACAGACAGGCAGACAGGGAAACAAAGAGGAAGGTGGCTTTGCTGTATTGTAGTGCAAACAGACAGACACAGACAGATTCAGCAAGACAGACAGCAAAGGGAACAAAGAGAAGGGTTCTGTATTGTATGCAAGAACAGACAGACAAGACAGACAGGCAGGCAGAGGGGGGAAACAAAGAGGAAAGTGACTTTGCTGTATTGTAGTGCAAAGACAGACAGACACAGACAGACCAACAGGCAGGCAGGCTGGGAAACCAAAGAGAAGGCTGACTTTGCTGTATTATAGTGCAAACAGACAGACACAGACAGGTACAAGCAGGCAGGCAGAGAGAGGAAAACGAAAGAGAGGAAGGTGGCTTTGCTGTATTATAGTGCAAATAGACAGATACAAACAGACACAGACAGACAGATTCAGCAAGACAGACAGGCAGGCAAGCAGAGAGGAAAACAAAAGGGGAGGGTGGCTTTGCTGTATTGTAGTGAAAACAGACAGACACAGGCAGATACAGGCAGGCAGGCAGGCAGGCAGGCAGAGAGAGGAAAGCGAAAGAAAGAGAAGGGGGGTGGCTTTGCTGTATTATAGTGCAAAGACAGACAGACAGATTCAGCAAGACAGACAGGAAGGCAAAGAGGGAAACAAGAGAAAGGGTGGCTTTGCTGTATTGTAATGCAGACAGACACACAGACACAGACAGACATAGACAGACAAACAGGCAGGCAAAGAAAGAAACAAAAGAAAGGGTGGCTTTGCTGTATTGTAATGCAAACAGAGAGACACAGACAGACAGACAGACAGACACAGACAGACAAGCAAACAGGCAGGGAAGGAGAGAGAAACACAAGAGAAGAGAGAGTGGGCTTTGCTGTATTGTAGTGGCACTAGTGGCAGGCCGGCCTGGCATACAAAAGAGCCGACAGCAGCAGCAGCAGCAACAGCAGCAACAGCAGCAGCAGCAGCAGCAGAAGCAGCAGCACGACGGATCAATAGGCAGGCGTCCTATGAAAAATACATCATCATCACATCGATGGTGGCCCACCGACCACTGCAGGCAGGCAGGCAGGCAGGCAGTCTCCCTTCCCTTCCCTTTCCTTGTTTCTTCTGGTGTCTGCCAAAAAAAAAGAAAGGAAAAAAGAAAAGAAAAGGTTATTACCTTCCTTGTCAGGAACTTATCCTCCCACCCCCCCTTCTTTCTCTTCCCCACATACTTAGACAGAGACAGAGAGACAGACCACACACACGCACGCGCACACACACATGGATGCACGCACGCACGCACGCGACATACGCCGGACGCACGCAAAACACCACACACCACATCACAGTACACCTTACCACACACACACGCACTTACGCACACACATACACACACACACACCCGACGCACGCGCACAAACACACACCACACACACACTTACGCAACACCACAACACACCCCCCACCCCCCCACCCCCCCCCACACCACACACTCACCCCCCCACCCACACACACACACACACCCACCAACACCCCCCCCACCCGCAACATCCAACACCCCTTCCCCTACACCCCCACATACACACCCTACATCATCACCCCACCCCTCCCCCATCCCCACCCCGACCCTCTCCTGTTTTTTGGGGTTTCATTTATAAAAAAATATATATACCCCCCCCCCCAACCCCCAAACCCCCAAAACATCATGACCCACCCCATCCTCGTGTCTGTCCATCTTTTTGTGTTTAGTGTGTTGTGTGTGTGTGTGTGTGTGTGTGTGGTATAATACATGCATGCCAGGGAATATGCCAACCCTTTTCCTGGTCTTTCTGCCCTTCTGCTGCCAGCCCCGTTCTCATGCATTATGCATGCATCGGGCTCGGCCCATCTGTATCTTTCTCCACACACACAGACCCGCACAGGCACGCACATACACAACACACACACACACACAACACAGACACACACACACACTAATACACACACACAGACACAAACACACAGACAACAACAGAACAGGACACAAACACACACACCAACACACGCACGCACGCACACAGACACAGACACACAGACACACACCACACCACACACACACAACGCACCACGCACACGCAGACACACGCAGACACACTCTCTCTCTAACACATACACAACACGCACACACACACACACACACACACACACACACACACACACACACACACACACACACACACACAGATCCTGAAGGAGGTGGGAGAAGGGAGGGAGAGGGAAGGGGGAGAGAGATGGGGGTGGGAGGAATGGAAGAGAGAGAGAGAGAGAGGAGAGAGAGAGAGAGGAGGAGAGAGAGAGAGAGAGAGGAGAGGAGAGAGGAGAGAGAGAAGAGACTGCATAGACCCTGAAGGAGAGAGAGGGGGTGAGGGGGGAGGGGTAGGGGAGAGAGAGACAGAGACAGAGACAGAGAGCGTCCACACAGACCCTGCATGGGAGAGAGAGAGAGAGAGAGGGGGGGGGGGGGGTTCTTTCAATAGTTAGTACTTGAGTTTAACGTCCTTCGAATTAGTGATATCAGACAGGAAAGTGTGTGTGTGTGTGTGTGTTGGAGGGGGGTGTACACATAGCTAATTATTCTCAAATAACTATAAAAACAAAACAACCAACCAACCAACAAAGAAACCAACTAAAAAGCGTAAGCAATAATTTTGAACAGAAAGAAATAACACATTAGATACTAACTTCGCAATTTTTGTAACTAGTAGACATTATACTATAGGAATCTGAAAATAGGACTATAACTTAATACAATTTTTTTTTCATTAATGGAATGTTGTTTTAAATTAAAATTATTTTTGCTCTAACCTCGGGTCGGAAAGACAGGTAAAAAATACATTTAATCTTTCTTGTTGAACAAAAGAACGTGGCGGTGATTTCTTTTCATGGTATGCCGGAATTTTCGGGTTTTTTTGCCGGTATTCTTGATAACGGGACTGTTTCAGGTTTTTTAATTTACTTTGGCAAGAAAACGGGGGGCCCCCCCTCTCTGTATTCTCTTTTCCCTAGGCTTTCCCTTTTGGTTTTATGTGGTCACTTGATGGGGAGGGAGAGGGGGGGCGCGCGCGGCGGGTTGTATGTGTTTTTTGTGAACGCGCGCCCGGCGAGTTTTCCCCAAAGGGAATGAATACCAGCCCCTACCGTTTTCCCCGGGGGCCCCCGGGGCATTTCGGTCGTTTTTAGGGTTGTTTTTCGAAAAAAAGAAATTTTTTTTCCCCCCCTCCGGGTCCCCCCCCCCCCCCCCCCCCCCCCCCCCCCCCCCCCCCCCCCCCCCCCCCCCCCCCCCCCCCCCCCCCCCCCCCCCCCCCCCCCCCCCCCCCCCCCCCCCCCTTTTTCCTTTTTTTTTCTCTTTTTCTCTCTTCTCTTTTCTTCTTCTTCTCTCCTCCCACCCCCCCCCCCCCTCTTTCTTCTTTTTTTCTCCTCTCTTCAGTTCGTTTTCTCTCTTTTCTCTCTCTTTTCTCCTCTCTCTCCCTCTCTCCCCCCCCCCCCCCCCCCCCCCCCCCTCTCTCTCTCTTTTTCTTTTCCCTTTTTTCCCCCTTTCTCGGGCTGTCTGTTGCGTTCTTCCCTTTCTTCTCCCCCCCCCCCCCCCCCCCCCCCCCCCCCCCTCTCTTCTCTCTTTCCCTTTTTTCCCCCCCCCCCCCTCTCCCTTTATCTCTTCTCTCTCTTCCTTCTCTCTCTCTTCTCCTCTCTCTCCCTTCCTCCCTCCCCCCCCCCCCCCCCCCCCCCCCCCCCCCCCCCCCCCCTCCCCCCCCCCCCCCCCCCCCCCCCCCCCCCCCCCCCCCCCCCCCCCCCCCCCCCCCTCTCTCTTTATGTATCAAATTCCTTATCCCCTTGTGATCTTCTGTCATGATCTTTGCCATGTGCTTCCATCTCTCTCTCTCCCCCCCCCCTCTCTCTCTCCCTCCCTCCCTCTCTCTCTCTCTCCCTCCCTCCCTCTCTCTCTCTCTCCCTCCCTCCCTCCCTCCCTCTCTCTCTCTCTCTTTTCTTCTCCCCTCCCTCCCCCCCTCTCTCTTTTCTCTCTCTCTCTCTCTCTCTCTCTCTCCCTCCCTCCCTCTCTCTCTCTCTCTCTCCCTCCCTCCCTCCCTCCTCCCTTCTCTCTCTCTCTCTCTCTCCTCTCTCCCCTCTCCCCCCCTCCCTTCCTCCTCCCTCTCGCTCTCTCTCTCTCTCCCTCCCTCCCTCTCCCCCCCTCTCCTTGAGCAACCCCCCACCCCTTTCTCTCCCCCACCCCTTCCACCTTTGTCAATTTGACCTTTTTCTTATCACTCCGCTCTCTGTTTGTCTTGTTGCTGTTGGCCTTTTGCTCTT
>CM054134.1:55593184-55598184 GCA_028751875.1 Rapana venosa
AGAATGGACCAGGAAGGCAGAAAATAGACAAGAAGGAGGTGACAGGAAGAAAAGGAACAAGGCCGATACAAAGAGAGTGATAAAAAAGAGGAAATTTCTAGCGCAGAATTTCCAGAATGTGGGGATGCTGTTTAAACTGATAGACCTCCACGGCATTCCCACGGGGGGGAAGAGGAGGGTGTCTCAAAGTACAGAAATTGCTGTCTGCTGAGATGTGCAGTTTTCTGAAACATGTCCGAGGTGCTGTTGTCTTTGACTACTTGCACTGTAGCAGAGCAGTTCCTCAGGGAGAGGAACCGGTGTTTGGATTGCTTACGTTACCCACGTCGTAGTCGATCTGCTGCTAGCTGACAGCTGAGTCACAGTGAGTGTGCAGGCAGGCAGACAGGCAGGCTAGGCAGGCAGGCAGGCAGACAGGCAGGCTAGGCAGGCAGGCAGGCAGGCAGGCAGGCTAGGCAGGCAGGCAGGCAGGCAGGCAGGCAAGGCAGGCAGGCAGGCAGGCAGGCAGGCTAGGCAGGCAGGCAGGCAGGCAGGCAGAAGTGGCCTGATGACTTTTTAATTTTTTTTTAATTTACTATTTTATATCGAGGATAATGGAATAAGTACTCAGGTGCATTTTTTTACATCCAGTCCCCGTGTGTATGCGATTTTGTAAATTTTGTCATCTGTTCCCACCGGCACACAATGGCCTACTCTTTCGAAAAGCGGAACAGGATTTAACAGGATTGAATCTGGTGTGTGTGGTATCAGGGATAGAGCAATGAGTTTTTAGCTGTGAGTGAGTCAAGGAGATAGTTGTGTGTTGTGGTTGTGTGTGTGTGTGTGTGTGTTGTGTGTGTGTGTGAGTGAGTGAAGAGAGAGAAGAGAGAGAAGAGGGGAGAGAGAGAGAGGGGAGAGAGAGAATGCGAAAGAGAGAGAGTATGTTGTGTGCGTGCGTGTGTGTGTAGTGTGTTTTGTGAGGAGAGAGACAGACAGACAGACGGACAGAGAAATTGGTAAGTGTCTGCGAATTTGCGAATGCATGAATGCTCTCTCTGTCTCTCCCTCTCTCTCTCTCTCTCTCTCTCTCTCTCTCTCTCTCTCTCTCTCTCTCGCTCTCTGGCCAGTGCATTTTTTTTACAAGTATTTTCCTTGTTGTTTTTGGGGGGCTTTTTTTGCTTCCCTCTCTCCTCGCCTGTTCCTTTCCATGGGGTTTCTTCGTCTTGTATGTACAGTATTGATTTTCCCCTGTTCATCGTTCTTTTTCTTTCTTTTCTTCTTTTTTTTTTTTAAAGCACATATCCACTCAGTTTATTATTTAGCCACCCTAGTCGAAGATTCGGGGAAATTTCGGTTTAACAGATGAGCGCATATCTTGTTCGCATTATTCAGTTTTTGAAAATTGCCAAGAAATGAGTGTGTGTTTGTTAAGTTGGGTGGTTTTTTTTGGGTGGTTATTTTTCAGTGTGTGTGTGTGTGTGTGTTGTGTGTGTGTGTGTGTGTGTGTGTGTGTTTGCAGTGTGGATTTCCGGTCGATGTTTTGCTGAAGAAGATGTTAAGTTTTTGTATTTGTTTTGTAGGCTACGGATATGATCAAAGAAAGTGTGTAGAAATTGATATGCAGGGTTGTTGTATCGCTGTTTCTCTTGTTATGTTTTATAAGGCGATATTTTTGAAAGTGGTAAGTAAATGCAAATACCAATACTTTATTGTCCTAACACGCCCCCCCCCCCCCCCCCTTCATCCCCTTGGGAAATTCGTGTGGTTTTCGAGCACCCCCCCCCCCCCCCCCCCTCTCCCCACCCGAGAAATTCGTGTAGGTTTTGAGCAACCACCCCTTCCCCTCCCCACCCCCCCGCACCTCCGCAGAGAAGTTCTTGTAAGTTTCGAGCAAAGTATAGTATTAACTATCAAACAATAAAAACAAATAGCAAACCGGTCATCGTATATCTTACAGCACAAATAGAACTAAAGATCTGTGGTTACCTGTTTGTTATTTACTCTGGTGATATCAGCATAAAGAGAAAAAACTTGTTCACACAGCTTAGTTATTGACATCTATTATGATCACGTGTGTATGAGGTGTATAGTGCACATCCATGGTCCAGAACAAACTGCGAGATACGTGGACAAGGATTATATTCTTTCTTCATTTTTTTCTTCCCCCCGCATTGTAAACACAAGTGTAGTAACAAGAAGGTAAGAAGAGAGATTGCTAAGGAGATGCAAAACCAGTACTAATATTTTCTTGTCCTGCGTGTACAGACACTATTCACACTACCACTGCCTCTTGGGGTCACCAACATGCAAGTAATTCGATTTGAACTGGATCCCTTCTTCGTGTAGTCCTGGCAACAGGAGTGGAGGAAGCTGGTTGCAAAATCTTAATTGCTGCCCCCACAGTCCATGGGACTACGAGCTAGGTGAAGTGTGGTGAAGATGCTATCACTTCTCTTGGAAACCAGCAATGTGTTAACATTGAATCAGAAAGGTAGCTTTGGTTTCTCTTTAAAACTGTCAGTGGCTCCATATCTCAAGCCAGTGGAATGCATCCTACCCACCTTCCAGCATACATACAGTCAAGTGGGTCACCTGAAGTGATCTCAGCTGATATGGGCAATCACCCGACATACCTGTGCCAGCCTCCGGATGTGTGTGGTTGGGGCGTGTGGGGGTCTGTCAGTGTCGCCATGATACATTTTCTGAGACATGGCGACATTTTCTATTTCGACTTATCTGTCTATCTATCTATCTATCTATCTATCTATCTATCTATCTATCTATCTATCTATCTATCTATCTATCTATCTATCTATCTATCTATCTGACAAAGAGTGGTGGTGGAAAACAAGTTCAGGTAACCATTACATCTCCTTCATCAATGCACAAATGCTTTCAAAGATTAAAAAAAAAAGTTATAAATGTTAAATTTAGCATTGGAGGCCCTTTATGCAGCAAGGGTCGATTGATTTGCCCGATTTGACTTTGAGTTTTGACTCCTTGGATGAGCCATCATCATCATCAGAGGTCTTGGCCGTGGGTTTGCTGAACCGTCCCTGGTACCTTATGGAGAAACATCTCACTAAAATGCAGGTGGTTTTTGCTCTCACAGGAGTAATGTATAGGCACGGTTCTTACTCAGTTATTCCCCAAATGCTGCCTTCAAAGTTTTATATTGTAGTGATTTTTTTTCTTCTTTCGAATCTTGGACAAAAATAATTTTTATGATGGGAATGAAGTTGTGACTGGCTATTTGCACTTGTTTTTCCTCACTATATTTTGTCAATTATATATATATATATATATATATATATATATAAATTTATATATGTACATATATAAAAAAATTTTTATAGTAAGAATGCCTTCTATGTCTTGTACTTTGAGCCCCAAACCCCCAAACCCAAACCCAGCACAGAAAGTTTGAGACACCCTTTCAAAAACTGTTCCACTACAAGAAATTTCTATACTGGTGAGTGATCCCCGACGTGTTCTTCATTATTTCCCCACGCCAGCTAACGCTTTTACTGAGAGACTGGAAGCACAGCGTAAAAAGTGGCACATAGACCCCCCCACATATATAATGGAATTATTGGGAGGCTGTCTCGGCTTCTGTCAAATAGGATAGCTTCAGTTTATGAAGCATAGCACGCAGAGACAAAGTTTAGGATAGCTTCAGTTTATGGAGCATAGCACGCAGAAACAGAGTTGTTCGGGATAGTTTCAGTTTATGGAGCATAGCAGGCGGAGACAAAGTTGTTTATTGCTGCTGAAGTGTTCCTGGGAGGCAGACTCCGTTCAGGCGCGGACACTGACATAAAACGGTCAAAGAGAGGATTTTCGTAGGCATCAATAGCTTGATAGAATCTAGTGGTGGCGATACCCGGGGAAATGAAGAACAACGTAGTTGAAGCTCGTGCCGTGCGTGCGTGCGTGCGTGCGTGCGTGCGTGTGTGTGTGCGTGCGTGCGTGTGTGTGTTGTGTGTTGTGTTGTGTGTGTGTGTGTGTGTTGCGTGTGTGTGTGTGAGTGAGAGATAGAGAGAGAGAGGCGAAATGGGTTTGTACCGGTAAGATTTGACCACGCACGAATGCTTCTTTACATCAGTGTGATTTGTTTTCCTTTTACTGTTTTTTGTTTCGGCTTATGCTCACCTTTTTACGCCTCCATCTTTTATTCTGATTGTACGCACTTGATTGGTTTGGTTTTTTTTTCCTTCTTTTGTATTTTGTTCTTTTTCTTTCTATCACTGTTTAAATATTAAAAATTTTTTTCAAGTCGTTTTTTTTCTTCTTTTGTATTTTGTTCTTTTTCTTTGTATCACTGTTTAAATTTTTTTTTTTTAAAGTCGTAACAAACAGCACATGAACCCAATTTCAGTTTCGACGATAGTGCATTTGCAGGTCAGGTTATTCAGTTGCGAAACTTGCCAGGAAATGAATTCTTTTATTTTCTACCCGTTTCATTCTTTTGTGTGTTTCGTTTAAAGAAAAAAAAAGAAAAGAAAAAGATATTGATGTATTGGCTAGATTTTTAACCGTGAAAAATATTCTGGTTTTTTGTTTTAGTGGGCGCTGTGCAAAAATCGTTGCCAGAGCGTGTGTTGCTCGCCCGTTGTGTGTGTGTGTGTGTGGTTTTTGTTGTTTCGTTGTTGTTGTTGTTGTTTTCTTTCTTCTATTTTCGTGAGACGCTAAGACTTGTTATGTGTGTGCCGAGGTGACAAAAAGGAGCAAAGTGGCATCACGCGAAAAGATCGTTGTTGACATCTCGTCTTTCTTTTCTTTTTCTGGGTTTTTCTCCCTTCGTTTTTTTGGGGGGGTCCCCTTGTGTAGAAACTGGTCTACAACCTCGTAATGGAAATTTGTTCAGCTCAAAGCGATTTTTGTTTCCCCCCCCCCCTTCCCGCCCTTGAAGAGTCCGAAAGCTTTGTGTTTTTTTTTGGTGGTCCTCTGTAGTGTAGTAGTGTTGTGTTTCTTTTTGTCATGGGAATGACAGGTCGAAAGTGTTTGAAATGGTGATGATG
>CM054134.1:55603184-55608184 GCA_028751875.1 Rapana venosa
GATGAATATTAACCACACATATTGAGATGAATATTAACCACACCTATTGAGATGAATGTATAATTATTGAGATGAGCGGATAAATGGTCGCTTATTCCGGGTAACCTCGACAGCGGATGATTTAGCGTCACCATAGCTGCACAGCGTCTGCATTAAGCCATTAACGGTTGGAGGGTGCCCTGGAGGCAGCCACGTCCTGTCTGGATTGTTTGCTGTTGGTCACAGGCATGGTCGTTTATTACTTTGGCTAGCATTGCAGATACAGGATGATTGGTCTGTGTGTGTGTGTGTGTGTGTGTGTGTGTGTGTGTGTGTGTGTTGTGTGTGTGTGTGTGTGTAGGTGTTGTGTGTGTGTGTGTTGTGTATGTGTGTGTGTGTGTGTATGTGTAGGGGGTGTGTGTGTTGTTGGTCATAGGCATGGTCGTTTATTACTTTGGCTAGCGTCGCTGATACAGGATGGTCGTGTGTGTGTGTATGTGTGTGGGGGTGGGGGGGTGGGGGGGGGGGGGGGGGGGGGGGGGGGGGGGGGGGGGGGGGGGGCGGGTGGGGGGTGTAGTGTGTGTTGTGTGTGTTGGTGTGTGTGTAGGGTGTGTGTGTGTGTGTTGTTTGGTCACAGGCATGGTCGTTTATTACTTTGGCTAGCGTCGCTGATACAGGATGGTCGTGTGTGTGTGTAGTGTGTGTGTGTGTGGGGTGGGGGTGGGGTGGGGGGGGGGGGTGTAGGGTGTGTGTTGTGATGTGTGTGTGTGTGTGTGTAGGGTGTGTGTAGGTGTGTAGGGGGTGTGTGTGTGGTAGGTGTGTGTGTGTTTGTGTGGTGTGGGGGGGGGGGGGGGTGGGGGGGGGCGGGTGGGGGGTGTAGTGTGTGTGTGTGTGGTTGGTGTGTGTGTAGGGTGTGTGTGTGTGTATACTGTTATGTCACAGGCATGTTCGTTTATTACTTTGGCTAGCGTCGCTGATACAGGATGATTGGTCTGTTGTGTGTGTGTGTGTGTGTGTGTGTGTGTGTGTGTGTGTGTGTGTGTGTGTTTGTATAGGTGTGGCGTTTGTAGGGGTGTGGTATGTGTAAGTAGGTATGTAGGGGTGCGTTGTGTAGGTGTGTGTGTAGTGTGTGTAGGTTGTGTGTGTTTGTGTGTGTGTAGGTGTGTTTGTGTGTGTGTGTAGTGTGTGTTGTAGTGTTTGTGTGTAGTGTGTGTGTGTGTAGGTAGGTGTGTAGGTGTGTGTAGGAGTGTGTATGTGTGTTGTTGATAATGGGGAAGACAGGGCTTGAATTTTTAAGCTGCCGCTATATGGTGGGCACGTTTGCGTGTACGTATGGATATGTGGTGTGTGTGTGTGTGTGTTGTGTGTGTGTGTGTGTTGTGTGTGGTGTGTGTGTGTGTGTGTGTGTGTGTGTGTGTGAATACATGCGTGCGTCTGTCCTCGTGTCTGCACATAATGTACGTAGTTCTGAAAAGAGATTGGTGGGGGAGATATTGCAAATATGCTGACGAGATGCTCTTAGCTCTGTCTCTGCCCGTTCTCTCTCTCTCGTCCGTCTGCCCCCCCCCCCCCCCCCACCCTCTCTCTCTCACTCTGTCTGTCTGTCTGTCTGTCTCTCTCTCTCTCTCTCTCTCTCTCACTCTCTCTCTCTCTCTCTCTCCATCTCTCTCTCTCTCTCTCTCTCTCTCTCTCTCTCTCTCTCTCTCTCTCCTCTCTCTCAATTTCTAAAGAATCAAAATGCATGACACTATCCAGATTGCTGGAAGGAACAAACGAAAATCACCGACACAATCTCTCCAGGTATGTTTTTCATGCTATGAACAGACGAGCATTTTGTAATTGTGCTGTTGTTTGTAGGCTACTCCTTGTTTCCATTATAGGTCATTAAGGCTGCTTGATGTGCCGTTCTTTTGATTATGTTATATGCATTGACTTCGTGTTTTGCTTTCAAGGTTGATCGTCTTATTGTTTTGTTTATTTGGATAATGTACTTGGTGTGATGCCACCAGGAGAGCTGGCTTAGATGGAAAATGTGACGATCTCTTTTGCATTTTGTTTCCTTCACTTGCCTTTTTGCCTTGCCCACTGTATGTATTGTGGCCAAAGGCCAATGTACATTAAACCTGTTCAATCTTTCAGTTCAGTTCTCTCTCTCTCACTCTCCTCTCTCTCTCTCTCTCTCTCTCTCTCTCTCTCTCTCTCTCTCTCTCTCTCTCTCTCTCTCTCTCTCTCTTCTCTCTCTCCTCTCTCTCTCTCTCTCTCTCTCTCTCTCTCTCTCTCTCTCTCTCTCTCTTCTCTCTCTCTCTCTCTCTCTCTCCCTCCCTCTCCCCCTCCCCTCCCCCTCCCCCTCTCTCCTGTGTCCGTCTTCCCTCTCCTCTGTATGTATGTATGTCTGTCTGTCTTTCTCTCTCGTTTTTGTTGTTGTTGATATGTGTTCACATAGTGTGTGTCTTTCAGCGTCAAAACTAGACTGTTCCTCAGTTTTGTGACACGGTGTGTTTCAGGTTTTTGTTTGTTTGTTGTTGTTTTTTAAGGGTTTTTAGAAATATTGTTTTGTTTATTCACCTCGGCAAACAACGCCAAACAATTTCAATTGAACAGGTGCATGCATTTTCCTGTTTACATTTCGCCGATCGTAAAAGAATATGTACTCTGATCTGGGTTGATGTTTCCGTTGCATTTTGTAGTTGTTGTTTTGGTTGTTTTGCGTGTTGTTGTTGTTTGGGGGTGGGGGGTTGGTTATCTTGACATTTAGTTGATATTCAGTGTTGCTTTTTTTTGTGAACCGTTTTGTTTGATAATTTTGCTATCTTTTATGTTTTGTTGATATTTAGTGTTACTTTTGGTGCTTCCTTTTGTTTGTTATTTTTGTTATTATCTTTCATGTTTTGTTGATATTTAGTGTTGCATTTGATGCTACGTTTTGTTTGTTGCTGATATTCAGTATTATTTCTACTGCTGCGCTTTGTTTCTTATTTTCGTATTGATATTTTGTTGATAATTCAGTGTTATTTCCGCTACTGCGTTTTTTGTTTTGTTATTTTCCTATTCATATTTTGTTGATACTCAAAGATTTACTTTTCCTGCTACGTTTTGTTTTGCTAGTTTTGCCACCTTTATATTTTTGTTGATATTTAAGATTACTTTTCCTGCCACGTCTCGTTTCCTACTTTTGCTATCTTTTCATTTTGGTTATTCTCATTATTAGTCGATGTCTCTCTCCTCACCTTTTAAAAAAAAAAAAAAAATATTTTTTTTTAAAGATGTGCTGCATAGACACAGTGTAGCAGACATAGACGGATGTACAGAGAGTAATTTAAGACTTTCAGCTGTAACGGTGATACGACTGTCGGTAGGCATGGTGTATTGATTGAGGGTCTACTAATAGAAGGGAAGCTACATCACGAGATATGATTATTGGCAGCTTGTCTTCGTTTATAAATACTTACATACAGAAGCCTGTTCCGTTCTCATTAGAATATAGCTACCTGGCTAGCTAGCTAGCCTATAGCCTGCCTCAGAAATACAGCTACTTCTCTACGCAGCTTCGTATCGATAGAAGGGCCTGCATTGGTGCAAGGCGCACGTGCGCGATGTGTATGTATGTATGTGCGTGCGTGTGTGTGTGCGCGCGCACACACACACATTACACAAACTTATATATATATATATATATATATATTAATATATATATTTTTTGTCTGTCTCTGTCTTTCTGTGTGTATTCACACAACACACACACACACACACACACACAACACACACACACACACACACACACACACACCACACACACACACACAGAGAGAGAGAGAGAGAGAGAGAGAGAGAGAGAGAGAGAGAGAGAGAGAGAGAGAGAGAGAGAGAGAGAGAGAGAGAAGAACTTTTTCGTTTCGTTTTATTTTTGCTATTGTTATTATTTATGTCAAGACTCGTTTTGGCAGCAAACTTATATATTTTTTGTAGGTTTTTGTTTGTTTTAGCACGATTGATGGCGATTTGTCACCACCCCAGCAAACGTAACGGCTATAAACAATTTCAGTATCGAACATAGATGCAGTTTGCGCTTTTTTCCCCTTCCCAAACATACATTATTCACAAAGTTGGGAAATATATTTTCGGCTAGGTTTTTTTGTGGACAGTTTCTTGCTGTTCAGTGTGTTGAAGTTCTGCCGAAGTTTTTGCTCATTTCGCTTTTTATTTTATACGCGCGCACCCTAGAAATAGAAGCGGAGATTGCTTGGCGTCCATCGTCGCTCTTTTTGCAGGTGATAATAAGTCTGTCAGTGTGCGTTGATATTTCTGTATTTGTTAAAGAACACAGGTGCGACACGTGACGATGTAGTTAACACACACTTCACAGTTTTCCTATTTGTAGCAGCATGTGATGAGATCATTCGCACACTTTACATTTTCCATGCAGCAACATGATAATATGGCGAGCCGTTTGCATACTTCATATATTTTCCTATGCAGCAGCTTGGTACGAGGTCATTTACACACTTCACGGTTTCCCGTGCAGCAGCACTTTACATGTTGTATTCATAGGACAATGTCGTTCATACACTTTACATTGTGTATTCATAGGACAATGTCGTTCATACATACACTTTACATGTTGTATTCATAGGACAATGTCGTTCATACATACACTTTACATGTTGTATTCATAGGACAATGTCGTTCATACATACACTTTACATGTTGTATTCATAGGACAATGTCGTTCATACACACACTATTTACATTGTGTTTTTTTATTTAAAGATTAAATGTCGTTCATACACTTTACATTGTGTATTCAAAGGACATGTCGTTCATACATACACTTTACATTGTGATTCATAGGACAATGTCGTTCTTGCATAACTTTACATTGTGTATTCATAGGAGGAGGCGTTTACACACTTTCATTTCTATTCTAGCAATGTCGTTCATGCACACACAGATTTGCGACAACGTTTCATGTTTGGTGTATAAGAGGACAATGCTCACACTTTAATTTTACACGGCAAAATTCC
>CM054134.1:55613184-55615684 GCA_028751875.1 Rapana venosa
GTTTGTGCGAGTGCGTGCGTGTATACGCCTGTGATGTTGTATGCGATGTATGTATATGATGTATGTATGTGTATTTGTATGCATGATGTATTATGTATGTGTTGTGGTTGGGGGGGAAAGTGTGTGTGCGCGCATGCGCCCGGCCTCATGATTGCCTGGTTTTATGCTTGTGTCCTTATACAGATGAAAACAATTAAATGAGGGAAATGGTTGCCTGGGTCTGTGCTATTAATTTGCACTCTTTTGTGTTGATTGTTTTTAGCTATGCTTGCTTGTGACCCAATGAATTTCTCTCCCTCTTGAGATATTAAAAATTCGTATTGGTATTATTATTGGGGGGGATGTTAGTGTTGTTGTTTTTCTTTCTTTTCCCACCTTCAAAGTTCACTTGCTTCACGTGCAGTCTAGGCAGCACAGCTGTGTTCTGTCTTCAGCCTGTCGTCCTCTAATGTTGTTGTTCCGGGCTCTGTCTGGTTTTTTGAGACAGAAGTTAAGCCGGTGTCTAATTCTGTCTGAGTCATCATCCTCTTTTTTTTCTTCTTTCTCTTTGAAACTTTTTGTTATTTTGTGTGCTACTTTTCAACAAAAATAATATTAATTACGAGAAAAATCGATAGAAGAAAGGGGGAAGGGGGGGGGGGGGGGGGAGAGAGGGAAGAGAGGAGAGGAGACAAGGAGAGAGAGAGAGAGGGGAGGGGAGGAGATGAGACAGGAGGGAGGGAGGGAGAGAGAGAGAGAGAGAGAGAGAGAGAGATGAGAGAGAGGAGAGGGGAGAGAGGAGAGGAGAGAGGAGAGAAGGGCTGGATCACTAGGAGACTAGGGCTTAGGGCAGACAAATGAGGCAAGTCGATCGATAGGAAACGGCAATCAGGGGTGCGTCTAACACAAACAGGGAAGGAGGGGAACAAATCAGTTTGTTGTGAATCCATTGCTTCTTTTTTTGTTCTTTCTTTGGAAATTGTATGCGCGTGTCTGTCTGTAAGAAATCCTGTTAAACACAATGTATTCAGTTATTAGGTAGAGAGGCTAGTCCTGCAGAACACATGGCCCTGTGTCTACCTGTCTCTCTGCCTTCTTCTGTCACGTGTGTGTGTGTGTGTGTGTGTGTGTGTGTGTGTGTGCATACGCTTGCGCTCATGCGCATGCATGCACACATATATGGGCTTGCATAGATTTTTTAAAAATTACAATTGCTAACTGTATACTTTCTTTCTGTTTTCTTTAAGCACATTTCTTTTACCAGTTCATAAAAGTGGCCACTTGAGCAGACAGCAGGAGACAGTTTCAGTTTAACACAAGGGCTGGGTTATAATTTGTTGTTCTGTTCTCGTTAATGGATTTGTCAGAAATTGCCGAGACACAAGTCTCCCCTGTCACCTCTATATTTGTGTGGCGCGTGTTTTTGTAACGATATTGTCAAGTCGGTTTCCAGACACAAAAAACTAAACCCTTCTGTTGTGTCTTTTGTGGACTCTATTGCAACCAAAAAAAAAAATCAAAAACAAAAACCTGAAAGAAAGAAGACATAGTGCAGAAGCAAACAGTATAGTGTTGTTTGATGCTTTTTTTTTTTTTTGCAACTAAACTGTCAAGTTGATTTTCCACACAGGAAAATAAAAGAATGTTCAGCTATGTTTTTTGGGGGGGTGAATTTTCTGTAGAAAGCAAGCAAGACATTGTGCAAAAGCAAAGTGTTGGTTGTTGTGTTATGTTGTGTGACCGCCATTATTGTCTGGTCATCCTGCTGAGGTGATGAGACTGTTGGCAAATATTGATGTGGCGGCTACGTGAGGGGAAGCAACCTCGCCTCATGTGACAATATTATTGATGTTGCTATCTGGTCTTCCCCCTCTCCCTCCCCCCCCCCTTTTTTTTATACCCCTTATATATTATTGAATGTCTACACTCCTAATTCGGAGTTAATTTTGAAAGGATCTCTTTTCTTTCTTGTTATTTCAAAGAACCTTATATGGATATGTCTGGGGGTGAGACATTGGGGTGAGGGTAGGATAGAGAGATCACAGGAAAGATGCGTGCACCCATGCTTTTTCTGATACACCCCTGTGTGTATAATCTCTGTCTGTCTGTCTGTCTGTCTGTCTGTCTGTCTGTCTGTCTGTCTCTCTCTCTCTCTCTCTCTCTCTCTCTCTCTCTCTCTCTCTCTCTCTCTCTCTCTAAATAGTAATGAAAAGTTCAGTCTTGTCACTATTGATGTAAAAAACAGACAGTAATAAAAAGACCTCCAACTCATTTTATCAATGGTGTATGCAAGCTTAATAATACAAAGAAGACGAATAAGCACAAAACCAGAAATTATTAAAAAAAAAACACACACAAATCAAAATAGACCATAGAATATATAGAAAAAAAACACGTCAAAATATCTTAGGCAAAAAGTAGTTTTGTCACAGTGTTTTAATAATAATAATAATAATGATAATCTCTCTTTGTATTTGCTGACACTGATTCAATGAAAAATGTTTTGTTTGTGCCTTACATG
>CM054134.1:55625684-55633184 GCA_028751875.1 Rapana venosa
TGGGTATATTAATAGTTACAACAACAACAACAAAAAACAACAACAATTATAAATAAATCAGAAGAGAAAGAATGGAAATTAGAGAATGGGATAGGGGTGTAGGGAGCCGCACTAAAGAAACTTAAAGAATTATTCATCAAGCCAGTGGGTCCGCTGATATAAAGTCCTAGCAGACATAGGCAGCACTAGCTAACTAAGCTCTGGGTGATGGAACAAAGCCAGTAAACATCCTGGCCAGCACGTGCTGTGGGTGACGGCTGGCCTGGCCTGGCCTGGCCTGGCCTAGCTGTGGTGAAGCCCTCAGTGAGGCCGTCACGTCACAGTCGTCGGTACACTGATGTGATCGGATTACAGGCCACGTCCGTCTTCGTCAAGATTCAGTCTTCAGTCTTCGTCTCTGGCTGACTGACTGACTGACAGACAGGCGCCTTACCCCTTAATGCGTGCGTGCGTGTGTGTGTGTGTGTGTGTGTGTGTGTGTGTGTGTGTGTGTGTGTGTGTGTGTGTGTGTGTGTGTGTGTGAGTGAGTGAGTGAGTTGTGTGTGTGTGTGCGCGTGTCTGTGTCTGTGTCTGACTCCGTGTTTGTCTGTTTATCTCTGTGTGTCTGTCTCTGTCTCTCTCTCTCCTCTGTATCTCTCTCTCTGTATCTCTTTGTCTGTCTGTCCGCTCTCTCTCTCTTTCCTCTCCCTCCCTCCCTCCCCCCTCTCTCTTTGCCCCCCCCCCCCCCCCCCCTCTCTTTCACTCTCTCCCCCTCCCCCTCCCCCCACTGTTCCACACTGTCAACAGAACTGCTTTGTTTTTTTCTCTCTCTCTGTGGAATAGTTGCTAGGGTCTAGATCATTCTCTGCAGATTTACGTTAAAATCGGTTACTTTCAGTACGAAAAGCGCAAAAGCTTTTGACGAGTTACAGAGCTTTGTTTACTGGCAGGCACTGACTGGCTCATCTTGAAGGGACTTACTCACAAGTAGTCTCCGTGGGTATATCATTTGATTGAAAAAGTTACGAGTAAATAAATGGTTGTTGGTGAAGGTAAAGGAAGACGCGGTGTATTTTACGAATAAGGAAGATTTTTTTTTCGGTAATGGGGAACATTTCTTTATGTACGTAGAACGTGAAGACTGCCAGTTGATGCTGTGACAAAAACAATTCTAATTAAAATTTAAAAAAAAGGGTGCGGGGAATTAAAGTTGTTAATGTTGTCACTCAATAACGTTCAAAGCATCGCATAGCATAAGAGTAAAAGCCGCATGGACCTCAGGTGCAAACAGATCATATTTGATTTTACGAGAAGAGATAGGCTCATCTTTTTGATACAACTAGATTTTCCTATCTTTCTTGATTTGGAAGGGGTAGGGGTTTGTTGGGGCTGTTTACTCCCCCCCCCCCCCCCCCCCCCCCCCCCCCACCCGAACCGAAATAACAACGAAAAGCCCTACTAACCAAACCAAACAAAACCAAAAAAAAAAATCACCACACCACTACTACTCCGTACAAAAGAAGCAAATCAAGAAACAGAGAAAAAAGAGAATAAAAACCACAGTGCTGCTCATTTAATAAAAACAAAAAGGAAATAGAAAGCTTTCCTTTTGGACATGACAGATATTTCACTTTCACATGTTTTCATTCCCTGGGCTTTCCAGGCCCCTGTCTCCATACTTCTCGCACCTCCCTCCCCCCTCCCTCTCCTGCCCCCCCCCTCCCCTTCCTCTTGCCTCCCCCATCCCCCCCTCCCCTCCCCCCCACTTCCCATGTACTTTTCATTTTCCCAGTTCTAGGATGGAATTGTTCCACTCCTGCTTGTGCCTCTCTCTCCCCATCCAAAATGGATCCTTCCAATCCTGTCGAGCCATCTCCTCTCTGCTCTGTCTGTCTGTCTGTCTCCTGTCTTGTCTGTCTTCCTCCTGTCCTTCGTCTGTCTGTCTCTCTCTCTCTTCTCTCTCTCTCTCTCTTTCTCTTCTCCTCTCCCTCCTCTCCCTTGCCCTCCTTGCCTTGCTCTTTTCTTGAATAAATACCGTTATCGTTCTCTCTCTCTGTGTCTGTCCTGCCTCTTGTCGTCTCTCCTTTCTCTATTATCTCTCTGTCTCTCTCTCTGTTCTCTCTTCTCTGTCTCTCTCTCTCTCTCTTTCTCTATCTTCTCTCTGTCTCTCTCTCTCTGTCTGTCCTCTCTCTCTTCTCTCTGTGTCTCTCTCTCTCTACTCTCTCTCTCCATTGTCACAATGGATCCAACTCGTGTTGCCGTTACTTTCATCATCCTTCATCGCATCTCTGCTAGCAGCCGCAGAGATGAAAGGGGATAGGCAGGAACTGACGTGATTACTGGAACTGACAGATGGCTGTTTTCTGTCGGTATGTATGTATGTATGTGCATGCATGCATGTGTGTATGTATGATTATATGTATGTATGCATGCATGTGTGTATGTATGTATGATTATGTATGATGTATGTATGTATGATTTTTTTTTGTTTTTTGCTGGGCAGTCGAAGATGTTCGCTACTCACCTGAGGAAGTGTGTGTTGTGTGTGTGTGTGTGTGTGTGTGTGTGTGTGTGTGTGTGTGTGAGAGAGAGAGAGAGAGAGAGAGAGAGAGAGAGAGAGAGAGAGAGAGAGAGTGTGTGTGTTTGTTGTGTGTGTGTGTGTGTGTGTGTGTGTGGAGGAGAGAGAGAGGAGAGAGAGAGAGAGAGAGAGAGAGAGAGAGAGAGACTGTGTGTGTGTCTACATGTGTGTGTGTGTGTGTATGTGTGTGTGTGTTAAGGGGAGGGGGGCTATGAATGAATGAATGATCTTTGATTCGCAGGGATGATGATTTTTAGTCTGACATCTATCTGTCCGTGTAAACAAACATATATGCACCAAAAGATTCAGTAGATTGGAATAAAATCTGCAAGACTAAAATATCAACACCAAAAATAAATAGCAACACCAAAAAAAGAAAATAATACAAATAAAACAGTTTTGAGAGAGAGAGAGTATGCACATTACTTTCTTAAAGAGCGCACATCGCTTTCTTCAACCAAAGTGACCATTTCTATTCCTGGCAGCAGCAGCAGCAGTATAGTAACCATTCCAATAAGCCATTATCTCCCCTGAGGCTGAGGCCTGGGGACATTAGCCATGATAGCTCGTGCTGGTAATGGATCCTTTTCTCATTAACTGCTGGTTCGTTCCGCACCAATCTGTACTGTCTCATTGGCCCCGAGTATCACTGTCTGTCTACATCGCACACGCAGATGTCTGAGCCAAAAATATTACCATACGGTAGTGAGGAGTTTCGCTCGTCCTCGGGCGATTACCTTAAAAATAACAGTGGATGACAAACTGACAAGTATTTATATTATTTGCATTATTTGCGTTGAGTAATGTTCATGATATATAACTAAAATGGGTTCAAACATTTTTAGTGATTGATTTTTTTTAAATGTGGCATCTGTATATTATTTGCTGGTCTCAACATTCCCACTATTTAAGAATAGACTGTATAATATGTTAACCGTTTCACTGATTTAACAATTAAAAAAAAAATCACTGACTGTCGACATTAACGGTACTTCTTAATGGTGTTGTAGAATTGTATGCTCAAAACATGTGCGAATGGATGCTGTCAGACTCAGTCTCCAAGTAGCAAAGACTGTAATGTAAGAACTTGTATTTTTGAATTTTATGTGGAATTAAATAGATCCACCCTTATATTCTTTTTCTCAATTCCCCTCCCCTTGAGTCATAGTGGTTGAAAAGGATTTTGAGTTAGATTACGAACTATTGAACAAGTCTGTAATAGATTTTGGTGGTAGGCTATATCAGGAAGCTGTTTCAGGAATGCTCGATTTTCTGACACGTTTCATTGCTTTTTTCACGTAGAATAAGCTCTGTGAAGAATTTCATCTAATGATCGTAGGTCAGAGAATCTTTGAATTATAAAACAATTTTTTAAAAAGTTTTCATGTGCGATGCAACATCGTGATAATAAAAAGTGATGTTGCAATCAATTATCTTGAACTGCTCGAACAGGGAGTACTGATATCTGTGCACATACTAGAATAGAAACCATGGTCATGCAGGCGAGTGAAAATCATAGTCGGAGGAGAGTTCCGTGTGATCAGTCATTGTTATCGTTGAGCGTTCTCTAGCCGGAACACCAAGGGGGTGGCCCAGATCATGCGCTCTGTCTCACTCATCATACCCGGGAGTCACTTTGAGGCTGCGCGCGTGGATGAGAAGATGGCGTGTATGACATTTTCCAAATACCTCGCCATACAGGCAGCCATACTCAGGCAATAGGAGATCTCTTTTTTTCCCCAGATCGGGAATCCAGGTTGTTATACATAATAAGCCAGGAGAAAAACAATCCCCACATACCATTTAAAAGCATGACAAACATTTCAGTGTAGGTCTTGGCACTGTGTTTGGGGGGATCTTTTCCTGTAGTGGGGGAATACAGGTTGTTATCCTAGGAGAAAACAACCCCCCACATAACACTTCAAAGTATGATTAACATTTCAGTGTAGGTCTTGGCACTGTGCTTGCATTACTAACTTAAAAAACCCACAAAAGTGTTGAGTCTTGAGCCTGGTCCAAAATATCGATTCATTGGTGACCGTTAGGTATCATGGCTGTGCCGTTACCATCTGACGACTACTGCACATGACGTTTCTCAGTGCCCTTGGTCTAGCTAAGTATAATTATAGCGACCTCAAGAGCCCTAGAGTGGCTCAGCAACCACGCAGGTAATTATCCCGCCTCACTAGTCTTCTGTGGGATCGATACCGCAGACTGCGGTTTTGCATACGTTAGAGCATGTACTGTTGGTTTGCTGTTGTTTTTGCCGAAGTAACCCAGCTTCTGTGTATGCTGGGCGGGCCTCTTCTAGTAAGTGTCCTCTTGGGTGCCTACCATCGTGACCAAAGAGGCCTGGATGTAGGTGTGGAGAGGCATGAGAATGGCATTGTTGGGAATGGCAATGTACGTAAATAATGACATGTTATGGACGTAAAAAAATGACGTTATTTGGACGTAAAGAACGGTAGTATTGGGACGTAAAGAATGGCAGTATAGGGACGTAAATAATGGCAATATTGGGACGTAAAGAACTGCAATATTGGGACTTAAAGTACTGCAGTATTGGGACGTACAGAATGGCAATATTGGGACGTAAAGAATAGCAGTATTGGGATGTAAAGGATGGCAATATTGTGACGTAAAGAATGGCAGTATTGGGACATGAACAATGGCAGTATTGGGACGTAAAGAATGGCAATATTGGGACGTAAAGAATAGCAGTACTGGGACGTAAAGGATGGCAATATTGGGACGTAAAGAATGGCAGTATTGGGACATGAACAATGGCAGTATTGGGACGCAAAGAATGGCAATATTGGGACGTAAAGAATAGCAGTATTGGGACGTAAAGGATGGCAATATTGGGACGTCAAGAATGGCAGTATTGGGCATAAACAATGGCAGTATTGGGACGTAAACAATGGCAGCATTGGGACTTAAGGAATGGCAATATTGGGTCGTAAAGAATGGCATATTTGGGACGTAGAGAATTGGCAGTATTGGGACGTAAAGAATGGCAGTATTGGGACCGTAAAGCACTGCAGTATTGGGAAGTAAAGCACTGCAGTATTGGGACGTAAAGAACAGAATGGCATCATTGGGACGTAGAATCATAGACTGCACAAATACAGAACATGGTGCACAATCAGCAAGGAGGAAATGGTTCATTAGGAGGTGAAACTCGAGCCATGTGTTGTAATGGAATCAATGGATGCATGTTTGTTTTAAGGTCACACTTGTGGTCCTTCACAGTTTTGTTGCCTCTGTACTTTATCCGTCTCTGTCTGTCTGTCTCTCCGTCTCTGCCTGTCTGTCTGTCTTGTCTGTCTGTGTCTCTCATATACACACACATGTGCGCTCGCGCGCGTGTGCGCACATACGCGTTCAATCAATATCAGTCAGGGAGGGGGGGAGGGGGGGATCAGTCGATCGATCAATCAGTCAGTTGGTTGAGCAATCAATTGATATATATACTATCTCTCTCTCTCCACACACACACACCATCACTCTCTCTCTCTCCTCATCTCTCTTCTCTCTCTCTCTCCCCTCTCTCTCTCTCTCTCTCTTCCCCTCTCCTCCTCCCTCCCTCCCTCCCTCTCTTCCTCTCTCTCTCTCTCTCTCTCTCTCCCCCCCCCTCCCTCTCTCTCCTCTCTCTCTCTCTCTTGCGCGCTATCCATCCATCCACCCCTACCAACCACACCTCTCTCTCCTCCCTCTCTCTCTCTCTCTCGCTCTCTATCCTTCTTATCCCTCTTATCTCTGCTATCCTCCCACATATAAAATATATGACACACCCTTGGGCTCCAGTGGGCTGTGAATGAAAAATGCCGGGAGAGGTTGTTTGTTGATCAATAATGCAAGAGGCCACCACCGGCCCAAGGCTCGCTATTCTGGGTTCTTGCACCCCGCAGTCGCCATAGCGACATTCACACCACCGCAACTCCACCAGCGCATTTTGTTGTTGTTGTTGATGGTGGTGGTAAAAGCTTTTTTTCGGGGCGCAGTCAGTGCGTAGACGTACTTCTTCTTTATCGACAGTTACAGGCCATATAATCGTTGCTGAAGTTTCTTGGCTGAAAATGCTATGGTTGGGTGGTGGGTTTTTTTTTCAAAATTCCATGGTTATTACAAAAAACCAGATATATTAGGGATAATTTTGGCTTAGCTTGTCTGATATGTTTGTGTGTGTGTGTGCCAGTTTCGAGTGGAAATGATCGTTAGACGTGTAGTGTTTTTGTAACAGTCGACGCGGGCTTAAAATGTAGGTTTTATGTCGTTTCTGTCGAAGCATGCATTTGGGGGGTAAAGAGGTTTAAGCTTAAGCCGAGTGAGACGATGTAAACGTGCGTGCGTGCGTACATGTGTGTGTATGTATGTGCGTGTGTGTGTGTGTGTGTGTGTGTGGCGCGCGCGCGCGAGAGAGAGAGAGAGAGAGAGAGAGAGAGAGAGAGAGAGAGAGAGAGAGAGAGAGAGAGAGAGAGAGAGAGAGAGAGAGAGAGAGAGAGAGAGAGAGAGATGAGTTGTGTGTATTCAGAGACAGGGGTGCATAGTTATGGAAAAATGATTTTGAATGCAAACGCCATGTAAACATTTGGTAAGAAAATACTCGTAACAAATATTTGCTACAAATATAAGGCTATTCTGGGTATGTGTTTGAAGAAAAAAAAGGGGGAATAACGGAAGAGATAGAGAGACAGAGAGAGAGAGAGAGAGACAGACAGACAGACAGACAGACAGACAGAGACATAGAGAGACAGAGACACAGACAGACGGAGAGAGCGTGCAAAGGCAGCTTGTAGCTGCCAACAATGTTATTAAAAAACCTTGTCATTGTTGATCGCCTTAGCAAGTTGGCTTCCCATCCGAACCCCCAGACAGGAGACATTTCATCATCCAGCGACTTTGCTGGCATTTCTGTCCTCCCAAAGCTGGCTGTCTGTCTG
>CM054134.1:55635684-55688184 GCA_028751875.1 Rapana venosa
AAATTTTCTTTCGTTTTTGTTTTGTGTCCTGTTACTTTTCCATCTTTGCTGCGTGATCTCTGGGTTGTGTGTGGGTGTGTAGTTTTCATTATGTTAGGTTATGGTTTCTGCTTTTTAAAAAAATCATGTTGCATTGCGTGGTCAGGTGTTTTTTTATATTTACGTCTGTGTGTTTTTTACCTTTTTTGTATACTGTGTAATAATATGGTGTAATGCAACAGGTTTGATCAAACTTATTATTTCAGGTTTAGATTATCATTAATATATTGAGAGAGAGATTCAGAGAGAGAGAGACAGACAGACAGACTGTACACAGAGACACAGACAGACACTCACACACACACATACCCCCCCCCCCCCCCCCCCCCCCCCCCAAGACACAGACAGACACTCACACACACACATCCCACCCCCCCCCCCCCCCCCACACCACCACACACACACGCAGGAACTCAGAGAGACACTGCAACAGACCGCGTTATTACGATGTTGTCACTCTTGATCAGCTAGCTAAACAAGTTAAGCTTCCTACCTACCTTAATGTCAGGCTGAAGGGAATGGAAAAGGTCATCATTCACAGCCGGGTTCCTTAGATTTGGTTTCTCTGGGTGGGGAGGGATGGGGGGGGGGGGGGGGGGGGGGGGGGGCATGCAGGACAGACCTTCATTGCATTGCTGCTTCCTTGAGGTCACGTCAGTGTGTTTGATGGTCTCCAGGCGTGACGGACCTCACAGTCACGGTGTGTCTGCTTTATTTCCACTTTGACAGACGGTACCAGCTTTTCGGGTTTGGGTCACTCTGCATATTCATTTTCCCTTCTGTTTTGTTTTGTTCCCTTTTGTCTGAGTTGTTACTGAGTATTAGTTTGTGAAGGGGGAGGAAATAAGAGGACGTGTTTGGAGAGAGAGAGAGAGGGAGGGAGAGAGAGAAGAGAGAGAGAGAGAGAGAGAGAGAGAGAGAGAGAAGAGAGAGAGAGAGAGAGAGAGAGAGAGAGAGAGAGAGAGGGAGGGAGAGAGAGAGAGAGGAAGGAGTGGGTAGAGATATGCAGATAGACAGACACCGACAGACAGACTCCTTCACAGGTTTTTCTGAACTCTTATCTCTGCAGTTTGTGTGACTGCAATATAATCACAGCCTGGTGATAAAGTTGTATGCTGGTTTCCTTGCCTGGCAAACATAATTGTTGTTTTGCTGATTTCCTTTCCATCTATAAGAGAATGTCATCACCTTTCACACAGCTGTGAACATCAGCCGCGTTTTGCTCTGTGTCTTCTGTTGCCTGGTTCTCTTACAGTGTAAAGTCTCGCCTATTTTTGGCTCCTTCTACAGCATTATCACATGTTGATGGGTAAAAGCCCTATTATGTGATCAACGCTGATAATTCTTTATTTGTTTTCCACCATATCCATCGTGGTTGATACTCATGGACGGTGCATGCGTTGCAGCTGGAACAGAGCTTTACTTTGATGATATTTCTCAAGTTGCTGTGTCTCCCTTTCACCGTGTGGACAAGAGCGATGCTGACAGATGTTTTCAACCATGTTTCTGGTGTACGCAAGCATTTCCTTTCCAGTGGTAGTAGGTTAGGGAATGCAGAAGTAGTTTCATGTTTGCGATTTTCTTCTTCTTTTCTTTGCAGTGGGATTTGCCAGTGTTCTCATGTTGACTTGCTTCTCAGCATCTTTAGATCAGCCACTGGAGAGACTATTTCCATTCTGTCATTTCTTTCACTTGAGTTTTTTTTTATCACTGGTGGTTGATAGAAATTTGGGAGGTAAATGTCCCTGAAGTAGTTGAAGACATTTTATAATTTGAAATTTTGTTGTTGCTTTTTTCTTCTGAATACTCGGTTATATCATACATTCCTATATGGACTTTGGTTAACGAGTGCACATTTTTGTAAGTGTTTTTTTTTTTAAGTCTGCTTAAGAATATGAAAAACTGAAAAATGAAAAAAAGTGTTGAGAGCTAACCTTCGATGTTTTCATTCTCTCATGTAATAGGAATGGACAAGCGCCATTATGCTGTAGTTCCAGCACCTTTAACGGCGAGGCGTGTTGAAATGTCACTCTGTGTCTATAGTCTCTTTCACCTAAATGGCAAGGAGCGTGCTCATGTTACCCATGCTGTTGTTCCATCACCCTCTATCTGCCACTAGAAAAATGGTCTGCTGTCATGATGTTACACACTGTGCTGTGGCTGTATCATCCTCTGTATGGTATACATGTGTAAATGTCACCCTGTTGCTTTTGCCCCATCTTACGTTATTTGGTATGGAGCGTCCTGACGTCACCCTCTGCTTTCGCTCCATCATTCGTTATTTGTCCTGACGTCACCCTCTGCTTTCGCTCCATCATTCGTTATTTGGTATGGAGCATCCTGACGTCACCCTCTGCTTTCGCTCCATCATTCGTTATTTGGTATGGAGCATCCTGACGTCACCCTCTGCTTTCGCTCCATCCTTCGTTATTTGGTATGGGGCGTCCTGACGTCACCCTCTGCTTTCGCTCCATCATTCGTTATTTGGTATGGAGCGTCCTGACGTCACCCTCTGCTTTCGCTCCATCATTCGTTATTTGGTATGGAGCGTCCTGACGTCACCCTCTGCTTTCGCTCCATCATTCGTTATTTGTCCTGATGTCACCCTCTGCTTTCGCTCCACCATTCGTTACTTGGTATGGAGCATCCTGACGTCACCCTCTGCTTTTGCTCCATCATTCGTTAGCCAGGAAGGGAGTGCTAGTGTAGTAATGCTGCTGATGCTGCTGTACAGTTCTTAACGTTCTCTCAGAAAAGCATTGAGAAGTATTTTTGGATGCTGTTCTGTATCTTTCCTTCCTTGTCATTGAGGGAGGTCTTCCCTGTTATCCCGCTCCTACAGCCTTTTCTCAGTTACACGAAATGAGAGAGAGAGAGAGAGAGAGAGAGAGAGAGAGAGAGAGAGAGAGAGAGAGAGAGAGAGAGAGAGACAGACAGACAGACAGAGAACTGAACTGAACTGAACACTGAAAGTAATTTATTGCCATTAACAATACAGTCTTTTTGGCAAGGAGCACAGTTTGAACACAATTTAAACAGTATGCTTGTTGCAACAAGGAAGTAATAAAAACCGAAAAGAGGAAAAGGAATCTCCAATAACTACATTCAACCGAATGTCTTAATTGTTATCATACATTACTTGTTATCAGAAACTTGCGCGCCACACACACACACGACACACACACACACACACACACACACACACACACACACACACACACACACACACACACACACACACACACACACACACACACAACACACACACTAGATAGATGGCTTGATGAAAAAAAGCAAATGCACTGCTTATTCAATGTACCATCTGAAAATAAAAGTTTGACTTGACTTGACTTGACTTGACTTCACACACACACACACACAAACAAACTCATCTCCCCCCCCCCCCCCCCCCCCCCCCCCCCCCCCCCCCCCCCCCCCCCAGTGTCGTGTTTCCCGCAAATCAGTAACAGTGTGGGACAAATCGACCACCCGACCCTCACATTCAAATAAGGCAATTTAGCTAAGAGAGTTCGTATTCCACAAATATGGAAAACAAAATAGTGTTAAATTGAGAGAGAGAGAGAGAGAGAGAGAGAGAGAGAGAGAGAGAGAGAGAGAGAGAGAGAGAGAGAGAGAGAGAGAGAGAGAGAGAGAGCACGATTGATCGATTGTTCTATCGAATGTTTGATTGCTGTCTACATTCTGTTCTGTCAGCTTTTCAGCATACGCTTAGGAAGTATTCAAGTTTGCTTTTTCTTAGAGGACAATTGATATTTTAAAACACGTGTACTGAAAATACACCCTTTTGAGGAAACGATGACCGTAACTTGTTATCGGTGAGAAAAAGGTCCAGTAATGAGCATTAGTATGCATGTTAAATTGAATCTCGTAAATGGTTTAATAAAAGAAACATTGCTCTGTTCTGTACTAGTTCACCTCATAATGACATGGCCTGGGAATCAAAATGGTTGATGTGCACTGTGGTGCCTCCCCCAGTGGGCAGAATGTCTCCAGATACATGGAAGTTGTTGATGATTGTCCTCCGCTTTAGTAGCCGCTCTTAAAAACCTATTTGCCTTAATGCTCTCTGTTCGAGCAATTAGCCGAAGTGGGGCGGACTTTGACGCTAACCGCTTCTTAATGGAGGAATGAATGAATTACCACCTGCTTGCAAAGCGATTAGCGCAAAGTAAGCAGTAGAATGCGGAGAGTGCTCCAGGTTAGGCATTAGCAGCTAGGAAGAATTGAGACGGTCTGGGTCAGATCGTGCTGTTCTTGTGCATGTGGTGTGTCCTAGAGTTTGGTGGGAGGTGAGAAATGGAGCATTTATCATCATCGTTGTCGTCGTCGCTATCATCGTCGTCTTGTCATCATCACATTCATCGTCATCATCATCATCATCACCACCACCATCATCACATTCTTCATCCTCCTCCTCCTTCTCCTCCTCCTCCTCCTCATCACCACCACCACCACCACCAATCATCATCATCATCATCATCATCATCATCATCATCATCATCAATCATGTAGCACCTATCCAAATACTAAAGGTGCATTACAGTATGTTCTGTCCCTATCCTCCCATTCCTTTCCTTCACTTCTCCTTTATCCATCTCCTACGCGAGCGCGTACTTCCACACCCCCCACCCCCCCAACACACACACAACACAACACAACACAACAACACACCCTTTTGAAATCAAGTATCACTCAGAGTAAGCGACAGTATAAAAAAAAAGGAAAGCTTTTTACTGTATTCACACTCACTCCGATGATTTGACAGGGGAGGATAACCATTTCAGAGGTATGGGAGGGGGGAGGGCCTGTGTGTAACATTCCCCTGTCACCCCCAGGACTGCAGCCCATTATGCCCAACAGTGAAAATGCCAGTTTTTATATGTGGCACGCGGAAATTGAACTCACAACCTTCCGCGTGGAAATGTAACACGCCATGAATGGAGTTTCACAGTCCCCTAGGGCGAAGTGATGTAAAGGCATTCAGCGCAGCTAGCAGTGATAGGGTTGCTGGTCATTGGTTTCCCTGGCTGATGGTCATGGAGATTGGAAAGCCAATTAATGGTGGGAGTGCTAGAGGGCGACAGACGGAAAGCACTGTCATGGCTTTCAGCTCATCAGTGAATTGTTCAGAGAACTGCTTGTTTTGATGAGGCTGTTAAAAAACAGGCAGGCATAAAATTCTGTTGCATTCAGCAGAAATTGCAATGATTAATTCATATAAAAAAAACCAAGTTCACAAGATTTGTTTTTATATCATTGCAAGAATGGTTATCGATGACATGAATCTAAAATTCATCAGTAGTACTACTGGGTTTTTTAGTATATAAATCACTTTTACTATTCTGTTTATCAAAAATGTACGTGTCGTGAGTTTCTGTTCTGCTGAAATGGAACAGGCAGTTTAACTAATGTGGCTAGAAGGAATCCAGAGTGTACATTTTACCATAGTCAGTCATGCTTTCATTTCCATCGCCACTTTGCCAGTCACATGTCATTTGACGTATTTCGTGGTCATTTGCTGCGAGTGTAAGCAGAGTCCTGCCACCATGTGAGCCTCCGTCAGACACAGCAGTTTGCCAGGATGGTATACTGCGTGCTGCGCGTTTGCAGTTTTGTTGGACATTCATTATTTTTTCATCACCAGCCACACGTCAACAACCTGGAACCTTGCTTCCTGTTCCACCATTCTGAACACACTGAACAAACGAACTAGGCTATTTGATCCTCTTTCAACAAACGTTTCTGTATGGAAGTTTCAAAACATTTCTAAAGGCTGTGTTCGAGTTTTCGTTTTGTTTTCTGAATGTCTGCTGAAGGATAGGAATTAGTTTACTTAAAGGTATTTTGTTCACGGGAACTATTTGACTGTGAAAGTGAACACTCGTGATAGGATATGCCTCTTGTCACCTTGAGAGCCAAAAATTGATTTGCTATGTGTTGTTAGACTTACCAGAATTTACTATAAAAAAAAAAACCCACACACACACAACAACAACCAGACAAACAAAAAAAGTAAAACAATCCTAAACTATTCTGCTCACAATATGAATGTCCTATTATTATCATCAAAATTAGCCATGAAATCAAGTACATGTTGTGACTGATTACCATTGTTGCAATTGTCTTTATCAATGAAATCATGATCTGACACATCTTTGTCAAGATTCTGCTATGAAAAATTTACTTGCGGTATTCACGGTACGCCAACAGAGCTAGGTAACCTTTCACTTCAACATCTCTTGAACATAGCTTTACACAGCAAAGAACACTGTGCACAGCAACACTCTTCAAGCTGTATATGGTTGCACAGTTATAATCTGAGATTTTAAAGGGTTACAAAGCAGCAGCCCCAGTATGGGCCCTGTGGTCAGCGGGACTAAGATTGGATTGGATCGGAAGCTGTATGTAGTCTTGTCCCTGAGTTGGGCTAATACAGACGTCAACTCCCTGCAGATTAAGCCGCGTATGGTAGAAGGCAGTTTTGCAGGGATCAGGTGGCATGCAGGCAGACATGGGGTCCTGTGACGGTACCCTCTCTGGAGGGAGAAGCTCCCAGGGTGCGGTGGGTAGTGTGAAATAGTTCATACATTCTCCCCTTTGGGGTTGCCTGGGGGCTTGTCAGTATTTTATAAATAGCATCCCCACCTTTTGAAATTTCTGTGCTAGGAATTCCCTCTTTTTTTATCCTTCTGTTTGTTTCTGCCTTGTTCCTTTTCTTCCTGTCACCTCCTTCTTGTCTATTTTCTGCCTTGGTTCGCACCTGCCTTTTCTCCCAGAAAGACTTAAAAGATAACTTTTCTGTCCCCTACCGAAGTTGGATACGCTGGGCCTGACTTGTTAGGCGCTTAGCGGCAGCGCAACGCATTTTCGCTCATATGACAAACAACATTAGTTGACGTCTGGGAGTTCGACGACGAAGAAGAAGCTCAAGTATTCAAAGTCTCAAAGTTTCCTTTCACTTGAAATCCAAAGCTGCATTCTCTAAAAACATGTATCCTAAACATATTTTTTGGAAGGCAGGGAAGCGTTGTGTGTGTGTGTGTGTGTGTGTGTGTGTGTGTGTTGTGTGGTGTGTGTTGTGTTGTGTGGTGTGTGTGCATTGTTCATGCACTCAAAACTCAGGGAGATTGGGTTCACCCCTGTCGTCCATATTGCAGATGGTTAATATCTGGTATCATCATTTTACATCTGACAGGTGTAAGTTTTTGTTGGGGCTTGCATGGAGGGCAGTAGCTGGAATTAATTTCATGCATTTCATGCATTTTTCATTCTAAAAAAAAAATTCCAGTTGTAATCAGAGATGAAGAAACAAACAGTAATCAGGAAAAATGTGTTTGGCAAAAATAATGCTGTTTTGACATGAAACACCCTCCCTCTCCCCTCCCCCCCCCTCTCTCTCTCTCACCCCCTCCCTCCCACCCTCCCTTTCTCTCTCTCTCCCTCTCCTCCCTCCCCTCCCTCCCCTCTCTCTCATTTCATAGAACATGTTTGTGCTGGGGAGTGTTTGCCGTCAATATATTAGGAACTCATCTCTTATGCATGCGCTTAATGCATGTATGCACTCACTCGCGTCCTTAGAAGCCTCTACATCAGTGCAGAAAAAACCCATACTTCTTCCTCGTGGTCGTCGAACGCTCATACAGCAACTATTGTTGCTTGTCCCATGAGCCAAAATGCGTTGCGCTGCCGTTAAGCGCGTAACACGTCAAGCTCAGTGTATCCGACTTCGATATGGGAGAGAATTGTTACACGTCTTTCTTGAAAAAACACAGTATGGGATATGGGAGAGAATTGTTACACGTCTTTCTTGAAAAAACACAGTATGGGATATGGGAGAGAATTGTTACACGTCTTTCTTGAAAAAACACAGTATGGGATATGGAAGAGAATTGTTACACGTCTTTCTTGAAAAAACACAGTATGGGATATGGGAGAGAATTGTTACACGTCTTTCTTGAAAAAACACAGTATGGGATATGGGAGAGAATTGTTACACGTCTTTCTTGAAAAATACAACAGAGTATGGGATATGGGAGAGAATTGTTACACGTCTTTCTTGAAAAAACAGAGTACGGCATATGGGAGAGAATTGTTACAAGTCTTTCTTGAAAATAAGCAGAGTATGGGATATGGGAGAGAATTGTTACAAGTCTTTCTTGAAAATAGCAGAGTATGGGATATGGGAGAGAATTGTTACAAGCCTCTCTTGAAAAAAAAAAGCAGAGTATGGGATATGGGAGATAATTGTTACAAGTCTTTCTTAAAAAAACAGAGTATGGGATATGGGAGAGAATTGTTACAAGTCTCTCTTGAAAAAAAGCAAGAGTATGGACACCTAGAAGGCAGAAGATAGACAAGGAGGTGGGTGACACGATGAAAAGGAACGAGGCAGAAACATAGAGGGATAGAAAAGAGGCAACCTCCAGCGCAGAATTTCCAGAAGGTGGGGTTGCTGTTGATACTGATAGGCCCCCAGCATCCCCATGGGGGAGATGCATTCATGCAAGAATAGCTATTCAAGCTACTCACACACACAAGCACACACAGAGCACACAGAAGAAAGAGAGAGAACAGAGAGAGAGAGAGAGAGACGAACAGAAGAGAAGAGCAGAGAGAGAGAGAGAGAACGCCAAAACGAACAGAGAAAGAAAGAGAGAACATAAAGACGCTTAAATGGCCCTTAATCGTTTTCCCTTCAAAGGTGGACAAAGATAAAACACGCCTTTTTGCAGAGGGCCGGGAGGCAGCCAAGATCCTATAATCGTTGTCACTTCCAAGCTTGACAAAGACAAAAGTCCCTCCCTTCAAAAACCTCAAAACTCCCTCTCGCCCATCTTCCCCGACATGCTAACCTTCCCGCCCCCCCCACAAAGGTTGCCTCCCTTTTGTTTCTCCCTCGTCCTCCTCCTCCTCTTCCTCTCCTGTGCCCATTCATTTCAACCTTTCTTCCTTCCGTGCTGCATGCAATCAGGGGGGGAGGGGAGGCAACTTCTTTGCATGATGCTATTAATTGTAGGAGGTTTAGTTCAGGAGGTTGGGCAAGACATCAAAGGGGGGCTTCCTGTCAAACAGCCATCCGATTGATGTGTGGGGGACTACTGGAGAGCATGGCAGCAAGATTTTGTTGTTGTTTTTCTTCTTCTTCGTGTCATTGACGTGACAACCAATATGTATTCATGTTGCCTTCGTCTATAAACTGGTGGTTCACTGCTGTTTGGATTTTCAGCAGTGTATTGTCATTTATTTCAAACCTAACTTTTCCCCCTCCTCTTTCATCTCAAAACTGCCCCTGCTGCCTTCAACAGCCAAATCCCATTACCCTGCCAAAGCCTACAACCTGTGTGTGTGTTTGTGTGTGTGTGTGTGTGTGTGTAGGTGCGTACATTTGAATTTTGTTTAAGCTTTTGGTATGTTTGTCCGTCGTATCCGACGATGACCTCCAAAACAGCAGAGGAGGCATCTGCTGTTTCGGAAACTGGGCAGAAATTTGATTATAGTGGAAATGCCTTGCCCACAGTACATCCCCACTCTCTCGGCCAAGTGGGCATAAGGACAGTCAGCGTTGGAGATGTTCTCCAAAGGCCAACTAGCCCCCAGGGCTGCAGCACATAAGGACTGTGCGAGTCAAGCCTCCTAATCAGAGAGTCATAGTCGATCACTAATGACTAAGCTGTAAAGTGGAATTCCATGAGTGGGAAAGCCACTGGTCATACAGCCTCTCACTTTGCTGTTGTTGCCCCCAGCGTCAATGGTTTAATCAAGAACTGTGATAAAGCCCAGGCGCTTGGCTGCATGACTCTGTAAGAATATGTTGAATGCTGTAAGAATATGTTGAATGCAAGCGCTCTGATTTGTCTTTGCAAGATATAGCACTATACAAATTCCTTTAAAAAAAATTATTATTATTATTATTATTATTATTATTGTTGTTGTTGTTGTTGTTGGTTGTTAGTGCAGGTGGTGGTGGTAGTGGTTGTGTGTGTGTGAGTGTGTGTGGTGGCAGTGACGGCTTTAAAAAAAAGATGTTTCGTTCCTTGGCTAGAGATATGAGGTTCACCAGTAGTGAGATTTTTTGCGTCTACAACTGGGTTTTTGTTGTTGTTGTTGTTGTTTGCCTTCCATTAAGGTAGCCACATTCCAACATTGGGGATGGTGTCTGAACATGACACTAGTGTGCATGTTTTTTTTGTTTTTTTTAAATTGTCATCCCTGGCACGCAATGGCCTTTTCCAAAACGCAGAACGTGTGCAAAATGCTCTGTGTGGGACATCATTTTATAGTCTTATCTGGAGAACTTTTCAGGAGAGTGGAGTCAGTACTGATGTTAACTCCAGGTAAAAAAAATCCCCTTGAATTAGTCTTGGTAGTGGCTTGAACCTGGGCCATCAGATTACGAGCTCAAGAAGATACCCCCCCAAAAAAAACCCCCAAACAAACAAACAAAAAACCCATCCATAGTTTCCTTTAATAATTTCCTTTCCTTCTGTGTGCTTTCAGGACAACGAGGCAGAGAAACTTCAGCGAGTGCAGGAGAACCTGGAGTGGGAATCCCAGTGGTGGACCCCCAAGGAAAAAGGCGGCAAAGACAGCTGGAAAGTCTTCGACACACAGGTCAGTTGGCCCTGGCCTTAACAGTGAGGAGGGCAGGGTGCTTGCTCTCTCTCTCTCTCTCTCTCTCTCTCTCTCTCTCTCTCTCTCTCTCTCTCTCTCTCTCTCTCTCTTCTCTCTCTCTCTCTCTCTCTCTCTCTCTCTCTCTCTTTTCTCTCTCTCTCCCCTCCTCTCCTCTCTCTCTCTCCCCCCCCTTCCCCCTTCCTCTCTCCCTCTGTGGACGGGATAGCCTAGTGGTTAGAACATTGCGCTCGCAATCTGACGACCCGGGTTCAATTCCTGTTCAAGGGGATATATTCCCCTGGAGTTAACATCATTGCAGACTCCACTCTCCCCAAAAGTCCTTTGGATGAGACTATAAACTGAGGCCCCGTGTGCAAACATGCAGAACATCTTGCGCACATGTTAAATCCTGTTCCGCTTTTCGTAAGAGTAGGCCATTGTGTGCCGGAGGGAACAGATGACAGAATTTACAAAAACTGCATACACGCGGGGACTGGATGTAAAAAAGCACATTAGTGCTTATTCCATATCATTGATATAAAAGAATAAAATGAAAAAGAAAATGTGTGTGTGGTCAACTTATATTTTTTCTTCTTTTATTTTTTACTTTGTAGTAAAGTTTTCTGATAAACGGGCAGTAACGCCTCGAAGTATGTGTCTTTGATTGATTTGATAAACTGATATGTTATTGTTCATTGACTGTTAGGCATTCCCCAGCTTAATACTCAGGGGGTCACCAAGAATATGCCCTCATGTCTCACGCATCACACTTGGAAAACACAGGGAGACCATAAGTACACACCTGATGACAAGTTTGCATGTAGAGTTTTTTTCACGTACCTTGCCCTATCCTCTGCCGTACTTCATCCGCAGAGGACTTTTTTTTCTCCTTTGATGAAGAGTATAGCTTCTTGTGCTAAGAGCTTGTTATGGATGGAGACAATCTTAGAGCTGACTTTGAAGGATTTGAATTCTAACATTTTTCCATCTGTCATAGACTCGGAAGACTTAAACATTATAGTCATGTGTAATTAATTTTCGTGTTAATTCATGTAAGTAAAAATGTCTTTGGTTTTTAAACATTGTTTATTCAATACACATCTTAAACGGTACAGCAGGGAAAAAGGCATCAAACTATGTGAAATTAGTTTCATATCATATTGTAATACAAATTGATTGTAAATACCCATTCAGCCTGTCTTTCCTGGGCTGCGGCATAAACACCACCATTTAAATGATTTTTTTTTCAGTTGAAATAAAATTCAATATTCATAAGAAAGAAATAGTTTCTAGTTGCCGGTAAACAACTAGAAACTTTTTTTCTAAATGAATATTGAATTTTTATTTTCTGCTGTATGTATTTCCAGAAACCAGCAAGAAAACGAAAGATGGTGGGAGGAGGACTGGCATGAGGACGAGTGGTGGTCACCTAAAGACAGCAGCAGACAGCGTCAGCAGCAGCAGCGGCAGCAGCAGCTCCAAGACAACCCACCCCAGTAGTGCCAAGAAGACAACCGACTCCAGTGTCAAGAAGGCCAGCCATCCTGTTGTCAAGAAAAAGAAAGGTGAGGACCAAAGCGATGTTGCCAACAAGGTTGATAGTCCCGCCACTGTCGCCCCGAAGGATTCTCCTAGACAGCAAGATGCACAGGAGCAGCCCCAGGCTCTGCCTCTGGTCGGTGCCTCAGAAGAGGACAAGTCCGGCTTTTTCCTGAAGGAGAACAGTGCAGTATCCAAGAGCCATGAAGAGGAGCAGGACAAGCAGGAAGACGTTCCTGTGGCGGAGACCCCCCGGGAGAAGGTGAGCCCTGGCCTGAAGGGGGACATCATGATCAGTCCTTTCGAGGACCCCAAGCCAGGCCCCTACAGCGGTGCCCGGGATGAGCCCCCAGTGTGCAGCAGTGGGAGTATCACCAGCTGACTGGCTTTGGCAAGTACATCGACCAGGGCAAAGACAAGGACAGTGACAACATGGAGGCGCAGACGCCCAAACCCAGTGAAGTCAAGCAGGCGAAGAATGAAGAAGGACGCGGAGAAAGAAGAATACATGAAGAAGAAAGTGGAACACTTGCAGGAAGAAATCCAGGAGAAGGAAGAAGACAGGGTGGTGAAGATACCCGAAGAGAACAAGTACAAGGTGGTGGACCAGTTTTACGGATTCGGTCTGGAATCCGGAGCAGGTGCATCCCCATCCATCACTACCACCACCTCCTCCTCCGCGCCGCTGCTGACAAAGCAGGACAACCTGTGAAAGCCACTGAGGCCCCTGAAGCACCACAGCTGGCAGACAGTGAAGAGAGGAGGAGGAGAAGCAAACCAAGGAAAACTACAACAAAGGAATCATCTACGATGTCGTGCCAGGCTCCCCAGAGCTGACCCACTCTGTGAAGAAAGACCTTGTCCACTCTGGAAATTACGCTCTGGGCGACCAAATTCCTCCTGTGAAGAAGGCGCAGAGCCACTCCTCAGTGAAGAAGGACCTAGCAAGGAATACTCGGACGAGGACATCGCCAGCACCAAGACCAATCTGCAGACCAGTCCCAACCCTCCGCCTCCCGGCCTTGCGGAGGAGAAGAAGAATCCGGAGACCACGTCCACGGCTCCGCACAAAGCTTCTGGCAAGAGCAGACTCGGCCCAGATCTACATCAAGTCCCATCCACTAAGTACTGATGTTGTTCAGTGAATCTGGGTGTTGTTGGCTTTGAACACAGTTAGTGGCGTGAACCTCACTCTTGATGTCATTGTGTTGGTTCGGTCCGTGTTTCTTGGATGGATGTTGACGCACCCCTTAGAATCTTTGACTGTTTGTATCATAGCATTGTTGGTAGTCCCCTTAGTCCTTCAGTATGACACACTTTAGTTACTGCCTGGAAAAGACGTAATTGTCAGAAAAAGAAAAGAGGAAAATATTCTTACTTTCTATTTGAATAACCACACAGAATAAAACTGAAGGATTTAATTTCCATTTTTAGATAAGTTGGTTTGTCCCCCCTTTTAAAAAAAAAAATCAAGAATAAACCCAGAGAAACAAAGAAAAACCCCAAACACAAAACCTGAACTTAACAACAACAACAAACATGTTTACTATAAAAAAAAAAGTCAAAATTCCATAGGAGTTTTGTTTTAATTTTGAGTGATCTGGAAGAGTTATCAGAGTATTGCACAATTCTACATTTGGTACCTCACATTTACCCCCCCTCCCCCTCCCCACCCACAACAATCTCTTTGTAGATGATTTACCAGCTGTAATACTCAGTGACCATGTGATGGGTTGGGTGCATGCTGGGTAGTTTTGAGTAGTTATGACCCATCACTTGCTGATATGAATTAGTGCCTGCGATGTACAGACTTCATCTTTTGGGTAAATAGGAGTAAGGCACTGGCAGGTTTGCACATAAATAGTCTGGGAATGGTTAAAAAAACCAACCATCCCTACCTTCAATCCACCAGGTTCTGCCGAGATACAAGATTTAAACTAATGACCAATGGGGTCAAAATCACATGGATTGCCTAAATGATCAAAGATACTTTTTCTGAATGAGTGAAAATTATTCCATAACTCCATTGAGTCACTTCTTGCATGGTGTTAAAGGGCACTCTCTGAAGCTGACACATGTCCATGACCACCCTTGTACAACTAGAAAGCTCAGTAAACTGTCAAAATTGTAAAGTTGTGAAGTTTATTTGCAGGCACACTGAGTTTGTGTGTCAGACACTTTCCAGTCTGGGTGGCACCAAGCAGATTAATTGAAGGGGCAGATGCTTGATTTCATTAGTCAGATCATGTACAAACCATCAGCGTCTTAATATCATCTGCATATATTTGCATACGCTGAATCAAATGTGTGTGTAAGAGATCATATAATTCATATGTTGATGAGAGTAGAAACGTGAAAACATCTGCATACATGTAAGATTTTACCAGCATGTGTGGGGCTGTTCATTCAATAAACAAAGCATCTATTCGATGGTTTTTGTACAGATGTTGTGTAGAGTATGGAACTATTCTCATGCAGTGACCATTCTTGTGGGAAAACAGCCCTATAGGTGACACAGGCATGGTGTCTAGTCTAAGGAGCTTACCGAGGTTGAAATTAATGATGGATGTCACTTGATAGCCTCCCTTATATAAAAGGTAGCCTGGTACCTCTCCGTGTTATCATATAGTGATGTTTAGTTAGGAGCAAAGAGATATCCCAGGTGAAGCAATTGTTTTAGTGTCCTTCCCTGATCAAGACTTTCTGTGATGACTGAAGTGAATTAATTCTTGATGAAAGATGGCCATGATAGACTGACTGCATGGTGCTGTTTTAAAAAAATCACATTATCATTTGTTATCACTACTAATGTGATCTGTGTTGATAGAAGACCCATCTGCTGCATCTTTATTATCATTTTTTAAAAAATAATTTTTTCTTGTTTTGGTTTTTTCGACCTTGCACAATGGATTGGATCTGTCATGAGAATGGATTGCATCTGTCATGAGAATGATTGGACCTGTCATGAGAATGGATTGAATCTGTCATAAGAATGGGTTTGACCTGGCATGAGCTACCCCAGTTTAAGCCTTTTTATTTAAATTGCTGCACTTGTGTTTGTAGTCCAGCACATGCCTTTGTTGGGATTTAAAAAAAAGTGTTTTGATGGTTTTAAATTGTTGGTGTAGTTGGTTCTTTTGTGAGTGAATGTCTCTTTCATATATTGGTGTTCTCCACTCATTTTTTAAAATCTAGCTTTTACTTTTACTTTGAGTAGTGTGTTCACACATATGTTTTTATTTTAAGACACAATTTGGCTTTTCAATTTTTTTTTTATAGTTTAGTCTAAAGACAGTGGTTGAAATGGTGTTTTTATAAATAAGGGAATCGCAAACAGACCATGTTCAGAATAAAGATGGGTCAGTGGAAGAATTATTGATACAATTTTTAACGTTTTAATTACTTCTGATGTACTTACTAATTTTGAACTTGACATTAAACTGTCATTACTGATGTTCAGCCAAATTGGTCATTTTATTTTTTGGGTCTACTAATGAACAGTGGGACAAATTATGAGCTTTCAAAGTGAAAGTTGTAAATAACTGAAGTACAATATCCAGATGGGGTTGGTCTTTTTATCCATCAAGAACAGTCTTATACCATTACCACTGCTAGCCAAATGTTTATCTTGAAATGATGATTATATGATGTGTTGTCTTTCTTTTCTTTACCCCACAGTCTGTGTTGTTTTCTCATTTTTCTTCCTTTGTTTTGGTCAGTGTCTAGAAATCTAATTCTTACAAAATGTGTCTGCATGAAATGGAAGATTGTATACACTTTGTATGACTGTACTTGTGTTTTCATGTTGTTAACAATAAAAGCACAGATAAAAACATGTTGAAGGCACAAACAGAAGTGCAGAACCATGTGACAATTGTAATGTTGTTCAGAAATGCTGTACAAGCAGAGACCTCTTGAGTCTACCCTCTTGAAAAAAAAAAGAAACAAAACATTTTCTGCAACTGAATTGACAGTTTGTGAAAATGACTACAAGTTCCTGCAGAAGACATGACTTTTTTCTGAAAACTATAATTTTACTTGAATTCCACAGGAAATAGGTGTGTTGATAATGTTCTTCAGCATTTTGTTGTTCACTCAGTTGTGTGTATAAGTTATTACTTTTTTTTCATTAGGAAAGTGAAGTTAAAGAGAACTTTACTACTTTTGAACTGAAAGAGAATAATTGAAATTCAAATGATAACAATTTCAGCTGGGTCTGTTAAATGTTGATGCGTTGTTTTAACAATAAAACAGTTGTACAAATATTCAGTTCTAAAAGTGTACAAACTTTTGTTAGTCCTTTAATTGGATTTGCAAAGAAAGAAAGAAACCTTTCCATTACAATAGGTACACTTGTTTCATTAACTAGAATGTAAAGTGTAATTTTATGCCTGCTTACTGTCTGCACAGCTAACAATCTTTTTTCTCTTTCTGTGTTGTTTTTGCGCTAGCCTTCTGCAAACTGGATGAGGAATGTCGCAAAGGACGCATGTGCAGAAACGGATTCTGCGTGTGTCTGCCCAGTGATGGCTGCCAGGGTCACTATAAGCCAGTGTGTGGCTCTGACGGTGTCCAGTACCCCAGCTTCTGTGAACTGCACCGCACAGCGTGTGTGAAGCATGAGCACATCAAGGTCGATTACGCTGGCAAATGCTTCATGAAACGTAAGTCCATATGTGTCATTTGGTTGGTTTTTTTACCTTCAAGTCATTTCTGGTTTTGCACCACGTAAGCTACCAAGTCCTCATTTTCAGGTCTTTGTTGAACATTGTATTTTGATGAGTGGAGGAAGCTGGTTGCAAAATCTTCAGTGGTGCTGCAATGGTCTGCAAGACTATGGGATAAGTGAAGGTGAAGGAATTTAGAGTTGACACCATGGGTAAGGTTTGCCCAGCTTCCTTGGAGGTAGAAGCCAGAGATATACATATACCTTCCTTGTGGAAATAAGTTTTAAAGAATAAAGAGACTTGTTCAGTGCCTCCCATTACACGTTTCAACGTCCTATATTTTTTTTGTTTTTTCATCTGCTGAGAGCTATCTGTCACTGTCCTGGAATCGGTAGATTCTGAAGATGTATTTCTCAGGGTATCGGGGACCCTGTTCCTGACTTGTGAGGTCATCTTGAATGTTTTTATTTATTTTATATTTTATTTTATTATTTATTTATTTATTGATTCATTCATTCATTCATTTACTCACTGTAATATTTGCTACAAGTTGCCTTTTCAAAATGCCTGAGAGGTTCATATGTGGAACTCTTTATTTGTTTGGTGTTTCTGTAATCAAGTAATTGTGGCTTCTTTATTTATTTAATTTGACAAATGCACTCCTTGTTTTGTCTCCCTATTTGTTTTCCTACAGTGACACACTGATTGTATTAGGAGTTTACACTGTTATTTTTTTTCTCAAAAAAATACTATTATCAGTATTTATTACTGGGATTATTTGTTCATATGACAAACAGCAGTTATATTGACAGAGGATTTAGCTCACAATTTAAAAAGTTAGTGAATAATTCTGGTTTGGCTGGAGATTTTTCATCTATGAGATTTCCCCGGTTGATGCAAGTTCAGGCTTGCAGTGGTTTAATCCACTTATGAGTATGTGCATTTAGGATGAAAGAAGTGTGCGTGTTAACAAGAGAAATTACACCACATACTTCAGAATTTACAGAATAAGTCAAGTCAAGTAAAAAAACACAAACACCCAACACTTTAATGAATAATGAATGTGCCTGGCATGTATTGTTAGTTGGAGATTTTTTTATAAAAAAAAAGGCTAAACAATACCTTTCTCACTTTGGATATTGTGTTTTACCTCTCTGTCCTTTAATCCCACATGTTGTAAACTTTAGTAAGCAGGAGGGGTGAGGCGCATTTTTACCGTAAATCCATTGCTTGAAAAGCCACCTTGGAGATGCAGCCCTTTGTATACACTATCATGCCAAATTCCGATGTGCTGGTCCTGACTTGTCAGTTGCATAATGGTAGCACAATGCATTTTGCTCATATTACAGACACCAATAGCTGTTGTCGGGGCATTCAATGACGATGAAGAAGACAAAATGCCTCACCTGTGGTAGCTGTCCACATGACATGTCAGTCTCTGCACTCTGGGAACTGTCAACACCAGTAGGTGACAGGGTCAACAAGGGACAGCACTATCCAGATCTTTTTTAAATTTTTACTGATAATTTTCTTTGTACATGTGATGCAGACAGATTCTCAAGAGAGAAAGGAAAATCATTTCTGATGAAATGTCTCTCTATCTCTCTTTCTTCATCATAACAAAAGAAACCCCTCCTCTTTCATGCTATTTTGTAGCTTCCTGCTGTATGTGACTGATCTCTGCTTGAAACTCACTGATAATACCTATCATTAACAACCTGTTTGAACTGTGATTTCCAGATGCCAGTGAGATGCAGAAAATCCAGGAGGAAAATTACAAAGATCACCTCCTTCCCAAAGCCAAGACCAGCTTGGGGACGCCAACAGCAAGGACGATCACAGCAGTTATGAAGATGGCGACTACGAAGAGGATGACTACAGCTATGATGACGATGAGGAGGAGGCTGTGAAGAGTGATGGAAACCAGAATGACGACAAGAGCAAAGATGAGGTTGACAAATGGCTGCACAGCAACACCAAGAAGATCACTCTGGATTCCAAAAGATCTACAATTTGTCTAAGGACCTGAAGAAAGGTAAGGCCCTGTGCAGTTTGGTTTTCATTTGTATTTAATTTCAAACACTGATGAAATATTACTGGATAGATTCACTTGAAAATTGCACACTATATATGGATGAAGCTTTTATCAATTGATTAATGAATCATTGTATGTCTATAGTGAAAGTTATTACCAAATTCCAAATTTCAAATTCTTTATTTCCTGTCATCCCTTTAGGGATATGGAGGATTTTTACACAATATCAGTGAACAAAAATCATAACTGAACAACATACATGCACCATGTAGACTGGATATTTGAACACATTACTGTAGAACAACAACCGTCTGTTTATTCACATATCAAAATTCTTTGAACAGTGTTTGCATGTTATTTCTGATAGTATCAATCATTTTAAACAACACTGTGCAGAGTTTTCTTATTTGATGAAGAAAAGAGTTGTTCATACTTCAAAGTGTACCTATTCCATTAGTTAAAATGGGGGTAATTGTTGCTTGGTCCTGTGATGCTGGTTTGCGCTATCATATATTTACTTGTTGATTGTTTTTTGCCATGCGTGCTTGTAACCTACAGGAATTTTTCGCCCTTTTGAGATATTAAAGATTTCGTATTCATAATCCTTGTGTTTGCAGCATCCTCCAAGAAAGCGACGGAGCATGACAACAGCGTGGATCCCTCCCCTTGGGACCACGTGGAGGAGGAAACAGGACAGGAGTTCAAGTCCCAGGGAAGCCAGCAAGACCAGGACAGTGCCGCTGCTGCGGCGACTCGGCAGACTACCAGTCTGATGGGGGCTACAAGGAGTGCACCAGGGAGGAGCTGAGCAAGTTCAAGCTGCAGCTGCTGGCCTTTCACTGCAAGCGCTTCCAGGAGCCCGACTGCAAGCTGGAGGTGAAGGAAGGTGAGTGAGGGAAGAAGGGATGGGGGATGTGTGTTGATGTAGGCATGGTTCGCTCCGTTTTTTTTGACGAGTTGTATGGACTGGTGTACATGTTGGTTTGACGCTGTTTATATATCTATTTTGAGAGTTATAGCCATTGTTTGTTCTGTTTTGACAGAAATATGGACTGGTGACGCAATGCTTGGTACTGTTTAGTATTATTTTGACAGTTATAAGCATTAATTGGAACTGTTTGTTCTGTTTTGACAGTAATATGGACTGGTGACATGTTGGTTGATGCTGTTAATGACTCTTTTGACAGTTATAAGCATTAATTGGAACTGTTTGTTCTGTTTTGATAGTAATATGGACTGGTGACGCAATGCTTGGTACTGTTTATTATTATTTTGACAGTTATAACCATTAATTGGAACTGTTCTGTTTTGACAGTAATATAGACTGGTGACATAATGCTTGGTACTGTTTATTATTATTTTGACAGTTATAAGCATACTGTTTGTTCAGTTTTGACAGTAATATGGACTAGTGATGCAATGGTTGGCATTGCTGTTCATGTCATTTTGACAGACATGAAGTCTAATGGATTTTTAAAAATTATTATTTGTCTTAATTTTTCAGAGTAACAATTGTGCCAAAGACTTTGGTAACACATGAGGGCATTGATAATAAATATAACAAATTAGAAAAAGTCATATGACTGTGAAAACCAATCAGCATGTTTGTAAGATTTACAAGCCAATCAGAAGGTTTAATTGCAAATCTTTACCTCTGTAACGGTGTCAATACTTTTATGATGTACAAAAATCATAATCCGTTTTTAAAAAAATGAAACAGGTTTTCATGAGGGTTGCATTCCAGAAATGGTGATGGGCTTATTTCACTTTTAACAGTGCAGAAGTAGCAGCATAGAATCGTTAGCTGAGGGCTCCATTTCATATGGCTTATAGTCTGTTCTTGAATGTATGGTTAGAAGTTATTTTAACTGACAGATATGAATGATAGATGACTAGAATTCTCTTCGGACACCTGCAGCCAGTGATATTACCCAAACTGTCCTGAAGAACAGTTTGCCGTTGTGTGAGCTGTGTTCATGAAATAGTGTTGTTGTGTTGCAGAACAGTTTGTCATTTTCATTCTTTTATTTTGATGATAATGGAATAAGCACTTATTACTTTTTTTACATCCATTGTTATTTTTATTCTTTAAGTTTGATGATAATGGAATAAGCACTTTTTGCCTTTTTTTTTTACATCCAGTGCCCGTATGTATACAGTTTGTAAATTTTGTCATCCTTTCCTACTGGCACACAGTGGCCTACTCTTCCAAAAAGCGGAACGGGTTTTAACATGTGCACAAGATGTTCTGCATGCGTTCATACACAGGACATCGGTTTGTAGTCTCATCCGAAGGACTTTTGGGGAGAGTGCAGTTGGCACTGATGTGAACTCCAGTGGAAAAATCTTCTTGAACGAGATTCAAACCCAGGTCAGCAGATCACAAAAACATCACTCTAACCACAAGGCTATCCTGTCCATTGTGCAGTGTTTTAGTGCTGCAGAACAATTTGCCGGTGTGTGATCTAGCCACGTCCACTGACCAGTGTTGTTGTATGTTTCAGAGCGGGATTACCTGACCAACCTGATGTTCAGCTACTTGGACATAAACACCGACTACCAGCTGTCCTACCAAGAGCTGAAATCGCGGCAGAAGTCAGAGCAGTTCAGCGACCTCAATGACATCTGTGAGCTCACGGATCTGATCTGGTACGACGACAAGGTCAATGCTGATGGACGTCTGTCGCTGGATGAATTTGAACAGGCCTTCAGTAAGTCGTCTGAATGTGGTTTTGCTAAGATTATCATCATAAAACGTCATCAAAATCAGTGCACAAAATTACCCCCCCCCCTTCTGTTTATTTGTTTATTTATTTTTGGATGGGGGTGGTGGTGAATTGGTATATTGTAGTTAAATCCATATTTAAGCACTAATCCATAAGCGTTTTGATTTGTTTACTTTACAAGATTCAGCGCTATATAAATTCCATACATTATTATTATTATTATTATTATTATTATTATTATAATAATATTTGCATGTATCATTGTATGCGTTTATCTAGTTGTCTTCTTGTATATACATAATTCCTACATACAAAATAATGGATAAAATGTAGTGTTTTCAGTTTTGTAGGCATATTGGTTGTGTATAAAAAACCCACCAAACTTCTGTGTAGAAAAGGTGCGAGGAGAGGAATAAAGTATCCACACTCACGCATTAATACATACATCTTTAGAGGAAGAGATGCACATTGAGTCTACATACCTTCATCAAGCACACGTCTGCTGAAAGAGTTTTTGAAAAATAAAATTTAGTAAAAAGTACAGCCTCCCTAGTCATATGGTCACTGCCATATGTTGCTAACTCTTTGTCAGTCTTTAAACAGAACTTGTTTGTTGTTGGAGGATGAAAAAAAGATTGGTTTTGATACATTCACAAAGTGAGTCGCAGAGTATGTTCTTCTGAAAAATTTTATTTAGCTTTTGAATTTAGAGCAGCTGCTAAAAGCATTTCATGATGTCATGTGAGAAACCGGTAGGAACACTGAAGAAGGAGAAGAAGTGAAAGAAGAAAAATCAATGTGGGTATATATTTTACTTGTGTTACTTAACATAAAAAAGACTTGAGCCAACAGTATTAAATTTCTTAATTCAATAAATCTCTTCATATATTAAAACAAAAAAACGTCAGTGAAGCAGACAAAGATGCTTCCATAAATGCCTTTCTCTTTGCATCATCCATCGTACACCCTTAGACTTTGTCATTGCCCGCCGCTGTTCCAGACAATCTGAACAGGGAAGAGAAGGCCAGCAACTCCAAACCGGCCAACAAGGCAATGTCCTTGTCTCCCTTGGTCCACATCATTCCCACACTGGCTACAGTGGGCAACGGCCTGGAGCTGAAGTGTGGGCTGGCCGCCAAGGGGTCTGACGTCGTCTGGAGGAGACAGGGCGTCAACATCCGCAATCTGGCCAACTCCACTGGGGAACTGATGGTGTGTTGTGTTGTATTGTGTTGGGGTGTGTGTGTGTAGTGTGTTGGGGTGTGTGTGTGTGGGTGGGTGGATGGGTGTGTAGTGTGTGGGTGGGTGTGTGGGGGGATGGGTGGGTGAGTGGCTGGGTGTGTGGATGGGTGTATGTGCTATGTGTGTGTGTGTGAATGTGGGGGTGGGGGTGTGAATGTGTGTGTCTGCGCAGATATGTGAACATGTGTGTATGTATGTGTGTGCATATGTGTGTGTGTGTTTACTTTCATGAGACCTAGTGTCAATAGCATTGGGTTAGTATGTCTTCTTGATGGAGACCTAGACCTTTGAGTGCAAATTGGTCCAGACGCTAGATCATCAAGGTGCGATTCATATAGAAGAGAATCTCAAATGGGCGCTATAGCTGAGTGATTAAGACTGTTCGACTGCAATCCCATGGGTCCATGAAATCGTAGGTTCGAATCTCAGCAGCATCTGGTGAATTACGGGTGGGGACTTTTATGATCTCCCAGATCAACTTCAAGTGCAGACCTGCCAGTGCCTTAATTCTCTTGGTGCATATACACAAGCAGAAGATCAAATATGCATGTTAAAGATCTCATGATTCATGTCAGTATTGAGTGGGATACGGAAACACAAACATACCCAGCTTACGTCCCGGCAGCTGGAATGTGGCTACCTTCATTGTGGGAAAAATGGTTGCATACGCAAAATCTCACTATTCGTGAATATCATAGCTGTAGCCGAGGAATTATAAAAAAGAATCTTACATTTAGCACATGTAAAAATACCCATGGCAACAAGAGAGTTGTCCCTGGAAAAATTATGTAGGAAAAAAACCCTTTCTCATAGGGAAACAAATACACAAGCAGGATAAGAAAATAAAATGATGGATGGCATTACTCTCGTGGCAATACGCTCTCCCTAGTGCAAGCAGCCCAAAGTTCATACAGAGACATTTTCTGTGACTGAAGGTGGTATCCATGCAAATAAATATAATAAATAAGATATGGTAATATGTCACATGCAGGGGACAGGGTAGCTCAGTGGTAAGAGCACTCGTTTTCCCAAAGCCAATGTTGAGCAGCATCGAGTGTAGTTACCAGTTGGATGGGTGACCGATTGCACGCCTTGGCTTCAGTACAGTTCCCCCAGTTCACCCAGCTGTAAATGGGTACCTGCCCTCTTTAGGGTCAGGGAAGGTAAAAGCAGCGAGGGAGAGGAGATGGGCGCTGCCCTCAATATGCTGGCCCTAGAGAAGTGAGGTCTCTGACGCCTCGCTCCCCTACGACCTTATAGGTTATGGGACTCCTTTACCCTTTTTACCTTAATATGTCATATGCAGGGGACAGGATAGCTCAGTGGTCAGAGCACTCATTTTCCCAAAGCCAATGTTGAGCAGAATCAAGTGTGGTTACCAAGTGGATGGGTAACCAATTGCGCACTTTGACTTCAGTATAGTCCCCCAGTTCAGTTCACCCAGCTGTAAAAGGGAACCTGCCCTCTTTAGGGTCAGGGAAGGTGAAATAGCGAGGGAGAGGAGACGGGTGCTGCCCTCAATATGCTGGCCCCTGGAGAAGCTGAGGCCCCTAATGCCTCACTCCCCTACGACCACAAAGGTTATGGCAACACCTTTACCGTTACCATATGCAGCTGGGGCTTTCTCTGCGCATTTGGTTATGCGGTTAGTAAAGCATCTACTGAGTGAATCTCATGGGAGATAAGGTCGTAGGCACATGGACTATTTGACATACTGTCATACCCCTTTTTGGTGGGGAAAAAAGAAAAGCTAACAGCATGTAGTGATGAAGGTGTTGTGTGATGGCAGGTGCTGGATGATGGGTCGCTGTTCTTCAGCAAGATGGGCGTGCACCACATGGGCAACTACTCCTGTGAGGACTTCACCGACAGCTCCATCCTGCAGGTCCACTCCCTCAAAGTGCAGAGTACGTTTGCTTCAGCGATTGATGTTGATCACATCATATATCTTATATTACAATATATCTTATCCATCCCTAAATAATATTATCTATAATATATATTATATATATATATATAGTGTAGAAAAATCTTGGGGGAGGACGGTATAGCTCCATGGTCAGAAGATTCGCTTTCCCCAAGCTAAGGTTAATCAGCACTGAGTGTGGTTACCAAAGGAATGGGTGACTGTTTGCGCGCCTTAGCTTCTTACAGTTTACCCAGTTGTAAATGGATACCTGCTCTCTTAAGGGTCACGGTCAGGGAAGGTAAAGCAGCAAGGGAGAGGAGATGGGCGCCACCCTCAACATACTGGCCCCTAAAGAAGCTGAGCTCTGTGACATCTCACCCCCCCACTCCCCCCATCAACTTCCTAGGTTATGGGAATACCTTTACATTTACAAAAATCTGTACACTTTTATTTGTGATTGTAGTCTTGGGAAATTTGGCTAGGACGCAGTTTGTAAGAGGCTTGGGGGTGAATTGTGGTCTTTTCAGAATCTGCTGAATATTAATGAAAGTGACAAGTATGAAAAAAATGCAAGAGTGGCATCAGTTTTTAACTGTCCCCTCTTTTAGTTAATTTCATTGTTTGGAAATACTTTAGAAAGGGCTGTTTTTGTTAGTAGTTGTGGACTCCAGAAATAAACTGTACTTCTGTGTGTGTGTGTGTGTGTGTTTGACCTTGGCCTTTGTTCACAATATTTAGAAATATTTTCTGTGGAATTTTGTGTAGTATGCTGTATGGAAATACTGTATACATTCCTTTATTTTCTCTTACTGTTTCTTTATCATTTGATTATTCATACAGATATTTCACCTTAGTCATGTGGTTAAAAAGACACCTTCTCAGCTGTCGTCCAGTCCAAAAGTTGCGATCATCAACACAGCCCGGTGTTCTCTTTCTCTCTCTGTGACAGTGCCTCCGATAGTGAAGGTGTCCCCTCACTCCCAGATCCACCTGGCCAAGCTGAATGCCCAGATGAAGTGCCATGCGGAGGGAGTGCCCAAACCCACCATCAGCTGGCACAAGAACAACGTGCCCATCAGCAACGAAGCGCATCACTACGCCATGGAGGGTGAGCTCGTGTTCAGATTTACGTAGTGGGTCAAACCTCCCTTGGGAGAAACATGACAAAAAAAGGAAGAAGAAGAAGAAGAAGTAGTGGGTATGTCTAAAATCAGTCTCCCATTTTGATTTCATGATGTGAGTAGTTCTTAATCGGATTGGTGTCAGATCAGAAAAATGGCATTGTATGTTGGTATCAGAAAAGAATGGCATTGTTTGATGGTGTCAGATACGAAAATGGCAGTGTTTGGTTGCGTGACGTGTCATATAAGGAAAAAAATGGCAGTGTTTGGTGGTTTCAGATAAGAAAAAATGGCGTTGTTTGGCAGTGTCAGATAAGAAAAAATGGCAGTGTCTGGTGGTGTCAGAGAAGGAAAAATGGCATTGTTTTGGCAGTGTCAGATAAGAAAAAAATGGCATTGTTTGGTGGTGTCAGATTAGGCAAAAATGGCATTGTTTGGTAGTGTTAGATAAAGGAAAAAATGGCGTTGTTTGGTGTGGACAGAACACGACGAGCTGCTGACAGTGTACAGGACGGAGAACCAGAGGGACAGCGGGGCCTACAAGTGCGTGGCCAAGAACCAGGCCGGCACGTCTGAAGACGTCGCTTCTGTCGTCATCATGAAAAACGATGAAAAGTCGTGGGGATGTGAGTGCCTTGAGTATAGTTTGGGAGACTTGTCGTTGTCTTTTTGTTGGTGTTGGAAAAGAATGGCATTGTTTGATGGTGTGAGATAAGAAAAATGACATTGTATGTTGGTGTTGGATCAGAAAAAATGGCATTGTTTGATGGTGTGAGGTAAGAAAAATGACATTGTATGTTGGTGTCGGAAAAGAATGGCATTGTTTGCATTTTTTTTTTCTTCTTTAAGGTTGGAATAAAGTTGCGTGGTCAAATTTGAAAGCAAAAACGAAAATGTACAAAAATTCCCTCCAAATATCCCCTTCTCCCCCCCAAAAAACCCAGCAACAACAAACAAAAAACCCCCCAGTAAACTTTCTGTTTTATCTTCTGTGTCTGTGTTGTGTAGCTATTGCTAGCGTGACAGGAATAGTTCATGTAATGAACTGTTTTGCCTTTGGGATTGCATTTTGTGTGCTTATTTTTTAAAATTTTTATTTTATTCTTTTATATTGAGGATAATGGAATAAGCACTTTTGTGCTTTTTTACATCCAGTCCCCGTGTGTATGTGGTTTTGTAAATATTGTCATCTGTTCCCACCGGCGAACAATGGCCTACTCTTTTGAAAAGCGGAACAGGGTTTAACGTGCGCGCAAGATGTTCTGTGTGCATTCACGAACGGGGCCTCGGTTTATATAGTCTCATCCGAAGGACTTTTGGGGAGAGTGGAGTCTGCACTGATGTTAACTCCAGGGGAAAATATCCCCTTGAATGGGAATTGAACCCGGGTCGTCGTCAGATTGCGAGCTCAATGTTCTAACCACTAGACTATCCCATCTTAGATGTACAGAAGGAGGACTGTGCACAGGAACGGTTCCATAGTATTTCCTGTGCGTGTTCAGCGAGTTATAGAAATATGATTGTCAGCATATTTGCTTTTTTTTGTGAAGTTAGGTTTTTGTACCATTAATTTTGATAGGGAATATTTACTTATGCGCTGTTGTTATTTTTTTCGTCGTCGTCGTCGTCGTCATCATCATCATCATCATCATCCTTCTTCTTCATCTTGTCATTATTAGTATTATTTTTTAAATTATTATCATTGTTATTACTAATAGTAGTATCATTATTATTATTATTATTATTATTATTATCATTATTATCATTATTGTTATTCTTATTCTGTATCTTCTTCTCTTCTTCTTCTCTCTTCTCCTCCTCTCCTCCTCCTCCTTCTTCTTCTTCTTCTTCTTCTTCTTCTTCTTCTTCTCTCTTCTCCTTCTCCTTCTCCTTCCTTCCTTCTTCCTTCCTCTCTCTCTTCCTTCTTCTTCTTCTTCTTCTTTCTTCTTCTTCTTCTTCTCCTCCTTCTCCTCCTTCTTCTCTCTCTCCTCCTCTCCTCTCCTCTCCTTCCTCCTCCTTCTTCTTCCTTCCTCCTCCTCCTCCTCCTCCTCCCTCCTCCTCTCTCCTTCTCCCTCCTCCTCCTCCTCCTCTTCCTCCTCCTCTCCTTCTCCTCCCCCTCCTCTCTCTCTCCTCATCCTCCTCCTCCTCCTCATCTCATCTCATCATCATCATTATATCAATGCCTTTTCAACAGTGGCCGACTCGGGACCGGACTCTGGCATGTTCATGGTGTTCCACAACAACGGCATCGTGGTCTACAGCCCCGACGACTGCCTGGAGGCGCGCGAGGTCCACAAAGACTTCGGCTTCTTCAAGTTCATCCCGGACAACCTGGACGGGCCTCTGCGGCTGTGCGACCAGGACCGCGACTGTCGCTGGGGTCAGGTGGTCAATGTCAAGGACAGCTTCGTCTACGCCAGCCAGCCGGACATGAACCGCGTGATGGTCATCGAAACCAAGAAGTGGATTCCCATGCAGGTAACTGGTTTTTGTGGGGGTGTGGTGGGGCGGTGTGCGTGTGTGTGTGTGTACTGTGTAGTGAGCGTCACGTGCGGTTATTTAGAAGGTCGTCCCTGAAGGTGGAATGTGGCTACCTAAATAGTGGGGGGGGGGGGGGAAATAATAAAAGAAAAAAGGGGGGTGGGGGTCGTGTTCGGGTAAAAAAGTCTCACCATGGTTGAACTTTGGAGGTGTATCTGAGGAAGAAAATTTTTAAAATGTAGAAGGTCGTTGAGTAGTATCTGTTGTACCCGTTTTATATTAGACTTGTGTGTGTGTGTGTGCAAGCAGTCGTTAGAAGTTTAAAGAAAAAAAATTATCTGTAATTTTTTTTTTTCACCAGGGTTTTACAAGCAGGTCTGTTCTTACCATCATTTATTTAATAGATTTCACCATTCTGGTTTTGATGTTGTAAGTGTTTTACCTAAGCCTAGAAATGAAATGTGAAGAGATCACTTTAGTGATCAGTGTTTGAGACAGGCTCCATGCCAGCAGGATGATAGCCCAGGATGTCAAATTCTGAGGGGCCCTGTGGTCACCGAGGAATGTTTTCAGGTTAGCTGACAGATGTGAAAGAGTGCCGTTCGCTTAGATATACAGAAGGATGACCGTGCACAGGAATGGTTTCATGATATTTCCTGTTTCTGTTCAGAAATACAACTTATTCAGCATGCTCTGCCTTTGAAAGCAAAGTATGGCTATGAAACAGAAATGTGAGGAGAAACTGTCATAACTTGAAAGTTTGGTTAATTTCATTTCAGGATTAACTGAACATTGAAATTTCATCTTGCAAGTTAAGAAAAGGCTGACAAAGATACCAATTTTCTTAAAAATTTATATGGTATCCTACAATAGCCCCCAAAATACAAATTTAGTGGTGTAAGACAATTAAAACGGTCATTAAATTTCCAGAACAAACAAACGCTCTCTTGACTCAGTGATATCATGTAAGGCTGTGTGACATTTTTTTTATGATATTGTCCTCGTACATCGGTGTGTGTATGTGTGTTATATTTTTGTTTGAAGTTATCTTGGAATGTTTAAACCAATATGAAATGTCGCTTTCTTGTGTCTTTTCGATGATTACGATCCGTATCAATGTGCCTGTCAGTATTGCAATTGCCCTTCATGGGACGGTTACAGTGTTTTTGACTTGTCATGAAAGTCCTTTGGATGAGACTATAAACCGAGGCCCTGTGTGCAAACCCATGCAGAACATCTTGCGCACACGTTAAATCCTGTCCCGCTATTCGAAAGAGTAGGCCATTGTGTGCCGGTGGGAACAGATGACAAAATTTTACAAACCGCATACACACGCATAAAGTTCATTTTTTTAATCATACAATAAAAAAACAAACATCTTAGCGCCAGCTCTGTGAAATATCTAGGTGTGGTTCTTGACAACACACTCTCTATGAAAAAATTCATCACCCAGACCTGCCAGTCTTGCTACTATCAATTACGGCGCATAAGTGCAATTCGCAAGTATCTGTCTACTGAAGCAACATCCAAACTTGTCACATCTCTCATTCTCTCTCGACTGGACTACTGTAATTCTCTCTTGGCTGGTTTGCCGGCATCATCCATCTACTCCCTTCAACGCATACAAAACTCTGCAGCTCGACAGGTCCTTAGAAAGAAAAAATCTGAACACATCACTCCTCTTTTGCGATCTCTTCACTGGCTGCCTGTCTCACAAAGAATAAAGTATAAGATTAATACCCTTTGTTTCAAATGTCTCCACAAATCTGCACCTTCTTATCTCTGTAACTGTCTTCACCTGTACACTCCGTCCCGCTCCCTTCGTTCATCTGTAGATGTGTTGTGCTTTCGGATACCCAGATTTAAACAAACCACTGTTGGCCGTCGCTCTTTCTCTGTTTCCGGTCCCTCCACATGGAACGACCTCCCTCTTCCACTTCGCCAAAAGCCTTCATTTGATTCTTTCAAATCTAGCCTCAAAACGCACTTATACTCTACTCGAGATCTTCCCCTGTTATCTGTTCCTACTTCTCAATAGCTGCCTTCACCTCCACCACCCCCACCTAAGTGTGTTGTGTATATAAATTTGATATTTGTTTATCTTGCTATTTATGGCTGGTTGCATGCGTGTGAATGATTTGAATGCAAGCACTTTGATTTGTTTACTTTGCAAGATTCAGCGCTATATAAATTCCATACATTATTATTATTATTATTAATTTGTTGCTTTACAAGATTCAGCGCTATATAAATTCCATACATTAGTATTATTATGATGACCTCTACTCTGTGTGCGTGTGTGTGTGTGTGTGCGTGTGTGTGCCCCGGCAGGTGGTCGCCACGGACAGGCAGCCCATGCAGCTGCACTACGTGGAGCACCTGGACCAGGTGTGGGTGCTGTGCTGGAACCGCGGCAACGACGACGACGGCAGCTCCAAGACCATCGTGGTCATCCGGGACGCCAGCAAGATCGTGCAGCATCGCTCCGTCCACACCCAGCCTGTGGGCAACCACTTCGATCAGGTCAGGCAGGGAGAGGGAGACGGAGAGAGAGAGAGAGAGAGAGAGGGAGAGAGAGAGAGGGGGGGGGGGGGGGAAGGGAGGGAGGAATGGGTGGAGGAGAATATTTGTCAAAGTCAAAGTCAAAGTCAAACTTTTATTTTCAGATGGTACATTGAATAAGCAGTGCATTTGCTTTGTGTGTGTGTGTGTGTCTTTTTAGGCCTCAGTTGCGTGCAGATCATGCCAAGACTGAAAGTGGTATACCTTTGTATACCAGTTAGGTTAATATCGACGTCTTTACCGATTTATCGAAACCAAGACGACTTTGATTTGACATGACCCGTTTATGTACAGATCTGTCATGACCGTGAATGTACAGTGATCTGACATGACCGTCGATGTACAGTGATCTGACATGACCGTTGATGTACAGATCTGACATGACTACTCATGCGCAGATCTGGCATGTCTGTTTATGTACAGATCTGACACGACCGTTTATGTACAGATCTGACACGACCGTTTATGTACATATCTGACATGACCATGTACAGACTTGGGCATGACCGTTGATGTACAAATCTGACATGACAATTTATATTCAAATCTGACACGACCATTGATGACACAAATCTGACATGACCCGTTCATGCACACATCTGAAATGACCCACTCTCCCCCAAAAGTCCTTCGGATGAGACTATAAACCGAGGCCACGTATGCGAACACACGCAGAACATCTTGCGCGCACGTTAAATCCTGTTCCGCTTTTCGTAAGAGTAGGCCATTGTGTGCCGGTGGGAACAGATGACAGACTTTACAAAAACCTCATACACGCGGGGACTGGGTGTAAAAAAGTACATAAGTGCTTATTCCATTATCCTCGATATAAAAGAATAAAATAAAACAGAATAAGTAAATGACACGACCCGTTTCTCTACAGATCCAGGCGCTGTTCATCGCCCCGTCCAACGACCTGCGGCACGTGTTTGACTACGGCTACGTCACCCACAACGGCCAGCAGGGCCTGACCAAGCTGGACCTGGACAACATGCGCTACGTGAAGGCAGTGGACCTGACCGCCTACAGCTGCGTGCCTCGCTCCCTGGCCTTCGTCCCCATCGGTGAGTTCTGCCGCAGCAGATTGCAGGCCACAGCATGCAAGTCCAGCATCACAGCATGCCAAATCCAGCATCACAGCGCGCAAATCCAGCATCACAGCGTGCAAATCCAGCATCACAGCATGCAAATCCAGCACGCAAATCCAGCATCACAGCATGCAAATCCAGCATCACAGCGCGCAAATCCAGCATCACAGCGCGCAAATCCAGCATCACAGCGCGCAAATCCAGCATCACAGCGCGCAAACCCAGCATCACAGCGCGCAAACCCAGCATCACAGCGCGCAAACCCAGCATCACAGCGCGCAAATCCAGCATCACAGCGCGCAAGTCCAGCATCACAGCGCGCAAATCCAGCATCACAGCACTGCAAATCCAGCATCACAGCACGCAAATCCAGCATCACAGCGTGCAAATCCAGCATCACAGCATGCAAATCCAGCATCACAGCATGCAAATCCAGCATCACAGCATGCAAATTCAGCATCACAGCACGCAAATCCAGCATCACAGCACATCACAGCATGCAAATCCAGCATCACAGCACACAAATCCAGCATCACAGCACATCACAGCATGCAAATCCAGCATCACAGCGCGCAAATCCAGCATCACAGCGTGCAAATCCAGCATCACAGCATGCAAATCCAGCATCACAGCGTGCAAATCCAGCATCACAGCATGCAAATCCAGCATCACAGCGCGCAAATCCAGCATCACAGCACGCAAATCCAGCATACCAGCACGCAAATCCAGCATCACAGCACGCAAATCCAGCATCACAGCGCATCACAGCACGCAAATCCAGCATCACAGCGCGCAAATCCAGCATCACAGCGCGCAAATCCAGCATCACAGCACGCAAATCCAGCATCACAGCACGCAAATCCAGCATCACAGCATGCAAATCCAGCATCACAGTGTGCAAATCCAGCATCACAGCGTGCAAATCCAACATCACAGCGCGCAAATCCAGCATCACAGCGCGCAAATCCAGCATCACAGCGCGCAAATCCAGCATCATAGCGCGCAAATCCAGCATAACTCAGTCAAGGGTCCAGGGCCCCAGTTTAAAATTACCCCTTTTTCTTTGAACCAAGTCGTTTTCTGCTGTAATTAGGGACGGAATGGATAGCAGCAGCTGAGAGGAGCTGAAAGTGGGGGAAACTAACAGTTGTGGGTACATAACTCAGTCCAGGGTCCAGTTTTAAAATTACCCCTCTTCCTTTGAACCAAGTCATTTTCTGCTGTAGTTAGCATCAGCTGGGATGGAATGGATAGCAGCAGCTGAGAGGAGCTGAAAGTGGGGGGAGCTGACAGTTGTGGGTACATAACTCAGTCAAGGGTCCAAGGCCCACTGCTGAAGAGTCCAATTGCGGTCAGTTCCTGCTGTAATTGGCCCCAGCTGGGATGGGATGGATAGCAACTGAGAGAAGCTGAATGTGGGGGGGAACTGACAGCTGTGCTAGGCATATGTTGTACTGTATTGTATTTCATTTCATTGTAGTGTATTGCAATGCATTGTATTGTATTGTATTGTAATGTATACCACTATAAGTCAAGGCAGATTTCTCTGCATAAAATTCGGGCTGCTCTCCCTGGGGAGAGCGCGTTGCCACAAGAGCAGCACCACACATATTTTTTTCTTTTCCTGTCTGTAACTGTATTTGTTTCCCTGTTATAGTTAGTGTGTCGTCAGACTTGCTAAGGGATTCATGTATGTCAGGCTCACAAACAAGCAAGTTTTAATGCATACACATTTGCACACAGTCATGAATGCATTCCTGCATACATGTGCACATGCACACACACACACACACACTCATACACACACACACACTTACATATTACACATTCCATCATCCTCGATATAAAAGAATTTTTTAAAAATAAAAATTAAAAAACCCATATATACACACACACGCATGCACACACACACACACACTTGAAAATCTTTTGAGGTAAGAAAGTGTCACAAAATTGTAAAGAACAGTTAGCCTTGGCCTGCTATGCACAAGCATTCGAATATGGAAGGGAGGCAATGTATATTCTGCATCAGTGGAAAAGTACAAATCTTTCTGCAAATTCAGCCTCATATTGCCTATTAAATTTTTGGTTGTATTGTTTATATATTTCATGTGGATTTGTTCTGTTTAGTTATGTGTCCAAGATATACTCGAGTTTGTATAATCAGTTGCTTGGAGAAGGTGTATTGTTCTGATTTAGGTGGACAGCGTGTGTCTGTCTGTGTGTGTTTGTGTGTGTGTACATGTGGACTTATGTGTATGCATATGAGAGTGTGTGTGCATTTGTGTGTGTGTGTGTGTGTGTGCACACGTGCGTATATACTCATGTATATGTGTGTATTTGCATAGTACATAATTTGAATTATGCTTTCATGAATATGTATATATACATATTCCAAACCAAAAAAATCCCATCCTTCTACTCACCCCCTCACATCCCCCACCCACCCACCCTCCCATCAAAATTAAAAAAACCCACCCCAACCAAAAGAAACCTAACTAACGCAAACGTGCGAACGTTTCACATCACCAGGAGGGCACGTGGTGGTGGAGTGTGTGTCCCCCGTCAACCACCAGACGCTGCAGCTGGTCATGGACTACATCACCGACGCCGTCGTGTCCACGGCCGTCCTGTCAGGCCACCCCTACGTCTCTCCCGACTCGCGCCACGTGGTCACCGTCGACGACCTCACGGGCAAGGTGTCTGTGGCCGGCGTGAACAACGAAGGTGGGTGAGGTTGTCGACTCGATGGAGTCGCAGGGAATGGATCCCGCCACTTTGTGGTGACGGGGGGATTTTGGGGCTATATTTGAAAAATTCAGCAGATTTACCCAACATGATAATGACATACACATAATGCATCATTGAAAAGTTTATAATGTCTACTTTTGAGATTGTTGCAGTTTTTTGATAGATGACTGTGTTTATTTTTTTTAAAAACAAATGTTCAAACTATGTCACTGAATGCTGAAGTATAAAAAGTTTTGAAAATTGGGGTTGCGTATCTTACATGGCTTGAATTGTCCATCAACTAGTCCCCTTGAAACGATGTGATGATTTTTTTTTACCAAAGTAAAGTTCCCTGAAGCTGGCTCAGTCCATCTGATGTCACCTTTTGTACAACAGATTTTTTTTTTTTTTTAAGAATCATAACACTGGATAGCCTGAAATCCCAAAGATATTACTTGTTGACATGTCAAACAAAATTAGCCAACAGACACAAACTAGGCAAGCTTGTGGTCAAGGAAAGCAACTGTGTTTAGACAAATGATTGCCCTACAGGCCAGAGTACTTTTCCTTGAGTTGAATATCGCCTAGTGTATTTTTAAAAATTGTAATTCTGCCAAATCTTACGCTTCGGCACGTCACAGTCAATGAGTTAATGGAAAGAAGAATATAGTTGGGAGTTGTTTAGTAAAGCTGAAGAAGAATAGTTGGAAGTTGTTTAGTAAAGCTGAAGAAGAATAGTTGGAAGTTGTTTAGTAAAGCTCTGTATTTAGTGGTGAGATGGATAACTCATTGGAGTCGCAGTGAAATGGATCCCGCATTTTGTGTTGACACATGATTTTGGCTATATTTGAAAAATTCAGCAGACTTACCCAACATAATAATGACATACACATTATACATCATTGAAAAGTTTATAATGTCATCTTTTGAGATTGTTTCACAGTTTTTTTAATAGATGACTGTATTTATTTTTTACAAATTTTCAAAATATGTCACTGAATGCTGAAAAATAAAAAGTTTTGAAAATTAGGGCTGGTATCTTAAATAGCTTGAACTTTTCATCCTTGAAGCAATGTGATGATTTTTCAAGTAAAGTCCCTGAAGCTGGCTGAATCCATGTGATGTCACTTTTTGTACAACAGATTATTTTTTTTAAAGAATCATAACACTGGAGTGCCTGAAATCCCAAAGATATCACTTGTTGACATGTCAAACAAAATTGGCCAACAGACAAAAACTAGGCAAGCTTATGGTCAAGGAAAACAACTGTGTTTAGAAAAATGATTGCCCTACAGGCCAGAGTACTTTCCCTTGAGTTAACCATCACTTTGTGTTTTTAAAAAAATTCGTAAGTCTGCCGATTCTTAAGCTTCGGCACATCACAGTAAAGGAGACAACCTCAATGAGTTAATGGAAAGAAGAATATAGTTGGAAGTTGTTTAGTAAAGCTGAAGAAGAATAGTTGGGAGTTGTTTAGTAAAGCTCTGTATTGAGTGGAGAGATTGTAATGGAAGAAGAATTTAGTTGGAAGTTATTTAGTAAAGCTCTCTATTGAGTGGTGAGATTGTTAATTGAAGAAGAATACAGTTGAAAGTTGTTTAGTAAAGCTCTATATTGAGTGGAGAATTTGTAAATGGAAGAAGAATATAGTTGGAAGTTGTTTAGTAAAACTGTATATTGAGTGGAGTGGAGTTCCTTTTTTTTTTTTTGACTTACAAAGCAGCTTTGAAGGGGTGTATATCTTTAAGTCATAGGATTGTAGCTTTTAGGAGTGTTGAAAGTTGGGGGGGGGGGGGGGAGAGGAGGTTGTTGTTTATTTGTTTGGTTTTGGTTATATGCTTGTTTTTTCCCTTCTCGTGGTTGGTTGTTTGGGTTTGTTTTTTTGGGGGGGGGGGGGGGGTTACATCTTTTCCTTCTTCACCCCCCCCCCCCACCCCCCCCACTCTTTTTAATCTTCTTTTTCTGTGTTTTTTTTCTTCTTTCATTCTTCTTCCTCCCCCTTTCTCCTTTTTCATCTTCATCTTCCCTTCCTTCTCTGTTTTTCTCCTTGTGACTTCTTCTCCTCTTCCTTCTTTTTCGATTTAAAGATGAAGGTTTCTCAACTAGAAGAATAATGATATGGATAGAAGGCCCAAGTCAAAGCACACCACACACCCACACTCACACAACACACAACACACCACACCACACCACACACACCACACCACACCTCACACACCACACCTCACCACACCACATCCCACCTCACACACCACACCCACCTCCACACAACAATCAAACCACACCCCACCACACCACACCCCACACCACCATACTACACCACACAAACCCTACCCCACACCAAACTCTACCCCACCACACTACATCACATCTACCACCCTACCCCCCCACACCCCCTCCCCATCACACAGCATCACCTCTTACCTTAAATATGCATCTACCTCACCACACTCACACACTCACTACTCACACACACACACACACACACACACACACACACACACACAACACACACACACACACAACCATTTTAAACAAGAACACATCCCACAACTTCATCATATCCCACTCTCATACCACACCACACCACACCACTTCCCACCCACCCACACCACACCCCACCCACACCCACATCCCACAACACCACACCACACTCCACACCACACCACACCCACCCCAACCACACCACACACCTCACACCCCACCCACACCACACACACACCACAAACCCCCCCACCACACACACACACCCCACACCACACCACACACCCCACCACCCACCCCACACCACACCCCACACACACCCACACCACACACCACACCCACCACACCACACCCCACCACACACACACCACACTCACACCACACCCCTTCTTACCTACAAAAAATCCTTACCCCACCCCACCCCACCAACACACCTCACCTCACCTCACCTCACCTCACACCAACACACCTCACCTCACCAACACACCTCACCTCGCCCTATTCACCTCACCTCACCTCACCTCACCTCTTGCGCACGCACGCGCACGCTGTACCTGCCAGGTGTTCTGGAGCCGGCCTACGAAGTGACGGTGTCGGCCAGCATCAGCGACGTGGCCTTCTACCCGGCCTCTGGCGAAGGCTACCTGCTGGTCCTCACCTCCGCCGACGACGACGACATCATCACCATCAACCTCTCCACCGGCAAAGTGGGAAAACTCAAAGGTAAGTGAGACAGAGAGATAGGAGAGAGAGAGAGGAGGGAGAGGGGGGGATGGGGAGAGGGGGGGGGGGAGAGGGGAAGAGGGAGGGGGGAGAGAGGGAGAGGGAGAGAGGGAGAGGGGGAGGAGAGAGGGGAGGAGAGGAGAGGGGAGGGGAGAGGGGGAGGAGGAGAGGAGAGGGAGGGGGAGAGGAGAGAGGAGAGGGGGAGGAGAGAGAGGGGGGAGAGGGGAGAGAGGGGGGGGGAGGGAGAGAGGAGGGAGGGAGAGAGGAGAGAGAGGGGAGAGAGAAGGGGGGGGGGAGCAAGGAGAGAGGGAGAGGGAAAGAGAGAGAGGGGAGGGAGAGAGAGGGAGGGAGGGAGAGAGAGAGAGAGAGGAGGAGAGAGAGAGGGAGGAGAGAGAGAGAAGAGAAGGAGGGAGAGAGAGAGAGCAAGGAGAGAGAGAGAGCAAGAGAGAGAGAGAGAGAGAGAAGAGAGAGAGAGCAAGGAGAGAGAGAGGAAAGAGGGAGCAGAGAGAGAGGGAGCAGGAGAGAGAGAAGAGAGAAATGAATGAAGAAGATTTGTACATTTTGTGTAGTGTGCTGTCAGCAGTAGTCTGAGTGGACTGGTTCAAATGAAGGGTTCTTTTGGGTAGGATGGGGTGGTTTGTGTGGGTATCTGGTGTGTATGCGTGTGTGTGCGTGTATGGTGTGTGTGTATGAGGTAGATGGGTGGATTGGTTAAGAAGGGGTTTTTGGCATGGAGGATGGTTTGTGTGGTTATTATGTTGTGTTTTATTTATTTATTTATATTTTATTTTATTTCTTTTATATTGAGGATAATGGAATAAGCACTTATGTGTTTTACATCCAGTCCCCATGTGTATGCGGTTTTGTAAATTCTGTCGTCTGTTCCCACCGGCACACATTTGCCTACTCTTACGAAAAGGGGAACAGGGTTGAACATGTGCACAAGATGTTCTGTGTGCGTTTGCACACAGGACCTCAGTTTATAGTATCATCTGAAGGACTTTTGGGGAGAGTGGAGTCTACACTGATGTTAACTCCAGAGAAAAAATATCCCCTTGAACAGGAATCAAACCCGGGTCGTCAGATTGTGAGCGCAATGTTCTAACCACTAGGCTATCCCGTCCCCCAGCATACGAAGTGTGTGTGTGTGAGAGAGAGAGAGAGTGCATGCGTTATTGATGAGTGAGTGCGTGTATGCACATGCATGCCTACATGCTTATGTGTCTTTTAGTACATGTGTGTGCAACAGGTGTCATGAAAGACTTCTTCAAGTAGCCAACCATTCTAGGTCATTAAAATTTTTAAAAACTTAAAAAGTAGACTTAAGAAAATCCTGTGATCCAGATATGGATCTGTAGTAGCTGAAGTTGGATTTTAACTGGTGAAATTCCCAATGTTTTATCAAAGAAAAACGAAAAAGCCAAACAGTGGTTTCTGTCTTGTGTCTGAAACCATAGGTGAAGTTGACAGTATTTTGTGCTGGATACTTTGCCTGCCCTCTTTAGGGTCAGGGAAGGTAAAACAGCGAGGGAAAGGAGATAGGTGCCACCCTCAATATGCTGGGCCCAGGAAAAACCTGAGGTCTCCGACATCTTGCTCCCCAATGGCCACATAGGTTATGGGAACACCTTTCCCTTTTTACCTTAACTAGGCAAAGTGCTGTCTTTTGTATTATGTTGTGCTGTGTTGTGTTGTATCGCGTTGGGTTGTATTGGGCTGTTTTGCATTGTATTATAGGGCATTGCATAGTTATTCTATTGCATTTTTGTTGCTCTCCTCTGCATCGCATTGCTTTGCTTTGCATGGTATGCTTGTACTTTGATGAAGTGTTGATTTTTGTTGCATTGCACTAGTTGTTCGTGATTGCAACTATGTGTCGTATGTTAATTGCAGTGCGTTGTATCGACGTTCTGTTACGCGCCGTATCGTTTGCCTGACTGTACTGTCTGTCGTCTTATCGTATGCATCACTCACACTATATTGTTGTATCGCTTACATACACATATTGTATCGTATCCATTACATCCATCATATTGTCGTATGCATTACATTACATCATATTGTATCGCATTACATTACATCCTATTGTATCGTATCGCATTACATCACATCATATTGTATCGTATCGCATTACATTACATCATATTGTATCGTATCGCATTACATTACATCATATTGTATCCCTCCGCTTTCCAGGGACGAACAACCCGACAACGTCCTCAGACTGGCACCCCTCGCCCGTGCGACGCACCATCACCACCGGGGACATGTTCTGCGACTACCTGGTGGCCCCTTCCAAGTCCACCCTGGCCATCATAGACATGAAGTTCCACAGCGTGGCCTGCGAGAAGTCCGAGATTCCCCGCAGCCAGGCAGCCATCTTTGTGAAGCACTAGTCCTGGCTGCGGCTTGCAGCAGCTTAGGGGGGGGACACACAGAGAGAGACAGACAGAGAGAGAGAGCTAGCTCCGTGTGTTGTGGAAATGCGAGAGATCCTCTTTTATCGTCTTTTAGCTTTACTGAGGGGATACTGCCGTTTCGTTTTCAGTGGGGGAAGGGGATAGGGGGAGGGTTAAAACTCGGACTTTTTGGGTTTTTTGGGGTTTAAATCGTGTACGCTGATAAGGAAACAGTGTGCAAATTCTTGATCATGTTTTCAGAGAGATCGTGTTTCAGTTAGATCGTGTTTCAGAGAGATCATGTTTCAGATCATGTTTCAGTTAGATCATGTTTCAGAGAGATCACGTTTCAGATAGATCATGTTTCAGAGATATTACTAGTACACTGGACAGGTTAGTACACTGCAGTACCTCCTGATGAGATTGCTTGGATAATGGAGAAAGTCCATTTTTGTGCGGGTCTTGATAAGAGGTTCTCTTATGTGCAGAATACCATTTTTTTCACTCGCTACTAGTAACAGTGCTGCCAGAGACACAAGTCTGCAGTCTCCATTACAGAACTGTCAAATCAAAATTTACGATTAGGTAGGGATGGATTGTAAAGTAATTGGATTTGAGAATCTCGCCGATAAGTGGGGTTTTTTGTGTGTGTGTGGTTTTTTTAATTTGTTTTTTTGTGACTAAGACTGAAAACCGTTTTTATGAACTAGTCATTACTGAAGTATGAGATGGATTTTGCATCTACTGCCAGATAATGACATCAAGGGTTGACAGTGAAAATCAGTTGGCCTGCTTTGTTAGTCAGTGCAGTACAGAGAAGTAAACTGAATGGGAGAGGGGTTCTTTTTTCCTGGAAAATTCAAAGCCAGTGGCAAATTTTGACAGTGTGTGACTTGTCATCCTTTTGCTGATATCTTTCGTTTTGATTTCAGACTGGATATGCCCAGAGCTTACGTAATGAATTTTCAAATTGGTTTCTGACGGGGGGATGTGGGGGGGGGGATTGCCGCTAAGGATTTCACCCACACATGGAAATGAGAAAGAATTTGTTTCAGGTTTCTTTAACAACAAAAATAACAACAACAAAGAAACTTCCTGTAAGAAAAAAAAAATCTGCAAACTGATGTTTCACATGAGTTGAAAGTTTTGAACAGGTCACAAAAGCTCAGATTGAAAAAACGGTCACAGACCATGGCTTTTCAACAGTTTTGGAAAACGATAAAGACAAAAAGAGAACTTAAACTCACCGAGAAGATATTGTCTGATGTAAAACTGGCCCGATAAATAGTCACACACAGGTTGATATTTAGACAGGCTGAATGCTTATAAATAGAATAATTTGAACTTTGCTTCTTTTCATTTGTTTTACACTTTTGCTTGTTTGCTGTTACTAGATTACTCAACTTTTTTTTTCTCCTTTTTTGGTTTAATTTCTTTATACGTTTATTTGCATAAGGCAGTTTTTAGAGAGTACAGTATTGTGACTTATTTAACGTTACGACTTATTTAATGTCAGGTGGTATATCAAAACCTGTGGAGGAGGGGTGGCCTTTGAGGCTTATTCTCACAAGAATGTTGCATTTATATGTTATGAATGTTTCCTCTGTTGTTGGTTCTCTGTTTTAGTTTTTGTCTCTGATCCGATCAACATAATCATGGTGGTTTTTTTTGTTGTTGTTAGGTTGGACTGGATTGTTTCCCTTGTTCACAGAGAACGTGGATTTTGGGTTGGGGGTTTTTGTGTGTATGTTTTGTTTTTTAAGATATAACTGAATCATGATGATGAGTACAAGAACCGTAGAATAATAACAATACATTTTTAAAAATCAAATGAATTTATTAAATATTTTATGACAGCTTTTATAGATAATTGAAATATTCACTTTTTCAGTGTGGATGATTGTGGGTTTTTTTTCTGATTTACTATAAATTTATTCACCCATTTCTTTTTTTTTTTAACCATCGTTATCTTTATTCCTTATAGACATCCTTGCTTTTATACTTTTATCTGTTAATTTTCGCTTTTAAATCAAAGATCTTGTTTTTTTGATTCGGCTTTTTTAAAATACATATAAACTTACTTAGCTCTAAGTAGAGATGTAGATTTATTTAACATGCAGATTTTCAATATTTGAATGCTTGCTGTAGAAAAGCTTATACCCATTGTGTGTTTCAATGTCTTTGCTAAGACTCCCTGTACAAAGGCAAAGTTTTTATCCTGTAAATGTGCTCCCACTATATCATTATCTCATTCTACTGGTCATGCCATGTTTTCTTTTATCTTGTACATTGTCACTTTGCTGTAAGGCAAGGTTTGCTAGGCTGGTCCAGAGATAGAGGAAGGGGGGGGTGTTCTGCTTCAGAATCGAGAACATAAATGACGCATTCTACGCTGTGACAGTTAGTTCTGAAGCAGAAGTGAAGTTAAATCATTCGAGTCAGTCTTGTCTCCGCGTTTCATTTGTCTTAAGTGGGTCTGTTGTTTGAAAGTGGAGCTATTTTTTAACGGTTACATCAAGCATTTGTAAAACTCTCATGAATCATCCGTGTTTACAAAGTATTCTGTTTGAGGTGTGGTTTTTTTTCCTCTTTTTTTTGTGTGTGGTTTATAGTCAGTTTTGTTTGGTTTTGATTCAATGTTTGTGATAGCCGTGTGAGCAAAGACATGAATGAGATTAATGCTGTGTAGTATCGGATAAATAATTGAGAACAGATTTGGGGAGATATTATTTTGCTCTGTACATTCCAGGATACATAATGTAAATTTTTTGGGGTTTTTTTCTTCTTCTTCTTTCTCAAAATTTGTATCTCCCAACTCTAAATTTGGTATGTCTTGATTCAAAACTATTATCGTTTCACTCCAAATCAGTAATTTATTCAAGGACAGATAAGTGAGTGGGAAAAAATTGAAAGCAAATCTATTTCACTTGAATCTCTGCATGACTCTACGTCAGGAGTGTCACTTTGATAATCAAACACCAGGTGAAAGCGGTTTTTGTCTTTCTCACACAAAAAGTGGAGTGAAATCTTTTTTGTCTACATAATCATGTATGGCATAGCTTTCAACTGCTTTGCTCATTTGCTAGAATGTAATTTAGCCTGTGAAAACTTCGAGAAAAGAAAAAGATATCCCCCCCAAAACAGCATGTAGGAAACGTAGAGAAGACTTAGTAAATATTGCAACATGCCAGAGATTTGTAGTTGTAGTGTTGTGTAAGATGCTGCGCTGTTTGTCATCATCGTGTTACTGTCATTTCAATTGCTTGTACTTGGGACTGTGTTGCTGGAATGGTGATGTCTGCGGAAAGTGTGTTTCTTGCGGTCCTGGAACATGTTACAGTGATGTATATAATTCTTCGTTCTCCAGTGGAGCTTCTACAGCCAGCCAGCCAGCAGATTGATTTCTGAACGTGTTACAGCTTTGATACTCTGGGAAGTCGTTGTTTTTGTTTTTCCAAACTTTGTTGTCCATCATCTTGCGTGTGTTCTGTTGAGCTGGGCTGTGATTGGGTCAGGGTGAGATTTTGTCTCTCACAGTCATCATTCTTATCAAGGTCATTAACTTCACTGTATTTATGGTTACATGGCAATTTGCTGTTGTGATTCATCTTTCCATTTAACATGTGCCTTTTTGGTAGCACTTTGTTTCCATGCGAGAGTGAAATGGCCCACCCTTCTCATACATGATTTGATTTGATTTGATAGAAGAAGCCGTGGTTTGTGTTGTGGTTTATGGAGTCTGCCTTGTGGAATCAGTTCTATGTATATATATATATCCTTAATTAAAAATATGTTCCGGAAAGGGTAATCAATGTTGTTTTCTGTGTGGATCTACTGTTAACAGTTTTTGGGTTCTGATAAAATCAGTTCTACTCATTTCATAACTATTAATACTGGAGGAAGCTGGCCTTTTCCGCAGGATTTAATGCAGAGAGAGGGAGGGCGGGAGAGTCATCCTGAGAGATTGAAAATATCTTCGATATAATGATGTGCAGATATCTTAGTATGTCACAAAGCTTTATACACCCTCCTATTGACCTATGTTGTGTTCTGTGTCAGTACAGTCTTAGATGAAACAGTGCTTTTGTTGTGAGTCACAAAGGTAGGTAGTCATGCTGACTGGTGAGGAAGCCAGTTCCAGGCTTGCATGCATAATTCTCCTCTGTTCCAGACCAAAGCTTGCACATTCCTTTCCTACCAGGAACTATTCCACCAATTTTTATTGAAAAGCATTCATTTTACTTCTTGTATAGCCCCTTTACATTTCATAGTTTTATACTAGTTGGAAGCGAAGCGATTCTGCTTTTAGTGTTGTGAGCTTTGGACTCTTGTTTTGCCATAATTTTGGGAACTGGACGTTTTTGGGTTGTGTCGCCATTTATTCTATGTACACACGCTTGTTCGTGACCACTTTTGCTAGTGTGCGTGACCTCTCGTTCTGTTGTTTATATTTTTTCCTATTTTGGAATCAGATTTGTCATATGATTGTGCATCAACATGTATTACTTGCAAAAAAAAATTTAAAGCATGGACAGTATCATGTACACTTTTCCATAATGTGTAATTTTATCACGTTCAGTTATTCTGATTATGCAGAATAGTTGTTCGTGCTTCAGCAGAAAATGTGAAGAAAAAAACCCAGGCATGGTCATTTGCATTGTAAAATGAAACAACAATATTATATTGTATGGCTTTTTTTCCCTTTTTGGTAGTAAATTTTTTTTGTAAGGGTCATTCTTTTTGTTCTTCTGAATATTGTGATACAGTGTGGTAGATCCTTTTTTTGTGGTTAGTGATAAAGTATGATACAATTGAAAATATATTTTAATCATGCAATTACAGACAAAGAGATAAACCGTGCATTTGCTTATAGCACATACACATACACACAAACACATATGCACAAACACACATGTACAAACACACACACATACACAATCAACACAAAAGCCACACCCACCCACCCACCCACACACAACAACACACACACACACACGCACACACACACACAAACAACACCTACCCACCCCCACCCCCCCACCCCACCCCCAACACGCACACACACACACACACACACATATTTCAAAAACCTAAAGCTGGTCCTAAAGATCACCCACAGATGTACAATAACCATACTAGTAGTGTCATTTTGTAATTTAACCCTATCGAGGGTGGTCGCCATATGCAATTCCGTCTGTTGTCGGTTTTTTTTCCTGCCCTTGTTTGGAGAGTTCTCTTGTAAACAGCTTCGTGCACGTTGTCTTTGATTGACTGTTCACCCTTACTGTGTGACAAGACATCTGTTCAGTGTTAACAACAAATAAAAGTTTTGTTTCGAAATATCGGGCGTGTCGGATTTTGTGTTTTCTTTCTCAAATCTCTCTCTCTCTGTCTGTCTCTGTCTGTCTGTCTCTCTCTCTCTCTCGCTCTCTGTCTCTGTCTATCTCTCTTTCTCCCTGTGTCTCTCTGTCTGTCTCTCTCTCTGTCTGTCTGTCTTCTGTCCTCTCTCTTCTCTCTTTCTGTGTGTGTGTCTGTGACTGTCTCTGTCTCTGTCTACTCTTTTAGTAATAACTAAGTGCCTGTGTATGTGCATTGTGAACATGAGTATACTTGTATGTATATACACACTCAGGTTTGTACATACAAACATACATACATACAAACATACATACATACATACATACATACATGCAGTAGTGTATGGTGGTTACATGTATAGATGCTTATTATGAGTGTTTTCAAATATAAACATGAGCATATGTTCATGTGTGCATGCACACACTCACAAAATACACCCCCTCCCCCTTCACACTAGTCATTCAATAATAATTATACAACAGTGTACAACAAAACACACATAAGAGGCAATGTAAATGAGCCCCAAATGGTGCATATCACAAGCAAAACAAAGTTACAATTAATCGGACTGTCATTTTCAGCTAGAAATGGACATGTGCTCCCACACACACACACACACACACACATTACTTCAACACGATAAGCTTATCAATTTTTTTTAATCTTTTAGTTTTACCAGCAAACATTGTGAGTACATGATCTTCAGTTAGATTTCAGCCTCCCTCGTAGGACTGACCTTCATCAGACACTGGTATGGTTACTGGGGAGATGAAGCATGACTCCCGCCTCCTGTTACCAGTGATGCTGAGCAGAACAGAACAGAACAGAACATCTTCTATTGCCAGGAAGCCTAGAAGGTTTATAGACACAAGTAAACAAATCAGCAAGCGAGAAAAGTCTCCAAAGATTCATGCAAGCAAAAACATATTTCACAAATAGACCTTGAAGTTCGCCAAACTGTACGAAATCACATGGAACACAATTATTAATAAATTTTTAACATTTGTTGGATTGGTTCAATAAATAAGTGGCTGGAATACTGTTTGGACCCGAAACTTTTCCCCCATCCATTAGATCACGAGTGGTGGTCTGGGCGCTAGTCTTTCGGATGAGACGATAAACCGAGGTCCCGTGTGTTGCACATAATTATTTAGCGCACGTAAAGAACCCACGGCAACAAGAGAGTTGTCCCTGGCAAAATTCTGTAGTAAAAGGACACTGATAGGGAAACAAACGCTGTTGCAGACAGGAAAAAAGAAAAAAAAAAGGGTGGCGCTGCTGTTAGGGCGACGTGCTCTCCCCGGGGAGAGAGAGCAGCCCGAATTTCACGCAGAGAAATCTACCATGACTTAAAGTGGTATAAATAAATAAATAAATACCTCTTTAAGCAGAATACTTCGTAGACCTGGAAACAATAATTATACAAGCATACGAAAATCGAATGGCTTTCATCTTCCATTTCTCCACACACATTACACAATCGTTCTGCTCTTGGGCTGCCTGTATATATCGACCACGCTCGATGTTTAAATCGCGTGTGCTGACTCTTTAAGTCTACCAAGAGCTTGTTTGTGGGGTGGGTCGATATCTGCAGCTACATATGCGCTTTGATTTGTCTTTGCAAGATATAGCGCTATATAAGTTCCATTTATTATTATTATTATTATTATTATTACATAATGCTCTAAGTTATAATCAGGGTTTTAAAAAACAACAACATTTTATCGTAGAATTCTAGTCTGCTTGTTGTAGATCTTTGTTGTTTCCAGAATTAGACATATTATTTTATGCTGGTTGAGCCCTGGGCATGATTCGCGCCTCCAATGACATGACTCAAGTGCTGCCAACGGCGTATAGTATGCTCCAAAAGCAAAGCATTACAAATTGCGTTTGGCAGTTGGCAAAACATGTCAGTTACTTTGAAAATGACAACATCTGCTGTAAATGTTTATAAATACAAATACTAAAAAGATATTTTATTTAATTCTTTTATATCGAGGATAATGGAATAAGCATTTATGTCCTTTTTTTACATCCAGTCCCCGTGTGTATGCTGTTTTGTAAATTCTGTCATCTGTTGCCACCGGCACACAATGGCCTACTCTTACGAAAAGCGGAACAGGATTTAACGTGTGCGCAAGATGTTCTGCGTGAGTTCGCACACGGGGGCCTGGGTTTATAGTCTCATCCGAAGGACTTTTGGGGGAGAGTGGAGTTTGCACTGATGTTAACTCCAGGGGAAAATATCCCGTTGAACGGGAATCGAACCCGGGTTGTCATAAAGAAAGAAATAAGGGAAACTATATAAACTGCTTTGGAAGATAGGAAAAGTAATTACACAAATAAAAACCAAACCACATAAAAAAAAACCGACAACAAAAACGAAATAAACGGACAGACCCAAACAGACACATTTTTTACCTAAAAGTTTTCAAACCAGGAACATTGTCAAGAAATTTATGAGAACACAATTGTTATTCTTTAAACTGGCAGAAAGCATGTTTATTTACGTCTGGTCTTAAGAGGTATGTTTTGTAAGCTTTGGTGATGGTGGTGGTGATGGTGGTGGTGGGGTTAGTGGTGATGGTGGAGGTGGGCGGCGGGGGGGGGGGGGGGGGGGGGGGGGTGGTTAATGGTGATGGTGGTGGTGGTAGTAACAGTGGTACTCCTGCACTGTACTAATGATTGTGAATAAGGTAGATTATGATGAGTGAATAAGATGGTGATTGTGGTGGTGGTGGTGGGGGTTGGTGATGATGGTAATGGTGGTAGTACTTGGTGGTATTCCCACGCTGTAAGTAATGATTGTGAGTGGTAGATAATATTAAACAATGATGGGTGATGATGATGGTGGTGATAGTGATGGTATTGTTGTTGTTGTTGTTGTTGTTGTGGTGGTGGTGGTGGTGTGTGTGTGTGTGTGGTGTGTGTGTGTGGTGTGTGTGTGTTTCGCGCACGCGCGCGTGTGTGTGACTGACTGACTGACTGACTGAATAAATGGCTGACTGACGGAGTGACTGACTGTGTGTAGGGGAATGAGGATTGGGGGGCATTATTATATAAACTATATGGGTGTGGTTAAATAATGACATAATTTTGTGTGTTGTCCTTCTTCGGTTAAAGCTCCAAGATTCGCCAATGGTGAGATTTCAACATATATATACAACCTCTTTCGACCGACCATTAAGGTAGCCGCATTCTAACTTCGGGGAAGGGGATGTCTAAATACGACACTAGTATGCACCCGTTGACGAAATTTTATCATCCGTTCCTACCGGCAGGAAATAACCTACTGTTTTGAAAGGCGGAACGGGTTTTTTTTTTACATGTGCATAAGAGGTTCTGCGTTCATCAGCATAATATGAGAATTCAGTTTGTCGTCTAATCCGAAAGACTTTCAAGGGAATAACTGATGTTAACTTCAGAGGAAAAATCCCCGAAAATGGATGCCTCGGTAGTGGGGTGGGTCGAACTTGGGTCCTCAGAGGATGAGTGCAATACTCTAACCACTTGGTTGACCTGATTTGATAAACTAGATTTGGGGTGGGGGTTGGGGGGTGGGGGGGTGGGGGGGGGCGGGGGGGGGGGGGGGGGGGGGGGGGGGGGGCGAGAAGGGGGATAAGGTGGAGTGGGGTCTTATTGATAATTGATATCCTTATCTGTGGACTCGGCTGTAATGTTTACACAACACACACCACACAAGCACGCACGCACACACACACACACATACGCACGCACGCACGCACACGCATGCACACACGTACACGCATGTACACAACACACACACACACACACACACACACGCACTTCGCATGCACACCATGCACACACACACACACACACACACGCACGCACGCACACACACCACGCACATACATACACATAAACACAAAAACACATATATGCACACACACGCGTGCGCGCACACACTCACGACACACACACACATATAAACACACACACACACACACACACACACACACACACACACACACACACACACACACACACACACACACACACACACACACACACACACACTGACACACCAAAATGTGATAAAAAAAAACAAACACCAACAACAAACATTGAGAAGATGGAGAGGAGAAAGGAAAGGTGAAGGGGTTGTGTTTGAGAACACACATCATCAATATTATTAATCAATGAGTACACGGCCTAGCACAAATGAAAAGTGTGTGTGGTGTGTGTGTGTGTGTGTGTGTGTGTGTGTGTGTGTGTGTGTGTGTGTGTGTGTGTGTGTGTGTGTGTGTGTGTGAGAGAGAGAGAGAGAGAGAGAGATGGAGAGAGAGAGAGAGAGTGTGTTGTTGTGTGTGTGTGTGCTGTGTGTGTGTGTGTGTGTGTGTGTGTGTGAATGTGTGTGTGTCAAGTCAAGTCAAGTCAAGCCAAAATTTTATTTCCAGATGGTACATTGAATAAGCAATGCATTTGCTTTTTTTCATCAAGCCATCTATCTAAGAACAAATTTCTTAATGGTTATACTGAAATACTACATTATTGCATCCTTTACCATTAAATAAAATAATAATAATAATGTATGGAATTTATATAGCGCTGAATCTTGTAAAGCAACAAATCAAAGCACTCAGATGACTTTTTTTAACATCCAGTCCCCGTGTGTATGCGGTTTTGTAAATTTTGTCATCTGTTCCCACCGGCACACAATGGCCTACTCTTTCGAAAAGCGGAACAGGATTTAACGTGTGCGCAAGATGTTCTGCATGCGTTCGCACACGGGGCCTCGGTTTATAGTCTCATCCGAAGGACTTTTAAACCAGTAAAAAGAGGAAAATCGATAAGGTACTACATTGAAAAATACAAATTACCACATATACATATACACGCACACACATACTCATACACACCTGCACGCGTGCGCGCTCACGTCCACACACACACATTTAAATAAGGAATGTTTTACGAATAAAAAGAAAAAAGAAAAAAAGAAAACGTCAAGACTGTGTGTGTGTGTGTGTGTGTGTGTGTGTGTGTGTGTGTGTGTGTGTGTGTGTGTGTGTGTGTGTGTGTGATTGTGTGTGTGTTTGTGTGCGTGCATGTACGTATGTGTTTTTGAATGTGGTTGAGTGGTGTGTGTGTGTGTGTTGTGTTGTGTGTGTGTGTGTGTGTGTGTGTGTGTGTGTGTGTGTGTGTGTGTGTGTGTGTGTGTGTGTGTGTGTGTCTTTGATTGGATTTTACGTCTGTTCACTCTCAGTGATATTAGGAGTGTGCGTGGGTGTACGTGTATGTGTGTGTTTGTGCGTGCATGCGTGCGCGCGCGTCTTCGCGCGCGCGCGCGCGCGTGTGTGTACGTGCGTTAGTGTACGCCCGTACGTGCGTGTACGTGTATGTGTGCGTTTTCGTGCACGCGCACGCGCGCGCGCGTGTGTGTGTTTGTGTGTACATATGTGTTTGCATTGACGTTGCTGCAAAACTTGCCATGTCTGGTGAAGGACTGGTGGTGTAGAGTGGTTGGGGGAGTCACTCCACTACATGGGACAGACTGCCTTTCCTGACTCTTTGTTTTGTCTTTGCAAGATATGGCGCTATATAAGTTCCATTTCTTCTTCTTCTTCTTCTTCTTCTTCTTCTTCTTCTTCTTCTTCTTCTTCTTCTTCTTCCTCCTCCTCTCCTCCTCTTCTTCTTCTTCTTCTTCTTCTTCTTCTTCTTCTTCTTCTTCTTCTTTCTTCTTCTTCTTCTTCTTCTTCTTTTTCTTATTATTATTACTCTGCGACACCAGCTGGTCAGGACCATTATATGTCTTCTGCCGTTAGTTAGCTTGGGAACAGACAGTGTCATGCCATGGCAATCTGAAGGTGACAACAACACTTTCAGTTGCTTTTTTTTGAAAAAAAAATTCTTTCTCTCTCTATAAGGGGTTTGTACTCATGTACGTACGTGCAGGTACATACGCACGCACGCTTGCACACACTTGCACTCACGCATGCACGAATACACGCACACACAAAGACACACACACACACATATACATACACGCGCGCGCGCACACACACACACAAACACACACATACACACACAAAACATCTTGGGCACACGTTAAATCCTGTTCCGCTTTTCATAAGAGTAGGCCATTGTGTGCCGGTGGGAACAGATGACAGAATTTACAAAACCGCATACATACGGGGACTGGATTAAAAAAAAAGCTCATAAATGCTTGTTCCATTATCCTCGATATAAAAGAATAAAATAAAAATAAATAAATAAATAAACACATACACACACAGACACACACACACACACACACACACACACACACACACACACACACACACACACACACACACACACACACGTGCGCACCACACACCACACACACACACAACACACACACACACACACACACACACACACACACACACACACTCACTCACGCACTTAATAAGAACGCCTGAGGCCACATGCCACAGAAAAAGAAAGAAAGAAAGAAAGAAACCGTCACAGAAGAAAAAGAAACGACGACTACAGCAGACTGATGAAAGCACGCTCAATCAGCAGACTACATGTGGACTGATCGATCCAGTGGCTTCACCGGCAGTCAGCCTTGATTGTTTACCTGTTGCCATGCACACTTTTTCTCTCTGGGGGGCAGTAGACACGATGTTTACCGAGCGAAGCCTTTCCGGAAAAGACCGAAGAACAAAACTTAGCCGGAAAGTGCCGACATGAAAAAACTTCAAGTGCCGAAGCTCATTCAAAGACATGCCGAGAAATACCGAAAAGTACCGAATA
>CM054134.1:55698184-55710684 GCA_028751875.1 Rapana venosa
CAAGCTGCGCCAGCATCGTCGTTATTACTTTTTCATCATCATCGTAATCGTCGGCGTCGTCGTCGTCGTCATCGTCATCGTCATCGTCATCATTCACCACCACCATCGTTATCAGTATCTATCGCAATAGTCACAACTAGCGTGCTACCACCCCTACTACAACGACAACCCCTACTACAACACCACCCCTACTACAACACCACCCTACTACAACACCACCCCTACTACAACACCACCCCTACTACAACAACACCCACTACAACACAACCCCCAACACCTTTACAGCTGTTGACAATTTCCTGATAACATGTTACTGTCATATTATCTCTCTCTCTCTCTCTCTCTCTCTCTCTCTCTCTCTCTCTCTCTCTCTTCTCTACTTATTATATATATATATATATATATACATATATATAATATATTACTGCAATATTATATAGATGTTGAGGTGTAGTAAAATACATCAGTATTGGGAGGGAGAAAAAAAAACACCAATGAAACGACCCCAAAAAATTAGTGTTGGGGAGTTCTGATCCGCTGCGTCAGCCCTTGACCTGACCTGACCTGACCTGTGTGACCTGTGTGTGCAGGCCAAAGGTCGGGTTCGTCCACAGCTAGAAGACGAGGACAGCATCTTCAGCTCCTCCTCCTCCCAGGGCTCCCAGACCACGGGCTACTTCCAGTCCACCCACCAGACCACAGCCGTGCACACAGAGGAGGACCACACGGCCCTGCCCGACTGCCAGGTGACCCAGCCCAGCCAGCCCTCCGGCCAGGGGCCTGAGGAGGAAAGGGATCACCCGTCACCGTCAGGCAACCCATCGCCCTCTCCCCGACAGCTGCTGACGGTGGGCTACCTGCCTCTATCACATCGGCCTCGGCATCACGGGCGTTGCCAGACCTCCCTCAGTCGCTGGACTCTGGCGCCCAGACAGGCACAGCCGGCAGTGTCAGCGGATACGGCTCGCAGCATGGACGGAGCTGTAACTACATGCTGAGCTGCTCAGAGGAGGACGAAGCGCAAGCTGCGCGGTACGCGGAACTTGCCGCCAAGCTGATGACCGCTGACGACGGGAGGATAAGAACCACGTCCAGTGTGTCGTCGTCATCGCCCAGTCTGTCGTCAGAGAAGGAGGACGCGGAGGAAGAGGCCTGTGGTGTGGAAGGGGACCCCCCTCATTCGAACAGGAGGCAGGAGTTCGGGGAGTTCAGGTCACAAACCAGTCATCTCGGATCAAAGAAGCCAGGCGCTGAAGAAAGACAAGACCTCCCCCAGCTGGCTAGGTCACACCCCTTCGGGCAGCTCGTCCTCTCTTGAAGACCGGTCTTCCATCAACAACGAAGGCGGGCAGAGACAACTTCGGAACGCTGACGAGGATGGCACAACCAGGAACGCCAGTGCTGAGCGGCTGTTTGTGGCCCGACAACAGGCTTCAGGGCCTAGAGAAGTTCCTCAGGAGCACAGCAGTGAGTCTGAGGAGGAAGCCCGTCCTAGACCTAGTGGAGGTGCGTCCCCCAAACTGTTCACCCTGCAGGAAAACAGCTCCAGTTCCCAGTGCACAGAATCCCATCCCACGGAACGTATTCTGTCAAATCTTTCGTGTCTGAAGAACTTGTGGAGAAGGCTTCACCCGAACAACACTCGGCTGTAGAAGACGATGTTTTCCATTCCACTGGTCGGTTTCTCTCGGCAGGGTCTTCTCCCGATGGGGGTCGCTCGGTATCTCCAGTACCTCTAAGGACAGACGTGAAGAGGGAGTGGGAGGACCTGGGCATCACCGTCTTGGGCAGCAGGTCAGGAGGATCCAGCCAAAGCTCCCCAGAAAAATCCGGCACCTCCAGCCGCAGCTCCCTTCACAAACAGTCTCGTGCCGCCGCTGACAACTTTGGCATGGACTCCAAAAGCGAGGACGACGTCAAGCACTCCGCAGACTCTGAGCACAGCAAGAGGAAAAAGAAAAAGAAAAAGAAGAAGAAGAAGGGGGAGGAGGGTGAAGGGGGAAGGGCACAGCCCTGCAGAGATGGACAGGTGGGAGGAAGGGCAGCTGGCAGTGGAAGACATGGAGGCCAGACCCCATCGTCTGTCGTCGCTGAGGTTCTCCAGAACTCTGCAGCAGCACCCGGAGCATCACGTTCACTGGCCCGATGACTAGAGCAGCTCTCTCGTCTGGGCTTCTTTTCCCCTCAGGGCAACTCGGGAGTTGTGACCTCAAAGACTGGGGAGCGCCAGCTGCTCGTGGTCAGTGTGGCAGTTACAGTGTGAGTCTGACAGAAGGCTTCCTTTACACAATGGTCAGGGTTTGTGGAGAGGCTCCTTTGGTATGTGTGTGTACATCGCAGGTGCTTACGCAAACTGTCTCAACAACAACAACAGCAATGACAACTATTGCTGCTAATTCTTCTTCAACTACTGTTAACTACCACGACTCCTCCTCCTACTGCTACCACTAGTGTTACTAGTACTTCTGCTGCTACTACTACTTCAACGCATACTGTTATTTCTACTGCTAAAATTCAAGCGCAAAGAAAATGAATATGAATGAATGAATGAACGAATGAATGATCTTTAATACGTAGGGATGACGATTTTAGGCGCAGCATAGTCTTACAACCAGTCCTTGTCAACATGTATCATCATAACAGTCAGTATGATATAAAAATCAATGAAACGCCAGGAAGAAGAAATCCACACAAAATACTGACTAATGCACGAAGAAATCTTAAAATCTAAAATATACACTACTACCAGTCTGCTCATTAAAAAAAAAATACACACACAAACACGCACGCACGCACGCACGCACCACACACCACACACACACACGCACACGCACACACACACACGCGCGCGGGCGCGCGCACGCACGCACGCACAAACACATACACAGAGGGGGGGGGGGGTAGATACAATAATTCACATGTATGCTAGAGGGTAAAAAATATTATAATGTCTAGATCTCTTTATATTCAATATATTTCCTTGTTAGAAGCAATCAGTCAGTAAAAAAAAGAAAGAAAAGAAAAAGAAAAAAAGAAGTATAAGATGAAAGCAACAGCAGCAGGGAGAGAGAGACAGAGAAAGAGAAGAAGAGAGAGAGAGAGAGAGGAGAGGAGGAGAGAGAGAGAGAGAGACAGACAGACAGACAGACAGACAGAAGAGAGAGAGAGAGAGAGAGAGAGAGAGAGAGAGAGAGAGAGAGAAGAGAGAGAGAGAGAGAGAGAGAGAGATGCTTTAACATTGTTTACTTTTCCTGGGTTCTATTTTCTCACCAAGTGGAAATCAATCATTTGAACGCAACGGGGTAGCCGGTGGTTAAAACATAGCGCTCCCCATCTGGGAGTCCTGGATCGATCCCAGGTTTGAACTACCACTGAACACCCCACGTTCTAGGGAAACTGTCCCTGTGGAGTTAACGTTTGTGCCGATTCCACTACCATAAGAGTCCTACGGATGAGACCATAAACCGAGGTCCCGTGTGCAAGTAAACGCACGCAGAACATCTTTCGCACACACGTTACATCCCGTTCGACCTTCCGGAAGAGTAGGCTATTGTGTGCCGGTGGGAACGGATGACAGAATTTTAAAAAACAACAACAACAACCCCGAATGCACACTGGTGTCGTGTTTAGACATCATCCCCGAAGTCGGAATGCGGCAACCTTAATGGTGGGCAAAAAACGGTCGCAAACCCTAAAAATCTCAACATTGGGGAACTTCGGAGCTCTAGCCGAGCTCCCTCCCTCCCTCCCTCACCACCAAAACAAAGTTGGACTGCTGTGGCTGAGTTGATTACATGTGTCTGCCACTCTATTTGTTGCTTATTGACAGATTGACAGAGTGGTAGTGTGTTTCACTACATCGAACATTTTCAGTGTGTGTGTGTGTGTGTGTGTGTGTGTGTGTGGGAGAGAGAGAGAGAGAGAGAGAGAGAGAGAGAGAGACAGACAGACAGACAGAGGGGAAAAGGAGGAGGAGGGGGATAGAGACAGACAGACAGAGAGACGAGAGAGGGAGGGAGGGAAGAGAGAGAGAGAGAGGAGAGAGAGAGGAGAGAGAGAGAGAGAGAGAGAGAGAGAGAGAGAGAAATATCACAGAACTTGTACAGTATTAACACACTTTCGATCACAACTTTGCTTTCTTGCTTCAAATTTTTCATGGTGGATTTCTTTCTTTCTTTCTTTCTTTTTTTTTTTTAAACGGTGATTGAGCATATTTGAATGTTGGATGATTAAAATTTTGTTCTGGAGAACATGGTGAATAAACCCACTGCCCACGCATGACAGTGCATTGTGTGTACTGTGTGAAATGCCCTTTTATTTTGTTTATTTATTATTGATTGATTGATTGATTTTGTTGGAAAAGGTCACAGTGGTGATGACAACAGTATTTGTAGCGGCTGCATGGGCAGTATGTTATGCTGTCGTCATCGTCATCATCGTTATCATTATTATTATTGTTGTCATTATTGATAAATTATCATTACTATTGTTATTGTTATCATTGGTGGTAGTAGTAGTAGTAGCAGCAGCAGCAGCAGCAGCAGCAGCAGCAGTAGTGGTGGTGGTGGTGGTGGTAATAGTAATAGTGGTGGCAGCAGAAGCAGCAGCAACAGCAGCAGCAACAGCAGCAGTAACAGCAGAAGCAGTGGTATCCGACACATATTTTCAATGTGTGTGTGTGTGTGTGCTGTGTTGTGTCGCGCGCGCGAGCGGTGTGTGTGTGTGTGTTCGTGGTGTGTGTGTGTGTGGCCGTGGGTGTGCGTCGAGCGTGTGTGTGTGTGTGTGTGCGTCTGTGGGGTGTGTGTTGTGCTGTCGGCTCTGCCTGGGTGTGTTGGCTTTTTGTTGGTGCCTGTGTGTTGTGTGTGTGTAGTGAGTGTGTGTGTGTGACCCACAGAGCAGTTAACTGTTAAATCATTCCCGTGACGTCAGATTTACCCTGAATGAATAGTTGTTATTGGCATCGGTTTTATCTGGAATACATAATTGTAATGGATATGATAGAGAGAATTATCCTATGGGGTAAAGTGATAACTGCTGCCTTCCCTTTGTTTAAAGGGAAAGTGCCCTGTGTATATGACCTTTTTAAGAAAGTTATAGATATGATAGATGTTGTAGCAATATTTTTACAGGACAACAATGATTTTGAAATTCTCAATCACTTGGGGATTTTTACCATACTTTTTCTTTATATTAATTTTATCCAATTCGTAACTATAAGATGAGATTGCAGTGGGATGTAAGGAGGGTTGTAGATATAGAATGATTGTAGGATGTCAGGTGAGAGAGATTGTAGTGGAATGTGAGGAGGATTGTAGAGACATAGAATGATTGTTACAGGATGTCAGGTGAGATTGTAGTGGAATGTGAGGATTGTAGACATAGAATGATTGTGTCAGGAGAGAGAGATTGCAATGGAATGTGAGAAGATTGTAGAGATATAGAATGATTGTTTCAGGATGTCAGGTGAGATAGATTGTAGTGGAATGTGAGGAGGATTGTAGAGATATAGAATGATTGTTTCAGGATGTCAGGTAAGAGAGATTGTAGTGGAATGTGAGGAGGATTGTAGACATAGAATGATTGTTACAGGATGTCAGGTGAGAGAGATTGTAGTGGAATGTGAGAATTGTAGATGTATAGAATGATTGTTTCAGGATGTGAGGAAAGAGATATTGCAGTGGAATGTGAGGAGGATTGTACATATATAGAATGATTGTTACAGGAAGTCAGGTGAGATTACAGTAGAATGTGAGAAGGATCGTAGACATAGAATGATTGTTACGGGATTTCAGGTGAGAGAGATTGTAGTGGAATGTGAGGAGGATTGTAGAGACATAGAATGATTGTTACAGGAAGTCAGGTGAGATTACAGTAGAATGTGAGAAGGATTGCAGACAAAGAATGATTGTTACAGGATGTCAGGTGAAAGAGATTGTAGTGGAATGTGAGGATTGTAGACATAGAATGATTGTTTCAGGATGTGAGGAAAGAGATATTGCAGTGGAATGTGAGGAGGATTGTAGAAATAGAATGATTGTGTCAGGATGTTAGGTAAGATTGCAGTGGAATGTGAGAAGGATTGTAGACACAGAATGATTTTTCCATGATACTTGTCTTTCATACCCGTTGTTTTACTTCTTTTTTTGGCAATATCTTTTTCTTCTTCTTTTTTTTTTTGTTGCATTTTGATGGTAACAAGGAAATTGTGTATTTTTCCCCCCATCTGTCACATTTTGTATTCAGATATTTATACCTTGGCTTTTTCTTTTATTCCTATGTATGCTAATGTCGTGTATGTCCTCAAAAATGTTTGCTTACTTTTTCATTTTAGATTTTTTTTCCTGAGTATTTCTCTGTTTGTTGTTGTTGTTGTTGTTTTCCGATACCCATCATACGTTTTCGTTCACACATATGATGAAGCAGTAGCTGCCAGGTGGGACTCTTGGTCTTTGAATCCCGGGTTCAATGGTTGTTGTTTTTTAAAGGGGATTAGTATGAGTTGTCCCGGAAGCCGGAATACGGCTACCTTAATGGTGGTTAAACTGTCGCATACACAAAACCTCACCTTTAGTGGACCTCGGAGCTTTTTAGCTGAAGAACGACAAAAAAAAAAAGCAACCTCTAAACCCAAACCCCCTACACACGGAGTAAGTATAGATAGAATCATTTGCAGGCTGTACAGGGTTTGGCTTTTTTTTTTCAGTTTTTCCCTTCTTCTTCTGGAATCACTTGCAGGCACGATTATTCATGTGTACAGTTTTGAAGTTAAGAAAAGTTTGTGTCACCACTTTGATGTGAATGAGATTAACCGACAACCCGCCCCCCCCCCCCCCCCCCCCCCAAAAAAAAAAAGAGATTATATTACAAAGACTGTTGGTGGTTATCCGTGCTAATACAACCCCCCCCCCCCCTTTTTTTTTTGTTTGGCGGGGGAGGGGGGTGGAGGGTAAATGGAACTCAGATATGCTTAGAGATTGTATTTTTGTCTGATTGAGATTTGTATAAAAATGTACATTTTTGTTCATTCATTAAGAAACGCTATTTGATTACACTGATTATATATATATATATATATATATAAAATATATATATATATATATATATATATATATATATATATATATATATATATATATAATGTGATCTCATGAAATCATGGAACAGCGAAACTCAGGTAATAGAGTCAGAGATTTTTTTTAAATCGTTCGGCCCCCTGTTTGTCCGTCAGAGATCAAAGTCGAGTCTAGCTCTATTTGTATTATATATTATTTATAGTATACCACATTCCTTTTTTTCCCCTTTAAAAAAAAAAACCACCCACATTTTCAATCAGAGCACTCGCTTTCCCCAATAAATGGGTACCTGCCCTCTCTAGGGTCAGGGAAGGTAAAGCAGCGAGGGAGAGGAGATGGGCGCCGTCCTCAATATGCTGGCCCCTGGAGAAGTTGAGGTCTCTGACGCTCGCTCCCCTACGATCACATAGGTTATGGGGACACCTTTACGTTTTACCTTTTTTAACCTTTAAACCACCGATTCGCATCGCTTAGGGGACACACAAATTGACTTTTTTTTTAGGGGGGGGGGGGGGGGGGGTGTTCAAACCTGTACCATCTTTGAGCTATGACGGAATGAAACTTTCCCACGGCAAGGGGAAAGGGGGGTGGGGGTGGGGGGGGGGGGGGGGGGCATTTATGCTAATGTACTTGCCATTTTTCAAAAAGAAACAAAAATACTGTGATAATTTTTGTTTAAGTTATGGACAATTATAAATGAAAGATATGTTTTAAAAAAAAATTGCAACATAATTCGGGTATGTGTGTGTGTGTGTGAATGTGTGTGTGCGTGCGTGTGTGTGCGTGTGTGCGTGCGTGCTTCGTGTGTGCGTGCGTGTGTGTGTGTGTGTGCGTGCGCGCGCGTGCGTGTTGTGATATGTTGTGTGTGTTGTAATGTGTGTATGTGTGCGCGCGCATGTGTGTGTGTGTGTGTGCGTGCACGCGAGCGCGCGCATGCGCACGGTAGCGTATTTGTTTGTATGTGTGTGTGGGCGCGAGCGTGCGCATGTATGCATTATTCAAATTGTTTGGGCTCACGTGAAAGTCAAGATAAGAGAGGTGGGGGTAAAAAGAACTGTTTTCGCTCTCTCGAGTCAGTGTAGGTCAGGTCATGGCGTCCTGTAGTGCAGATGCACTCTTCAGCGTGTGTGTGTGTTTGTGTGTCAGTATCTATGAATGCCTATGGGTGCAAGTGTCCGGAAGTTTCGTGCAAAAACCCGCCCACATACACTGTATACACCCCCCCCCCAAAAAAAAAACAACAACAACAACAAAAAAACACACACACACACACAAAACAACAACAAACAAACAAAAAAAAAACACCCAACGACAACAAAAACAAAAAACCCATAAAAAACAACAACAAACACAACAACAACAACAAAAACCACCAAACACCAACCAACCAACCAACAAACAAAAAACCACAAGGGAGGTGAACTGGCCTAGTGGTTAAAGCGTTGAACTGGCGATCTGATGACCCGGGTTCGAGCCACTCCCGCGGCACCGAGCTGCCCGTTCAAGGGTACTTGTCCTCCATCCCCCCCCCCCCCCCCCCCCCCCCCCCCCCCCCCCCCACCCCCCCCCTCCCGAAAGTCTTTCCGAGGAGACTATAATTATAATACCGAGGTCCACCTGTGTGCCAACGCGCGCAGAACATCTTACGCTCCAAGTTAAAAAAAAAACCTCGCTGTGTTGTTTGTGCCTTGGGAAAGTAGGAGGCACTTGCGTGTAGGGTAAGAAGGGAGGACAAAAGTTGAGGGAAAAAAGGAAAAGACTGCATGCACATGCACACTGGTGTTGTGTTGAGACAGCATCCCTGAAGTCACAACTTCATGGGTGGGTGGGAGGTGGGGGGGGGGGGGGGTAAAGGGTAGGGTGGGGGTGGGGGGGGGGGGGGGGAACGATCGCATACGCAAAAAATCTCACCATTGGGGGAACGAACCTAGGAACTTTAGCCGAGTTACAGAAAAAAAACAAAAACACCCAACCAACTTCCAGCCAACGACAACAAACCCCCAAAAAGATTACCACACACACCACACACACACGCGCGCGCGCGCGCACACACACACACGCACGCCACACACACGCACACAGCACTCGCACGCACGCACACTCACTCACACACACACACACGCACGCACACACTCACACACACACGCACGCACGCATGCACACACACAAATGGGGACTGGGCCTGGCTTGTCAGGCGCTGCTGAACTTAGCGGCAGCGCTACGTATTTTCGCTCATAATTGTGACAGACGAGGGCAGCCGCTGTCTGAGCGTTGGAAGAAGAGGTGGACGAAGAAACGCTGCCAAAAGAAGCACACCGGTAGCGATTCTTCTCAAAAAGAAGAAACAAGTAAGTTATCATGAACTGACAAGCCAGGCCCAGCACATCCGACTTCAGCATGGGAGAGAACTGTTCTCTTTTAAACCTTTCTGGGGGAGAAAAAGAAAAAAGGCAGGAAAATGCATCAAGAAGGCAGAAAACAGACAAGAAGGGGGGGGGGGGGGGGGGGGTGTGACAGGAAAGAAAAGGAACAAGCCCCAAAGAAAGAGAGGGATAGAAAGAGGGAATTACTAGCACAGAATGTGGGGATTCTCTTTTAAACCTTTCTGGGGGGGAAAAAGGCAGGAAAATGCATCAAGAAGGCAGAAAACAGTGACACTGAAGGTTTCATCAAATGGGAATCCACTGTAGCAATATCCCCGTTGCTAAGAAAATGTTCACTCTAAGGGAGGTAATCCTACGACACACAACTGCAGACCCGTAGACATGAACAGTCCTATCCAGCGCTAGCAAAACACCGAGATAAGTGTAGTGTCAGTCGGGAAATCTGTGGGTGACGTGTCAACCAGGACTGTTGTCTTGAGGGTAGAAGAAAAAATAGTACTTCTACACATGCAAAATATGTATGCTTTTTTTTTCACAAACTTACCAACAAAAACATCAAGAAAAGGTTTCAAGAAATCAGAACAAACTTACTTGAAATATTTCCCAGGTGATCGTCAGGATAGAAAACGACTGCTGTTCCTCTTTGCGATATTCAAGGCGTTTTAAAACCATGTAAATAATCATCACCTGTCATGTCACACACTTTGCCAACGCAGGGTATATAAGTACCCCGGGCAGATGGTAATATCGGGAGACGGCGCATATCACACTGTGACGAACTGGAACGGGTATACACTTAAAACCCCTAGCAGAAAATGTGTGAACTAGTAGGTTAGACACACGCATCTACCTCACAGTTCAACTCATCTCAAGCTATGCTGTACCAATCTCAGGACACATGAGCTCGAGACAGAGATTATGAAATATAAATAAAGAAGGGAAATAAAGAGAAGTCATGGCACGCACAAAACATTGTCTGTTGGGCAAGTTAAGCAAGGTACTATGGCACTTTAGTGTGGTTGTTCACTTACATTGTGATAATGCCACTGAAGGGTGGTCAGTGTGCTTGTCGCATGGCATTGAGGGGAGCATGCCAGTGTCCAACACCACTGATGTGTCAGTTGTTCTAGCAGAGTGGCGGTGTGTATGGGCAATCTCTTTTTGCTTCTTCCCTTTGGTATTGTTTTGTATTGTGCACAGCTTCTTCAACAGCACTCTAATGTCAACACTAAGGATGACTGCTACCTTCTGCCAGAAGACCAAGTCACAATATTGTGAGGCTGAGGACTGGACACTGCAGACTCAGACATCACATGTTTACCAAGCTCCACACTGGTGATTCTGAGGCGTGCCCCTGTGGCACTTCTCCCATGACAGTGGAACGCTTCCTCCAGACCTGTCGGTCCAACACACTAAAATCTGAGGGCCAATAATATCTGGCCTACTGACCTGCCGATGAGGGACAAACTCTTAGGACCCCTGGAGGGCCTTCAGCGCACGGCAGCATTTGTCAGGGCTTCAGGGGTTGCTGTCTGAGCGTTCGACTAAAAAGAAGTATACTGCTTTCAGTCACTAGTCTCTTGGAGAGTAGGTCACCACAAGCCCAGTGCCACTAACCTAAAAAAAAAAACCCCACCAATCCTATCTTCATGTATGAATTAATTTTGTTCCCCTCAGAGAGGGGCCTTCACTTCACACTTTTTGCTAGGGACAACTCTCCCAGTGGGTTCTTTTAGGTGGGCGAAATAAATAAGGATGTATTGCACTTGGGTCTCCTGTTTACTGCTGTATTTTATTTAATACATCTATTTTATTCTTTTATATCGAGGATAAAGGAAATAAGCACTTATGTGCTTTTTTACATCCATCCCCCGTGTGTATGCGGTTTTGTCAGTTTTGTCATCTGTTCCCACCGGCACACAATGGCCTACTCTTATTAAAAGTGGAACAGGATTTTACGTGTGCGCCAGGCGTTTTGCGTGCGTTCGCAGACGGGGCCTTGGTTTATATAGTCTCATCCGAAGGACTTTTAGGGAGAGTGGAGTCTGTACTAATGTTAACTCCAGGGAAAAAATACCCCCTTGAACGGGAATCGAACCCCGGTCGTCAGATTGGGTTGATTGAGTACGTCACCACAAGCCAGTGCCACTAACTTAAAATTTTTTTTTTCGTATCTTCATGTATGTATTTGTTCCCCTCAGAGAGGGGCCTTTACTTCACACTTTTTGCTAGGGACAACTCTCCCAGTCGGTTCTTACACGTGGGCTAAATAAATAATGATGTATTGCACTTGGGTCTCCTGTTTACTTGCTTGATTCCAAAGACTACACTCAAAGTCTAGTGAGGGGGGGGGGGGGGGGGACTTTGGAGATCAAACTTGGGACATTTGGCTTCGTGAATGAGTGTGTTCCCTGTAGACGTCGTGTTCTTTTATCTTTGTGACAGGTAAATGCTTGGTTGCTTGGTTTAATCTTAAGGTCTATTGATACAATTTGGTGATTGAAGGCAGTGAATAGATCAAGATAAAAGGACTCGAGTCTTTGTCAGCAATATCGTGTCCATACGAGGATGGAGACTTAGCACTACTTGTTAAAAGTAAAAAGAATATTTAAGGCAAAAAATTGAAGTAAGATACAAATGAAGAAGCAATGAGCCCCCCCCAAAAAAAAACACAAAACAAAAAACAACAACAACAACAAAACAACAACCAATCAACCAACCAACCAAACAAACAAAAACAAAACACCAAACAAACCACACAACAAAAACAAAACACCAACAACAATACGACAACAACAACCCAACAACAAACAAACAAACACACAAAAATCCAAAACAAACACCACCACCACCAACAAAAATCCAACCCCAAACAGCAGCAACAACAGCAACACCAAAACAAAAAAATGATTTGACAGAAAGTAGAGAATAGTGAGTGTGTGTGTACGCGTGTGTGTACGCGTATATATGTGTATGTGTGTGCGCGTGTGTGTATGTGTGTAGGCGTATGTGTGTGTATGTGTGTATGTGTGTGTGTGTGTGT
>CM054134.1:55723184-55733184 GCA_028751875.1 Rapana venosa
CATTTCCCTCCTCCCACTGTCTTCTGTCCCTCCTCCACCTCCCAGCCCCCTTCCTACTTCTCTCTCTCTCTCTCTCTCTCTCTCTCTCTCTCGGTCTGTCTGTCTGTCTGTCTGTCTGTCTGTCTGTCTGTCTGTCTGTCTGTCTCTCTCTCTCTCTCTCTCTCTCTCTCTCTCCTTTCTGTCTGTCTGTCTGTCTGCCTGTCCATTTGTCTGTCTGTCTGTCTGTCTGTCTGTCTGTCTGTCTGTCTGTCTGTCTGTCTGTCTGTCTGTCTTCTCTCTCTCTCTCTCTCTCTCTCTCTCTCCTCTCTCTCTCTCTCTCTCTCTCTCTCTCATTCCGTGATGACAATGCTCAGTTTCTTATCTCTGTTTGCTTTCGTTTTCGACATCAGTACTTTTTTTTTCAGTCACTTGCCAGTGTGAAAAGCCAGTTTATTGATTCCCTCCCTCTCTCTTCCCCCCCCCCCCCCCCCCCCCCCCCCGGTCCGCCTTCATCTTGTCTTCCAATGTTCTTCAAGCAGTTCACTTAAGTCAGATAAGATCAACGCATGCTGTAGTCTTGGTACGTTTTAGCACCTAACTGAGCAGCTAGGCATCGTCATGTCCACCCATCCATCCATCCATCCACTGTAGGATGTGGCCCTACCCTCCCTCTGTAGCAGCCCTCCCTCCCTCCCTCCCTGATCCCTCCCTCCTTTGGTTCCTGTCTCTGTGCCTCTTTTCTGTGCCATGTCTCGCCCGTGAATGGAATGTATTATTTTCTTGATGTCTTCAAGCCATCTGGCGACCCGTCTGTCAGGGGTTCTGCAGCTGTATTTTGGCTGTGTGTTGTGTGCTGCACCTTTTGGTCCGTCTGTAATGTCTGATGCGGCAACTGCTCCCTTCTTCATAGTTATGTCTGATAGTAACACAGACTTCACTGTAGATATTTTCATATCAACAAATGCTCCATTCGGAACAGTCATGTCTGACGTTGACAAACGCACTCTTTTATAGATATTCTTATAATTATCAAGAAATTCTCTATGGTAGATATGTCTCTGACATCCACTGACAAGTAGTGTACTTCAGATATGTTGATATCCACAAAACCAATACTCTATTCTAGATACGTCTGATATGAACAAATACTCTATTTTGGATAATCTAACATCAACAAATGTGCTATTGTAGATATGTCTGATATGAACAAATACTCTATTTTTGGATATTCTTATATCGGCAAATGCTCTATTCTAGGTATCTCTTATTATCTCTGATTGATATTTTGATACCAGCAAATGTTTTATTCTAGATCTATCTGATATCAACAAATACTTTAGATATTTTCATATCAACAAATACTCTATTCTAGGTATGTCTGATATTAGTAAATATTCTAATTAAGATATTTTGATCTCAACAAAACGCTCTATTTTAGATATGTCTGATATTAACAAATACTATAACTAAGATAATTATTTTGATATTTTAAAAATGCTCCATTTTAGATATGTCTGATACTAACAAACCTTCTACTGTATATGTTTTTGATATCAACAAAATACTCTATTCTAGATCTGTCTGACATTAACAAAATATTCTATTCCAGGTAATATATATGACTGACATTAACAAATACTCTACTCTATATTTTTTTAAAAAGCCAAAACAAACACTCTACTCTAGAAGTTTTGCTCTCAGCAAATTCTCTATTCTAGACATGTCTGACACTGATAATTGCTCCATTCTAGATATGTCTGACACTGATATTTGCTCCATTCTAGACATGTCTGACACTGATATTTGCTCCCTTCTAGATATGTCTGACACTGATAATTGCTCCATTCTAGATATGCCTGACATTGATAATTGCTCCATTCTAGATATGTCTGACACTGATAATTGCTCCCTTCTAGATATGTCTGACACTGATAATTGCTCCCTTCTAGATATGTCTGACACTGATATTTGCTCCATTCTAGATATGTCTGACACTGATATTTGCTCCATTCTAGATATGTCTGACACCGATAATTGCTCCATTCTAGATATGTCTGACACCGATAATTGCTCCATTCTAGATATGTCTGACACTGATAATTGCTCCATTCTAGATATGTCTGACACTGATAATTGCTCCCTTCTAGATATGTCTGACACTGATAATTGCTCCATTCTAGATATGTCTGACACCGATAATTGCTCCATTCTAGATATGTCTGACACCGATAATTGCTCCATTCTAGATATGTCTGACACCGATATTTGCTCCCTTCTAGATATGTCTGGCACCGATATTTGCTCCATTCTAGATATGTCTGACACGGATAATTGCTCCCTTCTAGATATGTCTGACACTGATAATTGCTCCCTTCTAGATATGTCTGACACTGATAATTGCTCCATTCTAGATATGTCTGACACCGATAATTGCTCCCTTCTAGATATGTCTGACACTGATAATTGCTCCATTCTAGATATGTCTGACACTGATAATTGCTCCATTCTAGATATGTCTGACACTGATAATTGCTCCCTTCTAGATATGTCTGACACTGATAATTGCTCCATTCTAGATATGTCTGACACTGATAATTGCTCCCTTCTAGATATGTCTGACACCGATAATTGCTCCATTCTAGATATGTCTGACACTGATAATTGCTCCCTTCTAGATATGTCTGACACTGATAATTGCTCCATTCTAGACATGTTTGACACTGATAATTGCTCCATTCTAGATATGTCTGGCACTGATATTTGCTCCATTCTAGATATGTCTGACACCGATAATTGCTCCCTTCTAGATATGTCTGACACTGATAATTGCTCCATTCTAGACATGTCTGACACTGATAATTGCTCCATTCTAGATATGTCTGACACTGATAATTGCTCCATTCTATACATGTCTGACACTGATATTTGCTCCCTTCTAGATATGTCTGACACTGATAATTGCTCCATTCTATACATGTCTGACACTGATAATTGCTCCATTCTAGATATGTCTGACACTGATAATTGCTCCATTCTAGATATGTCTGACACTGATAATTGCTCCATTCTAGATATGCCTGACACTAATAATTGCTCCATTCTAGATATGTCCGACACTGATAATTGCTCCATTCTAGATATTTCTGACACTGATAATTGCTCCATTCTAGATATGTCGGACACCGATAATTGTTCCATTCTAGATATGTCTGACACTGATAATTGTTCCATTCTAGATATGTCTGACACTGATAATTGTTCCATTCTAGATATGTCTGACATGAACAAAATTCAACGCCCTGTTCTAAACGTGACTGACATGAACTGATCCTCCATTGCGAAGGCCTAGCTGGCAAACAAAACAGGGAAGGGCAGAGACTAGAGAAGAGAGGAAGACTGGCCTCAGAGGAGCATGTTGCGTGGGACTCGAAACAGTAGCATTGGCACAAACGCCTGATGTGTAGAAGTTATTATTTTTCGTTGTTGTTGTTGTTAAAAAAAGACTTTTTGTCATGACACACTGACGAAATGCCGTTAAGATTTGCACATCACTGATATTGGAGGGGCAAGGGGGGGGGGGGGGGGGGGGGGGGGGGAGGGGAGGTAAATTATTTTTTTTATTTTTTTATTTTAAATTTTCGATCCTCGGCCCTGAGGTTTCATCAATGGTGAGATTTTTACGTAAAGGACCGTTCCACCCCCCACCCCCACCCCCCCCTCACACACACACACACTTTCCCCACCATTAAGGTAGCCGCATTCCGACTTCGGGGATACAGTTGGGCATTGAACCACCTACCAATTTTGCCAGGACAGTCGAGAGGTACCTCCCTCCCTGTTTTGTTTTTTTCTCCCCTCCGATTTTCAAAACAGTCGTGGGTTCTTTTTGACGTGCAGCACACGTCCTTCTGAATCAACAACACAGGTCACCCTGGTTTAGAGTCTCCTCCGAAAGACTTAATAATAATAATAATAATGTATGGAATTTATATAGCGCTGAATCTTGTAAAGCAACAAATCAAAGCGCTCATATTTCATTTCATACCACTTTAAGTCACGGCAGATTTCTCTCCGTGAAATTCGGGCTGCTCTCCCCGGGGAGAGCGGGAGAGCGCGTCGCCACAAGCGCAGCGCCACCCTTTTTTTTTCTTTTTCATGTCTGCAACTGTATTTGTTTCCCTATCAGAGTGACTTTTTTCTAAGAATTTTGCCAGGGACAACTCTCTTGTTGCCGTGGGTTCTTTTACGTGCGCTAAATAATTACGTGTAACACACGGGACCTCGGTTTATCGTCTCATCCGAAAGACTAGCGCTCAGACCACCACTCATGGTCTAATGGATGGGGGAAAAGTTTCCGGTCGAAACGGGGTACGACCCGCCGCACATTTCAGACCCGGACTTTTCGCTTTCTAGACAGGCGCGTTACCTCTAGACCACCAATCCACGTTCAGTTCAGTTTCCCCCGTCACCTTGGGAAGAAAGGGTCAAAGCTGGGAATCGAACCCAAGAGACCCTCACGGGTTTACTTGCTAGGCAAGGTGAACGTGTAAAACCATCCTGCCACCTTCCTTCCTGGGTTTAGATTGTATGTTTGTCCGTCGTGTCCGACGATGACCTCCAAAACAGCAGAGGAGGTAGCTGCTGTTGTGGAAACTGGGCAGAAATTTGATTATAGTGGAGATGCCTTGCCCACAGTACATCCCCACTCTCTCGGCCAAGTGGGCATAAGGACAGTCAGCGTTGGAGATGTTCTCCAAAGGCCAACCAGCCCCCAGGGCTTGCAGCACATAAGGACTGTGCGAGTCAAGCCTCCTAGTCAGAGAGTCATAGTCGATCACTAAAGACTAAGCTGTAAAGTGGAATTCCATGAGTGGGAAAACCACTGGTCATACAGCCTCTCGCTTTGCTGTTGCCCCCAGCGTCAATGGTTTAATCAAGAACTGTGATAAAGCCCGGGCGCTGACGCAGGGGTTTAGATTCAAAAGTTAGCCAACTACACCCTCCCTCCCTCCCCTTCTCCTCGAAAGTGACTTCAGTAGTGACTTTTCCTTTAACTCTCTGAGGAGTCCTTGTGGCACTGCACAACTCTGAATTTTTAAAATTGTTTTTAACTTAGTGTGTCTCGACCAAGCTGAGCTTGGCGGAGTCCATTCTGTGCAAGGTAGCAGGATGCATGCTGGGCATGTCTGTGTGTTATCTACACCATCAGTCTTCACCAGTTCCTGTCTTGTGCCTGACTGTGCCGTGTCACGCCCATGTGTTTCCTGATGTCTTCACTTAAATCTTCTACGAAAGGTGTATGGAGCTTTAACATGTGCATTAAGATGCACGGGGTCTATCTGTGTGTGTGTGTGTGTGTTGTGTTTCGTGTGTATGTATGCATGTGTGTGTGCTGTGTGTGTGTGTGTGTGTTGTGTTCGTGTGTATGTGTGGGGGTGGGGGTGGGGGGGGTGGGGGGCTGTTTGTGTATGTTTGTGAGTTCGTATGTGGGGGGGGGGGGGGGGGGGGGGGGTGATGAGGGGCTCTGTGTGTGTGTGTTTGTGAGTGTAGTGTGTGTGTGTGTGTGTGTGTGTGTGTTGGGGGGGGGGGGGGGGGGGCTGTGTGTATATGTGTGTGTGTGAGTGATGTAAAAAAAAAAAACCCCAACAAAACAAGTGTCGGTGAATTGCTTTTGTCATGACTTTTGTTGAAAAATGTTTTGTGCGAATTAAAAAAAAGGAAACCTTCTTCTGAAGATTTGTTATACTTTTTCATGGATCTATTCATGCTCGTGGATGTATACACACACAAAAGGTATTTATTTAAGCGTACTTGTCTATGTTTCATCTACCGCTCTGTATTATATGCATGTGCAGCATGAGGTATAGGAACAAAGGGAGAGAACCCCTGTGTAGCATAAATCTAGATAGTACGCAGTTATCTCTCTTGGAACTCTGCTTTGGTCGGTGCTGTACAGTATGGACATAGGAAGACAAACGTAGGAACACATGGAGGTAATAAACTGATGAAGTTTAGAGAGAGAGAGAGAGGAGAGAGAGAGAGAGAGAGAGAGATGGAGAGAGAGAGAGAGAGAGAGAGAGAGAGAGACAGACGACAGACAGACAGACAGACAGAAAGACAGACAGACAGACAGACAGACAGACAGACAGACAGACAGAGCAACAAATCATTCAAAAGTTTTGCTTCTCACAGATAGAATTATTATTTTGGCTGAAGTGCTAGGATACGTTTGGCTGCAAATCTAAGATTCTGCAGATTCTAGACATGTTAGTTCTTGCCTTGACCATTAATTTTAAAACCATCTTCTAAGGGGTCTCCTCTACTGCATGGCTGTGTCAGACACTGAGACAGCCTCCATCCAGTACGTCAGTCAGCATTGTCATCACGACAGTCTGCTCCAGTCACGGGTCCTCCCTCCCAAGCAGCTCTTCAAGTCCTGTACCGTAATTGGGGAGGAGGGGTGGGGTAGGGGGGTGGGGGTGGGGGTTGGGGGAGGGGGTGGGGGTGGGGGGGCTGGTAGGGTGGGGTGGGGTGGAGGGGGATGTCTCAGTGGGAGCAGTCCTTTGGCTGTCTTTCCTTTTTCCTCTGCAACATGCGTGAAGTTGTGTGTGTGTGTGTGTGTGTGTGTGTGTGTGTGTGTGTGTGTGTGTGTGTGTGTGTGTGTGTGTTTTGTGTGTTTTACTTTATTTTGTTGATATATTTTATTTCATTCTTTTATATCGAGGATAATGGAATGAGCACTTTGGTGCTTTTTTTTATATATTTAAACATCCACTCCCCGTGTGTATGCGGTTTTCTCAATTCTGTCATCTGTTCCCACCGGCACACAATGGCCTACTCTTACGAACAGCGGAACAGGATTTAACGTGTGTGCAAGATGTTCTGCTTATGTTCGCACACGGGGCCTCTGTTTATAGTCTCATCCGAAGTTGAAGCTCTAGCCGAGGAACAAACAAAACAATCTGTCCGCTGATTTATGACGAATTGTGTTGTGTTGTGTTATATTTTAGAGTGTTGTTGTTTATCGTTTTCAGTCACAACAGATTTCCTTGTGTCAAGATCTAGGCTGCTTTTCATGGGCAGAGCACGTCGCCACAAGAGCAGCGCTACTTTGTTATATTTCCGCCTTGCGTGTGCATAATTAAGTTTCTCTTTAAGAGTGCAGTGACTTATTTCTCAGAATTTTGCCAGCGCAACTTTCTTCTTCCTTGTGGGATTTTAAAAAATTTAACGTGAATTAAATGCATATTGCACAAAGGACCAAGACCTCGGTTTATCATTTCATCCGAAAGACTAGCGCGCAGACTCGTGGTGTAGTGAATGGATGAAACATTCAGATTCAGAAGGGAAGCACCACGCACTGCGAACCTGGACTTTCCGCTTTCTAGGCAGGTGCATTACCGCTAGACCACCGAGCGCGCGCATGCATGCATGCCTGTTGAGTGCGTGCCTCCACGCGTGTGTATGCATGTGTGTGAGTGTGTTTATGTGTGTATATGCGTATGTGTTATGTGTGTATATGCGTATGTGTGTGTGTATGTGTGCATGTGTGTTTAAGAGTGGGCATGTGTATGCATGTGCGTGCGTGTGTGTATGCATGTGTGTAGATGCGTGTGTATGCACGCATGCGTGCTTGCCTGTGTGCGTGCGTGCACGCACGTGTGTGGATTGCATGTGCGTGCGTGCGTACACGTGTGTTTGTACGCATGTATGTATGTATGTATGTATGTATGTATGTATGTATGTATGTATGTATGTATGTATGTGTCATGTATATGTTATCAACGTGTTGTGTCATGAGGAAATAACCTTTCTTTCTTCCTTCCTTCCTCCTCCCTTTCTGTCTGCAGCCCATTCACTCACTGCGATGCTTCTGATCTGGCAGACTGCACTGCACTGCACTGCACTGTACTACACTGCATTACACTGTACTGTACTGTACTGCACTGCACTGCACTGCACTGCACTGTACTGTACTGCACTGTACTGCACTGTACTACACTGTACTGCACTCCACTGCACTGCACTGCACTGCACTGTGCTGTACTGCACTGCACTGCACTGTACTGCACTGTACTACACTGTACTGCACTCCACTGCACTGCACTACACTGTACTGGATTGTACTGCACTGTGCTGCACTGTACTGCACTGTACTACACTGTACTGCACTCCACTCCACTGCACTACACTGTACTGGACTGTACTGCACTGTACTGCACTGCACTGCAATGTACTGCACTGCACCGTACTGCACTGTACTGCATTGTACTGTACTGCACTGTACTGCTCTCCAATGCACTGTATTGCACTGCACTGCACTGTACTGTATTGCACTGCACTACACTTCACTGCACTGCACTGCTCTCCACTGCACTGCACTGCACTGCACTGCACTGCTCTCCACTGCACTGTACTGTACTGCACTGCACTGCACTGCACTGTACTGCACTGCACTGCTCTCCACTGCACTGTACTGCACTGCACTGCACTGCACTGTACTGCACTGTACTGCACTGCACTCCACCGCACTGCACTGCACTGCACTGCACTGCACTGCACTGTACTGTACTGCACTGCACTGTACTGTACTGCACTGTACTGTACTGTACTGTACTGCACTGCACTGTACTGCTCTCCACTGCACTGTACTGTACTGCACTGTACTGTACTGCACTGCACTGTACTGCACTGCTCTCCACTGCACTGTACTGATCTCCACTGCTCTCCACTGCTCTCCACTGTACTGTACTGCACTGCACTGTACTGAACTGCTCTCCACTGCTCTCCACTGCACTGCACTGCACTGTACTGCTCTCCACTGCACTGCACTGCTCTCCACTGCACTGCACTGCACTGCTCTCCACTGCACTGTACCGCTCTCCACTGCACTGTACTGTACTGCACTGCACTGTACTGCTCTCCACTGCACTGTACTGCTCTCCACTGCACTGTACTGCACTGCTCTCCACTGCACTGTACTGCTCTCCACTGCACTGCACTGCACTGCTCTCCACTGCACTGCACTGCTCTCCACTGCACTGCACTGCTCTCCACTGCACTGTACTGCTCTCCACTGCACTGTACTGCTCTCCACTGCACTGCACTGCTCTCCACTGCACTGCACTGCTCTCCACTGCACTGTACTGCTCTCCACTGCACTGTACTGCTCTCCACTGCACTGTACTGCTCTCCACTGCACTGTACTGCTCTCCACTGCACTGCTTTCCACTGCTCTCCACAGCACTGCACTGCTCTCCACTGTACTTACTGTACTGCTCTCCACTGCACTGTACTGCTCTCCACTGCACTGCACTGCAGTGGTGGGCAAGATGATCTCTGAATCCACTGACTGATACCAGTGCTGACTCAGCCTCCAATTGTATGCGCGCTTCCGAGCATCGTATTTATAGTAGTGTAAACTCATAAGATCATGTTTGTCACGCTGTGTGTGTGTGTGTGTGTGGTTGTGTGTGTGTGTGTGTGTGTGTTGTTGTGTGTGTGTGTTGTGTTGGTGGTTGTGTTGTGGTGTTGTGTGTGTGTTTGTGTGTTGTGTTGTGTGTTGTGTTGTGTTGTGTGTTGTGTTGTGTTGTGTGTGTTGTGTTGTGTGTGTTGTGTTGTGTGTGCATTGTGTATTTGTGTGTGTGTTGTAGAGAGAGAAGAGAGAGAGAGAGAGAAGAGAGGAGCGAGAAGAGAGAGAGAGAGAGAGAGAGAGAGAGAGAGAGAGAGAGAGAGAGAGAGAGAGAGAGAGAGAGAGAGAGAGAGAGATGTGTGTGTCTGTGTGTGACTCTTTCAGAAATCTGCTCTTTCTGAGTCACTTGATCATTTAACATTTGGTGTGTGTGTGTGTGTGTGTGTGTGTGTGTGCGTGTGTGTGGTGTGTGTGTGTGTGTGTGTGGTTGTTGTGTGCGAGTCGTGGTTGTTGTGCACGCGCACGAGTAGCTGCATGTATGTGTATGTGTGTGTGTGTATATGTGCGTGTGTGCGTGCGTGTGTGGATGTGTATATATAATAATATATG
>CM054134.1:55745684-55748184 GCA_028751875.1 Rapana venosa
AGAGAGAGACATAAGAGAGCTAGGGAGAGAGAGAGAGAGGCAGAAGAAGAGAGAGAAGTGAGAGACAGAGACAGACAGAGACAGAGAGAAGAGAGAGAGGAGAGAGAGAGAGAGAGAGCAGACAGAAAGAGAAGACAGTTAGAGAGACAGAGACAGACAGAGACATAGAGACCGTAAGAGAGAGAGGGAGAGAGAGAGAGAGGCAGACAGAAAGAGAAGACAGTTAGAGAGACAGAGACAGACAGAGACATAGAGCTTCAGAGAGAGAGACAGAGAGACCGTAAGAGGAATAGAAAGAGAGAGAGGGAGAGAAACAGGAGAGAGAGAGAGCGTCAGAGAGAGAGGGGGAGAGAGAAACAGAGACAGAGTCAGAGAGAGAGAGAGAGAGAGAGAGAGAGAGAGAGAGAGAGAGAGAGAGAGTTCTATCCAAAATCGGTCTTTATTAAATTTTGAACGGTGGCTGGCCCAAAAGCTGCCTGTTGTCATCAAACGACTAGGCCTATGGGCCCACAGCTAAGGAGATCTGTCTGAATGAACGGAATGTGTCTTTTCCCGTACATTAGTTCTTTTTATTATGGGACACGGATACACACGCACAGACAGACAAATAGACAGCCAGCCAGATAGACAGACAGACAGATAGAGATACACGCATGCACGCACGCACGCACACTACATGCGCGCGCGCGCCACACACACACACACACATTCACACACACACACTCACACACACACAAACACACACACACACACAGTCAACACACACACACACGCACATTCACACACACACACTCACACACACACAAACACACACACACACACACAGACAAACACACACACGCGCGCACACTCACACTCACACACACACACACACACACACACACAGGCTTAGTGGTATTTCAAGGAAAGAAAGCACAACCCCCACCCCCCCACCCCCTTCTCCCCGACCAAAAAAAAAAAAAAAAAAAAGAAAAAAAAGAAGAAGAAAACCCATAACCCCCCCAAAAAAAAACACCAACAACAACAACCCCAACAAAACCCACCCTAACCAGCAAAGCAAAAGGAGAAGTTATTCACTTTGCATTCCCTGCCCTTTCGGTTCGACTTTCCTCAGAGATTCTTTTGGTGTTGTAATGTGTTGTGGTGTGTTGTGGTGTGATATGGTGTGGTGTATTTCATTGTATTTTGTTGTGTTGTATTGTGTTTTATTGTATTATGTTGTATTGTGTTGTATTGAGTTCATATTGTATTATGTTGGGTTGTGTTGTATTGGGTTGTATTGTATTGTGTTGTATTGGGTTTGTTGAGTTGTATTGTGTATTGTTGTATTTTGTGAAATTGGGTTGTGTTGTGTTGTATTGAGTTCATATTGTATTATGTTGTGTTTTGTTTGTTGTATTGTGTTGTATTGTAGTGCGTTGTGTTGGGTTTGTTGTGTTGTATTGTGTTGTATTGCTTTGTATTGTTTTGTGTTGTATTGTTTTGTGTCGAGTTGTACTGTTTTGTGTTGTATTATGTTGTATTGTATTATGTTGTATTGCATTGTATTATGTTGTATTGGATTGTATTGTGCTATGTTGTATTGCATTTTGTTATGCTGTATTGTATTGCATTGTATTGTGTTGTATTATATTGTGTTGCGCTATATTGCATTGTATTGTGTTATGTTGTGTTGTATTATGTTGTATAGTGTTGTGTTGTATTGGGTTGTATTGTGTTGCGGTGTATTGTGGTGTATTGTATTGTCCTGTCTTGTATTGTACATAAATAATGATTACCACTTTCAATCTCGGCAGAGTTCTCAGCGTGAAATTCGGGCTGCTGTCCCCCCAGGGGAGATTGCGTCACCACAAGAGCAGCGCCATCCACTGGTTGTTTTTCCTTTCTTTTCCTGTCTGCATGCGTATTTGTTTGCCTATCACAGAGTGGCTTTTTTTTTTCTCTTGTTGTCGTTGGTTCTTTTACGAGCGCTAAATTATGCATATAAATTACACTCGGAACCTCAGTGAATCGTCTCACTCGAAAGACTAGCACCCAGACCACAACTCACTGTCTAGTGGAGGAGGGGGGGAGGGGAAAGGGGGGGGGGGAGGGGGAGTTTCGGTCACAAACGGGGGATCGAACCACCTTATACTTTGAACCCGGACGTTTTCGCTGTCTATCTAAGCAGGTGCTCTAACCACTAGGCCACCGGTCCACTAACGTGGGTTTATTGGAAGACAGGTTCAAACACTGAAGAGCCAAACCATGACGAGATGGGATGGGGAAAATGAACATGATCAAGGACATATGTTATTATATATATATGTACTAGAGAGATCTATGGCAAGTGTAGTGTGACTCACCATGTTGTATCTAATGAAATAATAATAATATAAAAAAAAAAAGACCCAGCCCCACAGCCATTATTAAAGGTCTAAAGTGTCATTAAACCAGTATTGGGCAATATTGACATAATATCAGAGAGAGAGAGAGAGAGAGAGAGAGAGAGAGAGAGAGA
>CM054134.1:55760684-55763184 GCA_028751875.1 Rapana venosa
CCAAACCAAACCAAACCAAAAGAAAATACAAATAACAACAACAGCAACAACACAACCCCTCCCCCAACGCTCCCCCCTCAACCAAAACCCCCCAAACAAACGTTAAAAACACCACCAACAACAAAAGTTCAACCTATACCTTAAAAAAAGAGATTATATGAATTCAACAAACATATGATACCCAGCTGACCCGAACATTAATGTGTGTGTGTGTGTAAGAGAGAGAGAGAGAGAGAGAGAGAGAGAGAGAGAGAGAGAGAGAGAGAGAGAGAGAGAGAGAGAGACAGACAGACAGACAGACAGACAGACAGACAGACAGACAGACAGACAGACAAACAGGAACAGATAGACACAGTCAAACACTGTCAGAGACAGAGACAGACATTATCAGTTGTACAGTGGATGGAAGAATAGTCCAGATTCAGACGTGAGAATCGAACCCACAACTTTACTTTCTAGACCAGCGGGCTACTATGGGACCACCGATGTTTTGTGCACGGAGACAAAGAGTTCGACTGACATCATCATCATCATCATCATCATCCCAATGATACTACTCCTACTGCTGCTGCTGCTGCTGCTGCTGCTGGTGCTTTTCAAGACTCAAGAATACTTTAATGACTCAACAGGAGAAATTGTGAGCGGCATTTTAAAATTACAATTACGCAGCATGCATTATCAAACAATATAGATTAAGAAGTAATATAATAACTTAAAAGCCGACAACACTCTACGTCACTCACACACACATATATTATACACACTCGCACGCACGTGCAATCATTTAAAGCCATCTCTTGAAATATAGTATCAGCATAATCAATACATATATATCTGCTGCTGCTGTAGTAGTAGTAGTAGTAGTAGTAGCAGTAGTAGTAGTGTTGTATGAACGCGGTGCCTGTCCTGGGTTAACCCTTATGGTTGACCAGGGCGTTGATACAGGGAATGACAGTAGAGTTAGTTTTATACCCTTTTTTTAATATGTATATAGTTGCACAGTTTTAATCTGAGGTTTAAAATATTTCGAGGTGACACAGCCCATATATATGGCCTCTGTGGTTGGCGGGGCTATAAGCAATAGGATTGGATTGGATTGGTATGGAGTTGATATCTAGCGCTGAATCTTGTGAAAAAGGATCAAACCAAAGCGCTTACATGTCATTTCATTTTTTCATTTATTCTTTTATTTCGAGTAGAATGGAATAAGCACCCACGTGCTTTTTTTCCATCCAAACCCCGTGTGTATGCAGTTTCGTCAATTTTGTCATCCGCTCCCACCGGCACACAATGGCCTACTCTTCCGAAAAGCGGAACGGATTTTAACGTGTGCGCAAGATGTTCTGCGAGCGTTCGCACACGGGGCCTCGGTTTATAGTCTCATCCGAAGGTCTTTTGGGGGAGAGAGTGGAGTCGGCCGGCACTGAAGTTAACTTCAGAGGAAAAAAAAATCCTCTTGAACGGGAATGGAACCCAGGTCAGCAGATCACGAGCGCATCACGCTAACCACCAGGCTATCCTGTCTCTCTCTCTCTCTCTCTCCCCCCCCCCCCCCCCCCTTCCCCCCCGTTCACATCGTTAACAGGCATGCAGCCCTCCACAAACAGGATCAACAGATCTCTATATAAATTTATTATCATCAGTTACACATTATATATACATAAAAGCATTTCTGGTGTCCTACTATACTGGCTGGTTCATCGTCATGAATAATTATTCTTCTTGCTTTTGTAGCTAAGAAGAAGGAGGAGGAGGTGGTTGTCCTCTTTGTCCTCTCTTCGACTTTAACCTGTTTTTTAAAAAGTTAATTAATCCGGTTGTTAGGAATGTGTGGAGTCAGTGCATTCTTGGTGTAGCGAATGTAGGTGGAGGCGTTGGCCTTATGTTTCGAATGCGTGGAGTTTGTGTGTGTCTGTCTAGTATGTGTCGTGTGTCGTGGTGTCGTGTTTGTCGTGTGTGTGTGTGGTGTGTGTGGTGTGTGTGTGTGTCGTGTGTCGTGTGTGTGTGTGTTTTGTGTGTCGTGTGTGTGGTTGTGTGTTGTGTGGGGTGTGTGTGTGTGTCGTGTGTGTGTGTCGTGTGTGTGTGTGTGTTGGTGTGTGTGTGTCGCGTGTGTGTGTGTGTGTGTGTGTCGTGTGTGTGTGTCGTGTGTATGTGTGAGTGTGTGCCGTGTGTTTTTTTCTTCTTCTTTATTGTATTTTATTCTTTTATATCGAGGATAATGGAATAAGCACCATGTGCTTTTTTACATCCAGTCCCCGTGTGTATGCGGTTTTGTAAATTCTGTCATCTGCTCCCACCGGCACACAATGGCCTACTCTTACGAAAAGCGGAACAGGATTTAACGTGTGCGCAAGATGTTCTGTGTGCGTTCGCACACGGGGCCTCGGTTTATAGCCTCATCCGAAGGACTTTTGGGGAGAGTGGAGTCTGCACTGATGTTAATTCCAGGGGAAAATATCCTCCTTGAACGGGAATCGAACCCGGGTCGTAAGATTGCGAG
>CM054134.1:55790684-55795684 GCA_028751875.1 Rapana venosa
AGTCTCAGCTTGTCATCCTTCCTCCCCTTTGCGTTAGAGCACGTATTTGCTCGCACGTAAGTAAACATGCATACACTGAGAGAGAGAGAGAGAGAGAGAGAGAGAGAGGCAGGCAGTCAGACAGAGACAGAGACAGATACACAGAGAGAGAGACAGAGCTAGAGCAGACGCACAGAGACACAGAGAGAAGAGAAGAGACAGACAGAAACAGAGAAGAAGACCGAAGAGAAGAGAGAACCGAGAGACAAGACACAGGACGACAGAGACAGAGACTGAGAAAGAAACAGAAAGAGACAGAGACAGGAGGTAGTCCAGGGACAGAGACAGAGAGAGAGAAACAGATAGAAAGAGAGACAGAAGACAGAGATACAGACAGAGACAGAACAGAGACAGAGACAGACAGAGAGAAAACAGTCAGGCAGACAGACGATAGAGAGCGTACCTTTCTGGAAACACCCCCCCCCCCCCCCCCCTAAATAGCATGCAAGCAACCCATCCATGGTACGGCTGTTTTGAGGAAAAGTGCAGTGGTGAAGTTTAGAGGGCGGACAGTTGAAGGCCTAGTTGATTTATTGTAGGGTCCACCTCGCTATAGCCTAGGCATCTGGGGCCGGCATTTCTGTCAGAAATCACCAGGGGGCCTAATTGACCTGGGGGCTACTGTAGTGCAGTGTCCACACTTGATGTATGTATGCTATTGCTGCTACTGAATGTGTGTGTGTGTGTGGGGGGGGGGGGGGGGGGGGGGGGGGGGGGTGTAGTGTAGTGGTGTGTGTTGTTGTAGTGAGTGTGTGTAATGTGTGTGTAATGTAGTGTAGTAGATGTGTGGGTATGTGTGTGTGTAATGTAGTGTGTGTGTATGTGTGTGTGTGTGTTGTAGTGTGTGTGTGTAATGTAGTGTAGTGTGAGTGTGTGTAGTGTGTATGTGTACACGGTGTAGTTGTGTGTGGGTGTGTGCGTGTGTAGTAGTAGTAGTAGTAGTACTTGTGTAATGTAGTGTGTGTGTGTGTGTGTGTGTGTGTGTGTGTGTGTGTGTGTGTGTGAGTGTGTATGTGGCTTGCTTTCATTTATCCATACTCTTTTGAGCTTATGTTTTGAATTTTGAGAAAAAGCTCCATCGAACAAAATTTATACACGGGTACTTGGAAACACTTAATTTGTATGAGAGAGAGACAGAGACAGAGAGACACACAGACAGAGACACACAGACAGACAGACAGAGACAGACTGACAGACTTTCAGACAATGGATCGGTGGTCTAGAGGTAACGCGTCTGCCTAGAAACCGAAAAGTCCGGGTCGGAAGTGTGCGAAGGTTCGAATCCCGTTTAGGCCCGAAACTTTCCCCCCATTCTTCAGACCATGTGTGCTAGTCCTACGGATGAGACGATAAACCGAGGTCCAGTGTGTTACACATAATTATTTAGGGCACGTAAAAGAACCCACGGCAAGAGAGTTGCCCCTTGCAAAATTCTGTAGAAAAAAAAAGCCACCACTCTGATAGGGAAACAAATACAGTGGCAAACAGGACAAAGAAAAAGAAAAAAAAGGGTGGCGCTGCTCTTGTGGCGACGCGCTCTCCCCCGGGAAGAGCAGCCCCGAATTTCACGCAGAGAAATCTGCCGTGACTTAAAGTGGCATGACTAACTAACTAACTAACGAACGAACGAACGAACGAACGAACGAACGAACGAACGAACGAACTAACGAACTAACTAACTAACTAACTAACTAACTAACTAACTAACTAACGAACGAACGAACGAACGACAACGAAAACGAACTACTAACTAACTAACTAACTAAACTAACTAACTAACTAACTAATTAACTAAATAGAGATAGAAATTAATAGAGAAAGAAAGAGACAGGAAAACAGCAGTCAGACAGAAAGCAGAGCCACAGAGAGAGAGAGAGAGAGAGAGAGAGAGAGAGAGAGAGAGAGAGAAGAGAGAAGAGAGAGAGAGAGAGAGAGAGAGAGAGAGCGCCACACAGAGTGTGTTACAGAGGTTAGGGTGGCGGGAGACAGAGGGTCCCGCAGTCATTCCTAATGCCCCATTGCTATGAGCCAGCAGGCACTAGCGGTATGCACTGGCACGACTGCTCTCAAAGTACAAAGTGTACAGAGGTGTGTATATTGCCAATGATAAGCCAAGATTATGAACTGTGCATGTCTTTTGTCTGCCAGACTGCGTCTGTCTCTCTGTCGTCGCTCACTCAACGTACTACTACTATAAAAACTTTAATCCCCCTTCTCTCACCCCCCCCCCCCTCCCACTCTTATCCCCCTACCACCCCCCCCCCACCCCCCCCCACCCCACCCCCCATTCCCCCCCACCTCCTCCCCGTCCCCCTCACAAACAGTGCATAACTATTCTTTGTCGTCGTCGAACGCTCAGACAGCAACATGTTGTCTGTCCTATGAGTGACAATGCATTGCGCCTCCGTTAAAACGCCTAACAAGTCGAACCCAGCGCATGCTTATATATATATTATATATATATATATATTATATTATATATATATATTATATAAATATATATAATATATATATATAATATATATATATATATATATATATTAAAATCACAAAGGGAGGTACCGTGGTCGAGTGGTTAGGCGGGCAACTCGTGATCCAGAGGTCGCGGGTTCGATCCCCGCTCGGCTCGGTGTTTTTGTCCTTGGGAAAGACACTTTACTCCTATTTTCCTCATCCACCCAGGTGTAACAAGTGGGTACCAGCTCTGCTGGGGAAGTATCTGGGGACAGACTTGCGTCCTGTCACAGGGGTGGTGAAAAAAACCATCAGTTCGCTTAACGCTACAGAAACCGGGATAAGCTCCGGTTCTAGGGGGCCTTTTGGCTCGAAAAAAACATAAAATATACAAAACAAAACGTTTGAATGGGAGGAAAAAAAAAAAAACACCTCATGAATTCTGCGGGCTCTTTTATAATGGAGAGGTCACTTTTGAGAAAAAAAAACACAAAAGACGACAAACAAAAAAAACAAAAAAAAAACCCAAAATAAAACAAAACAAAAAAAAAAACAAAAACAAAAAAAAAAAAGGGAATGTCAAAAACCTTTATACTTTTTCAAGACACATTCGTCAACCTCAATCGCACTACAAAAGTTCACCCCAAAAAAAAAACCCCCCCTTGTTTCCCTACTTTCTCAAGGTCATACGGGTTTTAAAAGGGAAAAGGGAAAAAGGGGGGGGGGGGAGGGGAGGGGGGGGGGTTGTGGAGAAGATTGCTTAATGAGCGTAATGCTTTTTGACAGGGGCTTAAGGGCCTTCAGCTTGTTGGGGTTTTTGTTCTCTTTAAAATTTCTTTTTCATTAAACCACGCTTAGGAAGTTGAAAACGCTACCACAGTTAGAAACCCTTTTCCCCATTTTTTTTTTTTTGGCTGTCGACCCCTTTCTAAATTTAGTGAAAAAAACACGGGTGTGTAAACGTTTTAGTCTGTGACTCACATAGGACTTCAGCCCCCTGGGGTTTATCCCCATTTTTTGTTTAAAAAACCATTGACGGGGGGGGGGGTAACAGCAAAGTGAGGGGCTGTATAAACCAGTGGTTTTCCCCCACTCATGGAATTCCCAAACTTACACTTTCTTTATGATCGACTATGACTCTCTGACTGGGAGGCTTGCCCTCGCACGTCCTTATTCTGCATCCCTGGGGGCTATTTGGGCCTTTGGGAGAAACACCTCCAACGCGGTTTCCCTTATGCCCCCTTTGGGCCGAGAGAGGGGGGATGTACTGGGGGCCCAAGGCACCTTAAAAAAATAATTTTCCCAAAAATTTCTCCCAAATTTTTCCTTAAACACAGCCTGCCTCCTCTGCTGTTTTGGAGGTCATCGTCGGACACGACGGACAAACATACATAGGACTTGTGGGTAGGTGTTCTTTTTTCTTTTTTCTTTCTTGGCAATTCTTCTTCTTCTTCGTCGAACGCTCAGACAGTAACTACTGTCTGTCACATAAGCAAAAGTGCGTTGCGCTGCCGTTATGCGCCTGACAAATCAGGCCCAGCACATCCGACTTCGGTGTGCTTTCTTGGCAGTAAGGGTTAATGTTGGAAGAGGTTGTGCTGGAAGAGTGAAGGTTACAACACTGTCGGAAGAAAACGTCGGACAGTGGATCGCTCCCTTAACCAGTAAAAGATGGGGTGCGATAACTGCCGCTTTTTTTCTTTCTTTTCCAGTGGACCAATGCAATCCGTACATACCATGCATGCTTGTGCATATATACACGCATGTACCACTCGTAAAAAAAAGTGCACGCGCGCACGCAGGCAGGCACGCACACACAAGCACGCCTGCATGCACGTTCACACACACACACACACACACCACGCACGCACGCACGCACGCACGCATGCACGCACACATACACTCACACACACACGCGCGCGCGCGCGTGCACGCACACACACAATGCCCGCGTACATACGTGCGCGCCCTAAATATTCAGAGAGAATGAAGAGGAAGGAGAATGTGTATGATGTTCACACACACACAAACACACACACACACACACACACACACACACAACAAAACACACACACACACACACACACACACACACACAGAAAAGAGAGACAGAGAGAGAGAGACAGACAGACAGACAGACAGACAGATAGACCGAGTATTTGACTTCCACATCGATTTCTTAAAAATCGTTCTTTAGATGGAGCTCCGAGGTTCGTTTACCAATGCATTTTTATGTATGCGACAGATTTTAACCCACCATTAAGGTAACCACATTCCGACTACCGGGGTGATTGGGTTTTTTAAAATTCATTTAGGCCTTCGCCCTTTAAGGAAGTAGTCAGTGAACACCATAAGTGACATCGCAAATAAAGTAAGCACACGCACAAGCAGAAGTAACAAGGAAAATGGTAAAGCACGAAGACAGCTTACAACAACAACAATATGAAATGATAGTTTCCTTCAATAATCGAGCAGAAGTAACAACAAGGAAAACTGTTTAAACATAA
>CM054134.1:55800684-55808184 GCA_028751875.1 Rapana venosa
GCTGTGAAAATAATAACGCTATATTATATTCCAAGAACTGTGAACTCTTTATCTTCGCAGTATTTCGGAAAAGAGCAGCTGTTAGGTCTCCCCAATAACCACAACTGTGCTTTTTATGTCCTCTACTGTCTGTCTGTCTGTCTGTTCTGTCTGTCTGTCTGTCTGTCTCTCTCTGTCTGTCTCTCTGTCTCTCTCTCTGTCTCTCTCTCTGTCTCTGTCTCTGTCTCTCTCTCTCTCTCTCTCTCTCTCTCTCTCTCTCTCTCTCTCTCTCTCTCTCTCTTCTCACTCTCTCTCTCTCTCCTCTTCCTCTCTCTCTCTCTCCCATAACAAGTGGAAAATCAATAGAATGATTTTGTCATGTGCATCACTGTCTAAACTCTTTAATACTACGAAAGATTTTAACTCTATAAAGTAAAACAAAGTTTATGTTTTTGTACACAAAAAAATATCGTTTGATAAAAAATACATGTTTAGAGTAACCTGTAAATCTGATTACAGCAGAATCGTCCCAACTGTGCTAATACGAATTCCCCCCAAATATAAACCACTATGATACTGAAACTTTGTGTTTTGTAGCTATGGATGCATTTTTGTAAATATGCACTGGGTTGTGCGCACACCCTCATTAACTCCATTGTACATTTTGAATTATTTTGATATTTTGCTTTTTTCTTCTGGCAGGACTGTGACCTGTGATGTCCAGGAAGAGGTGCTGACTCTACCAGTGAGGTAGCATCCATTGACACTACAGGAGAAATGCCAGATTCTCTCAGATTCTGCCTTTCGTCATACGATTCACCGGCACCTTTTGGACTTCCCCAACGCATTTGACAAAGGGAAAAACGAAATAACTTTCGAATTCTTCTAGATCTCAGACAGGAGTACAACTTGGCAGTGCAGAAAGATCCTTGCAATTGTTTTGCAACTGCGGGTCAGTTTACTACTATATCTTAAAAAAAACACCAAACATCGTCTGTGTGGATTAAATTGTGCAATTTTCTTTATAGGAGAAAAGTTTTTTGTGTGTGAAGTCATAAGCTCAGTATTGTGTGTTTACACACGTGTGCAGATGAACTGTACTTGTGGGATAAGTTGACGCGTCAGTTGATGACAAAGTCAGTTTGAGTGCAAAAACTGTTGTGGGTTGTTTGTTTTTTCCTGAAAGCAGTTATATTTGAATTCTAGTCATTTTCTCTTTATACAAATAAGGAAGAAAGAAAAAAAGAAAGAGAATATCACCATTGTCAAAACCCGAAACGTTAGTGCTTCAAAAACAGTGAACCACCAAGTTGTCTACCAGGTCAAGTGGAAGAGAGGAGATTCCAGAAGAAGTGATGATGTCACCACATGCATGACATCACGACGGCAATGACGTCACAGGTGGAAGGTGGTGCCAGCTGACGCAGTATCGTGCTGTGACGTCACCCTGTGGTGTCACGGGAGGAGGTGGGGGGAGGGAGGAGGATGACAGTACGGGGGGAGGGGTGCATGGCAGACACACACAACGGCTCACAGACCGGCGGCCAGTCCAGCGCCACTTGCAACGGACACACTGACCAACACACTGGACAACGGTCGGCAGGGTCGGACAGACAGACAGGCGCACCTTCCTCTGGGAATACAGGTCAGTGCTACTAACTCATCCCTCCCTGCCCCTCACTCTCTCTCTGTCTCTTTATCCTCTGCTGTCATCTGTCTCCTCTGTCCTCTCTCTCTGTCCTGTCTGTCTGTCTCGTCTGTGTCGTGTTGTCTCTGTCTCTGTGCTGTCTGTGTGTCTGTCTGTCTGTCTGTCTTCTGTCTGTCCTCTCTCTCTCTCCTCTCTCTCTCTCTCTCTCTCTCTCTCTCCTCTCTCTCTCTCTCTGTCTATGGACGCCTATCTTCCCCCTGCCCCCAACATATTTTGTATAGTGGCCCAAGCCGAAGTACAATAAAATTTTCAGTGTTCAGTGTTTGATAGTGTTCGCTGTTCCTTCCTCATCTGTCCTGTTCTTCTCTTCCTTCTCTCCTCTCTCTCTCTCTCTCTCTCTCCTCGCCTTAACCATCGCAGGCTTGCCACACACACGCACGCACGCACGCGAGTTGCAGCACACACTCACATACACACCCCCCCCCCTCCCCCCACACACACTCTCTCTCTCAAAACACACTCACACACAAATACCCCCCCCCCCCCCCCACACACACACACACAAATGCACACACGCGCACGCGCACATGCCACATCAGTTTAAATATCAGTTTTTGATTTAAAAAAAAATTGTATTCTCTGGGTCTGCCTACGTTCTATAGCACACAGACAGTTGGTGTTTTTTCGGTTTTCTTTTTACAGAGACTGTCTTTTACATTAGGAGCTGGTTGGTGACAATGATCACGACTTTAGCTAGAAAAATGTACTTGGAGTATATATCGTGTGTGTGTGTGTGTGTGTGTGTGTTGACGCCTTTGTCATAAACAAAAATATTTATAAATATCTTGATCAATTAAAATGCATCTGCAAGGTGACGTAAGGGTTGTATAATAAGTGTTGATGAGAGACATAAATGGCAACATGCAAGAGAGAGAGAGAGGAGGGGGGGGGGGGGGGAGAGGGGAGGGAGAGAGGGGGGGGGGGGGGGCAGGCAGACAGACATACAGACAGACACAGACACAGAAAGAGAGAGAGAGAGAGGAGGGGGAGGAGGAGACAGAAAGGAAGAGAGAGAGAGAGAGAGAGAGAGAAAGAGAAGAGAGAGAGAGAGAGAAGAGAGAGAGAGAGAGAGGCAGACAGACAGACAAGAGGCAGACAGACAGAGAAAGCAGAGAAGACAGAGAGAGACACAGAGAGCAGACACAGAGAGACAGCAGAGAAAGAAAGCAGACAGAGAAAGAGAAGAGAAACAGCAGGCAGCAGGACAGACAGAAAGAGGCAACAGAAGACAGAACAGACAGAAGAGCAGACAGACAGACAGACAGAGAGAGCTTATTTTATGTAGTGTGTGAAGGGAAGACAGACAGAGACAAAGAGAGACAGACAGACAGACAGGCAGTCAAGCACCGTTGTTTTTATGGTAGTGTATGAAGGACAGACAGAGAGACAGGAAGACAGAGACAGGAAGACAGACAGGCAGGCAGACAGATAGGCAGGCAGACAGACTGACAGGCAGGCAGACAGACTGACAGGCAGGCAGACAGACTGACAGGCAGGCCGACAGACTGACAGGCAGGCAGGCAGGCAGGCAGTCCAGCAGCGTTGTTTTTGTGGTAGTGTATGAAGGACAGACAGAGAGACAGGAAGACAGAGACAGGAAGACAGACAGGTAGGCAGGCAAACAGGCAGGCAGGCAGGCAGGCAGGCAGACAGACTGACAGGCAGGCAGGCAGACAGGCAGTCAAGCAGCGTTATTTTTTTATGGTAGTGTAATGAAGGACAGACAGACAGAGAGACAGGAAGACAGAGACAAAGAGAGACAGACAGACAGACGGGAAGACAGACAGGCAGGCAGGCAGGAAGACAGACAGAGCAGGCAGGCAGGCAGGCAGGCAGACAGGCAGGAAGACAGACAGACAGACAGGCAGGCAGGAAGGCAGACAGGCAGACAGACAGGCAGGCAGGCAGGCAGACACAGCAAGAAAAGACAACAAAAGGCAGTGCAGGAATAAAGAGCTGAACAGCAGCAATCAAAGGCCAGGAAGACAGGACAGACAGGCAGGCAGATAATAATAATAATAATAGTAATAATAATGTATGGAATTTATATAGCGCTGAATCTTGTAAAGCAACAAATCAAAGCGCTCAGGCGGACAGGCAGGAAGACAGACAGACAGACAGACAGGCAGGCAGACAGGCGGGCTGGCAGACAGACAGGCAGACAGAGGGTAGTCAAGTAGGCAGGGTTATTTTTATGGTAGTGTGTGAAGGGGCAGACTTCACTACAAGTGGTGTGTTTTAAGGCTTGATGGGAGAGAAGGAGAGAGAGAAAAGAGAGGGGGAGGGGGAGAGAGAAAGTGAGAGAGAGGGAGGGGGGGGGGGGGGGAGAGAGGGAGAGAAGGGGGGAGAGAGAAAGAGAGAGAAGAAGAGGAAGAGAGAGAGAGGGAGAGGGGGGAGGGGAGGCACCTCTACTTCAATTCAGTGGCCGCACTGACAGAGATAAGACTGCTTACACACTCAGCTGACCTATTTTGTCCTGTAGTACTGTCACAGCTATTCTCTGTGTGTGTGTGTGTGTTTTGTGTGTGTGTGTGTGTGAGAGAGAGAGAGAGAGAGAGAGAGAGAGAGAGAGAGAGAGAGAGAGAGAGAGAGAGAGAGAGAGAGAGAGAGAGAGAAAGTGTGTTGGGGTGTGAGTGGTGTGTGTAAGTGTGTTTGTGTGTGGTATGTGGTGGTGGGTTGTTGGGTGTGGGTGTGTGGTGTGGGTGTGTGTGGTGTGTGCGTGAGTGTTTGTGTGTAAGTGTGTGTGTGTGTGTGTGAGTGAGTGTGTGTGAGTGAGTGTGTGTGTGTGTGTGGTGTGTGTGTGTGTAAGTGTGTTTGTGTGTGGTATGTGGTGGTGGGTGGTTGGGTGTGGGTGTGTGGTGTGTGTTTTGTGTGTGTGTGAGTGTGTGGGGATGTTGTTGTTGTTGGTGTTGTTGTAGTTGTTGTTGTCGGTGGTGGTGGTGGTGGTGTGTGTGTGTTTGTGTGTGTGAGACTGTGTTTGTGTATATAGGTGTGTGTGGGTGTGTGTGCGTGCGCGCGCGCAAAGCGCATGCGCGAGCGCGTGTGTGTGTGTGCGCGCGCGCGTGTGTGTGTGTGTGTGTGTGTTGAGAGAGAGAGAGAGAGAGAGGAGAGAGAGAGAGAGAGAGAGAGAGAGAGAGAGAATGTGTGTGTATGTGTGTGTTTACATTACAAACTGCGTCAGATTTCTGTCCAAAAAATACTGGTGAACAAAGATTTACAACAACCCAGTAAGTCAAAGTTGCTACTAGTACCAAACAAGATGACTTCGAAAACTCATCTTTTAAAGTCTTAACTTTATTGTTTCTAAAACAAAGAAAAGAAAACAAAGTTGTTTTTTTTTTGGTTGTGCTAAAAAAAAGTTGGCTATTTATTTGTCTGGCATTGTCTCAAACACACACACACACACACGCACACACGCACACACACTCTCTGTCTCTCTCTCACACACACGCACACACACACACACACTCTCCTGTCTCTCTCTCACACACACACGCACACACACACACACGCCACACTCTCTCTCACCACACACACACTCACACACACACACTCACACACACTGTCTCTCTCTCTCTCACACACACTCTCTCTCTCTCACACTCACTATCTCTCTCTCTCTCATACACACACACACACTCACACACACACTGTCTCTCTCTCTCTCTCTCACTCTCTCTCACACACTCACTCTCTCTCATGCACACACACACTGTTCTCTCTCTCTCTCTCTCTCACACACTTTCTCTCTCACACACTCACTCTCTCTTCCTACACACACACTCCCACAAAAACACATCACATCTCTCTCTAAACCACACCTCTCTCTCTCTCACACACCACACTCACCATACACACACACACCAAACAACACACACTCCTCCGTCACACACACATCTTTCTCTTCTCCACATGACACACACTACAACACACCACCAAAACCCACTCAAAAACACACAATGTATACACTTCCCATTCCGTTTCTCTGGTACTTAGTTGTTGTATGTTTTAGAGTTGTGGTGGCTTGCACGTACATTATAACACCACTACAACATTATCTATTCTCTGGGAAAAACCATGTAGGTTGACTGATCGATAATTTTTCTTCTTTGACTTCTCTTCTTCCTCTTCTTCCTTCTTCTTCTTCTTCTCCTCTCTCTTCTTTTACCACTTGAAGTCACGCATAATATATTTCCTGCCGAATCACCCTCTCCCCCCCCCCCCCCCCCCCCCCCCCCCCCCCGGGAGAGCGCGTCGCCACAAGTGCAGCGCCACCCATTATTTTCCTTTCCTGTCCGCAACTGTATTTGTTTTTCCCTATTTAGAGTAGCTTTTTTTCTACAAAATTTTTCCAGGGACAACTGACTTGTTGCCGTGGGGTTCTTTTACGTGCGCTGAATGAGTATTGCACACGGGACCTCGGTTTTTCGTCTCATCCGAAAGACTAGCACCCTGACCACCACTCACGGTGTAGTGGATGGGGGGAAAAGTTTCGGGCAGAAACGGGGATCGAACCACCGCACACTTGAAACCCCGGACTTTTCGGTTTCTAGGCAGGTGCGTTACCTCTAGACCACCGATCCTCATGGGAAATTATTTCCTCTGGTCATGCATTTTTACCAAACGGATTTCGGGAGTCTTTTCTAAACAAAAACAACAACAGCAACAAACAACAAACAAAATAATGTGGAAAAAGAAGTTACTGTCCCATTACCTTGTAGAGGTAATAAAAAAACCCAACAACCAACACCTTCATCTTCAGTATTGACATGACATTTTTATTTATTTATTTATTTTTTTATTCATTCTTTTATATCGAAGATAATGGAATAAGCACTCATGTGCTTTTTTTTTTATATATAAAACATCCAGTCCCCGTGTGTATGCGGTGTTGTAAATTTTTATCATCTGTTTCCACCGGCACACAGTTGCCTACTCTTCCGAAAAGCGGAACAGGATTTTAACGTGTGCGCAAGATGTTCTGCATGCGTTGGAACACGGGGCCTCGGTTTATAGTCTCATCCGAAGGACATGACATGACATGACAGCAAGTGACCACCCGCCAGAGTCCAGGTGACAGCTAGCTGACCGGTCAGACGTCAGTCAGGTCAGCGTTAGTGGACAAGGACGGGGTCAGACATGTCATGTGATGTGATATGTGATGTGATGTGATGTGATATGTGATAATATGATACCTGGTTTTTGTTCTCCTCCTCGTCACATAGTCCTGGTAGAGTCTATTGATGTATTGAATTGTGTTGTGTTGTATTGTGTTGTGTTGTATTGTGTTGTGTTGTGTTGTATTGTGTTGTGTTGTATTGTGTTGTGTTGTTTAATTGTGTTGTGTTGTATTGTGTTGTGTTGTATTGTGTTGTGTTGTTTTAGTGTATTGTAGTGTGTTGTGTTGTACTGTGTTGTGTTGTTTTAGTGTATTGTGGTGTCTGTGTGCCTGCCTTCGCCTCTGTGTGTGTATGTATGTATATATGTATGTATGTATGTATATATGTATGTATGTATTATGTATGTATGTATGTATGTATGTATGTATGTATGTATGTATGTATGTATGTATACATGTATGCGTGTATGTATGTATGTATGTATGAATGTATGTATGTATGCATGTGTATGTATGTGAGTGCCTGTATGTGTATATGTGCTTGCCTGTGTGTGTTTTATTTTATTTTTTAAAATTTATTTTATTCTTTTATATCGAGGATAATGGAATAAGCCATCTGTGTGTGTGTGTGTGCGTGCGTGCGTGCGTGCGTGCGCGCGTGTACGTGTGTGTATGTGTACTGTGTGTGTATGTG
>CM054134.1:55820684-55830684 GCA_028751875.1 Rapana venosa
TTGAACGGTATCATAGTGAGGGTGATGGTGGGTGGTGTATTGGGAGGTTGGTGCTCTGGTTTGGTATGTATTGGTGGTGTGGTATTCAGTTGTAATGGGAGGTGGTTGGGTGTTTGTTGTTGGTTATGTTTTTTGGGGGTTGGGATATTGATGTGTTGTCTTTGTTATATGGGTATTGCGTGATGTTGTGTTGTGGTATTTGATTGTATGCGCTTGTTTGATTGGATTGTGTTTGTGTTTTGTTGTTTGGGTTGTTTTGTGTGTTGTTTTCGTTAATGGATTGTTAATAAATTTTATTCATTGTCGCACATGCATTTAGAATGTGATTAGTTATGTACTGCTTCAGGGATTTTATGGCTGTTTGTTTTTAGTAAGATGTAATATTTACTCTCATTGGAAATGCTTTCCAGAAGCACACTTCTGTTGTAGCGCTGCTCCTGGGACTTTTCTCATTCTTTTTGGATCCCCCTCTCTAAACACTCTCCTCCCAATCTCTCTCTTGTCTGCTGTCTCCTGCTTCTGTCTCTTCTCTCTCTCTCTCTCTCCTCCTCCTCTCTTTTCGTCTGCGTCTGTCTCTCTCTCTTCTCTGTCTCTCTCTCTGTCTCTCTGTGTCTCTCTCTATCTCTCTCTGTTGTCTGTATCTTTTCTGTCTCTCTGTCTCTGTCTGTCTTTGTCCGTCTCTCTTTGTTTCTCTCTGTTTGTTCTGTCTCTCTTTCTATCTCTCTCTCTGTCTCTCTCTGTCTCTATCTCTCTTTCTCCCCTCTCTCTCCCTCCCCCCCCCCCCCCCCCCCCCCCCCCCCCCTCTCTTCTCTATTTCTCTCTCTGTCTGTCTGTCTCTGTCTCTCTCTTGTCTTTCTCTATCTCTGCCTCTCTATCTCTGTCTGTCCTCTCTGTCTCTGTCTGTCTATATGTCTGTCTCTATCTCTGTCTCTGTCTCTGTCTCTCTCTCTCTCTCTCCCTCTCTCTCTCTCTCTCTCTCCCCACGAAGAGCTGCCCGAATTTCTCTCTGAGAAATCAGGGTTGTCAGACAGTTGTCTGGTCAGTGGTATTCAATACTGAACACTCTTTCTTACCGTCATGAATGGTGATTTGAATTCTTAACAGAAATTCGCAGGGTTAAAATCCAGGCTGTCAGATAGGAGTTGGGAATTTGTACGTTTTATTTATTTATTTACTTATTATAAGCACTTATGTGCTTTAAAAAAAAATTTTTTTACAACCAGTCCTCGTGTGTATGCGGTTTTTCTAAATTTTGTCATCCGTTTTCACCGGCACACAATAGCCTACTCCTACGAAAACCGGAGCAGGATTTAACGTGTGCGCTAGATGTTCTGCGTGCGTTCGAACACGGGGCCTCGGTTTATAGTCTCATCCGAAAGACCTTCTGCCTGTCTGCTTGCCCCACTCTGTGTGCAAAGCTAGTTAGTGGTGGTAGTAGTTGTGGTGATTGAATGATAGTAATAATAATAATAATAATGTATGGAATTTATATAGCGCTGAATCTTGTAAAGCAACAAATCAAAGGGCTCAGATTTTATTTCATACCATTTAAGTCACGGCAGATTTTGTACGTAGTGGTGGCGGTGGTGGTGGTGGTGGTGGTGGTTGTGTGGTGGTTGTTGTTGGTGTGGTGGTGGTGGTTGTGGTGTGTGGTTGTTGGTGATGGTGGTGGTGGTGGTTGTGTTGTGTGGTGGTGATAGGTGGTGGTTGTGGTGGTGTTTGTGTGTGTGGTAGTGGGGTGTTGTGATGGGTGGTGGTGGTGTTGTGGTTGGTGTTGTGGTGTGTTGGTGTGGTAGGTGGGTGTGTTGTTGGTGATGGGTGGTGATGGTGGTGTGGTTGTTATGGTGGTGATGGTGGTGGTGATAGTAGTGATGGTGGTGGCTATAGTGACGATGGTGAAGGTGGTTGTGTAGTAGTAGTAGTGATGTGGTGACAAAAGTGATGATGTTGGTGGTGATAGTAGCGCTGGTGACAGGTGGTGGTGATGATCGTGGTGGAAGTGGTGGTGGTGGTGATGGTAGGCTAGGTGAGGTGTGGTGGACTGCATTGAAGGTAGCAGGTGTTTGTTGTGTAGGTGGTGGTGTGTGTTGTGGTGTGTGTGTGCAAAAACTGGAAACAGGATTGAGCCTTCTTGGAGTCACCCAGTGGCTCTTTCTCTGTTTGCTAAAGGAATGGTCAGCCCTTCTTTCCCTCCCTCTTCCTTTCTATGTGTGTAGTGTACAAGCTAAACACAAGACTGCTTTCACGGATTCCAGACCTTTCTGCACGTACAGAGACAGAGACATAGGCCAGGTAGGTAGGTATAGGTAGGTAAGGGGGGGACATAGGCAGGTAGGTAGGACATAGGCATGTAGGTAGGACATAGGCAGGTAGGTAGGACATAGGCAGGTAGGTAGGACATAGGCAGGTAGGTAGGACATAGGCAGGTAGGTAGGACATAGGCAGGCAGGTAGGACATAGGCCAGGTACATAGGACAGGTAGGTAGGACATAGGCCAGGTACATAGGACATAGGCCAGGTACATAGGACAGGTAGGTAGGACATAGGCCAGGTACATAGGACATAGGCCAGGTACATAGGACAGGTAGGTAGGACATAGGCCAGGTACATAAGACAGGTAGGTAGGACATAGGCCAGGTACATAGGACAGGTATGTAGGACATAGGCCAGGTAGGTAGGACATAGGCCAGGTACATAGGACAGGTAGGTAGGACATAGGCCAGGTACATAGGACAGGTAGGTAGGACATAGGCCAGGTACATAAGACAGGTAGGTAGGACATAGGCCAGGTACATAGGACAGGTAGGTAGGACATAGGCCAGGTACATAGGACAGGTAGGTAGGACATAGGCCAGGTACATAGAACAGGTAGGTAGGACATAGGCCAGGCACATAGGACAGGTAGGTAGGACATAGGCCAGGTACATAGGACATAGGCAGGCAGGTAGGTAGAAAGGCGCGCACAGTTACCTGGCTTGTATGCCAGTACGCTCTGTGTGTGCACGCGGGCATACAGGCAAATGTATACATGTACTGTACGTTTTTGCGTACACGTGCACAAATGGAAGCAATGCACGCGCAGGCGAGCCGCAAACAGACAGACAGACAGACAGACACAAACAGACAGACAGACGCACACAGGAACACATACAGGCACAGGAACACACACACACACACACACACACACACACACACCACACACACACACACACACACACACACACACACACACACACACACACACACACACACACACACATACACACACACACACACACACGGCGCGCGCGCGGAAGCATGCACAGGCAAGCGAGCGCAAATGATATATATATATATATATATATATATATATATATATATATATATATATATATATATATATATATGTATATATATATGTATATATATAAATGTATATATATATATATATTATTTTTTAAAGTTTAAAAAATTTCTTTTATATCGAGTGGTCTCTTTTTTTTTTGTATATTGGAATAAGCACTTATGTGCTTTTTTTTACATCCAGTCCCCGTGTGTATACGGTTTTGTTAATTGTCATCTGTTCCCACCGGCACACAATGGCCTACTCTTTCGAAAAGCGGAACAGGATTTAACGTGTGCCTAAGATGTTCTGCGTGCGTTCGCACACGGGGCCTCGGTTTATAGTCTCATCCGAAGGACTTTTGTAGAGAGTGGAATCTGCACTGATGGTAACGAAGGAAGGTGGCAGGGTGGTTAAGACGTTTGCCTGCCAAAAAGTAAACCGTGAGGTTCTGGGTTCAATTCCCAGCCTCGCCCTTTCTTCCCAGTTTGACAAAAAAATCGAACTGAATGTCAAAGTCCTTCGGATGAGACTATAAACCGAGGCCCCGTGTGCGAACGCATGCAGAACATCTTGCGCACACGTTAAATCCTGTTCCGCTGTTCGAAAGAGTAGGCCATTGTGGGCCGGTGGGAACAGTTGACAAAATTTAAAAAAAACCGCATACACACGCGTAAAAAAAGATGTCATCTAAGCGCTTTGATTTGTTGCTTTACAAGATTCAGCGCTATATAAATTCCATACATTATTATTATCATTATTAACTCCAGAGGAAAATATCCCCTTGAACGGGAATCGAACCCGGTTCGTGAGATTGCGAGCGCAATGTTCTAACCACTAGGCTATCCCGTCCCGCAGGGAGAGGGAGAGAGAGAGAGAGAGAGAGAGAGAGAGAGAGAGAGAGAGAGGAGAGAGAGAGAGAGAAGCTATGAACTCTGAGAGAGACAGGCAGACAGACAGACCGACAGACAGAGACAGAGATGGACAGACAGAGACAGACAGAAACAGACAGGCAGACAGACAGACAGAAACAAACAAACAAACCAACAGACATTCAGGCAGACAGACAGATAGACAGACAAAGACATTGGGAGAACACACAAAATAAAGGACGGTACCACTAAACGAACAACGACAGTGGCGGAAAGAAAAGAGCGCAAAGCAAAAGAAGCCACGAGCTCAAACTTGAACCCAACCAACAAGTACACCATACCAATATCAATATAATATATAGAAAAGTACTACAGCGGTAATGGCAACCATAGTATTATAATCTATATAGTACTACCTACAGTCGTAGTAGTAGTAGCAACGCCCCCAAACACAGTCACCTACCCAACTCCCCTCCAACCCCTTTACTCCAACCTTCTCTGTTCTTCTCCTCCCCCCCCCCCCCCCTTCCCCCCCCCCCCTTCCCCCCGACATCAAATATCTCTGATCAAACCAGCACACCACACACACACACACACACACACAAACCTGCTGGCCCTTTCGGGGCCTTTACCTGTGTGTGATTTAGAGTGGAAAGGATTTGAACATGGCCGGCCTTACAAACCTCCAAAATTAGGTCAGCAGGGAGCAGGTTTTATTGGTGTCATTCAGGTAGGAGAACTGCTTTTTACCTTCTCTTTTTTGTGTGTGTAAAGGTAGGATGAAAATATGTGTGTGTGTGGGTGGGTGGTGTGGTGGTGGTGGGGGGGGGGGGGGGGGGGGGGGGGGGGGGGGGGGGGGGGGGGGATGGGTGTGTGTACATATATACTCATATATTTGTGTGTGTGTAGGTGGGTGAGTGGGTGGGTGGTGGTGGTAGTGGGGGGAGGGGGTGAATGTCAAAGTCACAAACTTTTATTTCTGGATGGTATATTGAATAAGTAATGTATTTGCTTTTCTCCTAGTGTGGTGTTGTGTAGTGATGTGTGTGTGTATGTGTGTGCATGTGTGTGTAAGTTTGTGTGTGTAAGTGTGTGTGTTTGTGTGTGTGTGTGTGTGCGTGTGTGTACGTGTGTGTGTGTGTAAGTGTGTGAATCAAGTCAAAGTCACAGTCAAACTTTTACTTCTGGATGGTATAATTGAATAAACAATGCATTTGCTTTTGATCTCAGTGTGTGTGTGTGTGTGTGCATGCGTGCGTGAATGTGTGTGCGTCCGCGCTTGCTTTCCTGCTTTCTTGCTTGCTTGCCTGCTTGATAAATTCCACACGTGTGTACTTTCTATACCTCCTCCCACCCCCACCCCCCACCTCTTTCCCTTTTTTGTCTTTGCCCTAACCTCTACCCCCTTCTTGTCACCAATGCGACCATACAACAATGGACACGCCCCAACTCTCACACACACACACACACACACACACACACAGGACGAAAAAATCGCAGTGGGTGTAAAGAAAGAGGGTTTTTCCCTTCCCTGTGGACGACGGTAGTGCATTGTACATACAATACGGCATATTAGACATACATACAGACTCTGAACCTGACGGGTAGGCATTGTAGTGGATGTAGTCTTGTCTACCAAAAACGACCCGGTGTTTCACCTGTAAGAAGCGTATCATGAGTGTGACTAAAAGATAACAGTTCATCCATCACGGATGAATTTGATCCGGGCTAGTAGAATTATAGTACGTGTGTAGGCCTACTTGGATTTGGATAATGCATGCTGCTGTGTACCACAGTTCCAATGAGTGACAAGAAAGGCGTTTGACTTGAAAGTGACGGCGACATCATCACAGTGCGTGTATGAATGTTATGTGTGTGGTAGTGTGTGTAGTGTGTGTGTATGTGTGTGTGTGTGTAGTTGTTGTTGTGTGTGTATGTGTGTGTGTGTGTATGTGTGTGTGTGTGTGGTGTATGTGATGTGTGTGTGTGTGTGTGTGTTGTATGTTGTGTGGTGTATGTATGTGTGTGTGTGTGTGTATGTATGTGTGTGTTGTATGTATGTATGTTGTATGTTGTATGTGTATGTAGTAGTGTGTGTGTATGTATGTATGTGTGTGTGTATGTATGTATGTGTGTTGTGTGTGTATATGTGTGTGTGTGTGTGTATGTATGTTGTGTGTGTGTGTGTATGTGGCTTAAAAGGCATTTGTGTTTCGTGTTTATGAATGTATATAAAAGTGGACTTGGAGACCTGTTTCTTACGGTGTGTGAATGTGTGTGTGTTGTGGGCTAGATAGAATCTGAGGGCTCCGTAGCGTGCTGAACTCTGTGGTGATTTTACGCTTAGTTTATAGGGAATGGAGACCTGGCCTTGAACTGTTTGTTCTGTGAGATCTTGCATGATGTGTGTTGGTGACGTGAAGGTGGGGTTAAGGTTATGTCACACGGAAATGTGTCCCGGGTTTGTAGGGGAAAGGTTGATGTGTGCGGTTTTGTTGTGTGTGTGTGTGGTGTGTGTGTGTGTGTGTGTGTGTGTGTGTGTGTGTGCGGGTAATCTTTTTTGGGGGGGTGATTATTTCAAATTAATTTCTTCGAGGATTGTGACAAGGATTGCTTTTTGTGTTGAAGCCAGGTATGTATGTTCTTCTGGGTGTTTTTGAATGTCCTGGATAAGTTATTTTGCTTTGTTGTTGCTCTTGGTTTACACAAATTTGTCTGTAATGTATTTTTAAAATTTATTTCTGAATAAATATTATTTAAACCAAATGTTCAGGTTTTTTTCCCCTCCAAAATATGTTGAAAAAGCAAATAAAACTAAACAAAAGTTAAAGCAAACAGAAAATTAACCAAGCAAAATTATTCAACCAACAAAAAAAAGATTAAAACAAAACAACAAAACCTATATTGTCACGTTTATAACGTTAATCATCTGCATTTGAGGCTTGTATTATGTCCTTTAAGTCTGTTTACGTTTGGGCCAAAAACCACATTGTGGAAATTCAGGAAGTATGGTAAAATTAGTTCTTATAAATTAATGATTAGAAAAAGTTACCACTTACCAATTTATAATGTGTTCCTGGTTGTACCATTGCATGAAATCTTCACTTCTTGAAAGAGATAAGAGGTCAATTGAATTCATTATGTATTTATCTTCTATTTATTTATTTTGAATGGCTAAAGTTTGCCTTGTGGTTTGCTTTTTGTATCGTATCAAACAGAAGTGTTGAGATAGTATAAACACACTTGGCTCTAGCGTTGCTTAGGTGAATTTAAAAGCATATATCACAATGAAAACGCTCTCGTGTGAAAAATTCCCTTGGAGTTGTAGAGAAATTGAAACAGTATCTCACTGCAAGATATTTGCTTATGTATCTACCTATTTACCCATAGTCTCACATTGTACCTCAGTCCATAGTCTCACATGGTACCTCAGTCCATAATCTCACACAGTACCTCAGTCTATAGTCTCACACAGTACTTTAGTCCATAGTTTCACACGGTACCTCAGTCCATAGTCTCACATGGTACCTCAGTCCATAGTCTCACACAGTACCTCAGTCCATAGTCTCACATGGTACCTCAGTCCATAATCTCACACAGTATATCAGTCCATAATCTCACACAGTACCTCAGTCCATAGTCTCACACGGTACCTCAGTCCATAGTTTCACATGGTACCACATTCCATAGTCTCACACGGTACCTCAGTCCATAGTTTCACACGGTATCTCAATCCATAGTTTCACACGGTACTTCAGTCCATCGTCTCACACGGTACTTTAGTCCATAGTCTCACACGCTACCTCAATCCATCGTCTCGCACGGTACCTCAGCCCATCGTCTCACACACACGGTACCTCAACCCATTGCCTCATCCGAAGAATTTGCAGGAGTATGGAGTTGGAAGCAATGTTAACTCCAGGTAAGAATAAATAAATAAATAAATAAACAAATAAATAAATAAATAAAGGAACATCTTCGAGTGGACTCAAACCTGTGTCCTCAGCAGCAGGTCACGAACTCAGTGGTCAAAACCACAGGGCTACTCCCGCCCCTCGCCCAACAACCTCCCAGCAATAATCCACACCTGGGTGTATGTAGACACATACCCTGATAGGCTTGTGTAAGGGTGTGGAGGTGTTTCTAGGGTGATAGGGTTTGTTCAAGGTTATCTCTGGCTTATCTGGGATAAGTGGCTGAAGAGTAGAGGGGTAGAAGGGGTACTAAGTTTGTTGTACCCAGGGTAGGTTTTTGGTTTTTTTAGGGGTGGGGCGGTGTTTGTTTATGAGTTAGTCGGAACGTGTGTTTGTGTTTGGGTGGGTAGGTGAAGTGTGTGGGAGTTTGTTAGGTTTTTTAAAAATGGGGTTGCCCATGTTTGGCTTTTTTTTTCTTTTTGTGTGTGTGGGATTTTTGTGTGCTGTTTTGATTTTCTGTTAAGTATTGTGTATACTGTTTCATGTTGGAAGTGTATTTTCTCACGGTGAGATCTATAATTATGTAGGTGCATGTATAGTTAGTGAGTGTGTGTGTTGTGCTATGAAGTGTTGTGTTGTGTTGTGTGTGTGTGTGTGTGTGTGTGTGTGTGTGTTGTGTGTGTGTGTGTGTTGTTGTTGTTGTTTTTGTTTTGTTGTTGTTGTTGTCTACGTCTGTCTGTCTGTCTGTCTCTCACTCTTTCTCTTCCCTCCCCTCCTCTCTCTCTCTCTCTTTCTTTCTCCCTTAGTCTAATTCGTCCTTTACTTGCTTGTAGTATGTGTGTGTGTGTGTGTGTGTGTGTGTGTGTGTGGTGTGTGTTTGTGTGTGGTCTAAATCTTATGAAAACTCGATTTATCTTTGTCGCACTTCTGCGTGTGTGTGTGTGTGTGTGTGTGGGGGGGGGGGTTGTTTTTGTTTTTTTAAACCTAAAATGAAAGTGATTTTCAGCTTGCTCAAAAGCTGGCACTTTGCCACAGAAGTAACATTGTCGCCTATAGTGTTATTGCCGCAGACCACACATACACAGAGCAATAATAATATTATGATACTATGGCGTTCCTCTGTGTGCGTGTGTGTTATTTATATTCAAATATATTTGTTACTTGATTCATTAATCAATTGGTTGAATATAGCTTGCTGACTGATCGATTGGTTGCTTGATAAAAGTGACTGACAGATTGGTAGACATATGGTTTGCTACGGTGGCTTATGTTTTTTATGCACTGTATGTCCGTTTGTGCCCAGTATAACTGATGATCCCTTTGTGTATGCTTCTTTTTATGCTTATTTTGTTTTTGTTTTGCTTTTTGTCTTGTTTGGTGGGTGACACTGTATACACGTATCTATTTTGTTTATATCTATTTATTCATTCATGTCGAGTACAATGGAATAAACACTCGTGTGCTTTTTCACAGCCAGTCTCCGGGTGCTTGTGGCTTTGTAAAATTTGTCATCTGTTCCCACCGGTACAGATTGGCCTATTCCTCCAAAAAGTGGAATAGGTTTTAACGTGTGCGCAAGATGTTCTTCGTGTGTGTATTTATACATGCTTTGCATGTTGGTTCGACGTGTAACACTGGCTTTTGTCTGCAGGTATTGCATGTATAGTATATCATTTAGAACCAGGGCAGATTTCTCTGCAAGACATTGGGGCTGACCTTCCTGGGGAGAGGGCATTGTCATAAGTATGAGCAGCGCCACTCATTTTTTGATTGGATTGGTCATGGAGCCACCAACGAAGCACTCACCCACTAAGGGGGACTTTTCCTCTGGAGATAAAATCAGTACCAACTCTATTCCCCCCAAATCCTTCCAATGAGACTAAATAATTGAA
>CM054134.1:55835684-55838184 GCA_028751875.1 Rapana venosa
AACGACAACATGTTACTGTAAAACAAAAAAAGTCAGCTACAAAAATATTGACTTAGGATAACAATATCTCTCTTATTCTGAAAGCTTTACACAAATATAAAGTGAGGCTGTGCACAACCTCAGGATGACTTGATGCCAGGAGTGATAATTTTCAGAGAGAGAGAGAGAGAGAGAGAGAGAGAGAGAGAGAAGAGAGAGAGAGAGAGAGAGAGAGAGAGAGATGTTTTATTTGCGTAACCATACATTTTGCCGTTGACTTCCAAAACCTGCAGGCAGGGTGCAACTTCATTGGATTCCCCCCCCCCCCCCCCCCCCGCCCCATCCCTTTTTTAATGGATGATGCAGGTTATCATGCGAAGAGTTTTGTCAAAACTGAAAGATAATTACAACATAACCTTGTACATGTAACATGATATTTTAGAATTAGTGCATAACTTAGCTTTTTTTTTTCTTACACCAGTAACTGGCCCAATGAGCTGTTCAAATAATTATATTATTATCGTCTATGTTAAAGAGTCACCTTCCCCTTCACCTATCCCAAAGTCAAGTCGACCGTTGGAGCACCGCTTAAACTTTTTTTTTTTAATGCAACCAGCTTCCTCCACTCCTCGTCGTTCTCAGCTTTTCCCCGTAGGTATGTCGTTCCTTCAGTCAAGACCATTTCACTCCCGTGACGTTGTCTTTCCATCGTTTTCTCTGTTACCTGTTCTTCGTCTCCGTCCTTGCACTGGTGTTTTTTTGTAGGACAGTCTTGGCCAGTAAGTGCAGATATTTGTATGACATGTCCGTCCGTACCACTTCAGTTTGCGGTTTTTTTCCCCTCCCACTGAAGTCAGGAGCTCTACATTTTGAGAATTTCACCATGGGGATGCTGGGGATCTGTCAGTATAGATAGCATTCCCTACATTCTGGAAATTCTGTGCTAGAAATTTCCTCTTTTCTTTCACTCTCTTTTGTTTACGCCTTGCTCCTTTTCTTCCTGTCACTGACCCCTTTCTTGTCTATTTTCTGCCGCCTTGGTCCATTCTCCTGCTTTTTTTGTTTCTTCCCCAGAAAGACTTAAAAGATACCAATTCTGTCTTATTGCCGAAGTCGGATGCGCTGGGCCTGACTTGTCAGGCGCTTAACGGCAGCGTGACGCATTTTCGCTCATATAACAGACAATAGTTGCTGTCTTAGCTCGACGAAGAAGAAGATTATTTTGAGAAAAAATTCCTGTTGAAACAAGGGAGGGAAGGGCAGTCCAGGGCAGGGAAGGGCAGGGCAGGAAGGGCAGGTAAGGGAAAGGCAGGGAAGGGAAGGGAAAGGCAGTCCAGGGCAGGGAAGGGAAGGCAGGGCAGGGAAGGGAAAGGCAGGGCAGGGAAGGGAAGGCAGGGCAGGGCAGGGAAAGGCAGGGCAGGGAAGGGAAGGCAGGGCAGGGCAGGGCAGGGAAGGGCAGGGCAGGGAAGGGAAGGCAGGGCAGGGAAGGGAAGGCAGGGCAGGGAAGGGAAGGCAGGAAGGGCAGAGAAGGGAAGGCAGGAAGGACAGGGCAGGGCAAGGCAGGGCAGGGAAGGGCAGGGAAGGGAAGGCAGGGCAGGGAAGGGAAGGAAAGGCAGGACAGGGAAGGAAGGCAGGGCAGGGAAGGGAAGGGAAGGGCAGGGAAGGGAAGGGAAGGGAAGGCAGGGCAGGGAAGGGAAGGCAGGGCAGGGAAGGGAAGGCAGGAAGGGCAGGGCAGGAAGGACAGGGCAGGGTAGGGCAGGGCAGGAAGGACAGGGCAGGGCAAGGCAGGGCAGAGAAGGGAAGGCAGGAAGGGCAGAGAAGGGAAGGCAGGAAGGGCAGAGAAGGGAAGGCAGGAAGGACAGGCAGGGCAAGGCAGGGCAGGGAAGGGAAAGGCAGGGCAGGGAAGGCAGGAAGGGCAGGGAAGGCAGGAAGGGCAGGGCAGGACAAGGCAGGGAAGGGAAGGGCAGAGAAGGGCAAGGCAGTACAGGGAAGGGAAAGTCAAGGCAGGGCAGGGCAGGGCAGGGAAAGGAAGGGCAGGGCAAGGCAGGAAGGGCAGGGCAGGGAAAGGCAGAAAGATGACCTGATGATCTTAGGGGGACGTGTTGGTGTGTTTTGTCACAGTGTTGGTTAGTTAAACCCCTAGCCTTCCTCCCCTGTGTGTGTGTGTGTGTGTGTGTGTGTGTGTGTGTGTGTGTGTGTGTGTGTGTGTGTGTGTGTGTGTAAGTCGAAGTCAAATTGTTATACCCAGATGGCATAGTTATAGAATGCACAATGCATGTGTGTGTGTAATATGTGTATGTATGCATGCATGCATGCATGCATGTATGTATGTACGTATGTATGTATGTATGTATGTATGTATTGTGTGGCAATGTGTGTGTAACGTGTATATATATATATATATATATAATATATATATATATATATATATATATATATATATATATATATATATATATGTGTGTGTGTGTGTGTGTGTGTGTGTGCGCGTGCGTACTTGCGTGCGTGCGTACAGGCGTGC
>CM054134.1:55843184-55845684 GCA_028751875.1 Rapana venosa
CACTTCTTTTCTTTTAGACCTTTACTTTTCTTTCGGTTTTTGTTTTGTTTGTTTCTCTTTAGGTTTTTGGTTTTGCTTTTTGTTTGCTAATGTTGCAGTTGTTTGTTTTGTTTTCGCTTTTGTCCCCATTGACCCATTCTTTTGATTACCTTAACTCTTTGTTTTCGTTTATCTTTTAATATGTGTACTTTTTCCTATACTTTTCCTTCTCTCTCCCTCTCTGTATGTCCCTCTGTGTCTCTGCTCAGACTCTGTTTCTGTACTCTCTCTCTGTGACTCTGTTTCAGGCTCTGTTTCTGTCTCTCTGTCTCTCTCTGTCTCTTTCTGTCTGTCTGTCTGTCTGCTCTCTCTCTTTTCTCTCTCTCTCTCTTTCCTCTCTCTCTCTCTCTCTCTTTTCTCTCTCTGCTCCCCTCCTCCTGTCCTTCTGTCTCTCTCTGTGACTGTTTCTTAGATTCAATCTTTCTATGCATCAGTCTCTTCTCACTCTCTCTTCTTCCTTCTCTTCTCCCTCGTCCCCTCCCCCCCCCCCCCCCGCCATACCCCCCCCCCCCCTTCTTTCTCCGATTCATTTCAATAATTATAGTCAAAACGGTACAAAGCAGTTTCCAAACTTGTGTCAGTGGCATGGATTTACTACTACCACTCAAAAGCCATAAACTACAACATTACCATACCCGCAGGGCACTGGCTCGTGCAGGCTTGTCTATGTAAATAATCATCAATGCCTTTGTGCCTTATTGGCACGTAGGGCAGCAACAAATGTTCTCCACTCCTGTCTGTCCTGGGCTAGCTTCTGAATGGTTCCCCGGGTATGTTGGAAGGTCTTCAGCTCTGTTTCGACAGTCCGACGCCAAGTGTTCTTGGGTCGTCCTCGTTTGCGTTTTCCCTCTGGTGTCCAGTGGAGGGCTGTTCGGGCGATGTTTCCCTGTTCCCGACGGCATATATGCCCTATCCATCCCCATCGCCTATGCATGATGATGGTGTCCATGCTTTCCTGGTTGCAACGGCCAAAAAGTTCTTGGTTGGAGATGGTCTCAGCCCAGAAGATGCGCAAGATTAAAGCCATGGTTATTTTCTAGCGCAGCTAACGGTATTTCTTCTTCGTCGTCGTCGTCGTCGAACGCGCAGACAGCAACTATGGTTGCTTGTTATGTGGGCGAAAAATGCGTTGCGCTGCCATTAAGCGCCTGTCAAGTCAGGCCCAGCGCATCCGACATTGGCATAAGAGAGAATACTTGTTATGATTTAAGTCTTTCTGGAAAAACTAAAAAGGCAGGAGAATGGACCAAGGAGGCAGACAATAGACAAGAAGGAGGTGGTGACAGGAAGAAAAGGAACCAGGCAGAAACAAAGAGAGGGATAGAAAAGAGGAAATTTCTAGCACATAATTTCCATAATGTGGGGATGCTATTTGTACTGACAGGCCCCCGGCATTCCCACAGGGGAATAACGGTATTTAAGAAAGAAAAAGAAATCAAACTTTTTAGGATTTGCTTTTTTAGAATAGCACATTATGTGACGTTTATAAAGAAAATAATTTGGGAATTTCATCATCATCATCATCATCATCATCATCATCATCATCATCGCTACCGCCATCACCACCACCACCACCACCATCATTAACATCATCACCGCCACTGCCACCACCACCATCATCATCATCATCATCCTTTATTGAATGGAAACGCTCTGATTTGTAATTGCAAGATATAGCGTCATACATCCATTTATTATATTCATTATTATTATTAATATTATATATATTATTATATTATATTACGTCATCATCATCACACCCCTCCACCACCGCCGCCACCACCACCACCACCACCACCACCACCACCACCATTAATCTATTTTTATTTGTTTTGTCTTTCCCCCGGTAACATATTATAAAGCAGGTCAGTCAGGAGGTCGGGTGTCTCTATCACCGATGTCGTCAAGTTCCCCGTCACCTTTCTCCGTCTCTGCTGAGTTCTACCATCTCCTGTAAGCCCTCCCAGACCACTGATCTCGGTGATGTTGGCTGGAAATGTAGGATGCTGGTGGTCTGCCTCTCTTTTCCTTCTGCCCTCAAACCTTATTCATTTTGGAGAAATGTCGTTATCAGGAAGAGAGGGGAAAAAAACAAACAGAAACCAAAAAACAAAACAAAACAAAAAAGAAAAAGAAGGGAAGTCATTTCCAGTGTGGTGGAATGTGTTTGCTTTGGGCGTAGCTGGACTTGTTGATGTCGCTCAGAACCAGTCTGTCTTGTCTGTCTGTCTGTCTCTGTCTGTCCGTCTGTCTTTCTGTCTGTCTTTCTGTAGGTCTGTCTTTGTCTGTCTTTCTGTCTGTCTCTGTCTCTGTTTCTGCCTCTATCTGTCTGCCTGTCTTTGTCTGTCTGTCTGTATGTCTGTCTTTCTGTCTCTGTCTGTCTGTCTGTCTTTCTGTCTCTCTGTTTCTGCCTCTGTCTGTCTGTCTTTGTGTCTGTGTCTGTCTTTGTGTCTGTGTCTCC
>CM054134.1:55858184-55860684 GCA_028751875.1 Rapana venosa
TAATGGAATAAGCACTCATGTGCTTTTTTACATATAGTCACCGTGTGTATGCGGTTTTGTAAATTCTGTCATCTGTTCCCACCGGCACACAATGGCCTACTCTTACGAAAAGCGGAACAGGATTTAACGTGTGCACAACATGTTCTGCGTGCGTTCGCATTCGGGGCCTCGATTTATATAGTCTCATTAGAAGGACTTTTGGGGAGTGGGGAGTCTGCACTGATGTTAACTCCAGGGGAAAATAGCCCCTTGAACGGGAATCGAACCCGGGTCGTCAGATTGCGAGCGCAATGTTCTAACCACTAGGCTGTCCCGTCCCCCTTGTTGTGTGTTGTGTGTGGTGTGGCGCGCGCGCGCGCGTGCGCACGCGTGTGTGTGTGTGTGTGTGTGTGTGTGTGGGGGGGGGGGGGGGGGGGTGCGCACGCGCGCGCGCAAGATGTAGTACCTATATTCGGTGCAATACGTAAAAATCTCACCACTAGTGAACCTCGGAGCTCTAGCCGAGGAAAAGAACATTTTTTAAAAAAGATAATATGTTTATTCTCCACAAAAACAGGACACATGCATTACATACAAAATAACGTTATTAAGCTACAACAACAACAACAAGCAACTATAGCTTATATTTTATATAAGGTGCTGCAGAAACCAGTTTTCATAGGTGGTTTTATTTCCCTACGTGGAGTTGTAGTTAGTCAGTCCTTTGTGGTCCGACAAGTATGTAAATGAGTGGTCCAAACATGTTGTCCTTTTTGCGACAATGATGAAGTAGAGTTGATGGGTTTGTGTGTGTGGTGTGTGGGGGGGGGGGGGGGGGGGGGGGGGGGGGTGAGGGGTGGGTGGATTGAGGGTGGATGGGGTGTTTGTGTTGGTGTGTGGTGTGTGTCTGTGTGTGTGTGTGTGTGTGGAGGGGTGGTTTTGTGTGTGTGTGTGTAGTGTGTGTGTGTGTGTTGTGTTGGGGGGGGGGGTGGTGGTTGTGGTGTGTGGGGGGTGGGGGGGGGGGGAGGGGTGGTTGTGTGTGTGTGTGTGTGTGAGGGGTGGGTTGTGTGTGTGTATGTGTGTGTGCAAACTATGCCAAGGTATGAAGGATGATAGGAGAAGGGTGTGTATGTGTGGAGGGGGGGGGGGGGTGAGGGGCTGGGGAGGGGTTGGGTGGATGGGTGTGTGTTGGGGGGATGTTTGTGTGTGGGTGGTGGTTGTGGTTGTGTGTGCGTTGTGTGGGTGAGAGAGCGAGAGAGAGAGAGAGAGAGAGAGAGAGAGAGAGAGAGAGAGAGAGAGAGAGAGAGAGAGAGAGAGAGAGAGAATAATTTTTATTTTTCAAGGATTACAGATAAGCATTTCACATATTCTTTTCATCAGGCCCTTGTGACGAGAGGAGGAGAGAGAGAGAGATGAGAGAGTGAGAGAGAGAGAGAGAGAGAGGAGAGAGAGTAGAGAGAGAGAGAGAGAGAGAGAGAGAGAGAGCGCAGTATCATCTATCTAGACATAAGCAATAACAAGGAGAAGACAAGTGCTTCCAGTCCAATCCAGTCATAGTATTGTTTATAGCCCGGCCGACCACAGAGACCATAATTATCAAGTGATGACTTAACCTGGCTTAAGTGTGTATAACACGAGAGAAAGGAGATGGGAAATCTTTAACACTGCCTTACCCCTCTAATGCACACACACACACACACACACACGCGCGCACGCACGCACGCACGCACACACGCACGCACGCACGCACACACACACACACACTCACACACGCACGCAACACTCACACACACATACACACACGCACATATATAAACAGACACACACACACACACACACACACACACACACACACACACGAGGATTTTTTCCTCTGGAGTTAACATCAGTGCCGACTCTACTCTCCCCAAAAGTCCTTGGATGAGACTATAAAACCGAGGTCCCATGTGCGAACGCACGCAGAACATCTTGCGCACACGTTAAAACCCGCTCCGCTTTGTGGAAGAGTAGGCCATTGTGTGCCGGTGGGAATGGGGTTGACAGAAATTTACAAAACTGCATACACACGGGGACTAGATGTAAAAAAAAAAAGCATATGAGTGCTTATTCCATTATCCTCGAAATAAAAGAATATGAAAAAATAAAAATAAAACGAGAGAAAGGAGATAGGAAATGTTAAACACTCCCTCACCCCTCTAATACACACACACACACACACAAACACACACACACACACTCACACACACACACACACACACACACACACACACACACACACACACACACACACACACACACACACACACACACACACACACCACACAAATAAATACACACACACACATACATACACACAAGCGCGCGCACGCACACACACGACACACTCACGCACGTACACACACACACACACACACACACACACACACACACACACACACACACACACACACACACACACACACACACACACACACACACACACACTCACTCACAGAGCAAAACTGATGAAATGCTAGGGACC
>CM054134.1:55870684-55885684 GCA_028751875.1 Rapana venosa
AAGATCTGACTAACACTTTTTGCTGCGTCTGATATAGTGCACGCCACACCTAGCTGGTTATTCATGAATGATATTATTGTTATTGTTATTATTATTATTATTATTGTTATTATTATTATTATTATGCCTTCCTCTCCACCACCACAACCGCCGCTGCTGCTGCTGCTGCTGCCAGGCTGTGTGTGCTTGAAAACGTCTGTTTCCTGCGTTATGCTGGCTGTTACCTGCTGGGATGACGATGTGTGTGTGTGTGTGTGTGTGTGTGTGTATGTGTGTGTGTGTGTGTGTGTGTGTGTTGTGTTTGTGTGTGTTGTGTGAGTGTGTGTTTGTGTGTGTATGTGAGTGTGTATGTGTGTGGATGTTGTGTGTGTGTGTGTGTGTGTGTGTGTTTGTGTGTATGTGTGTTGTGTGAGTGTGTTGTATGTGTGGGAGTAGGTGGGGTGGGGGGTATCGGGGGGGGGGGGGGGGGGGGGAGGGGTGTTGGTTTTGTGATGTGTGTGTGTGTAGGGGAGGGGGGGTTGTATTGTGTTGTGATGTATTGTGCGTTATGTTATGTTGTGTGCGTGTTGTGTGTGTATGGTGTTGTGTGTGTGTTTGTGTGTGTGTGTTTGTGTGTGTGTGTCTGTCTGTATGCACGCGCTCATGCTTGTATGTGTATGTGTGTGGTGGGTGTGTGTTCAAATACTTAAAAAAATCTACATACATAATAATTACAAATGAAAGAAACTAGTAATTTCTGTACATTATCTCTGGGTCACTGTCTTCACGCGCGCGCACGCGCGTGTGTGCGTGTGCGTGTATTCGTGTCAATGTAACCTGCATCTGCACACGTGTATGTGTGTGTGCGTGCGTGCATGTGTGCGCGCGCGTGCGTGCGCGTATCTATCTCCTTACACACATATATATTTTGATATTTGCTCTTTTATTTCTGTTCCTGTTTCATGTTCATGCGCGCGTGTGCGGACACCCGCATACACGGTTGCATGCATGCCTATAAAAAGTCCTTCGGATGAGACTATAAACCGAGGCCCCGTGTGCGAACGCATGCAGAACATCTTGCGCACACGTTAAATCCTGTTCCGCTTTTCGAAAGAGTAGGCCATTGTGTGCCGGTAGGAACAGATGACAAAATTGACAAAACCGCTTACACACGGGGACTGGATGATGTAAAAAAAAAAGAAAAAAAGCACATGAGTGCTTATTCCATTATCCTCGGGGGGTAAAAAAACCCCATGTCATCTGAGCGCTTTGATTTTGTTGCTTTACAAGATTCAGCGCTATATAAATTCCATACATTATTAGTACTATTATTATTATTATTATTATTATGTCTGTATGGTCACCAGCCTGGCAGTCCATCCACCAGTGGACAAACGCCTGTGGTCCCTTCGTGGTGGTGGGGGAGGCGCAGGAGGAGGAGGAGGAATAGGAGGAGGAGGAGGAGGGGGAGGAGGGAGTCAGCTCCTGCATTCCGGGTGGACCAGTTTCAACTCGGACGTGTCCAACTTGACCAGTGGTTCTAACCAATCGGCCAGCAGGTAAGAGTGGTGGTGGTGGTGGTGGTGGTGGGTGGGGGGTGGTGGTGGTGGGAGTGGGTGGTGGGAGGTGGGTGGGGGTGGAGAGAGCGAAGGAAGGGAGGGAGGGGGTGGGGTGGGTAGGTGGGGTGTGGGGGTGGAGGAGAGCGAAGGAAGGGAGGGAGGGGGTGGGGTGGGTAGGTGGGGTGTGGGGGTGGAGAGAGCGAAGGAAGGGAGGGAGGGGGTGGGGTGTGTGGGGGTGTGGGGTGGAGAGAGCGAAGGGAGGGAGGGGGTGGGTGGGTGGAGTTGGTGGGGTTAGGGATTTGAATGCAGTAGTTATGAATATTACAGTATAGTTCGTTTTATCCCCTCTGTGGGCACGCCGGGGGGGGGGGGGGGGGGGGGGGGGGCTGTCAGTATAAACAGCATTGTGTGTGTGTATGTTCATGTCTTTACTAGATAATGGTCATTATGGTGCGCGGGTGCACGTGTGTGTGTGTGTGATAAAACTGTGTTCATATATTGGTGTGTGTGTGTATGGGTGTGCCCGTGTGTGTGAATGCGCACGTGCGTGCACGCGTAAAAAAAAAAGTTTATATCTTTTCCAACCAATGGTTTTTACAACATTGTATTCCTACATTGGTGTGTGTGTGTGTGTTCGCGGTGCGTGTGTGTGCGCGCACCTGGGTTTGTGTTTGTGTATGATAATTTTTTTAAGCTATCTTGGAATGCTTATAACAATCTGAAATGTATTTTTCTTGTGTCTTGTGAGATAATTATAGGTATCAATGTGCCTGTCAGTATTGTAATTGCCCTTCATGGGATGATTAAAGTGTTTTTGACTTGACTTGACTTGATACGTTCTGGAAATTCTGTGCTAGAAACTTCCTCTTTTCTGTCACTCTTTTTGTTTCTGCCTTGTTCCTTTTTCTTCCTGTCATCACCTTCTCGTCCATGTTCTGTCTTCTTGGTCTATTCTCCAGACTTTTTTCCCCCCTAGAAAGACTTAAAAAGATAACAAATCTCTCTTATGCCGAAGTCGGATGCACTGGGCCTGTCTTCCTGGCCGCTTAACGGCAGTGTGACGCTTTTTTCTTTTTGCTCATATGACAGACAACAATAGTTGCTGTCTGAGCGTTCGACGACGACGAAGAAGAAGTAGAAGTATAGTTCGTTTCTGTTCTAGTTTTGAAACTCTAAAAAAGATGCTTTCTATAAAAAAAAAAAAAGATAAGGTTTATGAATCAGGATTTGTGTTCTGTTTATTTTTTGAGTGTTGTTGGTAAGGAAAGGGGTACACTGCTGTTGGACATGTTTTTTTCTACTTCTTCTTCGTCGTCGTCGAACGCTCTGACAGCAAGTCTGGTTCTCTGTCATAATATCAGCGAAAACGCGTTACGCTGCCGTTGAACGAACTGAACTATCACAATCAACAAAAAGTTGCTCACAAACGTTGTTGTTGTTGTTGTTGTTGCAAGCTAATTTTAACTGCTCGCGTGCACAAAAATAATCCTCAAAATCAATTTTGCACTGAACTGGCCTTGTTTCAAAGATGCAAATAGCACAACAATGAAAAAAAGAGACCCTCCCAAAAAAAACCCAAAAAAAAGACAAAAGTATAACGTACAGAAACATAGCCTTAGGGTACAGTTTTCACAAGTGGAATTTTGAATGAACCCACTGTGGTTTTGCTGATACAGAAGGAGAGGGAAAATGGTCGTTTGATTCCGATTTAGATGGCTTAGATATTCAACATCGCTATAGGTGTGAATACATTCCTATTACTTACACATCACACACACACACACACACACACACACACACACACACACACCACACACACACACCACACCACACCACACACACACACACACACACACACACACACACACACCACTCTACATTCTACACTCATACCTACGCCCCCCCCCCCCCCCCCCACAACACACACACACACAATACAAACACACAACACACACACACACACACACACACACACACACACACACACACACACACACACACACACACACACACACACACACACTCACAGGGAGAGGAAGGCAAAGCTGACAAATCGTAGTGTATTTCAATTATTTCGCCAGTACATGAATGATATTCTCAGTATGATGTGTGTTTGGCTGTGCACTGAGATTCTCAGAGTCATATTCGTTGGTACTTGATGTTTCGATGGTGAGTTTGTTGTTGTTGATGTTGTTAATGTTGTTGTCTTCGATTTTACGTCTGTTCATTCTCAGTGATATTAGACGAGGGAGATAAAAGGTGTGTGCAAGTTGAGGTGGCGGTGAAGGTCCTACTGAAATGTGTGTAGGGGGAAATAGTTTACATAGAATTAAGAAATTTCGCACAGAAAGAAGAACGATTTATAAACAAAGCAAACTAATTCAAGCGTCTATTGGTTTGTTTCCTTGTTTTTTTTTAGTTTACCTGCCTGTCTGTCTGTGTCTCTGTCTGTCTGTCTGTTTGTTTGTCTTGTCTGTTGGGAACACCGTTGTTTGTTAGATGAGTTCGCCTGACCATGTAAAATAATTCATCGTGTGTGTGTGTGTGTGTGTGTGTGTGTGTGTGTGTGTGGCGCGCACATGCCTCTGTGTGTGTGTGTTTGTGTTTGTGTGTGTATATACACGTCTGTGTGTATGCGTGTGTACGTGTGTGTATGTATGTGTGCGTGTGTGCGTGTGTGTATGGGTTCGTGCGTGGGTGCGTGTGTGTGAGAGCAGTGTAGAGTGGTTGTTGCAGGAGCGGCAAGTGGACCCGGAGCAGATCCTGCTCAACCTGGGCTTTGGGGGGGTCCTGCCCTCCGCGCCCACCACCATGTACACCCGCATCCCAGAACGCTTCCTGCACCAAGAGTCCAGCGCCACCTCCGCCGACGACGATGCGTTCGCGGAAGGGTCTCCAGCAGAGGCGGTCCCGCCCGGCGGTCGCCCCATGTCCAGAGGTCAGTACCTGGAAAGGTTGTTTGGCAAAGCCTGCGTTAGCCGGGACTATCGCCGATACATTCTGAGCAAAGTTCCTGATTATTATTTCATCTATTCTCACACTTCTCCGCACTCCCCTTCTCCTCCCCCTCCTCCTCCTCCTCCTCCTCCTTCTCCTTGTCAAAGCCAGAAGGGTGCAGGCCCTTCAGAGGCAGGGCCTTCGTCGGCTCGGGAGCCTGCCGGATCTACTACTACTACTACTGCTGCTTTAGCAGCAACAGCACTTCTCAGCATGGAGACTCGTCTAGCTCAGATCGGTCCTCACAAACTTGTGTGTCCAGGGATGTGAAGAAGCCAAGAAGATGCACGGAGTTCGAACAAGCAACAAGGCCGCACACCCACGCTGCTGCTGCTGCTGCTGCTTCTGTTTCTGTTTCTGCTGCCGAGGTACGCACCAAGTCGCAGAGTTCTCCTAACAGAGCTGCCAGGTGGACGGTGGATTCTCGTAACGATGATGATTCCAAGGCAGTGAGTTCCCGCGATGTTGGCCAGACTCTGGAGAACACAGGCAGTTCTCTCCCTCCCGCTGAAACCTCGAAGACAAATGTTGTGACTTCTGATTCTCCAGGGATACTGGAATCGCCGTCTGAATCTCATTTCGACTCTGCAGGGAATGGTAGTTCGGGGTGTGGTGGTTTGAACGAAGCATCGAACAGTGTTGGCTGTCATTCTGATGCCAGAGCCACCACGCCCAGTGCTGAGTCCTCCTCTGCATCATCCCCCACAGTCCGTGCCGACGCCGATACCATGTCCGTGTCTGTCCACTCCTCCACAAACGCAGACCCACAAAGTGTGGACTTTCGTCATGACGACTCCTGCATGTCCGAGTCGATGATGACGTTGAAGAGCGACGTGATGTCGTCATCGTCGGACTCTGCCGGCTACGGTGACGTGGTGGATGAGTCCGATGACGTCACTTCGCATTTCGCCAACATGTCTACACCGTCATAGCGAATAAGGAAAAAAAAAAAGGAAAAAAAAAAGATTGGTTGTGCAGAGTTTAATGAATGAAAAATTGCCTTTGTACTGGTGATCCCTTTCATCAATCAATGGAACAGATTTGGATGTGATTTTTCTTCTTTTTTTTTCTTTTCGGGGGTGGGGGATGGGTGGGTGGGTTGTGTTTGTGTGTGTGTGAGTGGAAGAGAATTATGTGTCATTTTGTTTTAATCTTTATCTCAGCTGAGAAGTGATCTTTAACAATAGTGATTTACTATGATAGCTAATAATGCTAAGGTCTTGTGTCAATGTGGCGATGATATTCTTGGGCAGCCTGCAGCTAGCTCAATGACGGATCTCTCTCCTTCCCTACTGAAGTTGTTCTTGTCTTGTGCTACCTACCTACCTCTCAGTACCTTCATGTGCTGTGTGTGTGTGTGTGTGTGTGTGTGTGAGTGAGAGATAGAGAGAGTGTGTGTTTGTATGTGTGTGTGTTTGCGTGTTGTGTTGTGTTTGTGTGTGTGTGTGTGTGTGTGCTTGCGTGTGTGTGTGTGTGTGTGTGTGTGTGTGTGTGTGTGGCGCGAGAGAGAGATAGTTAGAGAGAGAGAGAGTGTGTGTGTGTGTGTGTGGCATGCATTTGTGCCTTATTATTGATTCCTTCTTGATCACCGTAAGTTTCCTGTGTGTGTGTGTGTGTGTTGTGTGTGTGTGTGTGTGTGTGTGTGTCATGCGTGTGTGTGTGTGTGTGTGGATGGTGTTGTGTGTTGGTGTGTGTAGGGGGAGGGCGCAAGGACACGTGTATATACTTGTGTGTGTGTGTGTGTGTGTGCGCATTGTGTTGTGTGTGTGTGTGTGCAAACTTGCGTGCGTTGCATAAGATGTGCTCGGATGCGTTTGTATGTGCATCAGTGTAAAATTATTCATATTCATGGACTTCATTACTTCCATCCAGCCTTTCAAATCCAGCCAGACATAACAGTCACTTTGCTGTGCTTATAACCCTCAACATTTTGTTTGTTGTTGTTGTTGGAATAGCCCAAGAAGAAAATTTTAAAAAAACCCAACTGCTTAAGACAATCAGTCTCAAAGGCGACCAATATTTTGCCAGTGACAGTTATTTATTATAAGGAAACAGATATATGTGCAGGTAGCAAAAACGGGGAAAAAAAGAATGGGTGGCAAAATTCTGTAGAAAAACTCCACTCTGATAGGGAAACTAAAAATACAAACAGACAGAAAAGGAAAAAAAAATAATGGGTGGCGCTGCTCTTATGGTGATGCCTTTTTTCCCGTGGAAGAGTATCCCGAATTTCACGCATAGAAATCTGCCGTGACATAAAGTGGTATACACTACACCACACCACACCACACCATACACTACACTACACTACCACTACACCACACCACACACACTACCACACCACTACCACACCACACCACCACACACCACACCACACACCACACCACACCACACACACCACACCACACCACACCACACCACAAGACAGTCTCTGTATGTAGTCTTGGATTTTGTTGCCAGTATACAGTCTTAGGTGAGCTAATACAAACTAATTTACTACTTTCAATCTCATTTTTACTATAAGTAACCAACAGAATTTTTTTTACTGTTAAATTTCCTTAGCTGTCACTGTCACCAATATAAATAAACTACCAGTAAAGCCTCATGTAGCTTTTGTTGTCAAACATGCAAATTGTACTTTGTGGTTAAGAGTTTGTGTTTCTAATCACACTTTTTAATATGTTTTCCAATAAGATGGCTGACTGTGTTGTTATCACTTTTCTGACACTCCCAAACAAAACTCACAGTCTGTTACTGTCATCAATATTTTCAGCGTTGTTATTGTAAACGAATATAAAGAGTGATGTCATTAGCTCTTAAATCCTCAAAAGGTTGTTTTTTTAATCACAATTTCAGTGTGTTTTGTTTCTGTTCTTTAACACCCCCTCCCCTTGTTGTCAGTTTTGAGTGTTACAAGTTCTCTATAATTGATTTGATTCAAATTTTATACCATTATAAAACACAAACCCTTTGGATTATGAAATTTTCTAACCCTTGATTATTATCACTAAAGTCTTAACGTGTGTTTTCATTTTCATCAACTTTGGTTATCAGTAATAAAGGGGTTTTTGATGATGCTTTTATTGAACTGTTTTGTTTTTCTTATCAAAGTATAAAAGTGCTTTGGTAATAGGATTTCTTTCTTTCTTTCTCTTTCTCAGCATCTACATCACTATTCGTCTCTTTGAATCTGTTTTGTCTCTTTCTGTCCCCCTCTCTCTCTGACTCTGTCTGTCCGTCTGTCTGTCGCTGAGAGAGAGAGAGAGAGAGAGAGAGAGAGAGAGAGAGAGAGAGAGAGAGAGAGAGAGAGAGAGAGAGAGAGAGAGAGAGAGAGAGAATATCAAAATGGAAAAAACCCAAGCAAAACAAACCAGCCCTTCCCGCCTAGCCTCTCTACACTATATAAAAAAGGAAACAGCCAAACCAAACAACTTATAAGCAAGCAAACAAAATAAAAACAACGAACAGAACCCAGCCTAGACAACCAACCAGCCAACCAACCAACCAACCAACCAACCAATCAACCAACCAACCATCCAACCAATCAAGCAACCAACCAATCAACCAGGCAACCAAACAAACACTGCACTCAGACTCGAGGCCCAAGGAATGTGTATGGCACTGTGTCAATCAAACATAACGTTGTGCGTGCTGGCCTCTTGGGAACTGTTCAACAGCAGCACAGGTATCTATCTATCTAGTGTTTGTTTGTTGGTTATCACACGGTTCAGCCTTGCCACAATGTTTGCAACGTTAGCAGTCTAAACATCTTGCTTAAGCAGTGGTTTGATAATAGGATACTATGCTTTGAAGTTACTAGTGTCCCCCTTCTCTCGAATGTTTGATTTTCACATACATGAAAAAACCATTTAAAAAAAAAACCGATTAAGTTTATCTCGTTATGGTCAGAAAATTTGTTTGTAATGTGTCCTTTAATAAAGAAAAAATCAACAACCAGATTTCTGCTAAATTTAGTAGAGAAGATTAATCGGCCATTTATAAGAGAAGGTAAATCGGCCATTTAGTCGAGAAGATTAATCGGCCAAAAAAAATTGTTGACAAGAGCAAAAGGGAGAAGCGGAGTTAGCAGACTATCAACGCATTGTGATGGTCAGTAGAAACTCCAATTTCTGTTTCTTTTGGGATGATGGAGAAATGAATTTTCACAATGTGTCCGAGTGCAAGTGAACTGAGCTATTCGGCTGCTGCCACTGCTGCCCTTTGTCTATATTAATGTTGAGCAAAATCAAAATTACTCTATCGTTGTCTTTACTCTTTAATTTTGTTAAGATCACTCAGCCGTGATTGCTTATAAAATACCCGTTTCAGTGAGTATAGCTGAGCATTAAGCAAAGTATGGCCGCGCTAAATTAAACACAGAAATGAAAATAAATGAATAAAGGCGCTTCTCTTTTCGCCAGTGTGACATAGTGGCCCTTCCTTTGCAAATGACACTCAACGAAGGCGGTAGCTAAAAGCTGTCAAGGCGAAAAGTCTTATATAAAAAAAAGCCCAGTGTTCTGTTTGAGTTAAACTGACGTAGATTGTGAACATTGTGGAGATGTTGAACTGGTACCTACTGTTGTGTGTTTGTGATCCCGTCCCCCTTGTTAAACAGAAAGCTAGCTAGATATACGCCCTGTGGCATGCAATTTGAAAAGTAAAACACCCCGCCTGTTGTGAAGTTTTTGTTGCTGAGTAGATGAAGATTGTGTGTGAGAGTTGTCCTGGTGTTCCATTTAAATCCTTTTGCCTCAATACCACTTTTCTTGGTAAGTAAAATTTTCAAAAATGTGTTTTGTGATTTTTATTATTTGGACTGCATCATTGTGTCATTGTTTTTTTTGTTTTTTTACAAATCTGTTGTGTTTGCGTTTGAAATAAGTGTTGAAAATGAATGTCATTATATCAGTCAGTATTGTTTTTATGTTCCCAAGACTGAGGCTTTGCGTCGTATTTTTTTGTTTGTTAGTTGGTTGGTTGATTTATTGTTGTTGTGTTTTTCAGTTCGTGGTTGACTCTTTCACCCCATAATTTGCATTAAGCCTAAGTTTGTACTAATTTAAGGATGAGGCAGAAGACTATGATTGATTTATCACAAACGATCGTGGCAGCTTCATCTAACCAAAGGAGAAAGAAGAGACAAGGGAAAGCAGACGCAGGTGTACAATATTGTTTATTTCTCTTTACTTGTCTACTGGCATTTATTAATTAGTTTTTTCTAATAAAAACTTCCTGTGATTTTTGTTACATATTTGGCAATTGTCATCATGTCATCATTACAATAGACGTCTAGACAGTGCATAACAAATGGTTGTATCCTATATGATTAGAAACTAGTTGACATGTTCTGTGCCTGAGAGAATGTCATTCAATGTTCAGGTATATTTCATTTTCGAAAGAAAAAAAACCATGATCAGAATGAGATACATTCTGTAGTTGTTTGTCCTGAAAGAAACACCTTCACACAACAGCCTTGTCGGAAACAGACCAAGTTTATCTTGTCTGTTATAAGGTAATCTTTTTGTTATCTTGCAATATACTATGATCACTTTCAGACGTATCTACACCAAATATGATACTTCTTTTAATCCAAAAATGGTGTACCATCACATAATTTTCTCCGTGGCATTTTTGTTGTTGCTCGAAATACTTTCCAAATTTTCTAAAAAAACACTTTATATTTTGGAAGTATTGGGTAACAAGGCACATTTTTTTCTGACGTAATGCGTGTCTTTTTTTAACATGACACTTTGGTGGCATATTTCTTTCAACTGTTCTCTTTTCCAATCACATCTGGTATGATAATGCATATGTAAATTATTGTGTATCTGATCAAACTGAGGTGCCCTGTGCTACTGACTAAAGCTGAATTGATGAAAGTCGGGGTAAAGATGCACGGTCATATTTGCAACAAAAGTTTTCCGAAAATCGGTAATTAACTGTTATTTATATTTAGTTCACTTAAATAAAACATTTGATTGTATATCCGTCCGTATTGATTACAGTGTAATGATCATTTACAGAATGATGAGTGACATCATGTGATTGTATAATCGTATTAATTACAGCGTGATTATCATTGACGGAATGAGGAGTGGCATTAACTGTGTGTAACCTGCGTTCTACCATTAACGTTGACACTCTGGTGCAAACTAACAGTTTGCATTCCTTAACCTCTTGGGCATCTTGAGTAAAATAGTGTACAGTTTGTGCGCATGGAGTTGGGTCTGTTTCCTGTTCCCGTTTCCTGTTCCTTTCTTTTCCTGTGTTCCTGTGTGAGCATTTTTGAAAATTGATGTCAGAAAACGTGGCTTTTGCAGTAATGTCAATCTGATCTTTTAAGTTTTTGTCAGTGGTGTGTTTGTTTTTGTTTTCTTTGTCGTAAAATGTGTTGGTTTTCGATTACAGAATATAGAAGTAGTATAGACAGAATCTGTTCTTTTCCGACAGCTTTTAAAAAAAAGATATTATGATTCAGATGAATGTGAATATTTGTTTGAAATCATAATCAAATCTGAATGTAAAATTTTGTTTGAAATCAAAATCAAAGTGGTTTTGTCGTTTCTGACGATTTTGATGACTTTTTTTCCCTTCTAAAACCCAAGTTTTATTCGATTTTTGAAAACCGGTATTGAGCTAAGAATCTGTGAAGATGAAATTGTCAACAGTCTTATCATAAACGAAGAATAAGATGATTCTTGTTTATTGTCTTTTAAGTAATGTCTCTACTTTTTTGTGCATGATGTGAAGACATTCGATAGAAATTGTGTATTCTAATCTTACATATTTAATTAATTGGATGTAGGATAGGAATGATTGTGTTGTTAGATTTTTTCTTATGGCTTTTGTTTTAGCAGACTAAGTTAGAATATTTGTTATGTACAATATTTGATGTATGCAAATAAAGTACATACACACACAAACACACACATACACACACACACACACGCACGCGAACGCACGCACACACACAAACACACACACACACACACGCGCGCGCGCACGCACACACACACACACACTCACTTAGTGTGAAGACAAATGGATATAGTCTTATGTATTTCGTGGTGTGTGTTAGATTGTGTACACCGTAGAAACTGTACATGGTGATCAGTCTAGAATTTGAAGAACTTATTCTAAGCTGATCGTGTACGCAATTATGAAGAACATGCAGCAAACCAACGAGTTGTATTCTAAATTCTTTATATCAAAAACTCCCTGCTAATTCTGATGTTCTCGGTGAAAATATTGCTGTATGTAATTCATAGTGTAACTGAGGTAAACAAGCGTGCTGATTGTTAATAAAATTCCGTTTGTATTCTTAATATACATAAACAAATATATCAAATTTGCTTCTTATGAATCAAGCAACAGAATAAACAGTATTTACGCTTAAGTACTACATATTTGTTTTTCGTTCATCGGTCAAAGTTCTGAGGTTTACAAATGGTGAGATTTTGCGTATGCGACAGTTGGTTTTTTTTTAGCCCACCATTAAGGCATCCGCATTCCAGCTTCGGAGATAAGTGCTGTATGTCAAATCTAGTGTTTCTTACCCTCTTTTTTTTTCCTTTATGATACTGTATACAAAATATACATCTTTAAAATAATCTCTTTATTTATTTTTTTTTTTTCAATTTTTCAACTACAGCCTCGAGGTTCACCCAATGGTGAGATTTTACGTACGCAACCGTTTTTAACCCACATTTTATTTTTCACATAACTACTATTTTTTTCATATTTGGTTTACAGACTTTACAATACATAACACAGCTACTCTTATATAATATACATCACGATTTTTTATATATATCATTTTTGTTTTCTTTCTGGCGCTGACGGTTAACCAGACTTTACAATACTTACAATAGCTACTCTTAATTAATATACATCACGATTTTTTAAAATATCATTTTTATTTTCTTTCTTGCCTTGACGGTTAACCAGACTTTACAAATATTTACTCAACCAAAGTGACTCTCTTCTACTATAATGATTATACATCCTAATTCTTATATTTCCCCTTTCCTTTTTTTTCCTTTCTTGGCGCTGACGGCTCACCCAGGAATGGCCGGGTGGCACAGAGCTCGCAACATGTCCACGGCGCTGATGGGACTCAAACTCCTGACCTCCATACAGCAGCAGCCCTCTGCTTCCCCGCTGGGCCCCTTCTTCGCCCCCTTGGGCCCCTCCTCCCTCTCCAGCTCCTCCCCCACGCCCCCTGGGCGGGCCCGCAGCGTCCTTCACCCCGACAACCAGCGAGCCCTGGCCCAGCAAGGGTTCTACGGGGACCAGCTGCCGGAGGGGCTGGAGGGAGTCATCGTGCAGGAGAGAGAGGAGACCAAGGTGAGGGAGAGGGGTCCCCGGTAACCTACTAGCAGGTCGTAGGGGCGTGGGGTGAGGGTTGGGGTGGGGGGTCGGGGGGGGGGGGGGGGGGGAGATCATCGTGCAGGAGAGAGAGGAGACCATGGTAAAGGGAGGGGTCCCCCTAACCTAGCAGGTCGTAGGAGAGGAGCGAGGCAGCTAAGACCTCAACTTCTCTAGGGGCCAGCATGTTATTGAGGGCGGCGGCGCCCATCTCCTCTCCCTCGCTGCTTGTACCTTCCCTGACCCCTAAAAGAGGGCAGGTACCCATTTACAGCTGGGTGAACTGTGGGGGGACTGTACCGAAGCCAAGGCGCACAAACGGTCACCTATCCTCTTGGGAACCACGCTCGAATGTGCTTAACATTGGTGGGGGGAAAAGCATTAGTGCTTTGACCACTGAGCTATCCAGATCCGAAACCAAGCTATTGTAGTTATTAGTTTTGTTGTTTTCCTATATCCGAAAGCTGACTTTTTTTACTACAAAATTTGGCCAAGGGACAATGCTTTTTTCTTACATTGCCGTGGGTACCCCTTTTAGGTGCGCTAAATGCGTGGTGCACAAGAGACCTCGGTTTATTGTCTCATCTGAAAGACTAACACCCAGATCACCACCACTCACGGCGGTCTTCTAGATGTGGGGGAACATTTTCGGGCACAAGTGGGGATCAAGTCCGAACTTGGATCGAATCCGGCTTTTTCGTTTTCTAGGCAGGTAGTGGGTTACCTCTAGACCACCCCCGATCTACCGATATGACGTGTGTGTGGTGTGTGTGTGTGTGTGTGTGTGTGTGTGTGTGTGTGTGTGTGTAAGGAAAGGGGTGTGCGCGCGCGCGGTTTGTGTGTGTGTGTGTGTGTGTGTAAGGGAAAGGGGTGCGCGCGCGCGCGTTTGTGTGTGTGTGTGTGTGTGTGTGTAAGAATAAGGGGTGCGCGCGCGCGCGTTTGTGTGTGTGTGAGTGTGTATGTGTGTAAGAAGGGGGTGCGCGCGCCGCGCGTTTGTGTGTGTGTATGTGTTTATGTGTGTGTGTGTATGTGTGTGTGTGTGTGGTGTGGCCGTCTGTCTGTCCATGTGTGTGTGTGTGTGTGTGTGTGTGGCCGTCTGTCTGTCCATGTGTGTTGTGTGTGTGTGTGTGCCGTCGTCGTCAGTGTGTGTGTGTGTGTGGCCGTCTGTCTGTCCATGTGTGTGTGTGTGTGTGTGTGGCCGTCTGTTGTCCATGTGTTGTGTGTGTGTGTGTGTGTGGCCGTCTGTCTGTCCATGTGTGTGTGTGTGTGTGTAGTGTGTGTGTGGCCGTCTGTCTGTCCATGTGTGTGTGTGTGTGTGTGTGTGTGTGTGGCCGTCTGTCTGTCCATGTGTGTGTATGTGTGTGTGTGTGTGTGGCCGTCGGTCTGTCATGTTGTGTGTCTGTGTGTGTGTGTGTGTGTGTGTGTGTGGCGTCGGTCTGTCCATGTGTGTGTGATGTGTGTGTGTGTGTGTGTGTGTGTGGCCGTCTGTCTGTCCATGTGTGTGTATGTGTGTGTGGTGTGGCCGTCTGTCCATGTGTGTGTATGTTGTGTGTGTGGCCTGTCTGTCCATGTATGTGTGTGTGTGTGTGTGTGGCCGTCTGTCTGTCCATGTGTGTGTGTGTGTGTGTGTGTGTGTGTGTGTGGCCGCTGTCTGTCCATGTGTGTGTTGTGTGTGTGTGTGTGTGTGGCCGTCGCTCTCTCCATGTGTGTGTATGTATGTATCTGTCAGTTTCTGTGTTCTGAAGAAACAGAAGTGACGTTATCCTTTTTCCATGTATTTATCATCTTGTCCTCCCCCCCATCCAATCCATCTCCTCAGAGTTCTGGACGGAAGAAGAGTGCGGAAGATCGCCGCAAGCAGTTCCACAAAGCGCGCTCCAAGCGACAGCACAGCCTGGTGGAGTCTGGGAGGAAGAGGGCGGGGACTCCTTCAGCAGGGACTCCTTCAGCAGGGACTCCTTCAGCAGGGACTCCCACATGAAGAGCGTGGACTTCAGCACCACCACCGAATCCACCGACAGCGGGGGGGAGCTCTCCACCTCGGCCCCTACCACGCCAGGAGACGTCTTCCTGGACAGGGCGGGGTCGCCTCTGC